>JAKUBH010000002.1:0-600000 GCA_030563205.1 Sugiyamaella marilandica | reverse complement strand
CATCCCGGTTTTTTGCTTCGATTTCTAGAATGCAGTCGTTGTTGCGTCGGAATATCTCAAGTGCTTCTTCAATGATATCCCTCTTCTCTTGTTCGCATAGTGCGTTACGCGTAGCCAACTCGTATCTCGTTTTGAAAAAGCTGCGTAGTGCATCTTCGTCATCGACATGAAACCTGAAAAGGTTTGTTCCCTTGAGCGAGATATCTTCGAACGAGTGACCCTCGACGTGTGGAAATAGGCCCGTTGCTCTTGATATGCTGCTACGCAGGATTCTGCCGCCCGCAAATAATGCAAGATACATAACATGGCCGTAGGCGAGTAGGAGATGTGGTTTCTCACTGGTGGTTTTGCGGATGTGGTCAACAAACTCGATTTGCTTTGCCATAACGGGAGTGTCGAATTTTGACGTGTCGTTATCATAGAAAAAATTGAGGTCGTCTATTAAAGACTGTGTTCGTGCCATAGCAGGAGTCCACACCTCTCTCAAGATGTCGGCTATCCGACCCTCTTTCTCCATCTCTTGCTTCCAGCAGTCTTCAAACGCTCTAAATACGTGATAAAATGACTAGACGTTAGAAACGTGCTCCATTTTTGCACACCTACCTGGATCCCTTGTCTATATATTCGGTGGTCACGCATTGCAAAGATTATTTTGAGGCTTATTAACTTGTTAATCTTCGTATGAGAGGCCCTCGTAGCGGCATTAATTCTGTTGGCCAGAGCTCCGAAGTCGTTGGGCAGCGGCAACACCTCCCCTTGGTTCAAAATAAGAGGGATTTCTTCAACTTTCTCGTACATAGTTACTAGTGGATAGCGCGGGAAATCGCCGTTAGCCCCTCTTTCTTTGGCGTCCCAACGATCTTACATAGGACATTTCCTAAATGAGTAAATATATAAGTTTAGTGTGCGATGCATGATCAGATAATGCCCAAATAGGCCATTTGATCGCCTAGATAAGATGGACGTGCTGAGTCACGTTTGATCCCACACTTGAAATGAATATCCGACAACAGGCTGTCTCACGGATGGTATATATATGAGGAAGAATATATAATTGTGTGACTCAGCGTGAGCAGTGTCAATATGTCAGTATCGTGCAATATGACAGCCCATGGATGCTCTGAGAGGTGACACGTCTCCATTTCATCATTTTTTTGCCTTGAAACAATGATGTTTCCTACTATGTTATTTCAATTAGTATATCGGCTGTTGAATTTCGAATAAATAATGAATAAAGGCGCTTCAGAAGAGAGCTATAGGAAAAATTCATTTAGCAATGATATGTGAACCAATGGCTTTTAGCAATTGTCTCACTCAGATCCTCAGATCCTTTTCAAGTTTTAGCGTCAATAACTACATATTCACTTATCTTGATATCATAAGATGTAAGTTCTAAGCGGATCATCATGCTCATACAGACTGGATTTAAGAAGCCAGCCTGATTTTCATGCGCGAGCTATGCTTACAGCTTTCAATAGCTTAATCTGACTAATCTCACTAAAATCGTATCGTTCGCAAATTAAATCGCAGAACAATTCACTTTATTTTCTGCTAATGTGAGCCATGAGCTTCCATTTCTTCGTCGAACTTTCTACGAGTCTAGAGTTGATCAGTACAATGTATTGGGTCTGCCCATCAGTCTTTTAGATAAATTGCAGGACGCGGCTGACCTAAAGTAATTACGAGGTTCGATTTTCGAGAGAAGGTTCGTCGTTAAAACAATGAATGGCGTCTTTGCCGTAAGAAAGCCATCAGGACCTACGTCTCAGCAGATTGTTGGCAACCTCAAACATTTGTTTAGCGAGTCTCCGGCATTCGCTCATGATCTCAAGGAGGCAAGAGAAAGATCAGCTCAAGGAGGCGGACGACGAAAGAATAAGAGGCATCAGTTCATAAAGATTGGCCATGGAGGTACTCTCGATCCATTAGCAGAAGGAGTCCTTGTTATAGGTGTCGGAAGCGGTACGAAGAAACTCCAGGATTATCTAGGTTCTTGCTCGAAGACCTATCAAGCAATTGCACTTTTGGGGACGTCGACTACGAGTTATGACTCGGAGGGAAGCATTTTGAAGAAAACAAGTAACAAGCATGTGACAAATGAACTGGTCGATAAAGTCCTGGGAAATTTCCGCGGTGAGATCTCTCAGACTCCTCCCGTCTATTCTGCTTTGAAAATGAATGGAAAGCCTCTTTACGAATATGCTCGATCTGGTGCTCCTCTCCCAAAAGAAATCCAGCCCCGGCAATGCAAAATAGATCTTCTCGAAGTCGTTAATGGAGGATTGGACTATGAACATCCGTTCAAGCATCCTTCCAAAGACGCAACTGACGACGAGAAGGCCTTTGCTGAGAAGCTTAATCATTTGGCGCATCAACAAGAGAGTGAGCCGTTGGACGAAGTAGAGGAAAACTGTCCTATCCTGGAGATACGATTTACAGTTTCCTCTGGTACTTACATTCGGTCCCTTATTCATGATATTGGTATTGCTCTGGGGACGACTGCTCATATGGTAAAGCTAATCCGACTGTCGCAAGGTCCGTGGGAACTAGGAAAGAACGTTTTTGAAATTTCCGATTTTACTGAAAGGCCACAGGAGGAATGGGAACCTATGCTAAAACATTATTTCCAAAATGGCCCTGATACTTACATTGATAGCTTGAGGGAAGCTGAAGTCCATACTACAGATAGCAAAGATCGAGAAGCATCGGTGCCGGAAAAAAGGTAAGTTTTTTTTACCGATGATGAATGTCTTAATTAATGCTCATTGTACAGAAAGTCAGGTATAAATACATATAATAAAAGCAACAGTTAACAGGTTAGCTAGTTGACATCTCTATGAAAATACGATTCACATGCATAAATAAATAATTAACAATGTAGTCACCCACAAGCTCAAAACATTAGGTACCGCATTCCATGCACTGTTCACGAAATATGCCTCCCCAGGATAGCTGCAAGTCACATCACCGTCGGGGGAAAAAAACCCATATGATCGAGACAGTAGACCGAATTGCTCCGTGGGACATGCGAAGCCAAAATCAGCTGGGCAATCCTGAACTAGATAATAGCACAGATTGATACACGGCAAAATCTCTTTATAGTGTCCTGGATTGATGACTTCGTTGATCATCGGGTTTCTTGACTCGCCGCTCTTTCTAGGGTACAAATATGACGCGTTATTGGACCAGTCGGTACATCGCGGAATCGTAACGGCACACAGCCAATTCTTGTAAGCAGCGGCACAGTCATCACAGTTTCGCATCAGTGAATACTGGCTATCTGCTGTAATATTGCAGGCTATATTCTGAAGAGATTTGGAAAAGTTGCCATAGCGGTCCTCCGCCATTGAGTCGTAGAAGTCACGCAGCGTGGTGGGGGTGAAAGCCGATGCATTACCTGGCACTGCAAATGCAACTCCTGAACAGAAGTCCAGATCGTAAATGATCTGGCAATTCGTATCGCTTTTCGTAGTGAACTCCACGCCAGCATACACCCGTCCGTCGGAAGGACGAGTCAAGAAGATCATGTAACTTGTTGAGATATTCAATCCATTCACAAAGAATTCACCCTTCAGCATATCACCGAATCCCCACGTCGTGTTGGAAACTACTGAATTATTCGTATTCAGCAACGCAGGACCAGCCTCTACAGCACAATATGAAAAAGGCAACCGCTCAGCCAAAAGCGACCCATACGCAGTATCTGATTGCGCGGAGTACACATATATCTGGTAGTTGTCCACCGAGTCGTCTGCCTCTCCATCCGTCTGGGTGAAGTTCGACGTGATAAATAAGGCGTCAGCATAGTCTGTGTCCACCAGATATAGGGATGGGTCGGTTGAAAACGTCGACTGCTGACGTACTGTCGACAGAGCTATCTGGTAGGTCCAGCTACCTTGATAGTTACCGTCAATCTGCGGTGCCACAATCTCTGCGTAAGCCATAGTACTATCAGAGACGTCCAAGGTCAGATTGGCGAAGCCTAATGTCGTCTGTTGCTGGTCTAACGGTTCCGATGTGAGATTGGAGGTCGCGCCATAGAGCATCAAAGTAGTCACCGAGGCATCCAAATCGAAAGGGACAGTATTATACGGTTCCAAGCACACCGTCAAAGTCACATAAACCTGCGACACCTGAGGCTTTACAGTCAAGGAATACTGGTGTACATCTCCTGGGTCTATCACGAACCGGATAGGGCTCGAATCCCCGATAGGAGTCCACGACGACGATGGCAACGCAATGGCCGTTCCGGTCATATCCGTGACACTCGATACAGCTATGACGGCCCATAGATGGTACACGAGTACCGCCAGTAGCTGCCAAGTCATCGTTTTGTAGGAAAAACACCTCAGTGGATGCTAATTTCAAACTTTATCTCGGCAGGGCTTATATGTGTGGGCAAGGAACCAGCATCGCAGATGTCGAGGGATCCAATCGTAGTGCAAGCGCACCATTTGTTAGTCGTAGATGATTGTGTCAAACAACTTTATTTCTGCCTAGCGATATTGCCAAGCAGGTAAACTTAAAACCAAAAAATTCCGGCCCTTACTCTAAGATCCGATGTCATATTTCAATCTGATCTGTTATAGCGGAATGTGCATTGCCCTAATATTCCATGATAAACCAACCCTTAATAGTCTCAGAAGCAGGCAATTTATTAAGCTGGACTGTCACGTAAACGGCGCGTCTTGTAGTTGGTTTCACAATGTCGAAAGCCATAGACGCGGAACTGGACGACAACCTTCCATGGTATGTACACCACAATTTTTTTATCTACGTTGGTTTTCAACTAATGCAGGATTGAAAAATATCGACCTTCAACGCTGGACGATGTTGCAGGCCATGAGGGCGTCATTGCGACAGGTAAGATTGTGACAACTTGGCGTCCAGACTAATAGCAGTACGGAAATTCGTCGAAGTTGGGCAAATTCCCCACCTCCTTTTTTATGGGCCACCGGGAACGGGGAAGACATCAACCATTATCGCCATAGCCAAAGAGATATACGGAAAGAACTATAGAAATATGGTACTGGAGCTTAATGCGTCCGACGAGCGAGGAATTGACGTTGTCAGAGGACAAATAAAGACCTTTGCCAGTACCAAGCAAATATTTGCGTACGTGATAAATGCTGAGTGAACATCGCTAATTTTCAGGAAGGGATTCAAGCTCATCATCCTCGACGAAGCAGATGCCATGACGAATGTTGCTCAGAATGCTCTAAGGAGAAGTATGTTGTCTTGATTAACATTCACGGCTTATTACGGACAGAGTCTAACTCAAGTCATCGAAAAGTATACGTCGCATACGCGGTTTTGCATTCTGGCCAACTACACCCACAAGCTGAATCCAGCATTGCTGTCGCGATGCACGCGTTTCAGGTTCTCTCCTCTACCGCAGGAGGCCATTCGGAAGCGGATTCAGCATGTTATTGAGCAGGAAAAAGTCAGCATCACTCCGGAAGCTTTTGATGCTCTGCTGCAGCTCTCCAAAGGAGACATGAGACGAGCACTCAATGTGCTGCAGGCGAGCCATGCTTCAGTAGACGAGGGTGATAGCATTAGTGACTTGACCATCTATGACTGCGTAGGAAATCCCCACCCTGCCGATATCCAGACGATTGTGTCGTCTATGCTTAATGACGACTGGCCTACTGCATTGAGTACGGTCAATTCGATCAAGATCACAAAGGGTCTAGCTCTGGCGGACATATTGACGTCTATAACCAGCGAATTTCTGTCCCTGAGTCTCGCTCCAAAGGTGCGCATAGCCTTGCTGGAAGGCCTGAGCGAGATTGAATGGAGACTGAGTGGCGGCGGAAATGAAAAAGTGCAGACAAGTGCCACTATTGGGGTTGTGAAGAGCGCTGTCGAAGTGAGCTGAGAGATATAGAGACGGACTGGACTCAGTAAGTTGATAGCTACTGCTTCTAAGCTCCAGCTACTACAGGATGTTGATAAATAATAATAAAAAAGTCTGCATTACTGTACATCATGTCTCGTAATTCATCATCGCTGTTCACCGAGTCCTTTTGACAGGGCCCATTCGTATTTAAGACTCTGAGAATCTGCCCACTCACTTGTTATCGAGTATCCCAAAGCTGCCGCTTCTTGTAAGCTTGAAAACGCATGCAATGGCAGATAGAATGGGTCCTCAAGTGGACGATAACCACCCTCGTGTTTACTCGATGGCTTCGGCGTCTCTACTCGCTTTGCCCAAGTAGAAGGAAAAGAACTCTGGATCTTATCGAGTCGTAAGGCTTGAAAGCCCTTACGAAACTCCCGAGCCACAGCATCATTAGACTGGATTAGTTTCACGGCCAGTGCCAACGCCGAGTCTTTCTCCTCATCGTCAACGCTCTCGCCTGTGTCGGAGATTCTCGACGAAGTCTTTTCAATCAAAGATCGGTAGCTCAGACACATGCGACTGTGAACAAGAGCAAGGATCTGGTGGGTGATTCCTGTGAGACTGGTAAAATTCCACTGCTCGCAGTACTTGATCATTCGCGCAATATAGGGAACCAGAGTAGCCCAGGATTTGTAGTTGGGATCTTTGCGCACCATCATGTTGGCCTTATCCTCGTAATCAAATGCGACGATAAAGCAAAACAGCGAATCCATGAAGCACACTGCAGCAAGCGAGAATAGCTCCTTCTCGATCAGGCTGTCACTTTCGTGCTTCTTTTCACGCGCCAGCTCGATCCAGTTGTACATTTTGCCCCGCAGCAGCCGTTGGTTTTTCTCTCGCTTTTCAGCGTTCAGAGAAGACGAAGACTCGCTCGCAATGCTCTTGGCATTTGGTGTTCCGAGACTGTTCGTAGGCGTAGAAGACTTGATCTTGTCCGACTGCTTTTTCGCATCGCCGTCTTTCTTAACATTTGCAAGCTTCTGCTCGTCTTCAGAAGAGCTGGAATAGCTTCTGTTGATTCTTTGTCGTTTGGGAGGGTTTTCTATGTCTATTCCAAGGCCAATGGGCGATTGTAGTCTTCTGGCGGAAGAAGACCGTTGTGTAGTTGGGTTCATTGAGACGGCAGAGTATATCCTTTTATCAATTTTCGTCTTTGCCTTCGTAGATGGCGCCAGAGCACTGTCTTCAGTTGTGATAGTAGGGTCCTTAAGCGATAACGAACCATTAGTTTGTTGCTGCTCATTGCTGGCTCTAGGATCCCAATCTTTTGTGCCAGCGCCACTTTTCTGAGCCTTTGTGTCTGGTATCTTAAGAGTAACAATAAGTGATGGCCTGCGTTTCCGGTCGGTATCTTCAGAAGACGCCTCGATCGAGCTTAGCTTAGCAGTGTTTTTCGGAATTGGGTGATGAAGCGTCGAGCGACTCTTTGGAGAGCCGTTCAAGGGAGGAGTCTTCCTACGGGACGCGAGGTCCTCGAATTCCGGCGGCAGAGTTGGGCTCAACATGCGCTTTGGCAGCAGCTCTTCAGTCCACGACGGCAGAGTCGGGCTCAGCATTGGAGGGAGCGAATGAGCTGGTGATTCCGAGCGAGGGGGAGTCCCTAAGACTCCATTCAGGCGATTGGCAGTCTTGCTGGACATATCCCAGGAATCGATCTATACCACCACTCACCGGTATGACCTGGACTACTGTATTGTGTAGTGCTATGTTGTTTCACAGTCTCCACTGCCAACAATGGGTCGTCTCTCGCAGAATATGCAGAGTTTCTGGGTCTTAATGCGCCTATACCTCAGCATCATATCAGATACCGGAGGGTAATGTGCGTGGTGCTTAACCGCAATCCTAATGCAGGACAGATGCGATGAGTCCCAGTGTCGACTGCATGTAGCAGAATAATAAACCGGTATATAATTCTCCCTTTTCGAATGCAGTCATTACTCCATTTTTAATTTTATAACTGTCGAGTGTGTTCAACTATTGATTACTATTATTAGGATCGTCCTCGTCTCACTATGTCTGTCTCAGTGGTCAAAGGAGATCTGTTTGATTCCCCTTCTGGATCAATTCTTGCTCATTCCTGTAATTGCCAGGGACGATGGGGGTCTGGCGTTGCTGCTGGATTTCGCAACAAATTCCCGACCTCTTACAAACTCTATCACGAGCATTGCTCCAAGTACGAGTCTGAAGCTGACAAGCGTAAATATGTGCTTGGAACGTGCCTGTTGATTCCTCCGCAAGAGGACGATCCTCTTCACTGCTGGGTCGCGTGTCTATTTACCAGCTGCAGCTTTGGTGAACATGTTGATCCACCTTTGAGCACTGTAGAAGCGACTGAGAAAGCTATTGCTGATCTCGAGAAGCAGATCCAGGCTGCGACGGCTCCGAGAAGTACAATCCGCATTCCGAAAATAAATGCGGGGCGTTTCAGGGTTCCTTGGCACGAAACTGAGGCGGTTCTGAAACGGTTCAATCTAGAATTCATTATATACGAGTTATAGCCTATTAGACATCTGGATAGTGGGAAGTTGTTTTCTTCTTTTTGTTCTTTGGCTGCTGTATTCGCTGCTCATAGGCAACGAAAGTCTGCCTAAGCAATTGGGTCAGTTTGCGCAGCATATCCTGGACCCACGAGTACATGAGAAACATAGACATGGACGCAGTACATGGGACTGCAATTGCCCAGTAAAATCCCACACCGTGATTGAGAGAGTCGAATTCGGTGAAATTCATTCCAAAGTATCCTGTCAGAAAAGAAAGGGGCAGAAAGACCACAGTTACGAGAGAAAGCATTTTCACCGCATCATTTGACTGGATAGAGATTGTATTGAAAATGAGATCGATGACTCCGCGAGTATTGACTCTCATCACATCAACATCTTTGGTGTAGGCAAGAGTATGGTCGGCCACGTCCGCAAGATACACAGCAGCATTGTCAGACACCTTTCTGCTCGAATGCCATTGTGACTCTATGTGGTCTTTTTCCAGGGATCTGCCAGTTGATTCTGGATTATCTAACTTTGAAGAGTGATCTCGAAGAGAGGTAATCACTGATGTAATTGGCGTGATGTTGTTTCTCAGAACTGTGAGATCCGAGCTGATGAGATGCAAATCTCGGGTATGTCCTATGGAAGGGTTCAATATGGCTGAAAGTTGTATTTCCTCCAGTTGCGTTCTATAGGCACTTATTATGGGATGCAATAGATCAACAATGCCGTCAATGATCGCTTGAAGCAGAATGGATGGGTCACTCGAGTCGCGAAGAATTGTTGACCCTTGCATTAGTCGTTTGATGATTGGAGCTTCAATGTCTTGACTTGATCTTTCAAAAAACGATATCACGGTGCTTTGGTCTGTTAGAAATAGGGACGCTTGTTCGACTCCAACCATTTTCCGCTGCTGTGCTAGTGGCCGCCTTGACTCTAGATAGTCGAGGCCTTCTGAAGTTGGATTACTCCACTGATACATACTCCTCATATTCGTCATTGCAAGGCGGTCAGACAAAGGCTTCCTGTCGAGCCGGTCCTCTTCAACAACTGGTTTTGTGGTGTTGGCTTCATGCTTTTGCTCGTATCCAAATATCCATCTCCAAAGTTTCGAATAGGTAGCTTTTACCGTTGCTCGCGACATGGACGGTCGATAAGAGACCAACCTATGAAGCGGAAGGCAGCAGAAAGTGTGATTTGGGTATTCATCAACTTTCGTACGCTGAGGTACGTCCACCATATCCTCTATAGCTAGGCCGTGAAGTTTATAGACGCTACTGACAGCATATATTACCTCCCATGACAGGCCACTGACATTGATCCATCGCACGCTTGAGTGAGACGGCCTTTCTTTCAGCAGTCTCATAAGATTGCTGTTTTCGAGTCCTTCATTAGTACTGGCCGATGGATATACTTCCACATGCTTGATATCGAACGCATCTGCAGAGTAGTCAACTATCGTCACCGCAGATCCCAAAGATTCGAGAATAATGTCTGTATTTTTAATATCAATTCCGGGATCCCAACCTGCTGTGTTTCTTCGTGACTGTGCTGCTCCTGGAATAGCCGAATATCGGCGCTGGGGTTTTGCTTCTGCCACCTTATTGAGGATGTTTATTGCGCTCAGGCGATTTTTCAATACCCGGCTTCTGCGATCATGTTTTTCCATAAAGGGCCGTCGCGAAGTACTTAGTGGTTCCTCGATTATAACTTGGTCTGGAGCTTCCTTGGTCAATGGGGATGGTGGAGAGAACGAGCTATGGAACGGGCTTTGTGACCACAAGTTAATTATCGACTTTGCTCTGCCTCCACGAGGTACAACACTTGACCTGATATCGTCAGTAATCGGGATTCGCCATTCTTCATCCTCGCCTTCGGCACTGGTAGGAATGGCCTCCGTATCATTGACGTCCTGTTGAACAAGAGTAGCTACGTGCTCAGGCAGAAATGGCAGCATAGGATCACGGGAATCCGCTACTATTACCACACTCATTACTGGACAATCAAAATTGAGCGACTGGCGGAAAGGAAGCGGTGAATGACCTACGGCGACAGGCTGGTTATTAGGCAATAAAAAAACTTTTTTTTCCTGTTTCTAGCATTGTACAACGACAAAATACAGTTAGATTAAATAACCTGGAAGACAAACCATCGATTGAAGATCAAACTTTGTTTGAAATGCGAGGGTCAGATGCCAGAGGACCAGCCTTGAAAGATTTAAATAACTCGAGCTTTGTAGGTCTTGAGACTTTAGGCTGAGCTGGTGACATGTATCTCTTGATAACCGAAATGCCACCAACTGAATGCATGTTAATGAGATTGGCAGCAGCACCTTTGTTGAGAGCGCTTAGCAAGTCATTATGGTTGAACTTGGCAAATCCGGACGATTCTGCGGCCTTTCGGAAAAGCCCCTGCAATGTTTTCCTCTGCGAGGAAGACATGGGATCTCTTCGCCATGATGCTCCTTTGTAAATCAGCCGTTGAGGGTACACTTTAGCGGCATAGTTGTCTGCCGCATTCAAGGCCGACACAAAGCTATGTTGGCCACTGAAAACCGCTCGACTGATAAAATTAGCATACCGCTTGCCGTTGTCGCGTGCTTTCTCCTTAAAGGGATTTTCTGTGAATCTGTAGAGAGCAAATGTGGGACTCGGAGATTTCGCGTCTTCAACTTTTAGGCGTAGATATCCATCAGATCCCACAAGCACGTACGAATCTTTGTCATAATTAAGCCAGTTGTTCCTACTCATTTTCAATGTCTGGCCACGCGCAACATTGCGGCCTCTGAAGAACTCCTCGATACCGGAAAACGACTTAATCAAAAGATCTGAAACTTCAGAAACCTCAGCCGGTCTCTTTTCAGAGGCGCCGATTGGCAATTCGCTTTGATCCTTGTCAACAGAAGAGTAGGGGTTGAAGATGTTGATATCGTGGACACTGATACCAGCAAGACTAGGGACGGTGAATCCCTCTGCGCCTGAGGAGGATCCAAACATGTCTATAATATGGCAGTACGGTTTACCAGGATGCAGACGGAGGCCCCGACCAATCATCTGCAACAGGAGAGATGGTGATCTGGTGGGTCTCACCAACATCACCATGTCAATATTGGGTATATCTGTGCCTTCAGTCAGCACAGCACAGTTGATGAGAACAGGAAACTTCTGCGCACGAAAGTCGGCAATTAAGGAATCACGCAGCCGGGGAGCCGTCTTGGCTGTAACAACGTGAGCATCAACCCCAATATTGCGGAACTCAATAGCTACATGGCGACAATGCTCAACATTTACGCAAAACACCAATGTAGAGCGAGCAGCTAGAGGGTTCGTGGCAGGGTTATAAGAAAACTTGGACCATACCAATGGAACTAGTCTATTGAGGTTGTGGTGGTCGATGACACCAGCCAAACTCGTCTGGACGTAATCTTCAGACGTCCGCCTGACACCAGATAGATCAGTATGGCTGGTGACCGATGTGAACTTTAGTTGTGACAAATGACCATCTTGTATCATTTCCACAAGATCCTTGTGGTAAGCAATGGAGTCAAAACTCTCTTTTAGAGCGACTCCGTCAAGACGCGCTAACGTAGCAGAGAAACCAGCAACTACAACAGCAGAATTCTTGTCGACGGCGCCAAAATGCTCGAGAACTCGAAGGTAGGTAGCGGCAGGTGCATGGTGGGCCTCGTCAATAATAATGGCCTTATACTGCTTAGGATGGAACTTGTCAAGACGATTTATCAGGCTCTGCACAGTCGCAAGAACAATGTCGCAGTCGGCATCAGATGTAACAGATCCCATTTCAATTCCGATCTTCTTCTCTGGATACGACTCGCTCAACTGCCAGTGTGCTTGATTGATCAATTCTCGGCGATGTGCCAGCACCAACACCTTATCTCCGTGGCCCTCATATGGCCTTATAAGCCGTGCCAGTTCTCCTAGTGTTCGCTGTGTTAGTAACCAATTTAAAATATCAATGTCCTCTTTTTTCTCTGTGCTTACAGTCTTTCCACTACCAGTGGGCATGCTCACTGCGATGCGCCGAAACCCTCTGCTAATAGCGTCGAGGCAGCTGTTGATACAGTCCCGCTGGTACTGCCGAAGCTCTACGATCCTCTCACTTGCAAACCGCACCCACGGTTTGTACGACCACAGTAAACTGAGCCTCCATCTGGATGCCAGCGAAAGTAGCATCATTGGCTGCTGTCTCCTGTTATGGGGTCTAGCTCGATAGCATCGAAGCCCCATAGCAAGCTGTGGTCGCCAGCATCTCCAGTCAAGTCCGGGACCTGCTCTGGGCAGGTATCGACGAAGCGGAAGAAGCGTCATAGAAGGTCCTAACTAGCAAGTACTAGCTAGGGACCCATAGGTGTTTTATATAGACACTGAGAAGTCGGTGTAATAGCTGCAGCTATGCAGCATTAGTGCTAGCGGGTAAATGTGCATGCAACGTAAAACAACTTGATGGATCACCATGCAGGGCTGCTGCCAACGCGATTGCTGCCGAAGACGTGTCACTCGCTCTATGATCTGTCCCGAATAGGACTGTACAATATAGTCCTGTTTCACGGTCTCAATTATAGGTCCTTAACAAGGACAACGCTTGCAACAACTATACATAGTGGATGCGGTTCTGATATTTTAAGCCCCATATGCACTTGACTTCAGCCTTAGTAATCGGTATATTCGAAACATCTGTTGATTGTGTCGTCCGATAACTCTCGTCGATTGATATCTTGCAGTGGCTGCAGTTCTGTTTTACGAGTTTTATATTTATTTTTGTTAACACCATTATAGTCACATATGAAGTGGGCTTTGTGGTGTGTGGCTGCGCTGGTGACAGCAGTGGTTTGCCAGCAGCAGGCCGTTATTGACGGTGACAAGGAGCAGGTCGTGGAGCAGTTTGTCCGGCAGTCACGACACACAAACAACTGGGCTGTTCTGGTATCGACATCACGGTTCTGGTTCAATTACCGCCATATGGCGAACGTCCTAAGCATGTACAGGACCATCAAGCGCTTGGGTATCCCCGACTCACAGATTATCCTCATGCTTAGTGACGACGTGTCGTGCAATCCGCGCAACGCGTTCCCGGGAACTGTCTACAATAATGCTGATAGGGCACTGGATCTGTACGGGGACAATATCGAGGTCGACTACAGAGGGTACGAAGTGACGGTGGAGAACTTCATTCGCCTGCTGACGGACCGCTGGGATCCCGACACGCCGAGGTCCAAACGGCTGCTGACCGACGACCGATCAAACATCTTTGTGTATATGACTGGTCATGGTGGTAACGAGTTTCTCAAGTTCCAGGATGCAGAGGAGATTGGGGCGGTAGACATTGCCGACGCGTTTGAGCAAATGTGGGAGAAACGTCGCTACAACGAGATTCTGTTTATGATTGACACCTGCCAGGCCAACACGATGTTTTCCAAGTTTTACTCGCCAAACATCCTGGCGGTTGGGTCGTCTGAGCTCGACGAGAACTCGTACTCGCATCATGCCGACGAAGACGTCGGAGTGGCAGTGATTGATCGGTTCACCTACTACAACCTCGAGTTCCTCGAGTCGATAGACAAAACCTCGAAGGCGACGATGGCGGACCTGTTTGCATCGTACAGGGCCGAGAACATCCACTCTAATCCCGGGATCCGCTCTGACCAGTTTGGCAGGCCGCTGGACCAGGTGCGTATCACAGACTTTTTTGGCAACATTCAAAACGTCGAGCTAGACAACGTGGAGAGCGACATTCTGCAGCTCGCAAAACTCACGCATGACAACGACCAGATTGGCTTCTCTGCCCCAGCATCTCCGCCAGCACTGCATACAACAGCCCAACCTGAGGTCGCAGCGATTGTCGCCGAGAACGTCACTGAGAATGTCTCCCAAGTTCCTCTGTCGGTGCAGAGTGTCGTGTTGGGCACGCCAGTCACGTCGTACACGTCCAGCCTGGCTGTCATCGCGGGCCTCCTGCTCATCGTGGTGACGTCGTATGTAGCATAAGTATTGCATAGCATGAGTTGAGCAGGTGATGCATGTCAAATATTGGAGCGCATTACAAGAACAGTTCACAATCAAAAAGTAGTTCCTAAACGAGAGCAAAAGATAGATGTAGCAAAGTACAGGTCCATGGTTGAACTACGGACAGTTTCTACAGAGCGACGAAATCGTAAGATACGTACTGAAAGTACTGGAATTCTACACTAGACTTGTTTGACTTGTGTTTGAGCTGACTTGCAACATACACGTTTAAAATGTATTTCACGCCAGTACGGTATTCGCTACTCCGTCGCGCTGGCAACTGCTTCGCAGTTGAGGCAAGGATACTGCACACATGAGCCAGACATAACTGTGACAAAGTAACTTTACTACCCACTTTTGTTAATTGCTTCTCTACCTAGTCTACAAATCATTGGCTGCTTCAATCGACTATGCAACTCAGAAAAGTTGGACAAGAACACCAACCTGGGGTGTTATATTTGGTAAAGCTGTTGTTATATTTAGTGCTGCACTTCTTCGAATACTCTCTCCTCTTAGTAAGACAAATCATGCAAGGCTGACATGCAGCGCTCTTGAAATTCATGCCCCATCACGTCCAACAGAAAACAGTCTGTACCGCACGATACTGTGTGAAACGAAATATCACTTTGCTATCCTGTACTCCATTAGCTGTTTTACTGAAAAATAATAATTTTCTTTCCTCGAAGCGCAAAAAGGCTACTTTTTCAGCTGATATATATATGTATATATTATATATTTTACCCCTGGAATGTCCGGATATAAGCAGTCCAGCCATCGCGGACCGGAGGAGCCCACTGTGGGGTGCCAGGGTAAGGCTCGGAAAACTCAAGGCCGGTCGTGCAATATATATTGGTGGGCAGTTGCCTTGTTGAACTCAGACAAACAACCTCAACTGCAATTGACTATGTCTGAAGCAACATTTTCGCAAGCCAGTGACCTGCCTGCTTGGAAGACCCTGCAGGGCCTCTATGAGTCCCAGGGCAAGAAGCTGTCCGTCCAGAAGGAGTTCGCGAGCGACCCCAAGCGGTTCGACAAGCTGTCGCATACCTTCACCAACTACGACGGATCCAAGATCCTGTTTGATTTTTCGAAGAACATCGTCAACGATGAGATATTGGCGGCGCTCGCCAAGCTTGCGCGAGAGGCCAATGTGGAGGGGCTGCGGGAGGCGTTTTTCAAGGGCGACAAGATCAACTTCACCGAGCAGCGAGCTGTGTATCACATTGCACTTCGCAATCAGTCCAACAAGCCCATGTATGTGGACGGCAAGGACGTCACTCCCGAGGTGAACGCTGTACTGGCCCATATTAAGGAGTTCACGGAGCAGGTGCGCTCGGGGTCCTGGACGGGTTACACTGGCAAGCGCATCACCGACATCGTCAACATTGGCATTGGAGGTTCCGACCTGGGTCCTGTGATGGTGACCGAGGCGCTCAAGCACTACTCGCAGCGCAATCTCCATGTGCACTTTGTGTCTAACATCGATGGTACCCACATTGCTGAGGTGCTGCGACCGCTGGACCCCGAAACGACGCTGTTTTTGATTGCGTCCAAGACCTTCACCACTGCCGAGACCACCACCAACGCCAATTCCGGCAAGCGTTGGTTCCTCGAGAAAGCAAAAGACCCAAGCCACATCGCGAAGCACTTTGTGGCGCTGTCGACTAATGCTGACGAGGTGGCAAAGTTTGGAATCGACATCGCAAACATGTTCCCGTTCGACAACTGGGTGGGTGGCCGCTACTCGGTGTGGAGCTCCATTGGCCTGTCTGTAGCGCTGTACATTGGCTACGACAACTTCGTGGCGTTCCTCAAGGGTGCGGAGGCGGTTGACAAGCACTTTTTGGAGACCCCCATCGAGCAGAACATCCCGCTTCTCGGAGGATTGCTGTCGGTGTGGTACACCAACTTTTTCGGTGCAGAGACCCATCTGGTGGCTCCATTCGACCAGTATTTGCACCGGTTCCCAGCGTATCTGCAACAGCTGTCGATGGAGTCCAACGGCAAGAGTGTAACGCGGACGAACGAGTTCGTCAAGTACTCGACGGGGCCCATTCTGTTTGGCGAGCCCTGCACCAACGCGCAGCACTCGTTTTTCCAGCTGGTGCACCAGGGAACGAAGCTGATTCCCACCGACTTCATTCTAGCTGCCAAGTCGCACAACCCGATCGAGGGTAATTTGCACCAGCGGATGCTTGCGTCGAACTTCTTCGCCCAGGCGGAGGCGCTCATGGTCGGCAAGCCTGAGAGCGCTGTCAAGCAGGAAGGTGCGAGCGACACGCTGGTACCCCATAAGACTTTCCTCGGAAACAGGCCTACCACGTCCATCCTCGCGCAGGAGATCACGCCTGCAACTCTAGGCGCGCTGATTGCCTACTACGAGCACCTCACCTTCACGGAGGGCGCTGTGTGGAACATCAACTCGTTTGACCAGTGGGGTGTAGAGCTAGGAAAGGTGCTTGCCAAGGCCATTGGCAAAGAGCTCGAGACTTCTTCGCCGGTGTCGGACCATGACGCCTCTACGAACGCTCTCATCAACCAGTTCTTGCAGTGGGCATGATTCTTGTAGTCCAATAATAATGTTATGTCGATAGCTGATTCGACTGATGTGAGTTTCATATGTAAGTACAAACTAGCGTAGTTTCTAGGCAGAACTGAACGTTACAAGCGATAAGCGAAAACTCAAATGACGTAAGATTTGCTGCCTGTATTCTCTATGATATTGTTCTTGCGACCCCGTCTCGCTGTGGAAACTGCTATGCAGTTGAGGGGGAAGGCCCTGCCTCGGCAGTGTGTGGGCTATTGATGTTGACAGATTGATCGTCAATGCAATTAACACCCACGCTAATGCAACAAACTTTAATCGAATGTCAATATTACGAACCAGCTGCCGATGTTGCTGCAGCTCATGGTACAGCTCTAGTAGTACTATCAGAGTGGTAGAACCGGTGTCCGCGTCCCAACTGCGCAGCAGTTGCAACAGCGCGACGGAGTCGCAAGATAATAATAGATCCAAATGAGATGAGATCATCCAGGCACCTATCGCGACTGGTCGCGCAATTAAGACGAAAATTTGAAAGACATCTGAGTATAATCTGTCCATTATAGAGTTTGAAGTTTTATATATCAATTGTTTAATGCACCGGTTGAACGCAGCAGCTGCTGATAATAGTTGTAGGCTTGCAGAGACTGTGCGTTTCTAGAGCCGAGTGATGCATGGCTAGATGCAGTGTGCGTGCTACTGCATATGTCAGAAACAGCGGCTCTCGAAGTTGCCATCTACGTCTAGGTCGTCGTCCACCATACAACGGTTCTCGATGCTCGTGCGAAGAGCACGGTTGAGATGGCCCGCCATGTGCTACTCGCAGATGGCGGACGGAGACCCCGAGATCAACCGGTTGCGCCAGACAAGGCTCGCCAACATGGGACATCGTATGTTTTGCTTCCAGCAAGTTTGATCGTTGCTAACCTCAGTGATTGAGTCCATCAGAAACGGCGTTCCCCACATGCTGGCGACATGCCTGCCGAAAGACATACTATCGAACGATATCACGCTCAACCTGCTACCGGACTCGCACCCTCATATCCCGTCAGTGAGCGGGCGCATGCAGTACATCACGTCGATCAAGCTTCTGCAGTTCCTGGTTACTACTCTGCTGATTCCGCCCACGTCCAAGATCATGATCCTGTCCGCTCGGACCGATACACTGGGGACAGTCCGCTATGCCAACTCCAAGCCACCGGCTCATGAAGTTGGCTCAAAAACAAAACCACCGCCAGATTTGGAGCCTACGAGGTTCATTGTGCACTGGCGAACTGTATCGCCCGACAGAGAGCCAGCGCCCACTTACTACCCGCACTCGTGGTCATCGTCACTGAAGGCATCGCACTTTGCCCACAGCCTGGGCATTCTCCCGCACGAGTACCCCGTTCTTGCAGGCATTTTCGAGTTTGACTTCAATGTCGATTGCTCATGCATAGCGACCCACACCATCACAGATCTCGAGTACCTGACCAAACAAGCCGAAGTGATGGCTGCTGGTGCGACATAGCGAACCTGTATGGAGGATAGTGACGACTCCGTCAAGCTGTGACACCTGTTGCGCAGTTGGGCCAGTCCGTTTATGAGGAGGTCTATAAAAAAGTTACATTAGATACAAGATGGAGAATTAGCTCTCTACTCGTGTTGACTATTTATTATGTACATAGTATTCTGCAGTAACAAATTACTGTTTGTGTTACATTCTTCGTACTGCTTGACATCAATTAAACTCACCTAACTCAATTATCATCAATTACTGTCAACTAACATGAATCAACGGCGACAATCCACAAAAAGCATGTTTAGTCGTCAATTAGCATCAATAAATATAAATCAAAATCAACCGCCAACCTCACCCGCTAACGTCCTCCTTGCTTCATCTGCGCAGCAGTTGCCACCATGCGACGGAATCGCAAGATATTCTATGTACTGAAAAGGAGTAGCAAATAGGCGAGCACGTTGAAACTACGTCTGCAACAACACCAGTTGAGGGACAAACTTATATTCTCTACATACGTGGAAATAGCAGTCAGCACCCAAAAAAAAAATTGCTGTAAAGTTTAGAGGGATGTTCATGCATCTGTTTCGTAAATCGTCAAAAAAATAGACACTGGCCAGCCCCTGGTGAAGCCACCTACCCACCCGCCATTGGGTATGGGGGGTGCGTTTACTGGCTCCACTGGGACATGCCCCAAGAGCGGGACGGGGGCCCAGTGCTGATGGGAGCCTTCATAGAGGCCGACGGCTGGCTTGGGAAAGACGAGCGGATCAGGTCGTAGAGACGGTCGTCCTGGAACCCGTCATCATCGTCGTCGTCAAAGTCGACATCGCTCCAGCTCTTGCCGAACTTGAGAAAGTCGCGGTTGGTGGGAGCTGAGGCTGCCACCGTTCTATTGACGAGCAGTGTCGGCACAGCCGTCGCCTTGATCTCGCGCCCAGCCCCTCCACCACCCGGCAGCGAAGACGACGGCAAAGCACGGTCGAGATTGGACGACTTGATGAGCGACGGTACCGAGCTGATGGACGACGACCCGCCAGACACCTGGCGCGCACCGCCTGAAACCGCCATTTTGGCGAACTCGTCCGTCATGTCGGTGGACTCGTCCATGGCAAACACGTCGTCCATCACATCGTCGTCGCTGAGCAGACGTTGGTCATCGCTCTGGTCGCTGTGCTGGCTGGCTAGCAACCCGTCACTGTCATCCTCATCGTCGTCGCTGACTGGCTGCAAGCCAGTTTCGTCCACTGATCGTACGTACGACAGGTTCGAAGGGCCCTTGGCTTTGGCAGCGAACCCGCGAGCCGACTTCGGCGGCGTGAACTGCATGGTTCGCAGCCAGTCGGCCTCGAGGTCGGCGTTGCACGACAGCTTGTTGACGGTAGAAGGCGTCCTGAAGGGCTGGCGGTTGACTGTCGTGATAACGACCGGCTCTTCGTCGCCACCCACTCCGCCAACATTCACAGCAACAACTCCACCGCCTCCCTGCAGCGTCTGGCTGTCGTTCATGTTGTCGCGGTTCTTGTCGTGGACGTCGATCTTGTGGTCGAGCTTGTACTCGAGCTTCACGGGCTTGTTGATATGTATCTTGTCGACCTTGTTGAGGTGATTCTTCTCCACCACCTTGTTGAGATGTGTCTTATCGAGCTTGTTGACCTGGGCCTTGTCGACCTTGTCATCTCCGCTTTGCTCTCGGTTCTCGAGGAGCTCATCTCGGGGCTTGTCGAGGTCGCTGGCGCCACGGTTATCGTCACCAGATGTCCGTACCGAGCCCTCAAGCTCCTGGCCCTCAAACAGATCCTCGTCGTAGTACTCGTCGTCGGTGGTCCACATCTCAACCTTGAGCAGCTCAGCACGCATGCGGTCCAGCGAGCGGTTGTCTGGGTCCATGGTCAGGCTGTGGCGCAAAACCGCAAACACATCGCTCGAGAGGGTCGGGAAGATGTCAAACAGCGCTTCACGGCTGGTGGCAAAGTCCACAAACAGCTTGTCCTTCTGAGACGCCACCGTGAACGGGTTGCGGCCAAACAGGATGTTGAGCAGGCAGATGCCCACCGCCCAGATGTCGACCTTCTCGGCGTCGTAATGCGGGGTGTTGGCCTCGTCAAAGAGCTCGGGCGCCATGTAGCGCTCGCTGCCGACCCCAAACTCCCCACTCAACTTGGTGGTGGTCGCGAGCCCCCAGTCCGCCAGCTTGACGGCCCCGTCGTTGCCGACCAGGATGTTCTCGGGCTTGATGTCGCGGTGGTATACGCCCTTGGAGTGGCAGTACTGCACCGCGTCCACCAGCTCGAGCATGAAGTCTAGAATGCAGTTGTTGTCGCGAGGGCCCCGACCCGCCTTGATGGCCTCGTACAGGTCGCCCTGCGCGCAGTACTCGAGTACCAGGTACGACGCGTCGGGCCCGTCGAAGTGGTCCCGCAGGCCCACGATGTTGGCGTGGTGGCCAAGAACCTTGTGGATGCGCACCTCGTGGAGCGCCTCATCCACGTCACGACCGGCTCCTGCCCGGTTGATACACTTGACAGCCACCAGCGTCCCGTCCACGACGTCCCTGGCCAGCGACACCACTCCGTATGACCCCTTGTTGATGTCGGTCACCACCTCATATCTGTCATTAAGCAGCACCATGTTTGCGTGAGCAACTGTTCCAACAAAAAGGTCAGTCACTAGGCTAATACAACAGCTCACAACCAGTAACAATCAGTTACAATCGCCACAATCGTCGCAATCGTCACAATCGTCGCAATCGTCACAATCGTCACAATCGGTCACAATCGTCACAATCAGTCACAACCGATAACAATCAGTCACAACCTTTACAATCGCCACAATCGATACCACGACAATAGCACTCAATCAGCACAACAACGGCACTCAATCAGCGCCACGGGCGGTCGCTCAAGTCAGTGGATTGCAAGTTTGCCACTGCTGGTGCTGTTCGCTGCTGCTGTCACTGTGATGACGGTCACGGTTGAGCCGGTTGAGCACCGAGTGCTAGCGGTTCCAGCCCGCTCTTCCCAGTGGTGCACTGCAAATACACGCAATAAAGAAACTGGTAAAGGCACAATAGTCCGCCCGAGCACCGGTGTCGCACTCGCACAACAAACACAAGTCGCAAAAAAAAACCTCTAGAAACAACAGGAAGCTAACTGTCAACAGATGGGGAAGGGATTAAGTGTGTGTTGGGCCGGCGGCGGGAGGCCGCACGCCCAACCCGGAAGGGGGGCTACGAGCGCCGCCGGAGCCCATCATCCATATGCGGCCGGCCCATGCCCTCGCCGCACTACCCGCTGGCAGGCGATCTGGCGCACCACCACACGAGATAGCTGCAGTCAAAACATGCAGCCCAGGGCCATAGATGGGGCAAAACAAAAAAAAAAAAAAGCTCCTGCACCACACCACCCTTGGCGATGGCTCATTGCAGTGCTGGGTGGTGGGCGTTTCGTGATCTGGTTTGCTTCGTTTCAGCTAGTGTATAGTGCTTCTTAGTTAGTGGTTATTCGGCAGTTATTCAGTGTTTATTCAATGTTTGTTTAGTGTTTGACCCGGGCTATTTAATGACTCATAGTAGTTTTCTGGCAGGTGCCTGCTAGGTCAATTGTCTCCTGTAGTGGCTCAATCTATTTTGCGTTGGCCGAATCGGCTCTGGGAGATGCGGCCTGGGCCCGCTGTTTGAGTGGGGATCGCCTCCTCGTTTCATGTTAACGCCCGTGGCCTCTCCTTGACCGTGGCTGTCAGTCTTTTCCTTGATCAGTTAGGCAGCACTCCTCCGCTGCGTATCCCTTTTTCGCGGTCTAGTGCTGCTGCTGTTACATACAGTAGTAACCTTAACGTTCCAAGCTGCGCGATCCGTATGTTCAATCTTGCGACTCCGTCGCGCTGTAGCAACTGCTGCGCAGTTGATTGGAGAATTAGGGGGTTTATTCATACCGCGTTATCGGCCATGGTTCTTTGCCGTAAAGGTAATTCGTGAGAGCTATTATGCGTAGTGGAATTCATAGTTGCCTTGGTTTGGCTATCACAGACGGAATCGGATTCGTGCATAGATCGGATGTGGTAAGCTGGGTGGTCCGTCGTCAGCTAGCTCTTAGCTGTTTGCCGCCATCCAGCCCTTGGAACACTTCTGCTCGTACATTACTTATTTTCGTTCAGCTCTTTATCCATTGCTCCACTTTAACGACTTCGACATAGCTCGCACTGTGCATTCCGCACAGCTGCGATGCTCTATACACACTACTTGCCCTGCATATGCATTCAATGTTACAGTTGGAGGGACGTTTACACTGTTGCCATCTGTGGTATGTTTTATCATCTCCACTCACCCACACTAATCGGTAATGAGTCTAATTAGTTTTTATAATTCATTCCGTTCTCTGTTATACGATTAAGTGATGCATGTTTAACTGCAAACTCATTTAGACTCTCACCAATGGACTATATAACTCGGCTTCTGCAGCTTACATCAAGTTGGTTTTATGATCATTATTTATTATGTAAAAAATTATCGCCGTCTTGTAGAAACTCCTGCATAAAAGAGCTCACTAAAGCATTTGACTGTATAGATATCTTCAAATATGCGGATCCGCTTTAGATGCCCTGCACCTATAGGTCACAAATATCGAAGAGGAACAGAAAACAGACAATACCAGAACTGATTCAGTCAGTACGGCAGGGTCCCAGTCTAACGAGGATCTCTATTATGGTGTCTAACAAGAGATGTGCTGCAACTAGAAGCCATTCCACTGTCATTGTTGTTGGGCTCCTGGTTTCCGGTTAATATGGTTGACAATAACAATTTGACGTCGTTTGGGGCCGATTTGGAGATACATCGGTAAACTATGTACAAATATTTACCTTCAGCTTTTTAATTACATAGAAAAAAAAACGTGGACACTGACTCCATATTGCGTCGTGTTAATATATCTCTATTTTCGATCGAGTTATAATGTCAATTCAAAACGCAGAATGCACTATCATCATTGCCGTGGCCACTTACACCCTTGGACATAATAGAAACCATCGTCTTTCTATTGTGATTCTGTCATACAGAAACTGTCACATAATGATATGTAGTATAGAGTGATCTGTTTACTTAAGTTTCTAAAGACAGCACAGCCCGGTCCCAATTGGTATTATTACTACGTGCATACCGGATGCTCTGTATACTGCTGCTAACCACACATTCTATGCAAGGTGGTATTAGGTCTTTTGTGGCAACAGCAGCTGGTGGTGCGTGCTCTTTCAAAAGTTAACAACTATCTTCCCCTGAGGTACAATGGCAAGACCTATTCTGATTCTGTCCAAAGTCATCGGCACAGTGTCGCTGGGCCTTCTAGCTGGAACTGCTGCTGCGTCGACGTTTGTGTCTATCCCTGGACTGCTCCGATACGGCGTGGCGTCGTCGTCGACATCGTCCGACGAGTCGTCCCAAACTCGCCTGGCCCACTCAGTAGATAACCTTCACGAGGATGCCAAATGGCTGGCGGTGCCATTGGGAGCTGTGGCATTCTCATCGCTGGTGGCTGCGTTTCTGTTTGCCCCACCTTCGGGTAGGCATCCGTACTTGCTATACTCGGCGCTGAGCGTGCCCATAGTAGGCGGGCTCAACATGTTGTACGAGTCAGCACTGCTGTCGACTGCGAAACCAGAGCCAGCGGCATCCAAGCAACCATCACGGCCGGCACCCTCTGTCGAGTCAGGACCGCGTGTGGTGGACGACGAGCCTTCGTTGCTCGATAACTCGGTATACGCCAGACTCGACGTGGACGGATCTGACTCGGAGTCGTCGTCGAGGGACGATGACGGCCATGATGGCCTCGATAGGCTGACGGCCCTCCAGTCTCTGGGCCTGTGGTCGACAGTGACGGTCGGCGTGGCGTTTGTGCTGTCCACTGTCGGCATCTACGGCGACCTCTACTAGTATTTATTAGATAGGAAGTGCGAAGATGGTCGCACTTGTTGTCGACTTGTCTCGACTAGTTCTCGACTCAATGAAGCTCGGTTTAACAGAATTCTGTAGCGTGCTTGTTCGTAGAATTATACGGTTTTCAACGAGTCTACTTCTACAGCTGCAGCTACCCCAGCAGCGGATCCTAATATGTCTGAGTCCAGAAGTCACGTTCGAGCATTACATTACTCGACAATCTACCATATGTTCAGCTGCGTCAATTGTAGGTAGGCTCATGTTGCCACTCCGTGAAGCTGCAGCAACTGCTGTGCAATTGGTGCACACAGCTGATGTGCGTAGGACGAGTGCATCACATCTGTCGGGTCATGAGCATGTCAGCCGGAGACGAAAAAACAAGACGTCAGAGATGAGTCCAAAGCATTGGAACTATCGCTGAGGTAGGATAATGATGTCAAATGTAATGATCATCATTGGGAAGAAAATTCAACTACTCGACTTTTCCGACTATAGCCGGGTGCACACCGACTCCTCTGTGGTGTTTTGTGAGCTGGGCTCTTTAGCTAAAAGTTTCCATTGAATGACAGACTGTTTCTGCTGGTAAATTATCTTATTGGAAAATAAAAATGTATGGTATCTTCTTTTAAGGCTCCTGAAGTCCTATGTTTGTTAGGACAGGCATGCATGGGAGCGCGACTCAGGTACGGTTGATAATAACTGACAAACAAACAATCCATTGTCAGTACAGCATAGAGCTGGCAATTATACAATCAGCAATGTCTGGTATCTCAGCAACCGGTCTAGGATACCCCATAGCAGGCTGCACAGCTGCTGGATACGTCTTGCCTTGCGAACGATTCTAGAGTAGACCGAAATACTCTATGCCTCATTTAAAGACAATTGCGAAAAGCTTCATTTATGAGAGCCACGCAATCACTTATATTGCAGTGCGTCGGTCATGAATAGAAATTTGGTATGCCAAAGTTTACCGTTGTGGTTCTAATGGTCGTTTTAAGGACACGCACCATTCTGCGAATACGGTGCCTTGACAGCATTTTCACATTTCAGCAAAGTCATATGTCGTGACGAGTTGTTGAATTGATGAGAAAATCGTTTCGAGGCAGTGACTGTGATCATGGCGCTCTTCATGAGGTATTGTTTTGGTCTGGTTGTATACCAGCTGCCCAGGCTGTATTCGATACGACACTACATTCGACACGACACTGACGTCAGGATTTTCAGATGATTGAATGATTGAATTGCAAATGAAGTACCAAATCGAATATACCTTTCAATAGATCACCACGAATTTTGTGACAACTGCCTCTGCGTAGTTGGAATCCAGAATTCTGGGAAATGTGCTGCGATCGTCGGGGCGAAGTCGGTCTTATATTACTTGTAGTATAAACGGGAGGGGTACCATGAACTTCGCAGAAGTAGTAGCTACAGCGTGATGAAGTCGTAAGATATTGAAACTGTAGATGATTGAATCCATTGTCATTTATTCTGACACAGTAGCAGTTCATCTATCATCGTCGAACTAAGCGCAGCCACTGTCCCGTCAACAGGACTGACCAACGTCATATTGTGCGTTTACGGCAGGTACCGCACAGAATAATTCCTTTTTCAGACGATTATTTCGCCTACACACGGTGACTTACTTCCATTAATATAAAACCGCATTTAGTTTGCTATCCATTCCCAAAATGTGTGAAGCTCCCTTAGACGGTACACGGGTGAATACCGTAAATATTATATCTACCAAATTAAAGCTATAAAGCTGAAGTCACAAACGGTGTGTCATTGAAATAAGAAAATATGATCAGATTGTTACAGCAAGTAATACCCCCCCAATGTATTTCCAGGACCTACTATAACTACCAATATGAATATAATTATAAAAAAAAGCCATCGCTTAATACTATACCATGTCAAGGTGCGAAAAAACAAGCCATTTGGATTATGACTGCGGACAGATAGTTAATATCTAGTCACGACCCCGTTGGCACCGCAATGGCCACCTGCAAAAAATGCCAAGTCCAAATTCCAACCCCTTGGCGCGCCGAGATGTCCGGAAGAGTCGTGGCGTGTGACAGCTAGATCTGTGACGACATATAACGGAGCCGTGTGCGTTATGAAGCGGACTACCAAGCAAGGATCATGATGGTTTAGTCAGTTCCAGTGGCCGAGTTTGATAAGAAGTTGTTGTAAATTCGATACAATCTTCCTCATTAATTTCTTCATTCATAGTTCTAATGGTAATTGCGACGTTAAGTGTCTGTTCCAATTGGCGTACTTCTGTCACAGCTCATTCGGCTATCGCTATCTGCGACATTGTTTTTTCACTCCTACACTTAGTTGAGTTTTTGAATTATCGCGATATTAAATGCAAGACTGCCATTACCCTTTCCATTGTCTGATTAGGATTATTAGCAACCTCCTTTATTGATCATTCCTTGGCCCGCCTTAGTTGGCCGTCATTTGTTGGTGTCGCACGACTACTTAGCAACTCGGCTCTTTTTTTCTATCCGAAGCTACTTTACCACATGGCTGACAAACGACAATCATCCTGACTAATATCACACATTCAGTAATCAGCCTCTACTGTATTTAGGACTTCCTAGTTTTGTTTTGCTTTTTACGGTTGCAAGATCTGCCCATCTAAAATCCAGTGGGACTAATTTAACCTTCTGCGTTTTGCACTGATACATATCAGGTCCAAGGCAGAGCCCGTTACTAGTCGTTCAGTTGCAGTGACTCGTCAGGACAATTACCTTGACAAGTATTGGTGGGTACACCAGAACAAACATGATCAGCATGCAGCACGATCGTATAAAACAGATTCAATTAAATGCCAACTTATAGTACATGCCCTCCGTAATCACCACAACCAAATATCACCATAAATAACCACAGCTAAACACCCCATCAACACGTATCACCCTCGATAGCCATCACCATAACTCATATAACAGAACAAAAAATAAAAAAAAAGATAGCTTTTTTTGTGCACATTAATGGTCCCAGCTCAGTTTCAACGGGCGGCTTCGAAACACCACTCGCGATGCGGCGTGACGTCACCACAGGCTGCAGGATGACGCAGGGCCAACAGGCCCTAAAGGGATCACAACAACCAGTACGCAAGGCACCACGGCAACCAGCGCGAGCAGCACTGGAGAACCGCCGAAAAAGTGCTTCTAGACAGCTATAAACGGCCAGCAGACTCTGGCGGGCTCGGTACAGAGAGCAGAGCCCGAAGTGCCGACACCCCCTGAATGCCCCAATGGGGCCTAGTGGGGCTGGGTCATTATGCAGCCCTGTAAATAAAGCGTGGGTACCCGCAGAGCAACAGCAAACTAGAAGCAATCGCCAAAGCCCACCGTAATTTTGGTATGCGGGTGAACCCATTGTAAGCCACAAATATAAGGGTGCAGATATTCCCGACTGGTACATCGACTTAGGCTTGTTCTGAGCAGGGAATTTCATAGAGCTAGGTTGCTGTCAGCTTCCTAAATCATTTGATTGTCAAGAACCACATTCCCGGTTTGATAGATTCGCAGCCTGATAGATTAGTGGTTGCCGTTTTCAGCCCAGTACCGCAAACATCACCCTCCATATAAATTGCCTCTAAATACCCAGCCTGCTGGCGACTGACGGACTCTTTTTTTTATTTCTTTCCTAATTTCCACGCACTACCTCCCTTGTTGGCCCGTCGAATGGCTTGTTTTGGAGCGCTATGAGAGGCCAACTGCAGCGCCAGCCTTCGCAATTGGACGTGAGGTCGGTGGGCCTGAACAGCCACCACCATCACCCACACCAACATCCAGCTATCATACCCCACACCTCCCGACGACCTGGATCGCGAACTGGGCGTCCTGAAACAGAGCTCTCCACCGTCCAGGAGTGGGCCAACAATCTGTCGCTGTACCACTCGGTGGGCAACTTGCAGGTCGCCAATGGCCAGTTCGAGAGCGCTGCGCGCTCGTTTGCGTCGGCAGTGGTGCTGGGCTGCAACGGCTCGCTCGACATCTCGGACCCACTGGTGGGGTCTGTGTCGACGCGCAGCTCGCATGGAAGCAGCGTCCCCATCGCCAACATCCCGCAGCTGGTGCATGAGATCAAGCGGGCTCTAGTGGCGAGCAGGCGCAGTAGCGCTACGTGCCCTCCAGCGCTGTTTCTGTCCCCACGCCAGGCGCTGGGGTGCCGGTTTGCGCTTTTCCCGCCCGACGGGGTGCTACCCCTCAGTCTGCAGTGCCGCGAGCGCAACGACTATCTTAGTGACCACCATAATGATTACAACCATCATGACCTCAGTTATAACCACGACCTCAACTATAATCAGAACCGCCATTATGACCACGACCTCAACTATAATCAGAATCACAATTACAATTACACCCACAGCTATGGTCATAGCTATGATAATGGGTACCAGAAGGGACACTTTGGTCCTAATGGTCAATATGGTCCCAATGGTCAATTTGGGCCCAATGCACTAGGCGAGACCACCAATGGACAGGCTTCGAACGGATATGCTAGTAGGGCCAAATCGGCTCCCGAGGTCGACTCGCTGCCGGTGGTGACAGCGTCGCTCGAGGCGGTGGTGTCCAACTGCCTGCTCAACCTGGCCAAAATCTTCCAGGATGGCATTAACTCGGGCAGCCCGCACAAGATGGTGGCGCTCAACGGTGCGGTGCCTTCGCCTTACGACATTCTGGCACTGTATCTGTTGTCGCTGTCGCTCAATGCGTCGGCCAGCACATCCAACAACATCGGCATTCTGCTCGCTTATCTGGCCCAGAACTGCGTGTCGGACCACGGCGCGTGCGGAGTATGTGACAAGTACGCGCGCGACCTGGCACTCGAATACTACCTGTTCGGACTCACGCTGGACCGCAAGCACCCGCACTTGTACACCAACCTCGGCTCGCTGCTGCGCGAACAGGGACGGGTGGCTGAGGCCATTCAGATGTATCACAATGCAATCTCGTACGATCCCCACTTCACCATCGCGCTCGCCAACCTCGCGGGCTGCCTCAAGGACCAGGGCCATGTAGACAAGGCCATCGTGTACTACACGCGCGCAGTCGTAGAGAACCCCGACTTCGTGGAGGCGCTTGTGGGCCTCGCGTCATGCCACGGTACGGTGTGCAACTGGGACGGGAGAGGTGGCTACGGATGGGAGCAGCTGGCGGTAGGTCGTGACGGCATACTCATACAGGGTGCCGCTGACGGGTGGGTCGTCAAGGTGATTAGCATCGTCGACAACCAGATTAAGGAGACCCAACGGTGGGGCACGGGAGGCGTGGCTGCCATAAACCGCGACTGGCTGGTGTACTTGGTGGAGCCCGATGACCCTGCGCGTCAGCGGGCACTGCAGCGTACTCTGGACAGCTGGGCAGATTGCCTCGACGAGGGCTACAACGTGCTGGCGCTAATTGAGCTTGCGATGCGCCGGACCCAGCGGCGGTGGTACCTTGACAGGCTTGCAGTGGAAAAGCAGGGGAAGGTGGGGTCGGCGTGGTCCAATTCGGGGAGTGCGGGGACGATGCGCTCTGGCGATCGCGCCAATGCAGCGAAGCTTTCGAAGGTGGGGAATCTGACAGATGCGACAAAGGCGGCGACGGTGAGCAGCACGGCAATGGCAAATACAACAATCGTAGCCAGCACTGATGTAGCCAGCACTAGTATGCTCAGCACAATTCCCAGCACGAAGCCCAGCACTAATCTGCCCAGCACTAATCTGCCGAGCACGAATCTGCCCAACATAAATACGGCTAGCACTGTTTATCCTAGTACAGTTCTGCCCAGCACCAATTCACCCAGCACTAATATTACCAGCACTAATTTGCCTACTGATAGCTTGCCCAGCACTAATTTGCCAACCGATAATATGCCCAGCACTAACGGGCCCGCACCGAAGTATGCTATAGCAGAACCGGCACCAGCAAAACTGCCCACTCCTGATTCCGATGGGTCGCTCCAGGCCTATTTGAGGCCTCGTCTGCCACGCAACCTGCCAGTCCCGCTCGCGACTAGCATCTTGCCGTTCCACGCATTTACGCTACCGCTGACCGCACACCACATCAGATATATCTCAGAGCGCACCGCTGCCAGGGTATCGGTGACTACGCTTGCCCAGAACTGGCTGCAAGACACAGTGTACCCTCCTCCAGCACCCCCACCTTCGTCAGATGGCCCTCTCAAGGTGGCGTACATCTCGTCCGACTTCACCAACCATCCGCTGGCCCATCTGATGCAGAACGTGTTCGCCATGCACGATCGGTCCAGGGTGATCCCTTATTGCTACGCAACAACTCCGTCGGATGGATCCCAGTACCGCAACACCATCGAGCAAGGGGCAACTGTGTTCAGGGACGTCAGCAGCTGGAGCCTTCAGCGCATAGTCGAGCAGCTGGTGGCCGACGGCATTCACGTGGCGGTCAACCTCAATGGGTTCACCAAGGGTGGGCGCAACGAGATCTTCGCAGCCCGTCCCTGTCCAGTCCAGGTGTGTCTCATGGGGTTTGCAGGCCCAATGGGTGCCAACTGGTGCGATTATATACTTGGGGACCGAGTTGCGATGGGGGGGCTCCCACCGGAGGTGGACTCCACCCGAGATAGGGGACAAACGTGGCCCTACAACAAGGAAAAGATCATCTATATGCCGCGCTCGCTGTTTTGCTGCGACCACCGGCAGAGCGCGCCAGACAGCGCCCAGCGCCGGCTGGGTGCGGGCGAGCCTATGCACAGTTGGGACGCCGACGTGCAGCTGCGCAGGACCCTGCGCCGTCAACTCTTCCCCAATCTGGCTGACGACGCATTTCTGATCGGCAACTTCAACCAGCTCTATAAGATCGACCCCACCACTTTTGTCATCTGGCTGCGCATCCTGCAGCGGCTGCCCAAAGCATACTTGTGGCTACTGCAGTTCCCCAAAAACGGCGCGGCGAATCTCTACAACTACGCGCTCAAGTGGACTGGCGGCGCTCACGACGTGGCCAACAGGCTGTTATTCACGCCTGTCGCCGACAAGGACGAGCACATTCTGCGGTGCCGAGCGTGCGACTTATTTATTGACACCCCCGAGTGCAATGCCCACACCACCGCTGCCGACGTGATCTGGTCGGGCACGCCTATTGTCACATTCCCCAGGTACTCGTACAAGCTGTGCTCGCGCATCTGTGCGTCCGTCGTGTGTGGTGCGGTACCCGCAGGGCCTACCGGCGATATGATAATCCGCCGTCTGGTGGTAGACTCAGACGCCGAGTACGAGAACAGAGTCGTAGAGTTTGGCAGCACCGATGAGGGTCGCCAAGAGCTCGAGGCCATCCGTCGCTTGCTCTTTGACGAGCGCGAGCGCGACACCTCGACGTTGTTCAATACGAAGAGGTGGGTTAACGCCGTAGAGACGGGCTACCTCAAGGCCTGGAACGACTGGGTTGCTGGCAAGCATGACCATATATTTGTACAGGACTAGATAATGAATTCAATGAGTAGATTACGAACATCAATTAGTTGAATTAGGACTGCACCGTAGGAGGCATCCAGCCAAATTTAGCGCATGATGTACTGCTAGCGGCGCTAGAACATGTACGATTTTACAGCAATGTTTACTTTAGACCGGCCGGGCCATTGGAGCAGCAGCACAAATCGGGAATTACAAATTCCGAAACCGTTCCCGGAACCATCTAGAAATGTTTATAATGTCTTGAAAATGAGATAGAACAACTAGCTAGTTATCAATGTGTGGTTGGAATAATTTGCTTGCTTCGAATTAGCTGAGTTGCTATTTTATTTTATTTTTCTTTTCAAGTCCTGTACGGCACATGCCCGGCGACTTAGCAACAAGCAGCTATAAAATCGTAAATACACCCAGTTTAATTAGCGAAGGCAATAAACTGTCCGCTTACATAGCTAACCATATGGCAACATGAGCAACGTATAATATATGTTAATTCACAGCAATTTAGAAGTTTTTTATATAAAAAATGGTGTAGTTTTGAAAATTTCCGGTACTTTGCAACTACTCCGTCATTGGACTAAGATTGTGTTATAATGATAGTAATGATACATGCTGGGCATGAGAAAGCTGCTGGTAGCATATTGTCTACTTTGACTACTGTTTCTTCTGAATTGTGAGTTGTGTCGAATGAGTCTAGAGTAGTCGTTCTGCTCTTGCCGGAATTTATATTTATACGTGGCTTCCGCAGTCAACGGGTGGCGGGCGCTGCTGCACGTTTGCAACACGACGCAGTGCCATTAACCTATGGTGAGAACGTCTGACGAATTTCGGCCATGAAAATCCGTTTAAAATGCTACATCACCCGCTTGACTTATTCTAGCCTCTTTACTTACAGAACTTTTGCCAGTAGTATTTCTACCTTCAAAATCCGGGAATTCCCCATTCTATAAGCTCACAGTATGTGTAGCATTTGAAATGCAAGAAACGAAGCTCATCATCTTAAGAGATATACGGACTCCCTCTATATAGTTCCTTATTGTATCCTACTTTCATTGATGAGTGCTAACAGAAACAGCATATGACATTGAGGTGCAGGTGTCAGTGTACACTGAACAGGAGTCAATACTAATGATGAAAAGTTCTAAGTACAAGCCATCCATCTTCCAACTCGTCAGACTTAAGTGTGAAAACAAGACACGATGCGCAGAATTCGCTTAACGAAACTTATAACCCGAATGCTGCTAGTATTATGACTCTGTTTTCATATGTCCGTGATTTAGACCGGTCAATAGTATATAGACATGTTAACATATATCCAAACAACATCACACCGCAAAAGATCGGAGGACAGCTGTAAAATGAAGTTGCTGAATAGGAGGCATTTTCGAGTTGTGAAGTCATTACGTGATTACCAAGGACCAGAAGACAAAGCTTATCAAATGCGAAGACTATTGAATAAAGTATATGGATTGTTTAGCTGATACTGCGAGCTGTGCATATAGCTCCACTAGATATCAAAACGAGGATACTAAAGTAGCTATGTTTCAATAATTCTAAGCGCTTGTCAGTAGTAACCTTCAGTAGTTCATGCAATATTCTGCCAGCCATTTATTTATTCTGTCGCAATACTGCCTGCAACGCTTGCAGCTTGAATCTAGGAGAAAGCGGAGTGGACCCCAGTCGTAAAACTTTTCACGCGCCTATCCGCTTTCGGTTGAGAAGTCGCACCAGTTCGAAAAGTTAAAGTATACTTTGTGCCGAAGAAAATAACGTATATAGATATAAAAGGACAAAACGATAATGACCGTGCTTATCATACCCTGAATATATATGTGTACCTGTTTCGAGGCTCTACAAAGGAAACACTACTGAGCGGAACGCGTACATAACTCTGAAAGATATTGTTTCTTTTGGAAAGTCATATGTGCCATTCAAGACAGGCAGAGTCTAAGAACAAAGAATACCACTACATCGATATTTCAATCCGATTTGCACTCACAAAATATATTTGCATGCAGAAAAGTTACGAGCAGCTGTGTCTTCTCATTTGTGGTATCTTCCGCTTAGCACTACCCGCATATGCATAACGTGAAACGCGCAGGAAAGCGCGGTAAAATTTCTAATATTGACCTGACACTTTCGCAATAGCTCATCAAAAGCAGAATACGGGCAAACCATGAGTTGCAATCATTCATCACTGCACCATTCCGTAAGCTCTGCTGAACTCTCGTGAATCGTAGCTTCTAATGTGGCTTCATGAGGCTGCCAGCTGCTTATCGACCCTACGCCCTTATCGCTGCAGCTGCAGCCCAATATGTTGCAACTTTCAATTCAAACGTTTCCTTCGTTGCGTACCAGGTAATCATGGAGAGAAGCTCGAGCACGGATACTCTCAGCAAAACCATGGGTGTTCTCAACATCGACAGCATGGTGCCGCGCGACGTGGCGCTCGTGTCGTGTCGGTTGAATGCGGAAGCCCCCGAGCCGTCGCTGGTGTTAGAGAAGCTGCCAGTTCACCCGCCGTCCCATCTTGCCAGCGTCAGCCAAACATCTGAAAATGACTTGTACTTCCTGCAGTGGGTCTTCAGAGTGAGTGAGTTCAATTTCAGGCAAGTCGGCTAACTTTCAGGGGTTTTTCGACAGACTTACCTCGCAGATTAACAAACTGTGTCCTGGCTATAAGATCCTCAAACCAGAAGTGGAGCCAGGAATATCCTGGGAAGACTTCCGCACTGACAAGAGAGGCCTTTTGATCTGGTTGACGCGTCCACTGGTTGCTACTGAGCATTTACGCAAGGTGTATGAAGCTCAGTCGGCTGGCAATCAGGCCGACATATATGCAAGTCTCAAGACTGTTGAGCGGCAGATAAACTCCATGAGACGCCAGATTCATCAGTTTCGACAGGATATGGATCGTGCAGAGCGTGATCTGCTGCAGACCGCCAAGGCTATCGGATCGGCTGTCGACGACGGCCAGACCAAACCGAAGCTGTTTGAGTACGACAAGCGCGAGACTGGTGAATGGAGTGTTGTAGAAGACGACGACGATGATGATAAGGAGCTCACAAGTGCCAGTCTGAGTGGCTATGATGAATACGATAGCGACCAATAAAGTTGTCGTGTTGCCTTTCTTTACGCGTGATGTGATATGTGGAATCTCAGTATTGAGCTGATATAGTGTTTGTAAAAGCTAATTTGTGTCGAGATCACACAGTAGTATGGGCTTAAGCTGTTCCTATATCTGTACTTACATGAATTCCTGTAGACAGTGGGAACAGGCTCCAGCAGTGCAACCGTTGGCCAGAACAGGCCCATTTAGAGAGTCAGGTCGAGAATCCCTATGCGGAAGACGACCCAAACAGAACAAAAACGCAGCAGATATTGAATATTCGTTGAGATAATCATTGACTCGGCCATCCTGTTTAAAAGCACACAGCACTACTAGACTTAAACAATTTTCGATTCCGCATTTGAGGCCGACCCGCTTGTCTGCAGTGCTTCTGCCAAGATCAGCACTGCTTCTCCTACATGTAGCCCCAACCCCGAAAATAACCACAAAGGTATCTATCTATATATCTCAGATTAACATCTTCAGTGAAAAGATTGAATACTGCTATTTGATAAGCTTGATAGAGTCATCGACGTTGAGAAGTACCAACTGCCCAGGGTTACATTAGACCAGAATTAAGAGGTCATTCTGGAGAATTTCATACGGCTCATCGCGATATATCGGGACATGTCATGATTGATACTCAATTTGAAACATGGGTGAGAAGTAATTCTCGCGAATGTCAGCAATGTCAAGTTAAATCACAGTGTGCTGACTGTGAAGTGGCTCTGCGGGATCACATGTTGGAGATCTACGATCCTTGTGTCGATTTCTGCAAAGAATGTGAAGCTGCTGAGCAGGACCACAAACTGGCTCCATGCGAAATGACGACTCAAAATTGCGAAAAATGTGACAGCCCCCTTAGTAAAGAGGACATGTCCAAAGAAACCAGCATAAGGGATGTGGAAAAATTTGACGAGGCACTTTTAAGGGAATTCCTGTTGTCTCCGCGTCCTCATATCATCCAGCCCCGTTTCAGCGACAGTAGGGGGATGTCTTCCAAACCGGTTGATCCACATTTCAAACAGGAACAAAGACAGTCGCTGCCAGAGCTAGAGGACTATTCTGTCAAGAAACAGCGGCTCGACTGGGACAAGCATAACAATTTGTACTGCCATTGGAATAGCCATGACAGAGCCATATCGTTCAATTCGGAGCTTGAATTGCAGGCACATTTGAAGGATCACTTCGGATCATCGGATGAGATCTCATGCCAGTGGGACTCGTGCGAGATGCCACTGAGATTTGAAGACTTCTTCAGCCATGTCAAAGAGGATCATTATGATAGTTTTACGCTTCCGCATGCCGAGTCGTGCTCTGGATACACCCATATTGACGACTTCACATCTGAGCCTCAAAGCATTTCATCCCAGGAGCTGCTTAAATGCCAATGGAAGAGCTGTTCTTTCACTGCCACAGATCCTGATAGTTTGGGAACGCATGTGATACAGTCCCACATTAATCCCCAGTCTATGGGCCTCATGTCTCCTCCTGATTGTCAGGTCCGAGATCACCAGCAGTCACAGAGCTTATTCCAGTGCGCATACGATTCTTGTAGTTTTGAGTCGCTGGACTTTAGTCTGTTCACTTCTCATATCAAGTCAGATCATATACCGCTGATTGCTACCGCGTCGCCTCCTCTGGATACAACTAGGGAACATTCAGCCGCCGTCGATGTTTTGCAATGCCAGTGGAGGCATGAGGACGGTTCTCTGTGTGGACAAGTGTTAGAAAATACTAAACAACTGTCAGATCACGTCAGCAATGTTCATGTTGGGTTTCGCAAGAACGAATATGTCTGTGAATGGGATTGCTGTGACAGAGGTCGAAGGCCATTCCAGCAACGTCAGAAGATGATCCGACATCTTCAGGTACACACGAACCATCGCCCCTATGAATGCACCATATGTGGTAGCAAGTTTGGAGAGGAAGGCGTCTTGAAGCAACATATGCGGGTGCATTCAGGGGAAAAACCATTCGAGTGCAAGATATGCCACAAGAAGTTTGCTGCAAGTGCCGCTCTATCAGTCCACCTGCGAGTTCACACAGGTGAAAAGCCCTTGAAGTGCAAATTCCCGGGATGCAATAAGCGGTTCTCTGAGTCGTCCAATCTCAATAAACACATGAAATCGCATTTTGGGAACGGCTCCACCACATGTCCTTTATGCTATGATGTTTTTAGCAGCGCTGATGACCTTCTTAAGCATTTTCGTACGCATGACAATTGAGAAACAGTTGATATTTTTTTTTTGTATATATATATATATCTATATATTATTTCGTGTAGGACGGTTAGAATGGCATTGCCATATTGATTTCATGCTTCGTTAAAATACTACTATTGGACCCTACTTTTCATCTTGGGGATTACGGTACAGTATAATCTCACTCTGCTTAAAGTACCGCCGCGAGTCCTCATCAATAAGCACCAGTGACAAAAACGTGCGTGTCGAGAATTTCTTGTTGACGTCTCGAAATGTAGGAGTGAGATCGAATCCACCCAAAAATAGCCGGATAGGAATTGTCTCACCACGAACTGGGGCACCGTCCATAATCTCAAACCTCACCAGAGTGTCGCTCTCATTATACTGGTTCGGAGCCACACCTACCGTCTCACGGCGGATTATGGACAGTTCCATGTGTTTTATCTTCAGTCGGACCAAAATAAAGTATATTCGCCCCACTATAACATCCTTGAGGTGGTAGCGGGACTTTGAATACTCAAACTCGATATGCAAGCAGTCTTCAATGCCCACATCCATCTTGATGGAGCTTATGCTCTCAGGAGGCACCTTGTAGCTGTACACCCATATGTCCTTGTGCCTGACAACATCGGCCAGCCTGCGAAACACCGTCACCTGCACATAGTAGCGAAGCCTGACATTAATACCATTGTAGCTCTCAAACTGCTTTTCAACATTTTTGAACTCAAAATCAAACGTCTCGGGATGGCGAAGCTCTCCAGGCGCAGCCAGCTCCTGGGCAAACGACAAGAAGTCATCGTGCTGACCCCTATCATTATTCATCTCTATGCTGCCAACAAATTGCACCTTAATACCCAGATGTTCCAGCTTCTTGCCGTCTCTTGGTCGTATCGTGACGGATCCTTTGACAGATTCTCCATCCATGTACAACGGGACCGGCTCTCGCCTAGCCACTTTACCGGACCCCACTGGCCCTCCTTTGACTGACGGCGGCTTCACATCCACATGAGTGCGGGTGTCTTCACCATCGAGTCTTATTTCAATGTCCAACGGCGACTTGAAGAAAAGCGCCATTGAGTTGTCAAGGAACCAAGTTCTGCTACTTGAGTCTGGGGGACTGTTGCGTGTAAAGCGCTAAGCCGTACCGCCACTACCGGCAGCCAGCCGTGCATCTATCCAAATAGACGAAGAGCTGACTTCAATGCGGTAAGACGACCCATCACTGCGATTGATAAAAGTGTATTACTGGTCTCTTCAAATATTCAAAACTGTTAATTCTGTACCCCTGGTTGTTCATAAATAGAGTGATTAAGAACTGCTTCGTATAAGCGTAGGTGGACATCTGAAGAGCAGAGGCTCGAAATATTTAGTGATATTGTGTCAAATAATCAATACATTTATGATGAATAAACATGCACAAATATTCTATCTTCCAATATTATTGGCAAAAGATGCTCGAATTCAGACATTCAGCATTTGTATTAACATGTGTCAAATAAACCGCCGATGTTGTCAACTTATGCTGTGTTGGTGTACAAACAGCGTTGACCACCCGAGTTCCCGTTGCTGTGATTCCACAGAAACGACACGGAAGTAAAAGAATGTTACTTCCGTCAACTCTGAACCTCAGAATTACCAACTAAATATTATTTGTCACTTTCCAACTTGTCGACGATATCACGCGCAGGTTCCGCAAATACACAAATCGACGCATCTCCGCAACTACCTGCGTTGCACTCCGGAAACGGTCATGCATGTTACATGTTGCATCTGATCAAATGTGTGCATCTTACTTAAATCCATAAATAAACTGCAATTCCCTATTAGTTAATAGAACCGTTACTACCGTGAATTGCAATGAAAATCCGTATCTATGACCACAATGTCCGCTATGCCTGCGCTGAGCCCACAAATGGCGAACAACCCTGGGAAGTCAGAAAGCGCTATATCGCGAAGAGTATATTATTTCATGCTGACGCAGACTCTATTATTTGCCTGCAAGAAGTTTTACACGGACAATTAAATGACCTTTGCGAATTACTTGGGCCCGAATGGGAGTATGTGGGTGTAGGTAGGGATGACGGCCAAAATAGTGGCGAATACGCTCCTATCTTCTTTGCCAGCAGTAACTGGACTGTAATTCAATCTGAATGCCTGTGGTTGAGCGAAACGCCGTCACGGCCTGGTCTTGGCTGGGATGCCGGCCAGAATAGAATCATGAATACTGTTGTTCTCAGGCACAATGTATCTGGAGAAAACATCACCGTCATTAATTCTCATTTCGATGATAGAGGAACGAATGCGCGCATAGAATCCGCCAAGCTTATCCTAGAATACATTGCTAAAACAAAGCATGCTGAGGCCACCATACTTGCAGGCGACTTCAACTCCGAGCCCAATGGCCCAGTCTATAAGGTGCTTTCGGAATCTGGCCTGCTGACAGACTGTGCTAGTTTGAGTGATCTACTGACATATGGCCATAAGAAAACTATATGCGGATTCAATGACGAGCTCCATGAAACAATTGACTACATTTGGGTTACTAAGGACATAACACCATTGAAATTTGGGATTCTTCATAACAGATTTGATGATATAAGCTCGAGCGATCACAGGGCCTTAGTAGCAGATATATATATAGGTTAATCAAAGCAAATATTCTCGGACTTTTTTTAATTATTGACCTAGGAAACCCAAATTCAATTGGCTTCGATGGGACTCTACTGTTGGATAGCTTTCATCATTAAAGGCGGCTGTCAGTGTAGCACAGTAGGTACGAGGCATTTGCTGACAATGATACATGCATGCTGAGTCTAACAATATGCATGGAAGATCTAACATGCATGGCACGGCACCGATAAGACTCGCCATTAAATCGGAAAGTTAGACTATTGACATCAACAATGAAGAGCAAGATTCTAGCGGCCTGTTCCCTGGCAGCAGTACACGGAGCCAGTATCAGCTGGCTTTTTCAGGATTGGAAAAATCTGGTCCCTACAATAGGATCGACTCCTCGGATTCTTGAAATTGGTCCCGACACTGTAATCCGGGCCACTGAGAGCGAGGTCTTGAACCTCATTCAAAAAGGAGTGTCATTTATTGACATTACCGACCATGTTGAGTTCTACAAGCATCTGGACGTCTCCACGTCTGTGGCGGCTGCCATTGAGTATCCAGGGGAGCCAGAATATGTAGAGGACATCGAGGCGCTCAAAACCAGCTTGAACAAGGAGAATTTGGTTTCCACATTGACTGAGTTTTCGTCATTTTACACTCGATACTGCAAGAGCGAGAGTGGACTAGAAAGCTCTCTTTGGTTGAAGGATCAGATTCAAGCAATTGTGACCAAAGCCGGCAGAGCTGATGAGATCTCGGTATCTGTAGTAGACCACGAGTGGCTCCAGAAGTCCATTGTGGCCAGGATCCCTGGAACCGCGGACCCAGACTCTGTGGTCGTGATTGGTGCTCATCTGGACTCTATCAACATAAAGGACGTGACCGGAAGGTCTCCTGGTGCTGACGACGACGGCAGTGGCTCTGTGACAATTCTGGAGGTTTTCAGAGTTCTCGTAGAGGAGGGCGTCCAATTCGCTAATACAGTCGAGTTTCAATGGTACGCAGCAGAGGAGCTGGGCTTGTGGGGTAGCCAGGCTATTTTCACTGACTATGCAGAGAAGCAGGTGGCAGTCAAAGCTATGCTTCAGCAGGATATGACTGGAGTATCTGTTAATGGCAGGTTTGGTGTTATCACCGACTTTGTGGACACTGGGCTGACTGCGTTTGTCGAGAAACTCATCGATGTATACTGCGACATTGAGTATTCTGAGAGTTCGTGTGGCTATGCGTGCTCTGACCACGCGTCAGCAAATCGAGTTGGCTATCCTAGTTCGTTTGTCATAGAGAATGGCTCCCTCAAAACTGAGTCTGCTGGCACCGGTCATAGCGAGTTTGACACCATCGACTACATTGACTTTGAACACATGCTAGAGCACACTAAACTGACTCTGGCATTTGCAGTCGAACTGGGAAATGCGCAATTTTAGAGCTAGAATATGAGTATTCTGCACGTATAACAAATATAGAAACAGTGTATAACCAATGCGAAGTGAATGCAAATTTACAAGCAATAAAAATTAGCATCACTGCAAATTTTGTAAAACCAGTACTAACTGATCTTTGCCTTCTGCTATCGAGCACATCCAGGTAAATAGGCTAGCTGTGCAGCTCTAATATTTCCCGTATAGCAATGCATAACCTACCCCGGACTGGCCCCGACTCCACCTTACCCCACACAATTGTGCCCACCGTTAACCGAGCCCGGCATTAACCGGCCCACTATATATATAATTAAACTTGTACCATCACCATCAAGCATCCTACAACACACCATGTATTTCAGCGCACTGCGTCGATTGCGCCTGTCGGGCCCCAGGCTGTCGAGGCAGTTTCATTGGACTCGAAGCATGCTGGCAGTGCGCCCATTCTTGCTCGCGGACATCGGGGAGGGCATCAAAGAGTGCGAGGTCATTCAATGGTTTGTTGAGCCAGGAGCCACCATCGAGGAGTTTGACCCCATATGCGAAGTGCAGTCTGACAAGGCCTCGGTGGAAATCACATCGCGCTATTCGGGAGTGATCAAGCAGCTGCATTACGAGGTTGGCGAAATGGCTTTGGTCGGGAAGCCACTTGTTGATATAGACGTGGTAGGGGGCGAAGAAACAGCAGCTCCTCAGCAAATAGAGTCCAGTAAACCGATTGAGTCGGCTGCATTTCCGGAGTCTGTGCCGCCAGGTTCGATGTCAACAGTGGGGGCCGGTATGGTGGGGTCTGAAAAAGTTATCCCGCCGGGACAGGTCCAGGACACCCCCAAACCGGTGGGCAGACTCGCTTCTCTGGCCACCCCAGCAGTCCGACGAATATGCAGAGAACTGGGAATAAATGTGACGGACGTCAAGGGCACAGGAAAGGACGGACGGGTGCTTAAAGAAGATGTTCTCAAGCACTCACAGGCAGGCGATGGCGAGCCACAAGCTTACGGCACGGAGTCGCTGAAGATCACAAGGTCGTCAGAAAACCAGGAGCGTACGGTGCAGTTGACGCCGATCCAAAAGCAGATGTTCAAAACAATGTCTAGATCGCTGTCAATTCCTCATTTTCTGTATACCGACGAGATTTGCATCGACAGCCTAGCCAAAGTCCGCCTGTCTCTCAACCAGGAACTCGTCAAAGATGGCACCACCAAGAAGCTGTCATTTATGCCGTTCTTTATCAAGGCGCTGTCCCTTGCATTGATCGACTTCCCACTGCTCAATGCCAAGGTGGTCGTGGACGAAAATGGAACTCCTAGTCTGCTGTATAGAGAAGCTCATAATATCGGGGTTGCTATGAATACCCCGACAGGGTTGATCGTCCCGAATATCAAGGACGTCGCAAACCTTTCAATTGTTGAGATCGGCAGAGAGCTGAGCAGGCTGCAAGAGCTCGGAGCGTCTGGAAGGCTGGCGGCATCGGACCTCAAGGGTGGCACGATAACCCTGTCGAATATCGGTTCCATAGGCGGAACTTACGTCGGCCCGGTGATTGTAGACTCGGAAGTAGCAATCGGTGGGCTCGGCATGGCAAAAACCGTTCCACGCTTTGATGATCAGCTAAATATCATTCCTGCCAAAATCATCAACGCGAGCTGGAGCGGAGACCACCGCGTCGTGGATGGGGCAACGATGGCCAGCATGGTCCAGCAGTGGAAGGAATACGTGGAGAATCCAGAAAAAATGTTCCTGAGTTTGAAATGAGCATATTGTGTATAAAGTTTCAGTAGCACACAATAAATATATTGTTATAGACGATTTCTATTATGGTATTCGCACGTTACGCAGGCCTACAGGTAATTAAACAGAAGTTGTCACCCGGCTCCTAAGGTAGCAAAAATTCTCTAAGAAAGAAAAGATTTTGAAGAGCTTGAAATAAGCATACTTGCTACGGTTTAAGTTACAATGAATACATGGCAATAGGAAACTATCACATCACACGTGTTATTAAAACTCAACAGAACTTGCCGGGCAACAGAATTTACCAGGCAATCCAAGCTAGGACTTCAAATGCGCGGGTAATCAAAAAGAAACTTCTGGGATAGAACTGAAATACATTTCATTCAGTTCCTTCAATCGCAAATAAGCACTCTATGCTAATATTGAAAACAAGCATAATTTATCGGTCTGCCCCTCGTCTTGGATTTGAAAAAGTATATGGAGAATCCAAAAAGATGGTTTACTTTGAATAGACCATACGACATGCAATTTCTCATCGCAAATTAATTAATTGCAATAGACAACTCATTTTATGGTACTTGCGTCAGGCTAACTATTAACGACTAAACAGAACTTGTCAGCCTACCTTCACCCTAGAAAGAATACAGCATCCAAAAATGGTTTATCTTTTTTATGAGCATATTTCCTACGGTTTTTTATCACCAATAAATAAATTACTTTAGACGATTCCCACCCTATGGTACTCGCACATCTCGTAATCTGTTGAGAACCAGACAGAACTTGTCAGCCAGCCCCCACACCTTCAGACCACGAAGGACATCTACAATCGTCTCGATAACTGCGTCGGCACCGTCCTCTCCTGCCATCTTTACGAACCCACTTTTGCTTCCAATGCACGCCAACCCACCGTTCTCAATCCATTCTACTGGCTTGTCAGATTCCCAGGGCAAAGTGTCCAACTTGACGATGCGGGCACCCTGCTCCGACGATGCTGCCGATTTGGTGAACCAAAAAAGGTAGAGGCCCGCCATGAAGACCCTCATCGTCTCGCACGGGCAGTGTATAGGTGAATTGCGAACCACGGCTATGATTTGGGCAGCCTGCCATGCAAGGAGTCTGGTGCTCTCAGGGTCGTTGTCGAGTGTTCTAACCACCTTTTCGACTTTCGCAGGATCCGGGTCTTTGGCGGCTGCCGTTATAAGGTCTACAGTATGATATCCGTATAGGTACGAGTAACTGACAATCATAGACGACATGGTGACGTGAGATATTTCGGAATCGCTCGTTTCTCCCTGAAGCAGACTCAGCGCATCTAAGAGTTTTTCGTTCGGAGACTCGGACATCTGAATCGACCTGAACACCAGTGTCGTCTCCAGCTCAACATAGTCCCATACAGACCGTCCTAATGCCTGGGCCAGCATTCTTCTCGAGTAGAAGTTGACAGTCGGATCCAATCTGCCCCTCAGCAAGTCCGACATGGCTGTCCTGAAATTTGCCCCGTCAACCCACGGTTTCCGGCAGTGCCAGACGTCGTCGTCGCACGGAAGATTATTGTTCAGATCGTGCAAAGACATACACGGTCTGCTGGCCGTCAAGGTACATATTGTACAGTCAAACTCGAACACAAGCCACGCTATGCGCTTTTTTCTCTCATAATCAATCCAGTTTTCAGGACCAAAATCGTCGAAGTTCAGATTGAAAAGGCCCGCAGCACGCGCACTCGTCACCAGAAGAGATCTAGACGAGTCAGCAACCTCGTAAAGCGACTTGTTGCCAGACCCCAGTGCATATATGGACTGTAACAGCATCGCATTGAGGAAGCTGCCATCGCGCAGACACTGTCTGTCCCGCTCAACCTGCCAATTTATAGCCCTCTTCGTGAGTTCGCTGAGATTATCAGCCAGTAAGTGCGCACCCGGCCTGCTCGAGAAGCCTGCACCTATGCTAATCATTGCTGCCATCTCGAGACGGGGAGCATCTTCAAGTTTCCACGATGCCTGGTGCACGATTGGGCATACATGCGACCATTGCGAGAAAAACAGATCCACGAACTCTTGCAAAATCTCCGAGCAGGGAAAATGTGAGGTAATTTCCCTTGCTTCATAGCTTATTAGATCACTGTCAGTATAAGGTTTTGATAGCAATCTCGTGAACTCGTCTCTGAGACTGCCCTGACCGTCGGCTACAGTCGGCACAGCCCATGAGATAGGTGGCAAAACTACCGACTCTCGTCGAGCAGACTTTCGATATGTGAATGGCCAGTTATCGTCACTGTCTGATGGCGGTGTCGGGAGTGAACAGACTGCCATGCTATTGTCGACAGCAGGCTCGCTACGAAGGAGTATACTATCTGGCACTGCTGGCACCTCGTCGAGCAATATTGACTGGCAGTGGTCATCGTATCTCAGCCAGTCAGTATTACAAACAAGGTCAATTTCAAACACATCGTCAATTGACGAGGGGGTGAACCCAAACTCCTCTACGGATGCCAGCGACATTTGCTCGTCGTCCTCCTCCTCGTCGCTGTCCTGTTCGTTTTCCGCCTTGACGGACCGCGACTCCACGATATCGATGCTATCATATGCCATTTGAACGCTTGGTATGTGCTTCTCACAGCTGATTTTGCGACGCATACATGCTTCACAGCAGGCACCTCCGGAACACTTGAGCTTGGAGGTTGCGCAAGGAATGCAGGCTCTCTGTCTAGACCGTTTCATAGACGGGGCCTTGAAATGGACTGCTCTCTTGTGTCGTCCGACTGCGTCCTTGCGACAGAAAGACTTCGAACACAAGTCACAGTTGAATGACCCATATCTGCTTTTCCGCTTCAAACTCATTATAGAGGAGTCCGGTGGGCATGTGTACAGGTTTAAATGCGGGGTAACTAGCCCTTTATAACTGGTGTGGAGTGAGGGGTTTGTATGCACTGATCTGCACATGCCGGAGCGGAGCACTGGGAAAAAGAAATTTAGGACCGAAATCGAGATCCAGATTGACCTACTCAAAGCGCCTAGATTAGCGGGGGATGGCGGTCACGTCGAAATGTGGCTTAGTCGTAGACACAAATGCGCGGTTTCGGCAGTCAGATGTGGATGTTGTACCACGTTACTGTGGGTCACGTCTGCTGACTGCTGAATACCGAGCGAGAGTCGACTCGGGGCGCGATTCCTTTGATGCTTAATTTCCACGTCGAAGTATATAATAGTAGGCAATCGTAGGCGAATGTAAAGTAAAATACACAAATAATATACATATATATATTGATGGATAAAATTCATGAAGATATCCTTATTGGAATACATACTAAAAAGAAACAGCATGTTGTGCAAATTAAGTTCATTTCCTGTCTTCGGCGTCGGACACGTGCTGGACGTGGCCCTTTTCACCATCGATATTGTGCGACTCAAGAAACCTATAGAAGGCAGCTTTCTGCTCGATCGACTCTTCAGTGGTTCGTGTGATGTGCCACGCAATATCGTCGCCGAACCTCTCGCCAACTTCTTCCAGAGTAAGTCCCGCAGTCTCGGGAAAATAGAAATAAATAAAGGGCAAGTAGAAGAAACACCAGCAGATAATCACCAGGTAGTATTTCCATCCGACGTTCGCAAATCCAATCGGTGCTGTCTGCAAAACTATAAGAGTAGCAGCGAACTGTCCAAACAGAGAAAATCCCATTCCAATGGTTCTGAGCTCATAAGGGAATATCTCGGAAACATACAGATACATGGTGGTATCACAGCATGTTCCTTGAAGAGCGAGATAGAGGTAGAGGAATAAAATGGCAAATCCGTTGCCAACCTTATTTGTTGTGCTGCTGTACTCGGCTGTCAGCGCCGAGAGCACCGAAGTGGTCAGCATGCATCCAGTTATTCCTGTCATATACATTCCACGCCGTGAGTTGACCTTGTCGTGGAGAAATGATCCCAGAGGGTTATAGATAACACAAGCGGTCGTCAACCAAACTGCTGCAAGCAGCAGCGGCATGCCACCTGTCTGACCCAGGTTCTCGTACAACAGAACCTGATAATTGTTGATAATAAGAGGGCCAGCGACCTCAGCACCAAATTGGGTCATGAATCCAACTATCATGCGTTTCCTGTACGACTTCTTGGTGAAAGCAGCCAAATAGATATTTTTGCCCGCTTCTTTACGTCGAGTTTTTTCCAAATTAATTTGTTCGGACATTTGGAATAACTCTTCCTTAACGAATTCATCACCACTTCCGTGGAGCCTTTTCAACGTATTCCACGCCACAGAGATATTGGCTTCACCTCCCTTTCCAAGCAAGTATCGAGGTGATTCTGGAACTAGGGGACTACCTAAAAGCAGTAGCAGAGGGAATAAAACCTGGACTGCCAATGGGAATCTCCAAGCAAACGACGGATTTCTGTCAGTCGCCCAGTAGCATCCATATCCTATCCACCCAGCCGAAGCATATCCTAGTACCAGCAACATAGCGTGAGCACCAACCTGCCAACCACGGACTTCTGGAGCACTAGTCTCCGACAGGTACATCGGTACCATTACTACCAATATTCCAATTGCCAGGCCAGAAATAAATCGACCAGCATAGAACATGTGTAAGTTTGCAGCACCGGACTGTAGCGCTCCCCCAAGAACTGCAATAAACGCTCCTGTTGAAATGGACAGCTTCCGCCCTACTCTGTCGGCGGCAAATATAACTATCAGACACCCTACCGCACCACCAGCCGAAAACAAACCGTTAACAGTGGCTATGACATGAGTCGTGTTGCCATATCCTGGATCACCAGCTGCTGCTGCGAGATGAAAAAACTGATACCACCCTGGCTGTCCTATAGTAAAGCCAATAATGGCATTACAATATCCATAGGTGATACTACCAAGAGCCACAAAGGCATTCAATAACTTGTTATATTTGGTTGAATGATGAGCCATGGCAGTTATTTGATATTCGACCAAACAAGTCACAGGGAAATCACAGGATCACGGTGTATTTTATACATGTCGCTGCTATCGCCGATCATTGACGGTTTGGGAGATCACCAGGCGCCCACTGCGATGCTCCGGTGCTTCGGACATATGCAGTGGGCACGCTCCTACGCGGGGTAAGATGCGGGGTAGTCGTAGACCCACAAAACAAACCGCTATTAAAGCTGGTCTTTCCGACCGAATAATTGCTTTGTCCGTGACATCATATTAGGCTACCTTAGAAGGAGGGAGTGGCGGCATCGGAGTGTACAGTGGCAGGTGGGCATTTTCTCGTTAAATACATTCTCACTGTCTTCCCCTTTTCACCGCACCGCTTTTCCCCACAATGGTTCAGCTTGACGGATATCCAAGTTACAAAGAGCTGATAGCACGAGGCGCTCGAGACAAGAAATGGCCCCCTGTAGAGACGTGGAAGCTGTTTCCAAACTCCTCGCTAGGTCGTCTGACACTCCTCACTCCTGAGCGGGTTCTCCGAGCCAAGCAGCTGATCACGAGTGGCGAAACTGTCAACCTCGACTGGACGACAGACAAACCAACTGGAGGGTGTTTTGCGCGAGGAACATTCACGCACAACATCCATCAGTTTGGAATTGCAGAATACGGAGTTATACTAGATGACAGTTTTAGCTTCAACAGTCAGAGTGGCAGTCAGTGGGATGGCTTGTGGCATTTTGCACATCAGAAAACAGGTTACTTCTACGGCGGCAAGAAAGTTGAAGACATAGTGGTGGAGCAATCAAGCAGAAAAGACGGTATGTCTGCTTGGGCAGACCATGGAGTAGTCGGTCGAGGAGTGCTCCTGGATGTATACAGATGGACCCAAGAGAATGGTAAAGTCTATGACCCTTTCACGTCGCACAAAATTACCGTCTCAGATTTGGAGGCCTGCGCCGAGGCACAGAATGTGCGTTTCGAAGTCGGTGATATTCTTCTAATCCGAAGCGGATATACAGTGCGTCACGATGGATGTGGGACCGATGAGTTGGACAAAATGAGAGAAGACAAGACTTTTGCAGGAGTAGAGCAGTCTGAAGAGATGAAGGAATTTCTGCATGATCATTATTTTGCAGCAGTGGCAGGAGACGCTCCCTCTTTTGAGGTCATGCCTCCACAGGAAGACTACTTTTTGCATGAATTTCTCCTATCTTGTTGGGGAATCCCAATTGGAGAATTCTGGGACCTAGAGAAGCTTTCGCAAGTTTGTATAAGCAAGAACAGGTGGGAGTTTATGTTCAGTTCCAAAGTCCTCAATGTTCCCGGTGGCATAGCGAGCACTCCAAATGCAATGGCAATATTTTAGTGCAGGCGGAGTGCGATAATAACTTAGATGAAATTGAACTCACTAATCTCTCTACGTTGCTCTATAACAGACCATTGTATTATTTTGTCCACTAAAACACGTATTATTTCAAAGGAGCCATTTGGTCTATGATGCTGAATAACCTCCAGTATTTCTAACCCGAAGCTACGCAACTACGTCTCCTGGCTGATGTGATACTTCCAACATTCACAAGATATCATAAGATTTATCACAGCGATGTACAGATTCTTTCATTAACGTTTACTCGAAGAGTGAAGCGAGAACACTTGAGAGCTCTATATAGGGAGGGATAGCTATGAATAGTTTAGTTAAATATAGCTCGCGTCCTAGAATATTCTACAGGGAATGATGTATCAGAGCGGAGCCCATGTTAGGGGTTTTCTTCGAATCAAGAGCGTTAGAGTCAAAATATTCACATAATCGTTAAGACAATACTGAACAGGTGATATAGATGTTAAAAATGTCTTATATAACCAGTGCAGTGAGCTTTACTTTAGATAAACTGAATTTTCATTAACGTTGAACCAATATCCATTGGAAATTTCTCTCAGTTACGAACATTAGTAATTAAAATTATCAACCGGAGCCTCATGTTTCACAGACTCCCAGATCTTGTCAATTTCGTCAACAATTTCAGAACTTAGTGGGCCTTCTTCAATGGCAGAAAAGGTCTTTTTCAGCTGTTGGGGACTTGATGCTCCCACAATAATGGCATCCTTGAATTGCGTGTGAAGATGGGAATTATACGTAACCCAGCGATACGCGAGTGCAGCTCTAGATACCCCTGCACGATCGGCGAGAGCACCCCATTTATTAAGAGCCTCCACAAGGGCTGGACGATTATAAAGCTTGTGATACTGCTTACCCACCTCATCGTTTTTATCGAAGCGGCCTTGCTTTATGTCTTCTAACTCCTCAGGAGACTTTACCAAAAACCCTCCTGCTAGCGGAGAATACGCATAAAAACTCATTCCCAAAAGTCGTAGTGTAGGGAATAGTGATTCTTCAATTGTCCTGGCCATAGGATTGTAGTTTCCCTGATATACTGTGGGTAACACATATCCCTTCATCTTTGCATAATCATAAATTTTGTGAACTGACTCTGCTGGGAAGTTCGATAAGCCAAACCTCTTAAATACCCCTTCATTGTGTAGGTCATTGATAGCATCTAGAGTCTCCTCAATTGCCGTTTCGGCATCCGGAGTGTGCAGATAATATACGTCAACCGATTTCACATTGAGACGGGAGAGAGACTCATGCGCACAGGATTTAACGCTGTCATAACTCAAGCCACCGTCAGCAAATCCCTTGGCCTTCGTAGATATGGCAAATTTCTCACCAGCTCTAAGCTCCCCCAGGATTTTCTCAGAATTTGGATATATATAGGCGGTGTCCAGGTCCTTCACCCCGAATTGCTCTGACAGTTCTAAGAACTCTTTTCTGTACTCTTCTGGTGCTTTGGCAATGGGAAAAGTTCCAAAAACCACCTTAATATGTTCTCCAGACATGATCAAATTAATTTTCGGCTAGGATTAAAATCGTTGAAAAACTGGGAGCATTAGTCCTTTATTTATATAATATGAGTTGCTCAAAGCTAGCTCTCTAAGAGAGCAACTATACGGATTTACCACATTAGGTAGTCGCCTATTACTATCTGAGCCTAAAGCAACGGAGACACTTGAGAAGGGTATTTGTGGCTTGTTCTTTGCTTTCATTGTACAAATTAAACTAGAAACTCAAATGCATGTTGGCAATGATGAATTTACGTGTCTGTTGCTTGAATTGCTTGGATAGTAGCCGGCCATCGTCAGCCCCACGCTTGAACGTGACGCACCCGTAAGGTGCGCTGAAAGAGCGTGCGCATGCTAGATACGTTAATGTTTATATATCCATTGCTATATCGACAGCTGTTGAGCAATGGCTGACGAATTGACCGAAACAAATCTCCGGATTTTCAATGAGAAGGCGGCAAAATATGATAATGAATATACCAGACGGGTGGCAAAAGTAATAGGCACTAATATTTTAGAGTATGAGTTTGATGACAATGGCCCTTATGGTGGTGTGGGCGACGGCGACGATGACGAAGATGGTGACAGTAGGAATTTAAATATTTCCTATTCATTATGGAATCCTGATTCTACTAAAGTCTTGGATTTTGCTTGTGGTACTGGTTTGATAAGTGAAGTGTTGGCGCCCTATACTGCGAGGATCGTAGGGCTAGATATATCAACTGAGATGGTGAATATCTATAATACAAAAGTTCAGAACCAAGGTTTAGGAAAGGACGACATGTGGGCTTATGTGTCAGATCTAATTAACGATGATACTATCTCTGATAGGTATCGAGGAGTATTCGATGCTGCAGTGTGTTCATTGGCGTATCACCATCTTGCTGATACAGCGAAAGTGACGAAGAAGCTAGTTGATGTCCTGGGAAAAAGCGGCAGACTTTATGTTGTTGACATAGATCATGGAAGTTCGCACATGCACAAAGATATGACAGATGAGGAGGCGCTGCATAAATATGGTGTTGTCCACAGGGGCGGCCTGGATGCAAAAGATCTAGCTGAACAGTTCTTGAATGCTGGACTGATTGATGTGCGGATTTCGAAAGTATTCAAGATAAAGCTGTGGATTGATGAAAACCTACACTCCAAATACAAGACAATGTTGACGGGTGAAACAAGACACATCAATGACAAGCTTCAGTATCGTGCACGGATGGATCTGATCTTGGTAGCGGGTAGAAAGCCATAAACGGACACATATATGGCTAAAGTATGGCAGTTGTTACAATTTTTCACACTAATTGATTGATTTGTTTTATCTGATACCCACAAATATAGTTGCCATACTTGTCAAGAAGTGATGGCAGTATTGGGGTGGTAAGAATTCTAATTTTTCTTCATAGACATGCATGCTCCATGGATATATAAATCCTGAATATACTAATAAAAATGGTAAGAATCGCCTTTGAAGACATCACAGGATATGGTAAACTCTAAATTACGAAGAACTTGACGGTGAGCCTTTATACCATTGTTAAGAAAGGAATTGGGAACTCAGAATAACTACAAAATCAGCTCATGTGTTACACCATGCAATTTATTCATCCAAATAATTCAAATAAATATAAGCGTCAGTCAATGAGACCAAAAGTCGCTATCGTCCTCAACGGATTCTACAACAACGTGTCGCACCTTTGGCAACGGAGTTGCGAGCTTGGCAACGGCCGGAGAGGTTTCAGAAGAACCATTGGAAGCTGGCAGTTCGCTGGCCTTGGGAGTTGACGGCTCACTAACCGTGTCTTCCTTCTCGGAGTCTCTCTCTGACGCTACCAATTCAGCCTTCCGAGATTCCAAGATGTTGACCAGTTCATCGATGTTGTCAGCGACAGAAACAGCTCGAACAGTGACGTCGTGCTTTGCCGACTTGAGGAAATCCGGAACATGAAGCGAATCAAGCTCTGTGTACAACTGCTCAAGCTGAATTTGAGCCTTCTGAAGAACCTTGATTCTTGATACTAAAGATGACAGTGGAATATCTTCATTAGACTTTTCTGATCCTCGAAGTCGTTCAAAAGTCTCCGACGCCTTCTCCACTTTAGCTCTAATGGACTCAAGTCTTTGACGAACTTCTGCGTTGCTTTCAGGCTTAGTATCAGCGGGTTGACTGGCTGTAGCAGGCCTGTTCACAGCCGTTTCATTCTGCTTCTCTGATGATGCTGTGCCAGGCTGCTGTCCGAATACTTGTCCCAAGATGTCATTGATGAAATCACTCAGATCCACAGGGGCCGAGCCATGCTTATTCTCGTTTAAGGGTGCCTGTCTGGCATCATGATGCGATTCCTTCGGGGAAGGAGTATAGATGTCGGAATCGTCATCTTCAGCATCTTCAGGTACCGACACATCAGGATCGGCCTCGTCAGACGACTCACTCATATCAACATCTTCATCATTGTCGATATTTTCGGATTCGACGTGATTATTGGATGAATTGCCGTTCTCGAAGTTTGATTCATGCTCTGATTCTGAGTCAGCCTCAGAATCGCCAAATAAAGCCTCCAAAAGGTCAAAAGCTGGATGTCGATAATACTGGTTGGGTGTCTGCCGTAACCTCTCCTGCTGCTCCAAAAGCATCTGTCTTCTCAACTCATTCTGACGTTGGACCTCTGCTTCCATAGCCTTACGTCGAGCGAGCTCCTGCAAATAACGGCGCATGGCCTCTCTCTCTGCTTGCTTCTGCCGCTGGTAGGCTGCGATGCGTTGCTGCTCCTCTTCACGGCGACGGAGAGCTTCCAAAATTTGACGTCTGCGATATTCCTCAGCAGCACGTCTCTCGTAGTCAGCAGCAGCAGCAGCTAGCCACACGTCACTAATAGGAACTTGATAGTATGAAGGCTGCTGATAGTAGCCGGACGGAATAAACTGCATTGTAAATAGCTTGGAATAACCTGTGCGTGAGAATTTCTTTGAAGGACAACTGTGATAGTAACTCAACTATTTATATTGTACGATGGCAATGTTGACCCGCGGATCAACTAAGCGGTAGACCATCTCTAGAAGCTGCGAGATGAGTGGAATCTTCTACGCTATTGCCTAATTTGGTGATATTCACGCATATTTCTGCAAATGGAAGCGATGGAATATTCCGGGGAATTCTAGTACGTACCTGCAGAGAGCTGCTTTGAAATCTTCCTAAACCAGCATGTGTATTCGAGGACTACTACAGATATTGCTGTGTGATTATCATTAGTCAGTGTTCATCCGTAATCAGGATGAATGGCAGTAAGCTGTTACTTGTTTGGTACAAATGCCTTTCATTTTACAGGCTACTATACGCTAAGAATACAGCTAGTACATGTATATTACACGGATGTAGGCGTAAAGTCCATATTATAACTTCATATTTTTATCGAATTTATGAAAATCCTTGAGAACGCTGTCTGGCTGATTTATTTGCTAACCGTTGCGAAGCGAATTAACACAACTATTTCACCTTTTTTTTCTTCTTTTGGATAAGCTGCACTTAAGCAACCCATACATCTGCTACCTGCAATCGAAACTTCTCATCTTGGATTACAACTGATATGGGACGTTTACGCATTGCGTCACTTCAGCTGAATCCAAGAATAGGCCATGTTGCTTCCAATATAGAAAGCGCCAACAGGCTGCTGTTTCAAAACGGGTTCTTGAGAGAGAATTTGAAAGATCGCAGCACTAACGCGAGACCCATCGATATTTTGATCCTGCCGGAATTGGCGTTCACAGGGTACAACTTCAAGTCGCAGTCGGAAATACAGCCATATCTGGAACCGACTTCTGCTGGAGTTTCGACCCAATGGGCAAAGCATATTTCAAGTGTACTGCAGTGCCATACGTTGGTGGGGTATCCGGAGAAAGTCCAAGATAAGATATACAATTCTGCGACCATGATCGCTCCGTCTGGACAAGTTTTGTTTAATTATCGGAAATCGTTTCTCTATTACACGGATGAAACCTGGGGATGCTCTGAGGGAGATGGTTTTCAAAAGTATGGACCATTTGAGAGTTTGGGTGGCAGGTCCATCCAAGTAGGTATCTGCATGGATCTTAACCCATATAAGTTTCAAGCGCCTTTCGACAAGTTTGAATTTGCGTATAGTGCTGTTGATAATGACGTATCACTTGTATTATGTCCAATGGCTTGGCTTCATGGAAGTAGCCCGAACTTGCAGCCAGATGAAGATGCGAAACGGTCCAGAAAAATCGCGTTAGAAAGCGAACTGGAAGGAGCAGAAACAGACTTTTCCACAGTAAATTACTGGCTGACTAGATTATCACCACTATTCGCCGAGAAGCCGAAGCGTCGAACAGTGTTTGTTGCGGCAAACCGCTGTGGATGGGAGGACGATGTGCTATATGCAGGCTCAAGTTCAATGATTACGTTTGATCCAGATGTAGGACCGTCACGTCACTATGTGAATTATCATGGCTCGCTAGGGCAGACGGAAGAAGGCATACTGTATAACGACGTTGATGTGGACTAATGCAATATGCAAGCAACAGGAATGACTATGACAGTGCAAATAAAGCCTGCCTGTTCTATATTGATCATCAGGCATCTGGAGACGTGATACGGATAATATGATATACAACAAGAGATGCACAGCAAGAGATGGAGGTCATACTGTATGCAACTATAGCATACATTTACGTACATTTACGTACAATTACGGCATATAATTACGGCATATAATAACAACACATAGTTACGGCATTTTAGTTACAGTACTCATTAGCAGGACACAGCTACAGCATTCAATAATAGGATGAAGTTGCAACATCAAGTTACAGCATAAATATACACCATCAAGTTACAGCACCAAGTTACAGAATGCACGTGCAAGACATGATTATAAAAACAATAAATTAAGAACCACCTAATAGATCACACGCGACCGACCAAAAAGAGGGGAACAAAGCAATATTAGAGCTTACTTCCCGCTCTGCGGAGGCCCTCCAGCACTGTCCTTGACGGCCCCACAGGCCCTCTTCCAGTGCTCTACCTCCTTCCAGGACTGAGCAAGCTCAGCCTTGAGCGCCTTGTTGGTCGCCGACAGCTCGGTGATGGCCTGCTCCGTCAGCAGCTTCTCCAAGGTAAGTTTCTCAATATTGTGCTGTTCGTTCTCCTTGAGCTTCTTAATGTAATCTACTGTTCTCTGCAGAATCTGGCCCTTCTGTTTGTCGCAGTCAGGTACCAGTTTGGAAAGCTCGGCTATCCCTTTGTTGATCGCCTCTCTACGTCGTCGCTCCACCTCTTTGTGATTGTCTCGTCGGATTTTGTGCCATTCATCACTGCCCACCGACGGTTTCGGCCCACTATGGCTCCCCACAGACGCAGCTCCGTATTCGTCGACTGAAGGGTCCGGATAGCTTGATTCTCGAAGACCATGAATGGCATACGCCTGCTGGGAAATGCTTTCCGCAGATTCACCACCTACATTGTTACCTGCTCTTGCTGATCCTGCCACAGCAGCCGACGCCAGCTGTTGGTCCTGGCTGATGAGCGCATTATCAATCACCAGCTCAGCTGCTGCATCCGGCGAGTTGCCGGCCCCGTTGTGACGGGACCGCTTCGAGGACGGAAGATCAAGCTGTTCGTGGGCTCGACGAGCTCCGTTTCCGAGACTTTCAGACTCTCTCTTTGGAGACACGGTCGGATTCACTTGCATCTATATGTTAGCCACCAGCCGGAATCTCAGATCTCTATTTTGGTCCGAACAGCCCATATTCGCACAAATGCATTTTAACCCCACAGCCACGCAAGCACACCGAAGGATCCCAGCGGTCGTCATGTGATGATAAGTGTTCATGAAGCTGGTATCAGACAGATGCCAGTCGTCACGAGACCTGCAGCGGAGGTCCCGAGAATTTGTGCTGTTTTCGCCGGGAAACAACTGCGACAAAGAGCTGGACAAACGGGCAGGTCTACTTACAATGTTTACTAACGCCAAAAACAAAAGAACGCGAATTCTGAAACTGTTGCTCGATATCGAGGCTGCTATGGTGCCTGGGCCTTGGAAGCTTCACGTGAATTAGACGGCAGGACGCCTCAGCAAGGCGAATATGCTTATAGGCAACGGTCCAGATATTACTCTGCGAACATCTCGTCACACTATCATCTGTCTAGTATCACGGGAGTTGCTTCAAGTGGGTTCATTCAGCCGTGCGAACGTTCGAAGTGTGAAAGCGATTTTCACGTGATTTCCTAAATAAGGCTTTATCAGCCGTGTTTTCAGACTGCTTATATTGTAAAATGGGAGTTTTTTGAACTTGTGAAATAAAACAATCCAACTGGAGAAAAAATTCATGTGGTGCTTACCAATGACTAGTTAAACCTGCTTAGCTTACAATGCATAAGAAGTATGAAACGCGGACATGATGTCCGCGGACGCTGATTACTTGGCGCTCTGGCGCACTCAATCTTATACGTCCGCGGATGAATGACTACCCTGAACTTGCTTATCTGTCCAGTATGCTCCCTATAATTCTAACTAACAAATATGAAACTGGTGCGAGCATGTTTAGGCTATGTCCGCGGACCGTGATACACGCTGCGCCACCGTACTGAATCTTATACGTCCGCGGATGAGATTGTTACAGAGATTGCTGGAGCTTTCGTGAAATGAGTACAATGGACTATTACAATATTTCTTGGCTTGACTTCAGCAAAAGTATAAATAAAATGTAGTGTTCGGGTTGTTGTTTTCAGTTTTATAGCGCTATCAATATGGCTTCTTCACTAGTTTACTTTATTTCGGGCGCAAACCGAGGAATTGGTTTCGAATTGACCAAGCAGCTCAGTTCCAGACAAAATTCAAAGGTGTTTGCTACTGCGAGAGCTCCGGAAAAAGCATCCGAGTTGCAGGCATGGGCAAAGAACCATTCCAACGTACACATCCTGAAGTACGATGCTTCTATCATCAGCGACGCAGCAGCAGTAGCAAAGGAAGTGGAGAAAATATCACCGGAGGGAATTGATGTTCTTATTCCAAATGCTGGATCTGGTCAGGGTATCGGTACTGTGCTCAAGACTGAAGACGATACTTGGATTTCTCTGTATAAGGTTAATACTTTGAGTCCCATTTTGCTGTTTAAGGCTTTGTATCCTCTCCTCAAGAAGAAGGATACCAAAAAAGTCTTTTTCGTTAGCACTGAGCTCGCTTCAATTGGTGGTTATATCACTTTTCCGTGTTCTGCCTACGGACAGAGCAAGGCTGCTCTCAACTACACCGCTAAAGAGCTCAGTGTTGAATTGGGCGGGGAAGGCTTCATTTTCATTGCTGCTCATCCTGGACTGGTAGCCACTGATCTCGGCTATAGTGCTGTTACTCGTGCAAAGACGATTGATGCTGGTTTAGGTGCTCACGTGGAGTCTACTCTTATTTCTCCAGAGACCAGCGTCAACGGCATTCTCGATATTATTGATACTGCTACTTTTGAACAGAACGGAAAATTTTTGCGGTACAACAAAGAGGAGATCGCCTGGTAGATGGAAGCTGAATTTGCGTCGTAGTACTGTGAACTATATATACACTGTAGGCAATAGAAGTCTTTTACCCTTTATGATTTATGTTCTATGGATTGGCAGGCAGGATAGTAGTGGTAATTCATGAACTATATTTATCCGCTTATAATTATACTTATTAGTATGAGCTTTCACTGATTTATCCGTTTACCTTGCGTTAATGGTTGGCTGCCATTTTTGAGATAAACCATAAAAGGTAGTATGTTTGCTGCCGTATCGCTGCTTAAATAAGCATTGCGACAGTGCTGCAGCCACAGAGCTGCACGGCAGATCATAACGCCCGCATTAACTCCGCGCTTGGCAAAAAACGGCCGAAGATCGACACGCCACAAATTCTAATAACGTTCACAATCCTCATACACATCAACACTGACATGTCACAGGGCGAAAATTCATTAATAGAGGCCTGCAAAACAAAGGCAACTGCGGTTGAGCATCTAAACATATAGAAATGCGAGTTCATATAGTCAGTTTTCGGCTGTTGCAGCATGTAAGAAATGCCGCTGATGTCAAAAGCATAGCGAGTGAGTTATTGGGGGCGCTCTGCACTACAAGAAATTTAGCTAATAATGCTCTCTACAATCTTCATTCCAGAATAGGAAATTCTGAAGGAGCTTTATCGGATGCTTTGTAATCGCCGACGCCAACATCTAACTATAAAAAGAGCCCTATATACATTTGAAATGCCATTGCGTATATACTAAATGCCATCTGAGGCAATTAAAGTCATTTTTGGCGCATATCCAATTGCGTTTGCTACGGAGGCAGAGCGCCTCCAATATTTGGACCTCAGCGAGCAGTTCGGAGTTAAAGAAATAGATACTGCGAGAAGTTATCCTGATTCTGAAAAGACTCTCAAAGAGCTGAAGGCTCCTGAAAGATTCATTATTTCTACTAAGGCACCTGGATTTGATGCTGGCAGTCAAACCCGTGAGAAGCTGCTGGCCAATGCCAAGAAGTCGTTATCGGAACTCGGCGTCGCATCAGTTGATATCTACTATTTGCATTCCCCAGATGTTGGCACTCCTATCGAAGAGACGGTGGATGCCATTAACGAGCTCTATGTAGCGGGAGTATTTAAAAGGTTTGGCCTTTCAAATTTCTCAGCAGAACTTGTTCAGAAGATATATGACTATGCCAGTAGTAAGGGGTATGTTCTGCCAACCGTATTTCAGGGAAATTACAATCCTGTCTCCCGAGCAATTGAGGAGACCCTTTTCCCAACTCTGCGCAAGCTTGGCATTGCCTTCTATGCTTACTCGCCGTTGGCGGGAGGATTTTTGGTCCGGTCGCCTAAAGAACTTGAAGAGGCAAATTCTGGCCGCTTTGATAAAACCACACCAATAGGTCAGATGTACCACAAGCTGTATAATCGACCTTCTCTTGTGAAAGCTCTTGGAGATTGGGAGGCGATTGCACAGAGTGCTGGTACTAGCAAGGCGAATCTGGCGTACAGATGGGTTACCTACAACTCAGTATTAAAGAGTGAAGACGGAGACGGAATTATCGTAGGCGCAACAAAGCCAAGTCAGTTGAAACAGACTTATGAAGGGCTTCGAGAAGGGCCACTGAGTGCTGAGACTGTGGCAGCGATTGACAAGATTTGGGAATCTGTCAAGCACGAAGCTCCGCTCGACAATTTTAAATACTAATAGGTGGATCTATTGCTGGCAGGCGTAGCTTAGTAACCAAATAGGACATGAAAGAAGGAAGAAAGAAAAATAACGAAATTCGTATTAAATAAGTTTCTATCTATCGCCCCAAATGAAAAGCCTCTATGCAATTATGTGTCATAAAAAATAAATGATTATTCGATGATGACGAATTCAATACTGCGTGGACGTCTCACATCAGAAATGACCGACCATATAGTCAGAAGGCCGCATCTATGAAACTCTGACTCGCTGTATACGAAAAGCCATCAAATACCTGCGATTCACCCGGCTTCCTTGGTACAGGGATACCGTAGTGCGAGTCGGGAGTCAGCACCATGTCAGTGAACTCCGATGAGAAGTTCTCCGCAAGCACAGGGTTGGTGATAACAGGAATTATTGGAGGGATCAGTGACTGGTCCCTCACCTGCAGCTTCTTCCAGTCGAGTTTGCGAAAGAACCGATGGTTCATTATGGTTTTCATGTCCTTAAAACCCAGTCTCTTGCGGGGATCCTTACGCAAAAGCCTTGTTAATAGATCCTTAGCATCGGCTGATAAATAATATGGCAGATTAAGTTTAGACTTGGTAATCTTCTCTATGATTTTCTGGTTGTTATTACCCGTGAAAGGAGGACTGCCCGTCAACAGATCAAAACAAACAGCACCCAGCGACCACCAATCGACTGCATAGTCATAGTTCTTGCCACTGAGAATCTCTGGCGCCATATACTCCGGAGTGCCCAGGAGCGAGTTGCATGTCGACCCGTCCTGAGCAACTTTGCTGAGGCCAAAGTCGGTGAGCACCAGATGGCCGTCTTTATCCAGCAGGCAGTTCTCCGGCTTGAGGTCGCGGTATACGACGCCAACATTGGCATGCAGATGGTGCAGCGCGAGGGCCATCTCCGCTACGTAGAAAGCCGTCACATCCTCGGAAAACATCCTCTCCGATGCCAAATGAGTGAACAGCTCGCCGCCTTGCGCATATTCGAGGATCAAATATAGCTTGTGGTGATCCTGCAGCGCATAGAACAACTTGACAATGTAGGGATGTCGCACCGATTCCAGGATGGTGCGCTCAGAGCGAGTCTGCTCGATCTTCTTGTCCTCGATAATCATCGACGCCTTCTTGAGCTGCTTCTGGGCGTACAGATTTCCGGTCGCCCTCTCGCGAACCAAGTAGACCTTGCCATACGCACCCTGTCCGAGTACTTTCAGCTGTTCAAAGTCGTCGGGCTTCATTTTGCGCCGCCCATAAGCAGTCACCTTCGAATCTCCAACAGCCAGACTCGAAATGTAGTTCTGGTCGATGCCGACCTCGTACGACTGGCCCAGTCGGCTATAGTTGGCGATTTCAGCCTCTTTCGAAGCGTGCGCTCCAGGCACCACTAACCCAACCGACACCGCCGACGCTGCCGACCGCGTGTCGTGATCCGAACCATCGCACTCAGGTACGCGGTCCAGGGCATGCTCCCCAACCGCATCCTCCAGACTCCCAGCACCACCAGCTAGGTTCAGCCTGGCCAGCTCAGATGGCAGCGACTCATCGTCAAGGAACACGAAGTTCTGCGATCCGCTGCGCGATCTGGGCCCGCCAACCGCATCAGAAGCCTCATATTCAATTTCGTCGAAAGAAAAGATAGTTGCCATTTCAGACAACTGACTAATACGACACTCTGAAAAAAAGCACCCCGAAACTGAAATCCAAAATGCGTGCCCGAAATTCCATGAGTAACACAATGAAAAGAGGTTGCCTTTGAATACTAACAGCCGGGGGTCGCCTTCACGTGGACCTTGAGTGCGTTGTCAACTGCGAAAATGTGATTAGCTGCCGGGTGCATGCCAGATGCCGCTAGGGTTGGGGCCCTTGCAACGCAGGTGCCAAATTAGAGTTGGGCCCATGCTGGATCGGGCGCCGATCGTCCACGCCTAATTGCTGCAAGGCCGTTGAACTGTCATCGCAGCGGACCCCCTCCGAACTGTAGCGTTCCTGGCTGCGTACATGAGATGACCACCTGCAGCGGCCGGTTTGGCGACCCGTAGCATACCACCATGGAGTCGGTGGTGTGCGCGTAGGTCAAGGCCGGGCTGTCGTCCACCGTCACTGCCATGAATCCGACATACAGCGGGGAGGACTGGAGGTGGGGCACTGGATTGAACAGCCCATCCAAATACGCCGACTCTGCTGAGCCACTAGTGCTGCTGCTGCTGCTGCTGGAGTCATTAGGTGGTCCTATTGGATCATCAATTGACCTGCTACGTCTTGAATTTAATCCGCTATGACCAGTCGATGCTCCAGAATCCTTTTCGTCCCCTGATTTCTCCCACATTGAAACGAAATCAGATTGCATAGCAGCACCAACATGCGACACTTCAGTCTGGATATCTTCGTCCTGGATATTCTCATCCTCGATATTTTCAGCCTCCTCGACATCCTCCTGAACAGCCTCAGCCTGCCTTGCAAGTACCTGACAGGCGCGCATCGCGAGATTCAGGCGAATGACGTCCTCTCCATGTCCGCTTGCGCAACACGCGACTACTGAATTACCTTCACATTTTGTGATATACGTCCCCGGACCAATGAGCGCAGCAGGGCCTACCCTGCCAACTGGCTTGAGGAGAATCCCCCCTGAGCTGGATGCAGCACACACGTTGACCCCATCGCTACAGATCACGCCAACCGTATCATCAAGCCATTCGGAATCAGGCAATTGCACATCGCCGTTTGCGATGAGCGTGCGCCAACGCACGAAAGATTGCTTGGCATGGTCGCTGACCATTTCAGAAGGGTTGACGCATTCGAGGTTGTTAGCATGGGCGATCCGACTCACTCCTTCTCCGCAAACGAGCACTGGCTTGGTTCGCCCCCACTTATCGCGTGAACCGCTGATTATGTCCAATGCCATAGCATTGGCGACCTCAATAGGGTTTCGCACTCCCCGGGCTGCTCCTACGCCAGTGCCAACAAGCGTCTCTGAGTCCATGATGGACGCATCACATTCCACGACTCCATCGGCATTGAGATTCGACCCGTAGCCAGCATTGGTCAGCACCGAGTCTTCGAGCGCCCTGCACATCGCCACAGCAGTCTCGCGTGCAGAACAGCCTTCTTGTAGCAGATCCAGCCCGTGCTGGCCGACATGTCGGCATAAGTCTGCATATGCTTTACGCTTCGTCTTGCTGTGCTTCCCAGCCCCCAAGTGTAATGCCACAAACATTTTCAGTTTCCGTTTTTTAATTTATTTATTTCCTTTTTTTTAATCTTCAAAGGTAAACACAATACTGGAAATATCGTTACCTCTGATCGCGATGGGTGCAGTGGATTTGCCCCAGTCTGTTTGGAGTCCCTTAAACACAAACTTGTGCTCTGCAGCGTCGACTGCCACAACCTTGTCAGCCGATACAGTCACGCCGTTGCAAAGACCAATTTTAATGTCGAGCTTGCCGTCCCATTCAGCGGCAGACCGGTAGAATAGCAGTGTACGTTGTCGTTGCAGAGCTTGGATTGCTTGCGGATCTTGGCTGAGAGGATTTGGGTCGGCAGCTGATGCCATGAGTTGTAGAAATGATGATGAGGCTCTACCTTGAATTTTATCTTTAACTCAGAACAAATCTTAACAACAGCGACATCGCGACATTGCCATGTCGGTGCCACCATGGAGAGCACGCAAGGGAAACCGCGCATTTGTGCCAGTGGCCACGACTCAGACGCTAGCTGGTCAGTCTGTTTCCAAGCCTCCTCCACCGGCTCAAACAGACGGTGGTGCCCAGTGGCCTGAGTCGCTCAAGCGGTTCATAGCTCGATGTTTCAGCCAGGCACAGCCAGATCAGCAGGAAGCGATGCAGGAGCAATTGAGAAAAGTGATAACCGAAGCATATGAAAACGCTACAACGTGGACAAAAGACTGGGACAACGAGGTCCTTCCTATACTGACGATTGCACAGATACCGCCTGACCCACGCCAACCAGTTGGACAAATTCCATCCAAGCATACGTCAGACGCATTCTCAGAAAGACATTTGGTAACGTCAAAAAACGAAATTGCTCAGCGACACAAACGGTTCAAGGCAGATAAACTCTCGACCAGACGGGCAGATTCGCCAGCAGCAACAGCACCGACACCAGTGGTTGCGGCCAGTCACCAGCCCATTGTGGGTCGTTCAACGCAGCTAGAAAAGAGATATCTACGACTGACGTCCGAGCCAGATCCAGACTCGGTGCGCCCGCTCCACGTACTGAAGCATACACTCGAGCTGCTCAAGAAGAAATGGAAGCAGGAGCAGAACTACACCTATATATGCGATCAGTTCAAGTCGATGCGACAGGATCTAACCGTACAGCATATTGAAAACGAGTTCACAATTTCTGTCTACGAGATACATGCGCGAATTGCCCTCGAAAAAGGGGACCTTGGTGAGTACAACCAGTGCCAGAGCAGACTCAAAGACCTGTATAAGAAGGGCATAAAGGGTAACGAGAACGAGTTTCTTGCCTACAGGATCCTCTATCTGGTGCACACGCGCAATCAGACGGAGATTGCATCTACTCTTCGTAGTCTAACAGAAAAGCAGCGCAAGGAACCGGCGGTTGTCCATGCTCTGAACGTCGCTGTTGCCATGAGAAGGGCTAATTATCATAAACTGCTCCGGCTGTATGCAGCAGCACCGAACATGGGCGGATACGTGATGGACTCATTTGTAGACAGATTCCGGCTCAGCGCTTTATCCACCATCTGCTTTAGCTACCGGCCAGATATTTCCATCGCATTTCTGACCAAGGAGCTGGCCTTCTCGTCCAAGGACGAGTGCGTGGAGTTCTTGAGTCGCAATGGCGCCCACGGTGTCATTGTCGACGAAGAGAAGCTCTTGACAAAGGAATCTTTTCCCATTATAGACGCAGCGCGTGCCGGTGCTAACAGAAAGGTAGACATCAAGGGCCAACTATGAGTTAGGGTGCATACGAGTGTCAAGCGCGAAGACAATGATTGCGATATGAGTCTTGGCGAACGGGAAATGAAAGCATTAGAAAACACAGCGGACTAGAGTATATAGTAGGGTACAGTTGCAAAGCAATGACACAAGACACTTAACAGTTTTGAGTAGTTTGAGGAGCATTGCTTTTCTTTCAGATATTTCGGATGTTACTGTTACAACTCAAATAGGAGCCAAGGCAATGATTGAAAAGGCAGCTGCCTCGCTTTCCCGCTGCAGGAATTGCTTCACAACGGTAATGGCCTTTTCTGAAAGTAAATCCTCATCGGGGCTCAGAGGTCCAAGGTCAATTGGGCCCTTGCGACTCCCATCAAGCTCCACAAGATGGCCAGACTTGATCGCTTTGGTCAAGCACACATAATGATGCTCGACTGAATCTTCGGCAGCCGGTGCCTCAGTCGATCCTTTAATGGCCACAACAGCATGGTGGTGTTCAAGATCACTACTTCCCTCCAACGATTTTATCCTTTCTTCAGTATTTTGTCTGCTCGTCTGCTGGAGAAGCTTGTCAATTGCCGAACCGGGCTCGATCAGATCTCGTGGAACCCCATTCGCTATAGCATGCAACAAAGCCATTGTACCACAAGCATTGCCTATAGTCTGCTTGAACCACAACGCATCTTCATCATCAGTGCCTGAGATGTCATTATAATAGCCATCTGCCAAATGCTTGTCATTTTCGGCCCTATAGTTTTCATAGGTATCAGAAACTGGAAACACAAGCAGCAATGCGTATACCGGTCTTGGAATGAACGATAGCATGTCAGCATCATCGATCGCCCATATATCATGAAAGCCCAATACAGGGCTCACTCCCAGAGAATGAATAAGCTCATTGAAAACTTCAGGGCTCGACTCGAGTGGAACAAAGTGCTTCTTCATTTCAAGTGGCGATAGTACGAGGAACAAACCCTCATCGTCAGTATGTAAGAAACATATGCGGCATATATGCATGATAATGTGGAGAGCTCATCGAACAGATCTGCCGACATAATATGTTCATAGGGACAAAAAATTTAAAGGGACACCACAGCGTTAAGAAGCATAACCATGTAACAGTGGTCGGATGCGATGAGCAATCCTCCAGAGTTTATGAATAAAAACCGAATTTAAGTTTGACTCAAAGAGGTAATTCTAGGCAGAGTATGTCCTGCCGAAGATAGCTTTGGTGATGTTGTCTCTGCTTCATGATCCCGGAAGGAAACCACATAGGAAGCCAGGCCCTTGTGCTCAAGATTCTGGCAATTGCGTCAAGCAGTCTTAGTATCGTGACCGTTCCAATTACACTGCTTTATTGGTGGACACGGCCTCATCCTGCGGGTGTCTCACGACAAAAGCTCATAACTGCAGTGCTCGTTTTCGATCTGTTAAAAGCCATATTTTTATTCATATACCCAGTGAAACATATTAGATCGCCGGCTAATGAGTATGTTGTCAAGAGTACCGTATTTTGCAATGGAGTCGGGTTTATTTTAGCTGCTTCTATCGAAGGAGGCGACCTTGCTATATTATTTTTAGCCGTAAGCACGGTATTTAAAATATTACGCAGACCAGTATTCAACGCATTGATACCCAAGAAGGTGAAAATTTCCATACTGGTGGCATTCTTTTGTTTCCCTCTGATTGCGGCAACATTAGGTATGATCGGTGATACTGGTTATGTTCATTTCACAACGTACTGCTACTACAAAGAGTCTCCTATCTGGTATCGCCTCGTCCTATCCTGGATTCCACGTATCTTTATTATGGTCAGCATCTGTGTATCTTACTTCATCATCTATGTCTACGTCAGTATTCAGATACAGCGCATAGGCCACAGCATGGCCAACGTATCGCCAACGAGTCAGCTTGAACTTGAGACAATTCAATCATGGAGGTCAGTACTTTCTCCAGAAGCTCATTATGAACCATGGATTAACCGTGTATGGAAATTCTTTAACAAAAAAAAGCCCACAATTTCACCACTACAACACAGTATGGTGGAAAGTGAGGAGGAGCAAGTCGTGGAAAATCCCTTCGGACTGGTGCAATTTGCCTACGCACCGCAAACAGAATCCTACGACGCAATCAGGCAATTTTTTCACACTGAAAATTATGATCGTTTCAAAAAGAAAAAATCTCACATAGAGAAGCAGCTGGCTATACGGTTTCTACATCCTCTTTGCTATATACTGGTCTGGCTATTCCCGCTCATTGAGCAATGTATGACTTACAAGTCTAGAGTCCCGCATTTTTGGGTATCTGTCATCTCCACATGGTCTGTTCCATTCAGTGGAGTTTTGGACTCTGCTATTCTACTGACGACTTACAAGAGCCATCATGCCAGTGGAGACGTTGACAACAGGAGTACTCGTCAGGATTTTGGGCCACTGCCGATAGATACAGTTCAACGACCATCGGTAGCAAAACTGCATTCAAATACTCTCAAGGAGAAAAGAACACGGTTGTCAAGAACAAGTCATTCAATTTCAGAGACTATCGAGTTTGCACTGACCCGAATGGAGAGGGAATACAGGCCTGGAGGCGATTCAGTTGTGACCGCCCCAGGAAACTTGGAAGCAATTACAGAAAACGGAGAAGAAATAAATCTATTACAGTTTTTACGGCCCGATCGTTGAACATTGGCATCAAAAAAATTGATGAAAATGCAATGTTTTAAATATATATGTCCCATATAAGCGGGAAGCAAAAACAGAAATGCAAAATCGCTATTCAAATGCATTAATAGCCTTCAGATGTTTGACCAATCTCTTGTAGTCTGCATGAAGCTCCCTGATGTCGGAGATACGCAGAGCTTCAGTTTCAGTAGTCAACAGTCGGTCAATAGGCTTGGAAAGCTTCGTTACCTTTACATCTGATTCCTCGGTTTCCTCAGATTGGCCAAAAGATGATGATCTGAAATTCCGCATCACTCCACCAGTGAACTTATTGAACACCGAATCTGTGTTTGCCTGCAATGACGAAGACCTAGAACGATTCTTTGAGCTCACAGGAGTGACCTCTCGACTAGGAGAAGCAGAATGTACAGGATTCACTGTTTCTTTATCCTCAGCAATTATAGGGATCGTCACCTGCGAATCTGCCAGCTCAACAGCAGTGGGTGGGTCCAATCCTACGACCTTCCTCGCGTCGGCCAGCGTATCAGGCCCATCTTTTTTATCCGTGAATCTGCCAACCAAAAACCTATAGGAACTGCCAAATGTGGACCCCAGCGATTTGATGCTCTGGTCCGCCGAGTTGACAGCATTCGAGGCAATGTCGGCAGAATAGAACATCGATAGCCGCTTACCCAATCCATTAATCTTTTGGGGAGATGGCAAACTACTGCTATACGGCGATGACGCACCTGCTGGCTGCTGTAAGGAGTTACTTCGCGAAGAACGAGGAGTTATTGCTGGCCGTAACGGATCCGCGTCATGTTTAGTGATCAGCGGCGTCAAATCCACGTGGCTCGGGATCTTAGAGATGTCGATGCTGAGCATGTCCAGAGTAACTGACTCTAAGAATTCCACTGCAGCTTCAAAATTTGTCAAGCAATACATGTCTTCTCCTTGTAGAAATTCCTTGTTTCGGAATCTCTTTATGAAAACAACATTCAGGTACAAATTGGGGATCTCAAAATGAATAAAAGTGAAAATGAGTGCAGGGAGAATGGAATCGGCGCTCGACTGAGCACTACCTTGTTCAGTCAGTGCGCTGACAATAACACGGTGCGCCTTCAGCAAGTAGTAAAGCTTATGCCGCGGATTTCGCGCATTATCCATATTCGTGAGTTCAGCAGCGGCATCTGCTAGCAGCGGAGTCAGCTCAGTTTCAGAGACTGATGATAATGACAGATGTTCCAGTGTGATAGGTATAGTGTGCAGCGCCTTAACCCTGTTTTGGAGATGTTCGTTGCGGGACTTGTCGTCTCCGTAGGAAACGCAGAATATCTTGTTGTAAACCATCTCGCACGCGCTCGCCTCTCCGGCTTCCTGCAAAGCACGGATGCGTGTAGAACGTGAGGATCTCTCCTTCTTCTTCTCAGATATCTCCTTCAGCGATTCCATTTGCACCTCTCTCGGCGGCCTTGACGTTTTAGTAGACCCCACAACATATTCTTCTGCTTTGATTGCAAACTTGGCGTAAAAAGACTGATACAAGTCAGATATCTCGTCTCCACCAAGGGGAGTAACATATCTCGGCTCTTGCAAGCTCTGGATAAAGGCATCCAAAAGAGGAACCATGCGACGAGGCAGCGCCACCACTGGTGGCATATCAGCATCAAGGACCGGTTTTCTGGTTGCTGATGGAGATCTTCTCCTGGGCAGAGGAGGTGGCGACGAACCAGCCGAAGACCCCAGCTCTACCATATGTTGAGACAGAGAGTTCGACGACTGAGACCGCTGGCTGTCAGACAGTCCGTCATGTCGAGAAGACGTCTCAGGAACCGAGTCGGACGATTTTATTGATGCTGATGACGGGGCCGGTTCAGAAACCGTCGGCACTTGCTCCTCTACTCCATACGACTCCTTTTCTGCCACCAGCGACCTCAAGTCTGCTGTTGCAGACGGTGGAGTATGGAAAGTAGGCAGAGATCCGTTGGTTATGGAAGTTCTCAGTTTTAGGTTGGATGCCGCCTGTTCCATAGCTGTCAGATCTTGATGGTGAGGTTCGCTCACCACAGAACTCATAGTGGACATATCTGTGTGTGCGGAAGCTTCAATACTCTGTTGCTGGAATATGAAGCTTTGCGGATACTCGGCCAGAAAATCACTGCTTATTCAGTCGTGCGGATTCACTCGCTAAAGTGCGAGCCGAGTGTGCCGTCCGGAATATATCCGCTGGGTCACGCGACACTGCAATACCACAAGAAGCTCAGCAAGATATCGTCCAAATTCACGAGTATCACAAAACGTGGACTCAGCTTGTAACGGAAAGTTTTTTACGAGTGCTTCAAAGGGGGTCGTTTCGTTGCAGTTGTGCCAGCGCTCAGCACGGTGGCCAGATTGGGGCAAGGGGGACGTTGGGGTTACTGCATTGGGGCAGTCCGACTAGGAAGCAAACAGCTTGATTTGGACAGCCTCCAGAGCACAGTGGATTGCTCCTTGAAGGCCCCAAACTATGGCATACTCTATATCCCCAAGACCATTAACCATTATGGCGGTTTAGAATGGACCACTTCAAGTTTGCATATTTATTTCGTTAGATACTCTCGTTTGACGCGGTTCTAGCTCTTGTCTTTTGCTGCAGACGGTTTGATGCAAGCCGTTTACTGCAAGCCGTTTATTTACTGCAGACCGTTTACTGCAGGACGTTTCCTGCGAGCTGTTTCAATTTGTCGGTCGACATAGAGCAGACATATAGACATAAATGGTAAGAGCAATTTTGTATCTTTTGTAAGAATTGCGCCGTCGTGAAAAGATAATGCAATTGGACTACCTAATAAGTGCAAGTCTGATAGGCACCCTTAGGTTAGTGATCAGCAGCTCCTGCGCCAGTACTGTCAAGGTTTGGTACATTCACAGGGTGGTGATGGTGGCAGTACAGGCGCAACGACATTCAATGTCAACGGCAACGTCAGCGACAGAATCAGCTTTTCGTCAAACCTAAATTCAGCTAGGTGGAAGTCACTAGGCGGGTCGATAAAAAAATAAAAACCTTACTCAGCATCCCTAAGCATCCACTCTTGATGTAAGGTGGTTATTATATCGTCGGTGGGCCACGCTACCAGCCGTTCGATATCTTTTAGAAGCATTATCAGACGAGCCCGTTCATTTATCTTGGTTAGAACCTGGCCACACGTAGCAATAGGCTGTGCCGAGTTAATCAGAGCTCCGGGAGACCGATTTCCCAAAGTGATGATCATGCCAATTAGTCTCCTGGCGTGCTTTATTCCTTTTTCCTAGAGTTAGCCGTCATTATCATCTAGAGAGACCAAAAAAAAGAAGTCTAATACCTTCAACGACGCTGAATACTGCTGGACGACATCTGGAATGTACATGGTCAGCAGTGTATTCGCGCAGTGGTAAAACTGCATTCCAATAACATGCCAAGTTGTCAAATAGCTTGATGCTGGGAATGGATTATCGTCAGAAAGACCGCCCTCCAATGAAAATATGGGGTTAAAGCTATCTGGCCGCTGTTGTTTCCATGCCTCAAGTTCTCCACACAGTCGGTTCCACTCCAAATCACTGGAACGATAATCGTCGGAACCAAAGCAGTACCTCAGGGTCTCAGCCATGAGCCAGGTGACTTTATTGGTCCACACATGGTCAGTGAAAGGTTCTTTTTCTGGCCAATTCCAGACAAGTTTGCTCTCCCAGCTGTCTAGGTCAAGCTTAACAGATGTCTTGTTGGGAAGGGCAACCAGGATCTCTTCACGCACGTACGTCCAAAATGCGGTATACAACGTAGAGCAGCATGATTTAAAGATCATAGCGCCAGAATAGGAAGAAAATATCGAAAAAGACCCTCTCAAATGGACCTGGAAATCCATTGACTTGTTATTGATCATCATCTCGTACATCCGCAAGATGACTGTAGTCACGGGCAGCGCTTCTGGCGCCAGAGATTGGTGGTCCTCCAGTGCACGTATGAGGCCTTTCACACAGGCAGCATGGTACTGTTGGGCTTGGTCTGCAAACGCATACACTTGTTTTACTTTGACGATATGGCTGGCGGCAAATGCCATAATAGCGTTGAGTATAACTGGATATTGCAATGCCATGTGTGGAACAATTGTGGTGAACGATCTCATTGGATCAGTTAAGTCAAGCCAAAGAGACAAATGGTCGACATAGTATTGAGTGAGGTAAGCAGACCGATAGTTTGTCAATGGGCCACCGGGAAGTTTCAATGCTGTTGGCGATGCCTTTGAATGAGGCGCTGGAGAACTGAAGAAAGTGTCAAACATAAGTCCTTGAACAATTTCCTTGGTGAAATTGCCTTCATTATCACTTTCTTTAAGTGAATTTTCAATCCATTGCATGTGACTCTGAGACTCTGCCGGGCTTGCCTCATGGACAAATTCCAACTCGGGCTTGATGTCAATCCATACTGACGAAGCACCGAATGTGAAGGAATCGTTCCTTTCTTTTGGGCGAAACGGCACATAGCTACAGCCTCTATTGGAATTGCTACATTGACCACATATCGGTCGCGTTTCATCACCTTTCGTTAGCAGCATTGAGAATAGAACACGTAAATTTCATACATTTGATATGTCTTCGTCTACATTCCTGACTGTAAATTGTTAAAAACTTACTGTAGCAGCTGACAAAAATCACCTACCAGCCTGAGATTAGACGTAAACTATAATACGAAAGGGGCCTCACATACCTGTACGACTTCTCGTTCTTTTTCTGCCAGACATGTAGATGTTTTAAAGTGGTTATGCGTGTTCAAGACGTGTTTTAGGTCCTTATTCTGCTGCGATGCAGCTGTGGGTGGCAGCAGTATTTATACGCGGGGACATTGCGGGGCATCATTTATTAGGGCGGCCGTTGGCGAAGCGGGGCATAGATAGAGGTAGTGCATGAATAAGAAATTAGTAAGGAAAAGAGTACGAGCTATACCAGGAAATTTCTGAGCAGAGACGTATTACCTAATTTACCTTTAATAGCCTTTGACAAGTGTTTGATCGTGGCATACTCTAGTACAAAATGAGATACCGAACGGAGGGAGCAAAATAGGGCGTCACAAACCTTCAGCCACAAACCTATCAGTCTGGAACTATCAACTCAGCTATGCAGCAGTTGCTACAGCCTGACCGAGTAGTGAGATGAACCAACTAGCTGTGATCCTCCATTTTATTCATTCTATTTCTAACATGAGAGACACTGACGTAATCTAGCCAGAGAATACTCATCTGAATTGGTCAACAATTGTCAAGCGGCAATACCAAGATGAAGCCACTTCAAAGCTCGGCCTTTCAGGCCTTTAGCCACGAAAGACTGCTGAACGTTCGGTTCCAAGTCCAGACAATTGTCTTCAAACTTAACTTCATCATGCTCAAGATCAAAAATCAATCCCTTAACTGGGAGTGGTGACACCACTGAAACTGTATCGTCTTTTACAGAAACGTGAACGTTAGGCTTGGGGAGATCAAGGTACTTCAGAGGCTGTGGCCAGTTCGATGTCCTTGCAATGACATCCTCATTGCTATTAGTGAGTGTTGCAAATACAACCCACTCATTATTGTAAGGTACACTTTCAACCAACAACTCAGTAGATCTATTTTCTGCCAGGACAATATGTTCAACTCTAGTCCACACCTTCTCTCCTTCCAAGTTGTACGCGTTAACCACGAGATGAGCTTTCACAGGCTTAAGTGTAAAATTCGAACCCCACACCTCTAGATTTGTTGATTGGCTCACATCGACGTCTGTATAGTCGTTCTTGGGAACTTCAGAAGATCTTCGCGCGATGCCTACTGCAATCGGAGCAATATCTCTCTTGATTGTAAAAAACGCTGCCTTTGGTCTTAAGTAATAATCAGCAAGCGACCAGCTTACAACTGGCCAACAGTCATTCAGCTGCCAAACAAGCGCACCAGCGCATTCTTCGCGTCCAGGACCCTTCCACAGTCTTCGCCACGATTGATAGGCATGGCTCATGGCTTCAGCCTGCAGCAGCTGGGTAGCATAGACATACTGTTCCATGGAATAACCGTGCTTGAAGTTGTCAATCAAATAGAAGGCAAGCGTGGACTGATCCCTAGGGGCCATTTGATGGGCATCCATGACCCTTGACTGGGGATATTTTTGTCTATCTTCGGTGATAAACTGGTTGATCGTCTTCATGTTGGGATAAGACTTCATTCCAAATTCAGATACAAACCTTCCGGACAACTTATAGTAGTCCTGGTATGGATATTGCTCCAAATCAGCCATCCACACTTTCCAGCTGTGCATATCGCCAACCTTTGGAGAGTTGCTGAAATTGCCGCCCCAAGGAGATCCAAAATGATATGGTATTTGAGGGCAGTGCGAGTCACAGATATCTTTCAACAGCTTTTCGTAAATATATCTGGCCGAGAAGTTCGTCTTCAGCCAGTTGTCCGGGTTCTGGTCCTTAGGATCATATTCAAGGCCATTGACTTCTGCAAACATATAGTCTTCATTATTTCCGCACCACAAGACCAAAGATGGGCGGTTCCGCAGCCGTCGCACATTGTAGACAGCCTCCTGCTCAATCAACTTTAGATAGGGCTTGTCAGTAGGATACGACCCACAAGCCAGCTGAAAGTCATTCCAGACTAGTACTCCTAACTCGTCACAAGCATCATAAAATGCATCGTCTTCATAGACGCCCCCTCCCCATACGCGGATCATATTTTGATTTCCATCAACCGCCAACTGAACCCATGCGCGCAGCCGGTCTGCAGACGCCTGAGGAAGGAAGGAATCGCAAGGAATCCAGTCGGAACCTCTGCAGAAAATAGGAATGTTATTAATTCTAAAAAAGAAAGTAGATCCCTCCTGGCTGGGATCCTCGAACTTGTTTTGAACGAGCTCCAGCTTTCGGAGGCCAACCCTGATAACCTTCTCCTCGAGAATGCGTGACTTTGATTTCAAAATTGCTTTGATACGGTAGAAAGTCTGTTTGCCATAGCCAACTGGAAACCACAAGTCTGGATGTATTACCGTCACGGTAGCAGAAGCAGTTCCACCCTGCACTGCTCCTACAGCATGCTGAATGCCTGTAGGACCCTCGATTTCAAAATCGACAGCAACACCAGCTGCCTTGACATCAGTACCCGAAATCTCTGCCTTCAAACCAAGGTCTACAGACGATAGGTCGTCGCTGAATGTCGTTTCGTAAGACAAGTCGCTGACTCGGGCAATGCTGTACGTCTCGAGCCATACTGGCTTCCAGAGTCCGGCAGTCAAGAACCTGGCACCCCAGTCCCATCCAAAACTGCATGGAGCTTTGCGGACTGCCAGTCGGGAAGAGTCACCATTCCAGAACAGAAACTTGGATCCATGCTCTTTCTCGAGTTTTCTGGCAATGACAAAGCTGGAATAAAAGTGAACTTTGAGCTCATTGGAACCCCGCTGCAGAATACTTGTCACATCATATCTGTACTCTACGTACATGTTTTCAGAGTAAAATAGCTTGTGCCCATTGAGATACACATCAGCGTGGGTATCAATGCCCTCGAAAACTAGCTCGGTCGTAGCACTGCTATCGGGCTCGAACGAAAACGAAGTTTGATATATCCACTCGCGTTCGCCAATCCATTGGACCTTTTTGTGGTTGGAGTCAATGTACGGGTCTGGGATCTTTTTGTGGTGAAACAGGTCAAGATGGACGACAGTTGGAAATTGGCTGACTGGCAGAAATTCGGAATCAGGATGATCCGCCTGTTTGAACTTCCAGTTAGTATCAATTGCTGTTTTTGACGCCGACATCGATAATACAATAAACCGAGCTGCAAACAAGCGACGCTACCTATTTATATATTTTGTTGCATGTCGAGGCCCCGCTAAATCCCCCACATTGGATGACATAGTTCTGAGATTGATGCGTGGGGTCAGCGCATGAGTGGCTCAAACGGGACGAATAGCCGGCCGGGGGGGACGATCGCGATGGCATGAGGGTGCCTGAGTGGATTGGCTTGAAAACAAGTCGATACAATGAACTCGTCTTGGTGCATATTTTGAATTGGGGTAAAGGTGAGTGTCAGCTAGTTTTATTCAATCCAACTCCACCGCAGTTGGTTAATTTTGCGTCTGTGGTTTCTCCTACAAGTCGTGCTGAGTAACACCGACACGAGAATTTAAGCATATGACGCAGCCAGCAATTGCTACACCACGGTAATAGTGTATTCATATTGAACTGAAACACCCCATCTTCCCTTTTGGCCGTTGAATTGTTGATTTATCAACATTATCAAGCGTTGGCCCAATAAACATGGAAAAATCATCTGCAGCGTGTGGTTCTAGAAGCATCACGCCGCATTATGATATGCAGACAAGTATAGTATAAATACTTAATACAAGAGATGTGCGACAGGAAACTAAGCCAACGCCGCTATGAGATATGAAATCGCGACGAAAACGTTATGCGGATAGCGAGCATGTCTCAGACCGCATTAAGAGGCAGCTAGTAGACAATCTTGCGCTGCTGTCTCTGAATGGCGGTTTTGTGCAGCAGGAGCCGCCGCCTCCAGAGCACATGTTGATGGATACTGGCGACAGCAATACGGTATTTATTCCGTCCATTGACGAATTCCTGGCCGCCGAGGAGGAGGAGGAGGAACTACAGTCTGGAAAGGGTTGGACCATTCAGGCAGTTCCAATTATTTATAAGAATGTGATTCCGCATTTGCATTTCTATCAGAGGCCTACGCAGGCTCTTATGCCGTACGAGTCAGCCCAGGCCATCATCTTTAAGCATATGCTCCATCAGTATGTCGAAAGCACAGACGCCAATCTCGGTATTGCAGAGGAGGCGATGCTTGAAGATATTGACTATATGGGTATAGATATGGATGAAGAGCTGCTGCCTGATGACGATGCTATGGATATAGATGAGGAATGAAACTAGCTGAAGTAGAAGCAATGGGAGTCGCACTCATTCAATGTAACAATGTACAAAACGAAGCAAGGAAATCAAAAAAAAAAAAAGATGCAAACAGGCAATCGAGAAGATAACAGCGTGCAAAATCTGACAGATATAACAAAAGAGAGCACAGTAATGTAAATAAATGGAGCGACTTGGTCGTGGTCGGCTGAATACGAACTCAATAGTCGTTACAAAGGTGACTCTCCGACTCCGTCACGCTGTTGAAATCGCTACAGACTGGGTTGTAATATAATTGATCTTGCCGTGTCCTCGACCTACTTCTCAGCAGTTGCCTCAGCGTGACGCGGTCGCAAGGCATTTGTAGAATATTGGCAGCATGTCTTCCAATATAAGTAAAATAAATCATGTCAGATAAATCACTCGAGTGAAACAGATAGAACAGCATACAAGTCCAACAATAGTTCAACAAAAGAAACAAAATCAGATGAATCATACAATCATACAGATCAGATAACAAAACTGGCACCTCTTTATTACCATATGCAACTCATAAATCGTAGAAGTTATCGCGCGTAAAACACAATCTTGGGCTTGTTTGCCGACAGTACCGTGCCCAGCAGGGCGTCCGACGTCAGAGCATCATACTGGCCCGTCGCATCGTTCAGATAATACAGTTCCGCCGACGCTAGGCCGAGACGTTGGCTGATCTTGGCGCGCAGCTCGTCGAGCGCGATCGAGGGCAACACCTTGATGGCGATAAGATCCTCGTCGTAGTACACTTTGATCTTGACAGGAGTCTGCGGGGGCAGCTCGTCTGCTACGACGGTGTCGTCACCAGCAGAGTCCTGAGCCGGCGTGACGGTTGACTGCGATGCCATCCGCGTGTGGCTGCGGTCTGGCGGCGGTACAAGACCGCCAGCTGACTGCTCCACCGGCGAGTCCACGCCCTCGTCGTCGTCGTAGGCGCTGACTGCGGTGTGCAGTTTGTTCAGCGAGCCATTGTGCGACGTGTGTGAAGATGCATGCGAAAAGGACGCTCGAGACGGCTGTGACGCGCTGTCGGCGCCATATTCGTCCGTAGCAGCGCTCTGGTAGCTGGGCTGGCGCTGCTGGCCGTCCTGCTGTAGCTGATACTGCGTTTGCTGCTGCTGCTGTTCATACAAGTTACCGTTGTTGTTGACGCTGTTATTGTTGTTGGCACCGCTGCTGCTGACGATACTGCTGGCGGTGCTGGGAGGCTGAGGCATGATGTTGGTTTGGTATGGCGTCTCGACGTCGCCAGTGCGCAGCGCAAACAGTTTTTGGACAATGGCACTGCGAGATACATAGTGGGGCATCATGAGCAGGCTGTGGACATAGTCGTCGAGATTGGCTCGCCGCTGGCTCGAGATTGAGTCGTTGACAAACGTCAGTGGGCCAGGCATGAACGGCAGAGTGCGAGGCTTGCCAGTGCGGCCTGCTTCGTCCGGGAACTCGTCGAGCAGCCGGATCTGAAAGTCGTAGAAGTCCTGGTAGTAGCGGCACAGGTTCCTGTACTTGCCAGTGCTCAACTCTGCCACTACCAGGTACCAGTAGCGACCCCCGTCAAGGGCGTATCGGTCCACAGATGCGTTCACCACATAGGGCTCCACGCTGTGTCGTGACCCAGACGACGAAGTGGTGACTGCCGAATAGTGCGGGTCGCGGAACGTCATAGAGCTCATCTGGCGCGCTATCTGGTTGACAGATGCGCCACCACTGCTAGCATTGCTGCCGACACCACTATTATTGCCCATGCCTCCAACGCCTCCAGCACCACCTCCCACACCAGCACCTACAATTCCAGCACCATTTCCAGTACGACCACCTGCAAAACTGTCACCTCCAATACCTCCTCCAACTACTCCACCGACACCAGGACCACTGGCACCAGGACCACTGACACCAGATGCGCTGGGTGCACCAGGACCACCAGATGTAGCACCGACGCGTGGTTCGTCGTCAAAACGTCCCAATGGGATACTGCTGGCTTTATACTCGGCAGCCATGCGTTTCCACTCCTCGACTTTGGGCACGCCAGCCTCGCGAATAGCCTGGCGGACGTCTTCGACTGGCCTGTCGGTGCCGACCTCGCGGATTTGTACGTACGAAACCGGGATCAGGCCAGGCCCGCCCAGCCGCCCAATAGGTTTGGCCACAAACCACTCCTCGTTTGACTGGGCAATCACGATGATGGACTCGCCAGCTGCCGCCTGTAGCTCGTCAGAGCGTTCTGCCTGAAAGTCGTACAGCACGACCCCGTACAGCGGAGCCGAACCCTGCTGGCTGCTTCGCGAGCTCGTGCTGGTGCCAGGGCGGTGGTGTCGCGATTCTGGTGACGACCGCACAGGGTCGTGGACGTCGCGAAGCGCATCGGACTTTGCAGACACCGAGGAAACCTGGCGACCACCTGACCCGCGTGCTGACTGCAGCATTGCCGACGACGACAGTCCCGACCCGTCAGGAATGGGCACGGTCGGAATCGAGTCCTTGCGCGATACCACCTCGAAGTAGGTGACGGGCACCATACCGTGGCTGTCGGAGGGAGGGTCGCACGCCTCGTACCAGTCCGTGTCGTCCTCGTTGCCCACCACGTACAGAAAGTCGCCTTTGGCGAACGACAGCTCGCCAGGTCCCTGTGCATTGTAGTCATAGATAGCCCTGATTATTTTCTTGGGCGGAGTCGTGGCTAGCTTGGACTTGGCAGGCAGCGACGAGTGAGCACCACCGCTATTGGCAGCACCCGAGTCGCCTCCTGACGTTCGTTTCTCGCCCCGTAGCGACCGTCTGAGGCCCTGCTGTTAGCATATTCCGTCTTGTGGTGATTATTTGCAACAAATTGGCCGATGAAACTGGTTTTTGTGGTTGTTCATAGTAATCGTGATTGTGGTGGTGGTCATGGACAAGCTCGTGCATCTCATGAGCAATTACACCACAACCAGCACCAGCAAACACCAGAAACAGCATTACCAGCCCACTGCGAGATAACAATGCAGTTCCAAGTACCATAAACATCCGCATAAAGTAGTTTGTTGCTCAAATAAACCATATCGGGGTGAGCAAACATCGCAAATACTCACCTTGATCATGTCTGGCGTCGTGTCGAAAGGGTGAGGATTCTGCGAAGAGGGGGGGTTGTTAAATGTGTCGGTGCGGCAGCACGACAAAGTGAACGGCTGCAGGCAGGCAGCGCAGGCGGATGGACGCAGGGCAGGCTGCTGCCAATGCTCAAGTCGCTGAAGTAACAGTTTTGATCAATTGCTTATTCGAAGCTATTTTGGTCCTTCTGTGGGCAATCCCGAGCCTATAATAGATAAAGTTTAGATGAGAGTTTGCGGTTTCGTCGGGGTGTGCAATTGGGAGTTTTGGCTCGTGGGTTGGTGCCAGCGGGGTGCTGCCGCGGGGTTTGCTGGAGGGGCTAGACGTGCAGCGGAGTAATCTCTGTGAAACTGCCGCCTCCCTTGGAGAACAATAAAAAAATGCCCCAAAAGATAACCAGGACATGTGACTTACAAAAGAATGCTCGACTTGCTCACCGTGATAAATTTCAATATTAGCCTGAACTCCGACGTGTTCTCACGACTCCGTAGCGCTGGGGCAACTGGTGCGGTTTGCAGTTGAGCATGCATACTGACGAAGGTCTCAATTATCATCTCTATGACGGATCCTAGCTTCAACTGCGCCAGGGAGTTGCAAGATATAGGCATTTGGAGGAGATTGATCTTGCGACTTCGCAGCCCTGTTAGGGAGACTTGTTTCACTTCCATATATCACCGCACCGGCAGATATCTCCGACTCTATACACAGTAATACGTTGGCAGTCCCTAACAGTATCACGGTTTCAGCGCCCACCCTTCCCAGCTCGAGCCTGGCTGGGCTCAGGCATATTATATCCTCTCTCAAAAGTCAAATACTTTATGCTGACACTTGTTCTTTCAATAGTTAGTGTCTTCTATCCTGGGGCTTATATGTACGCTCTGCTCTCCCTCGACGTCTGCAGTTCGACGCATCGGATTTATGCACTGCAGTTGCACTGCAGTTGCACGGCTGACAGAACGGCTGAACAGTCAACTGAGGGCTGCGTCTGGAAGTGACTCTTCTCTCTCAACATGTCGTTCGCAGTCGAGAAGCGAATTGCGCAGCTGGCAGTCCAGCGCGCGGCACGACTCACTGCTGCTGTAGCCCGAGGCGCCACCGCGTCCATCACCAAGTCGGACGACAGCCCTGTCACGGTGGCGGACTTTGGTGCTCAGGCAATCATCATCAGTGCCATCAAGCATGCGTTCCCGACCGACCAGGTGGTGGGAGAAGAAGACGCCAGCAAGCTGCGCGAGAACAGCGACTTGCGCGCAAGTGTTTGGCAGCTCGTGGTGGATGCTACACGTGCTACAGAGCAGTCAACGTCTGAAATTGGTCGCATTGCAAGTGCCGAAGACATGCTCGATGCCATTGACTACGGGACCAGCCTGGGAGGCTCGGTAGGTCGCATCTGGGCGTTGGACCCCATTGACGGTACTAAGGGTTTCCTGCGCCAGGGCCAGTACGCGGTGTGTCTGGCGTTGATGGTGGATGGCAAAGTGCAGGTCGGTGTCATTGGCTGCCCTAATCTGCCAGCCGACCCGGAACCATCAGCAGCGCCCAACACAGAGCTGGGGTCGTTGTTCTGGGCGGTGCGGGGCCACGGTGCGTGGGCGAGGCCCTTGTTTAGCGACACGGGCGACCGACAAATAAAGTTCAACAAAATTGCCAATGTGGCTGACGCCACGTTCTGTGAGAGCGTCGAAGCGGGCCACAGCTCTCACGACACCCAAGCCCGCATCGCCAGCGCGCTGGGCATCACCAAACCATCGGTGCGGATGGACTCGCAGGCCAAATACTGCAGCATTGCGCGCGGTGACGGTGACATCTATCTCCGCCTGCCTGTCAGCATGTCCTACCAGGAGAAGATCTGGGATCATGCGGCTGGCAACGTCCTGGTGACGGAGGCTGGCGGGGTCGTAACCGACATGTATGGCCACGAGCTGGATTTTGGGCTCGGTCGCACACTCTCCAACAACAAGGGCGTCGTCGCTGCCGAGAAGTCGATCCACGGCCAGGTCCTGGCGGCAGTCTCATCAGTGGTGGCCAGCAGCCAGTAGAATCGAAACATGCTTCAGGGAGAAGTGTGAATATGGTTGTAAATATATTATATGTATTTCCGCATGGCTTTGAAGAGCTGACGGTGAATATTAAAACGATCCCACAAATCTTGCGATTCCGTCGGCTGTGGTAACTGCTGCGCAGTTGAGTACGGACCCCGGCGAACGTGGTTTTAACCAGTTTTGTATAATTCAGGTGTATTATGGGAACAACTTCAATTTCGTTAAAAAAATGTATCAGAACAAAGGACTCTATAAATAAGTAAAGCTGAGAGTAAAAGCTGAAAGTAACGACGGAATGAGAGCAGAGCAATACTATCGATAGGAGTGATATCGTCTCTGTTCAGCTGAATACTAACTCAATAGCGTTACACAGAAGATCCTGCCGCTCCGTCACAATGTGGCAACTGCTATGCAGTTGTAATACAAGGGACTTGGATTGTCATCACTCAAGTACGCAGCGGTTACAATTGTGTCACAGAGGTCACAAGGTATTCATAACCGAGATGAGAGTAAATCCCGGCTCCATATCTTGCGACGCCGACCCGCTGTGGCAACTGCTACTTCAGCACAATGCATCAATGCATCATTAAATGTTGTTGTACAACTGTGCAGCAGTCGCTACAGCGCTGCGGAATCGCAAAATATGCTCTAGTTTCCATACGACATAGTCTTCTCACACATCGAATTCAATATTCGCAGTTGAAATAGAGTTCTGCAAGTACATCTGCTCTGCCACGCTTACATAGAGCAGACATATACGTTGACGGATCAAAGCAGACGCATAGCTTCCACGGGCAGGATTACAGCAGCTGTAGCCAGGCTCACAGTTTCAGCCACAGTTGCAGCCACAGTTCACGCAGTTCGACATCTGAGCTTGCTGACAGATGCATATGCAGGTCCGCTGCATGGAATATTTCGACAATCAGCCACAGGCGGTAGACAGGTATAACGATGTAGACAGCCAGCCACAGACTAAGCAGCCACATCAAGCACACATAAAATTGGCTCGCACGACAACACCAGAAATTACTCCCTCTGCCGGGCGATCCAACCGGTTGCAGCAATTCTATCGATACGAAACTGGCTCCCAGCACAACGAAACAGCTGAACAGCTCTGGGGCCGCACACGTACTCGTTTCGAGCGTATCCTAGCAGCAAGCCACACAGAAGTAAAGCCCAAGTAAAACCCAAGCAGAGCTTTTCGATACTCTTCCAGCTGCCCACCGCCAAGCCGTAGCCACGCAGGACCGCAAGCCAGTTAGCACCAAGGGAAATAATCCCTGCTTGTATCCGCAACTTGCCTGATTTTGCACCCCCGCAGCCGCTTGCTGGCTGTCAACGCCTCGCGCTGATCGCATCACGTCTAGGTTGGGAGTTGCCGTTTCGGGACTGATTGGGACTTCCCTCTTTGGGAACAACGACTCGACGGCACGCCGGAATCAATTAGTGCGACACGCCATGTCAACAACAAACAGCCAGCTCGTGCAAAAGCCACGATCCCTACCAGACCAATGCGCTCCTGCAACAGAATTGCTGTTACCCAGCAGCAGTAGATCTAACCACTGTTGGTGAAATCCTCAATTGCCATCGCAAGTCCTTAAATCCTTGTGTTGGTTCATCTCCTCCAGCGCGGTGCGAGTCGGCTCCCGTCTCTTCCCCCTTCGCGCTCAAACAGGAGCTACCGATGATCCGAATGCACAACATGTTGGCGGCGCGCGTCACTATGCATTATCTGGTGCATAGTCGGTGACGGCAACACGGCAACCGACTGAATTTTAAGCTTACGCTGCTCTAGCCGCAGCACCATCAGCCCGGCACCGCAAAACGTACAGTTCTAAACTTCCATCTCCGCTCATCTCCAACCTCAATACTACAACCAATATCACTCAAATGATAGCCACACCTGTGGTAGCCAAACTTGCTCCCAATTGCTCCGCTCGTCCCGCTGACATCGGTTGCGGTGTACGCCGGCGCGCCAGCACATCCGCTCCGAATCCGCCCGGGCAGCCTCCCCTAGCCCTCCCCACCGGGACCGGGATTTTTCGCATCGGCACTGGAGAATTTTGTATATAACGTCCTGGCTCGTCAGCATACGCCTGAAACCGCCTGTCGCCTCGCCTGGACCTCGCAGCTCGAGTAAATGGGTCCAATTGACCTGCTATGACCGTATCGGCGGGTGCCATGTCCACATCCGTGTCTACATCCGTATCGATCCCGCAGAACCCTCCGTCGTCGAAACCGCCTGTAACAGCGTTCGTGCCTATTCGACCAGCATTCCGTCCGCTGCTGCCCAAACCATGCAGCGCCAGCGCGCCTGAACGTGCACCCATCTCGGTGCCAAAAGCCCGAAAAGCGCGCAGGAGCATGAATTCTACCAAAGGTACGCTTCAATGCCGTGCGTGTGTCCTTCGTCAACTGCAGGCATCCCATAACCGCATCTGCCAGACATGTTGGATTGATTGACCAAAATGATTGATCGATTACTTGTCCGGAACCTGTTGTGTTGTGTTGGTGCTCGAGTTAACGTGGAAAAAGGCGACATATTCGCGACTTTGGCAGCTGCTAACCTCAGATAAAAAGCCTCCTATGCCCACGAAAAGGCGCGCAAAAAGTGCCACTGACGCCAGCCCTACGCTGCCAGCTACTGTATCGCCAGCTAGCCTCATCACCAAACGAAAAAAATCACCGGCTGGCTCTGGTCTGGCGTCGTTGCTGGCGTCGGCTCCAGTATCGCCTGCTCTGGGGCCTCAGGGGCCTCAGGGGCCTCAAGACAGCCAGTCCAAACAAGGTGTTCTTGTCAAGCGAGAAGCTGCAGTCAAGCAGGAACCAGACCAGACAAGCAGCAGTATTCGCAATGGATTGCATAAAAATATTGACAGCGATGAAGATGATGCTATATATGACACTCTCCACGACTCTCTGGACGATGATCTGGACGACGTTCTAGACCCGCACAGCACCTATGAAGATACCCAAAACGCGCCTAGTGTGCCCCGACATGCCACTGCCTCTTTAGGAGCCACTGGCTTGTGGTCGTCGGTCAACATGTGGGATGCATCTCACAGCGACGACCATGATCCGGTGGCGGGCCATTCGCTGTCTCTAATTGACCAGCCTGACGCGGTGGATAACGACGAGTTCTCCCCAGTAGTGAGTCTCGACAGCTACCTGACCCCCGAGCCCGATGAAGTACCCAGTTACGACCCTCTGGAGTTCCTCGGGCCGACTATAAATATATTCTGATATTTATTGTGCTATAGATTTCTACCCGATACTGTATATGTGAATGTGTATGATATATACAAATTAGTGCTCCAACTGCGCAGGCGTGCGCATGATGATGGCGCTAATGCATGCGTGCATATGTGTGTAATAGCTTGTGCTCCATTGACACTGACAGCTCAAAAGATGTGTCAACTCAACGCGTGACGGCTTTTGAAATAAGGAATCTCAATGCACAAAATGTGTTTTAACAGATAGGACGTTGCATATCAAGGTTTTGCAACTCAGTCGTGCTGTGTTATTCGAAGGATCCTTGATGGACTTCCCCACCGACTCAATAATTGTGAGCAATACATGCAAGTATTCTATTGTAATTTGGAGTTCGGCCATCTCTAAATCGTGCGTCTTTGATTCGAGAGTGGTCGTCGCCCCTGGTGCTGCTGTCCTAATGTCTGAATAATATGTGAAAATCTCATCCTTCCGTACCTTGTCGAGTGGCTATAAAATATTGTCCATTCACCTATTAGTACGTCATTACTGTTTTTTATGACAATGGTTATGGTTGGCCTGGCGCGGGTATCCAGCTAGAGTTGAACTCACTCATGTCCACTCTAGTAATCGGCTACGAATAGTCGGAATATGCTAATCATATCCGTAGTTTGACCAATATCATACTATTAGCCGCTGTTCTTCAGTCGACTTTGCCCAACTGGCGATAGTACAGGCGACGAAGCCTGTTACTGAGATCTCTCCAAGCTTCTACCATCCAAGGATAACAAAAATACAGAACCAGTATTCTTTGATCGTGCTAATTTAAACGTGCTAATTAACCGTGAGGTCATGGAAATGTTGGCATTTTCTCAAAGATGCGCTTTGAGGTATGCTCTTCAGCAGTACCAGCATTGCTTGACGGAGTTTATTCAGCCGCGCGAATGTTGAAACGAAAAGAAGCAACGTGATTTCCTAAATAAGGTTTTAATTAATCAGCTGGGTGAAAGGCCTGCTCATATCCTAAAACGGGTTTATTTGCCACGCAAAGGCTTGTAAATTCTTCTAGAATGGTCACACACGCCTGCAAAGCGATAATGCTATTGCAGACTACTAAAGTTCGGCACCAGAAAACTTTCGATTAGGAAAACAAATCGAACTGCGACTAAGGAAATACAAGGGCGAAAAAATGATTTTTTACTCTTCAGTGTATTTGTTTCGGGTGAGAGGTAGCTGAAAGAAGGTAATCCAAATGGAGAAATGAACTTTTGTGTGTGGTTACCAATAACTAGCTGAACTTGCTTGACTACGCAGCATGTTACCATATAATGATTATAAATAACAAATTTAAAACTGATGAGGACATGCTTAGGCTACGTCCGCGGATGGACATGATCACTAACTTTGCCAGAAGATTGAATCTAATACATCCGCGGATGAATGAGGCTGTTACAAATTGCTGACAGAGATGCACTGTAAAGGTTCCGCGGGATGGGGCTTTTGGTAATACGTACTTATGGACGACTGCAACAGCACTAGTTTTGTCCCGCTATAGTAAAAAAGTATAAATGTAGTACCGTGGAATTGTTTTTTTGTCATTTACTTATCGTTCCTCTTATCAATTATGGCATCTTCTCTAGTTTACTTCATTTCGGGCGCGAACCGAGGAATTGGTTTCGAATTAACCAAGCAGCTCAGTTCCAGACAAAATTCAAAGGTGTTTGCTACTGCGAGAGCTCCGGAAAAAGCATCCGAGTTGCAGGCATGGGCAAAGAACCATTCCAACGTACACATCCTGAAGTACGATGCTTCTATTATCAGCGATGCAGCAGCAGTAGCAAAGGAAGTGGAGAAACTATCGCCCGAGGGAGTTGATATTCTAATTCCAAATGCCGGAACTGGTGAGGGTGTCAGTACTGTACTTGGAGCTGAAGATGATACTTGGATTCCGGCGTACACGGTTAATACGTTGAGTCCTATTTTGCTGTTTAAGGCTTTTTACCCGCTCCTCAAGAAGAAGGGTACTAAGAAGGTTTTGTTTATGAGCTCTGTGCTCGGTTCAATCGGTGGCTATATCCCTCTTCCAAGTTCGTCCTACGGACAGAGCAAGGCAGCTCTTAACTACACAGCCAAAGAGCTCAGCGTTGAACTGGGCGGGGAGGGATTCATCTTCATTGCTACTCATCCTGGGCTGGTATCCACCAGCCTCGGCCACAGCGCCGTTAGTCATGCTAAGTCATTTAATGCTGGTCTTGGAGCTCACTTGGAATCTACTCTTATTACTCCTGAAGACAGTGCCAAAGGCCTTATCAACCTTATTGAAACCGCTACCTCTGAAGACAATGGAAAGTTTCTACATCTGAATAAAGAGGAGATCACATGGTAATGGAAACTATGTTTATATTAGAACACATCCAACTATATAGCTATTGTAGAAAATAAGAAGTCGTTCATTTTTCTTGTGATGTCCGTTCTTTGAGATAGGGGTCTGGACACAGTAAGTAGGTTGTTTATCGGACTATATTTTTAGCCGCTTGTAATCATGTTTATTGACATGGGTTTTTGTTGATTTATCATCTATTCCAATAATGAAACTACATTCCGTCAATGGTCTGCAGCCTACTATATTTTCGGGATAAACAAGACATGGTGGCAAGTTTTTCTGTGTCTGCATAATATGCGTTGATAAAAGAGGCACAGCGTCGTCGGGGACTCCTATTTTATTGACATCGACATTTCAACTTTAAAATACATTAACATTGACATATCACAGAGCGACAATTGTTACTGATAGATTGCGAGCAAAAAGCAACTGTGCTGAGAGTCTAAAAGGTGCCGAAATACAAATCTGAGTGTTCTTCCACTTTTTATAACTCGAAAAAAATGCGCTGAAGTATCAACCATTTTGGTATATAGCAAGAGGGGCATATCTGGGATTATTCTTCGGGTACGGTATGCAATACAGACAACTTAGTTTGTTATGTTATCTACAATCTTTAGTCCAGAAAATATGATTCTGTAGATGCAACCGCCGATACTAATAATCGACTATAAAACCATTGTATAAATCACACGTCCTGAATACTCACTTTAGTAGGGTACAGGTGCTTATGGTCCGAGGGGATAAAAATCGTTTCAGCTTACATCCAAGTGTGTCTGCCTGTTTAGGACCTCAACAAGCAGTCGACTGAAATCTGTGACCAGAATGATGAACACAAAATGAGGAACAAAATCACGGAATAAAACAGCTTGCTTCTCGCATTTTCCAGCATGACAACGACTCGTGATCAAAATGGATTTCTCTCTGGTTGAAGTTTAGTTAGGATGGCTGAACTGTTTTCCACCAGACAATCATATGCTACTATTGGACCAACTGATGGAGAGATGACAGTATCGAGTTGTCCAAGGTTGTATTTATGAGTGAGCCTGCATCTCAAACAGGTTTTGGTTCCGAGGCAGAGGTTCGGCTCAATTCTCCAACCCAGTACATCGCTTTTCAGCCGGATCTTATCAATGTTATAGATTAATACATGTCGTCCGTTCTTGGCGTAGTGATTATTTAGGTACATTTGGCTGGGGGAGGAAATAGTCTGCTCCCTCTGTTGCGACACCTAGAATAGATCCCACACATTAGATACGAATTATCTGTAGCTGCTTAGTAACTTGTTTACGAATGGCAGTATTTACTTTGATGCTCTTTCGCAGTACATTGCTTTTGGTGCATCTATATACTATTCAGTGTTATGCTATGATGCTGTGCTTTCTCAGTCGCGCAACCACGGGGCTTGCAACAGTCTGACTCCGCCGATTGAGGGATAAATATCCTCGAGAAAGAAAACCAAGTGACCCACCGAAATGCCCACCAGCTGACCCTTGAGAGACGAACTGTCGACTGCGACCGACATGAGCGACATGACCCATGGTAGGTACGGGGCCGGAAACGTGAACAGGCCCACAAATGAGACGTGCACGTTGGGGTTCCGCCGAGACCAGATATAAGTGATGGCTGTTGACAGGTACGAGCCCATGAGCGGCATTTTGCCGGATATCGTCGACACCACCGTGAGGGCTGCCATCATCACCATTACCACCCACATATACTGCGACGACCGGTTGCGGTAGAACGATTCCTCCAGCATCCGCGAGTATCTCGTGACGAAAAATATCTGCAAAAGCAGGTTGAGACTCAGCGGCCCAAAGTATAGGAACGACGTTACCAGGCGCCACAACTCGAGGCGCTGGAACACCAACTGGTACGAGTACATGAGCTTGAGGTGCGAGATCACATGTGTGTGCTCCAGCACTGCACTCGCCAGTATCGCCAGTGTCCAGCTCCGCGTCACAATGGGAACCTCCATCAGCAGGTCCAACGGCATCCGCTCCATAGTGCTGCTGTGTATGTACGATTTAGCACACAGATTGCATTAACGTTTGGGTCTCTTTGACGTGTCGTCAAGTCACTATCCACGTTCCGCCAGCTGAACCTGTCAGCCGTGTGCTGCTTCCCCGGCCCTCAACAGCACCCAGCCAGCCCATTGCGGTAAATTACTTGTTTTGTGCAGTGTGGAGATCACCTATTTTTCCAGTAACTGCTGAGCTGGCTTTTGATCTGGTTGCTGATTGAGACAGCCTATTGGATATTTCTCTGGACGTTTTATCAGTACTTCGCTAAAGCATTGTTCCAGCAAGGGCATCCTGAGACTTGCTTCAAAACTTCAGTATAGCTGGCACTTGTGATTGTGGGTGCAGGCACAAGTCAAGTGGTACTGCTACAATTGTCGCCACTACATATATATCACGCGACGAGCAGCTTAGCGTCGCCACTTGAGCGTCGCCACTGAGCACTAAAATAGTAGCAGCCTAGCAGTGTGATATCTCGGAACTATCTGCAATTTGAATAGTTTTGGCGTATAATACGGCCAAACGGCATACTGTGATCTCTCGGCGACAGTAGCATAGTACGGAATACTGTGAATCCTGTGATATCTGCATTCATTATGTCGTCAGATACACCGATCTCGTTGGCCATACCAACCGAGTGGACCGAGAAGAACGAGAAAGTGAGCATCTCCACTGCTGACAAGCGATAGCTAACTTTCAGATCATTTGCGGGCCGTACGCGTACCTCCATAAGATCCCTGGCAAAGATATCCGTACCAAGCTGATCTCGGCGTTCAATACCGTCCTAAAGGTTCCAGAACCCAAGCTGGAGATTATTTCCAGGGTGGTGGGCATGCTACACACCGCGTCACTCCTGATAGATGATGTGGAGGACAATGGCTTGCTACGTCGGGGCTATCCAGTGGCCCACGCGCTGTTTGGGACTGCTCAGACTATCAACTCGGCAAATTACATCATGTTTGTGGCTTTGCAAGAAGTACTCAAGCTCGAGTCGCCTAATGGGGTATCGATATTTTCAGGTATTTGCAGTTTTCATTGTGGTTTGCCGTGCTAATTGCAGAAGAAATGATGAATTTGCATCGTGGCCAGGGCCTTGATCTGTACTGGCGAGAGACGTATCAGTGCCCTACTGAGGAAGAATATACCGAAATGGTTATGAATAAGACTGGTGGGCTCTATAGGCTGGCTGTTCGCCTTATGCAGACGGTGTCGTCTGTTGAAGTGTAAGTAGAGAATTGCTCGAAGAGGAGTGGTCCATGACTGACTGTGTAGCGATCTGGTACCGCTGGCCAACTGCCTGGGAGCACTGTATCAGATACAAGACGACTACTTGAATCTGCAGTCGATAAAGTACTCGAATAACAAGGGCTTCTGCGAAGATATTACGGAGGGAAAGTTTTCGTTTCCGATTTTACATAGCATCAGAGCAGACTCATCCAACAAGGAAATACTGAGTAAGTTAGTCGCCTGGAGGATCCTTTGTTAACCCAGATATTCTCAAGCAGCGGACAACCGACGTGTCTCTCAAGGAGTATGCGGTTGCCTATATGAGAGACGTGACCCATAGTTTTGCATACACCGAGCAGGTCATTGCTCAGTATCAGGCACGCTGTCGCATTCTTGTCGAGCAGCTTAGCCACTCGTACGATGTTGAAGCGCTTGGCCACGTTGTGTCGCACATCGTCGACTTCCAGTCTGCGTAACCAGTTCATGTATCTTGGTTGACGTGCCTACAAAAGACATGCCGTATCCAGTAGAGTGTCTTGTGACTCCGTCGCGCTGTTTGCAACTGCTGCACATTTGGGGTGAACAACACTACGGGATCAATTCCCTCCTGGAGAGATGGGATTCACTGTTATGAATCAGTATCTTCATATGCGACAAATATGCGTTCTCGCGATTATGGATATGGCACAGTATTCTAGAAATAATTAACAACTATTTCAGTAGGTCAGATAGGAAATATTTCATTAAGAGTTCAGCTTGCAAAATTATTAAATGTTTACCGCCACTACTCTATTTTGTGGACCATGGAGATGGTTCTGCAGAATCCCCTGAAATTACTGTAATGGGACGCCTGAAGGCAACCATGCCAAGCACTACACTGGATGCCACTTGTAGCAGAGTCCTCAACTGCAACAGCGCCACGGAAGCGCAGGATGAGTGTGACAGTTCAATACTTGGTTTAAAACTCCATCACTGTTTTGTGACTCCGTCTCACGGTCGCAACTGTTGCGCAGTTGAGTCGAGGACGCTGGAGTAAGAACAGATTATTCGACTATTCTATGCCAGCAGTTGACTCTGAGAGGTACACGTTTGCAACTGAAAAATTATATGCCAGTACTGACTTGAAAAACTACATATGCTCTTTGTCTAATTCTGCTCGCAGCAACACCACGACAACAATTACATAGCGAGCTTCTGCTCCTCAAAGGTGATCTTTTTTGCTGATAGGTAGTGCCGCAAACAACTGGACCCGTGCCAGTCAAATGAGTTCTCGGGAGCACACGAGCACTTCAAGTTCTTCTGTACTTGGTTGACAGGGCAGTGGGTGAACGGGGGATGTGAGTATCCAATGTCGTCAAAAAAATGAAGCTGGTCGCGGTCCATGAAAAGAGCGGCCGCAATTGAGTGCACTGGCGCGTCTCCCCACCTCTCGTAAAAAAACCCTCCACTCCTGTCGAGATATTCAAAGTATTTCTGGTACACTTCACCTCGCCAGAAGTCCATGTCAGCAACCTCGAAGTTGCTCCAGAAGTGACACAAATTGTACGTGTCCATTTTGTCCTGGGAAACAAACTCCACCAGAGCATTTGGATGCAACGTCCCGGGGTTCTCTTTTATAAAGTCCTTGGTGGTGTTCCACAGGGTCTTGATGGTCTCCTCGAACTCGGTAATCGAGATGGTCCACCCATATGTCTTCTTGTTTTCCTCCATGTACTTGAACACGTCGTATTCAATGTCGCAGTGGAGCTGGGTCTCGGGCTCTACCCTCCAATAGTACCGGTACTCGCTCATGAGCTCGTTCTTGAAGAAGAAACCACTCTCGAAGCGGCACATGTGGCGATACGCTTCGTTTTCTCCATAGATGATGCCCTTTTCCGACATCTCCTTGCGGCACTGCGCAGCCTTCTGCTGGTCAATGAACTCGGGATATCGCCAATGCTCTCTGTCAATGATGCCAAACCGAGCTCGTCCTGACACCAGTCTCGACACCAGAGTCGTGAACTCATCCGAGAATTTGTCGTTGTTAAGAAACACCCAGTCATAATTGTACTTGTTGTTGAACCTGTCCTCCACCGCGCGAATGCTGCCAAGCAGGCTTACCAAGTCGCTGTTCCGCGCCAGTGTCACGAACGTCGCGTTGGCTCGGTCGTACTGCTTGCTACCACCTCCCCAGTTTTGCTTCTGTGCCATACGCTGCAGCGAGGCAGCGTTGGGCACCGACGACAACGTGATGAGCGTAATCAGCACTACAGATGTCACCAGCACTATCAATCGCCCTCCAACTCTCATCTCCGTCTGCTGATGTTGAAAAAGGAGATCTGGCAAATTGCCGGTGCTGCATATATCTTATTGAGGGGCCGCACAGCACGCGCCATCGAGCCAGTAGATCGGTGCAGTTCTTAACCCAAAAAAAGGTTTTCTGTACTGTGCGTCTAAAACAGTTTGCTGGTGCATAGTGAGGCGCTTAGTCCACCGGCTTTGACAGTCCGCTCTGCAATCAAAGGTATGACGTCTTGCAGTTCGGGCTCTACAAACTTATTCCTAGCCACAAATTAAGAAGGACTTGCATTTTTTGTTCCAATGCGCCCAATGTTTCCGATCCGGCGCCATCTCTCGACAATCTAGACTTCCTGCGAGATGGCTATTCTCGCTATCTGTTCGCACTGATGCGAATCATTTTTGCCGACGGCTGAGGCCAACAAAGTGGGTCCACGCAGACATATCTGAGAGTAGCTTTGCTGTTAGGAGTGTCGACCTGCAGGTTCCCATATGCAAGAATATGCAGAGTTGCAAAGATTTAGGTATGACTTTTCCAGAGCCGAGACTAAGAAGTGTGTTGGATGTTATGTCGCAAGGCTCTTTCCGTTGACGCGCAATTTTCTCGGAACGATCTCGTCGTGAAACTGATGAAGTAGTTTTCTATGTCTTGGGTTACATACATGCTCGAGCCAGATCTAGTTGTACTTGCATATATGTGCATCATGCGGTGTGCGAGACCGACGCAAAACAAGTATTATATAACTTTAATACCCGAGTGTCGGGTCCTTCACTCACAGAAGAGTATTCACCATAAGAATAAAGTTTTCGATTAGGTGGTTTCCTTTATCATATCAGGAATATTTTTTTATGCGTTTACCATCGGTTATCACGATACATGCATATTGTTTTTTTGGTGTCTAATGCGCGTAAAACCTGGTCGTTTTAATCATGCTCCAATTCTTGGGATGGTTTCATCTAATCGATTAATCTCTAGGGCTTGGTTGGTCTTTTCTGAAAGTATGGAATACTTGAATGACTGATTGCTGCAATGGTTATGTGTCGAACCGTTCTACCACTATATTTTAAACTGTTCCGCGCAATGATATCTCGTTCCTATGGTACACATGAGTACTATGTGATGTCACCAGACATTTTATTTAAACAAGCGAAACTCGTTCCTAACGAATTTGGTAAGCCCAACTCAACAGCCCGCCTTCCATATGGTAACAAATACAGTGTGTGGTCTGGGAATAGGGCTGGCAAAGAGTTACACTGCACGTGCGAGTCCATACTACGACAAACCGATGAACGTGTTTCATTACCACTAGACTCAGTGGCCCATCAATTGGTCACTGTTCTTCCTTTATTTACAGTTTCTACATTGCAACATTATTCAACAGCTACAGTCTGGCGATTCTCTCTATCTTGGTTAAGGCGGTATACATGTTTGCCGAGACGCCAGCCGCAATATTTAGCTCTAATAACTGAAGCTGTTCACTGCATGTCACGAAAATCTAAGAAAACAGACGCTGCCAAAGACGCGCAGAATCCAAACGCGTCGCCAAGGGCGGGCTCCAAGGGCTCTCCAGCGTCGACATCCAAGTCAGCGACAAACGGGGCTAGCCAAATCCGGCCAGTAAAGTCTCATAGTCGTAGAGGTTCTGGATCGTCAACCGTAGCATCCCCTCTTGCTGGATCTCCACTCAGCGAGTTTTTATCTCCTTTTCGGCCTGCCCAGACCCAATGGGTCGCGAGATATATTTACGTATCGTTCGCGATAATACTAAGGGCTGCAGTGGGACTGGGCCCATACTCGGGGTTCCAGGCAGAGCCGATGCATGGGGATTTTGAGGCCCAGCGCCATTGGATGGAGCTGACTATCCACCTACCCATCCATCAGTGGTATTTCTTCGACCTCCAGTGGTGGGGCCTCGACTATCCACCATTGACTGCCTATCATTCATGGCTGCTTGGAAAAGTAGGTACCATATTCAATGCCGCTTGGTTTGCACTTGACAGTTCGCGTGGCCTCGACGACTATGACCTCAAATCTTACATGCGAGCCACCGTTATTGTGAGCGAGCTTGTCGTATACATTCCAGCTGTGATCTGGTTTGTACGCTGGTCGGGCAAATATTTCAATTTGTCGTCAATGGACCAGTCAGTCGCGGCGGCTGCTATACTATTCCAGCCAGCACTAATACTCATTGACCATGGACATTTCCAATATAACTCCGTGATGCTGGGTCTTGCACTGCTGGCAATGGTGGGCCTTGTGCACGGGTCGAGACTGACGGCATCGGTGTTTTTCGTGTTGTCGCTGTGCTTCAAGCAGATGGCTCTGTACTATGCTCCCGTGATATTTGCATATCTGCTGGGAGACTGCGTGTTTCCACGAGTGAACTTGCCGCGCCTGGCGGCTATTGGACTTGCTGTCATTGCCACATTTGCCGCCATGTTTGGTCCACTGCTGCTGTTTGGCGGCGTAGAGACGGTTTACCAAAGCGTGTACCGTATATTTCCATTCTCGAGAGGTATTTGGGAGGACAAGGTAGCCAATTTCTGGTGCACTATTAACACGTTTATAAAGCTCAAAAACCTGTTCTCCAACGAGAAGCTTCAGCTAATCAGCTTAGTGGCCACACTCGTGTCGATTGTGCCAGTAATGGTCAAGCTCTTCCTAAATCCTCATCCCAGACTTGTTTCTTGGGCGTTTAGTGCGGGTGCGTGGGGATTCTTTTTGTTCTCATTCCAAGTTCACGAGAAAAGCGTTCTGGTTCCATTGATGCCTATCACTCTGCTGCTCTCGAGCACCGACAGCACCGTTGTATCAACTGTTGTGTGGATCAACAACATCGCAATGTTCAGTCTTTGGCCTCTGCTGCGTCGCGAGGGCCTCGCTCTGCAGTACTGGGCCATGGTGCTGTGCTGGAATTGGCTCCTGGGAAGTTTCGGCCCCTACAAGTCGAATAAGCTAATCCCAGCGAGCTGGTTCATGAAGCTAGTGGTCATGGGTTCGTACGTCGCTGCCCTTGGCTTGCATTTAGCGGAGTACTTAGAACCGACTGCATTTGGACTTGTCCATCGCTATCCAGATCTATGGGTATTGGGTAATATCACGCTGTCTTTTGCGTGTTTTTCGATCTTCTGGCTATGGACCCTCTACAAACTCCTGTCCAGCTAGTGTACATTAATTTTCTTTTTCAGGCATGTCATTAATGTATTAATATTCTATTCTCAGAATCTGCTTATTGTCTTATTCAATCGTGTAGCCCTAAAGCGAACTTCAGCACTGTCAAATCATTACCAAAGATTATAAAGGGCACTATCGTCGATCTCCTTCCAGCCATTTATGCTAACAGAGAATAATCTGAATCTCTGCAACTTGGTATTCCGGAAGTGATGAAAAATATGTGAAGAGCTGCCAGTTGAAAAATTCCGGTATTTATACCTCAGCCCCACATACTAAGTTCGAACCAACATCATCTTGCTGCAGTAGAAGAGGTGTATAGGCTGTTGAAATTCTGCCCATATGGACGTGAACGGTGAGTAATTTTTTAATATATATTGATGAAGGATTCCTTGCTCATTCAGGATTCAGTCCAATACTGGCACTGTTCTATGCAGTTTTCCATCCCACGGAAGGTTCCAAGGTGCTCTCTCAGGTTCCAGCCGGAGCGGTAGTTCATGAAGACACCTCCGATTCGTCAGCTCTACAAGAGCCTATGTTCCCTTTCTACTCCATTAAAAGTTATGTCATTCCAAAGCCGGCACTCTGTAACCGGCTCGTGTCTGTCAAAATGAACGATTTCCGAGTAGTTGGCTACCCTGTACATATATACGGCAACAACTACGAACGCAACTCTTTCATATTCAATTTTGCGTTTGTGTTTGCGGCCTCTGCTGACCATCTGGTGTACGAGATGTCTATCCGGCGGCTAGCTCGGATGTTCAAGGCATTGGAAGAGCAGGCTCATTATTTGTCTTCAAGCTCGAGCTTGGATAACATCCATAACATAATCGAGCAGATTTACCAGGACCTTAACAATTACTCGGAGTGCCAGATCCCTATTGACGAGTCTACCAGTGTCAATATGAAGTTGTTTCCGGTGCTCCCTGCCCCGCCTGAGGTTCAATCGTATCAAGTGCCTATATCCACTGTTAGATTAGATGCTCTGCGGGACGAGAATTGGGACCCAACAATGGAGAAGATAGTACCATTTATTAACGGTACAAATTCAATCCGTCGAATATCTGACCTAGCTGATGCCGATTATGAGCTTACAAAACAGTGCATTCAGCATCTGCTCTACTACCGTTGTCTGGTCATTGTGGACATTTTTCAGTACTCAAATATTTACGCGCCAACTTCTGATGTTTCATTATTTTTGACCGACCCCAATATGTTTGAAGAGTTTCGCGCATACGTCTACCGGCCTGGCACAAAGATTCGACTGCCTCCGCGTGGAAGCTTGGGCAGCAGTGGAAACCCCTCCATAGGCGTAGCACTTTCTTCGAGTGCTCCGACATACGGGTCCCCAGAGAGCTCTAAGTCTATGAACTCTGCGGAATCATCCTCATTTTCAACTGTGCATTCAGCCTATGGTGTCAATAGCCTAACGCTTTTAGAAAGCTTTGACTTATTCAAATCGTTGGACTATGGACTTACGATGCATGACTGGTGTAAAGAACAAGCGAGAAAGCTACATCATATAGATGTTCGCCGCTTCATATCATTTGGAGTGATCAAAGGATTGATTTATCGAGTTCATTCCTATCCAGTTTATGAAGTGTCATCTCGGCAATTGCTTACGGTACCTGGCGTAGACCGGCGTCATCGTGCGAGTTTTGACTCTGACGGTCCTAATGCAAGACGGCAAATGTTGGCTTCTTCAAGACGATCAAATAGTGGTTCTTCTGATGCTGCTCAAATGGAAGTGGTCGTCTCAAACATTATGAAGAGTCCGCAGCATTTCGACGCTATTTGCACCGATCTAAGGTTGCCTAAGAAAAAAACTGAAGATCTTCTGAAAGGTTATGGAGATTGGACTGTTATCAGTTGCTAAATGAAAATAGTGTAATTTTTGTAATGATGATACGAGAAACTGCATCAAACTTGTGAACTTTTACACACAAGCATGAAATATAATATATAAAAATGGCCTACCAATGATACTCATAGTTACACGTTGGAATGGTGATGTCTTTTAGTTTCCGGTCTGGGGTGAAGAGGCCCCAATGTGCTTCCCAAGAACTATTAATATGCCTGGAGTCTGCTTTCCAAGGTTGGTCAAATGCCTCAAACCAATACCATCCAACATCTGTGTCTAAATTGGTACACACCCAATTATTTAGAAAGAGCTGCATTTCGTCCAATCCTGGCACTGCGCCTTCCAGTTCGCTTCCTTGACTTGGCCATCCGACTTCAGATATTACGTAACTGGCATTGTCAGCGTTCTGCGCAACCTGCCGGCGAAAAAAGTCATAGGTCCATTTGGTAGAATTTTGGACCTCTACGCCTCCAAAAAAGGGGTGTATATTCGACGCCAATATGTCTATATGTGATCCAAGTTCTTTCGTCCATAATGAGCCGATTTCAGAAGTTCCGATAGGTATGTCAGTTATATTCATGGCCGCTAAATAGTTTCTAATCAAGTCAATGTAGGAGATGAGGTCTTCTTGAGAGATATCTTGACGGAACAACACTTCATTGCCGACTATGATGGAGTTGAAGTACTGTCTGGGAAATCTAGATAGCAAATCGCTTGCCGCCATAATCTGTCTTATGGATGATCCTCTAGCGTCGTCAATCCATATGCCCAGTGACAAAGTCATGTCCAAGTTGAGGTCTCTTATTGCATTCAAAACGAATTCTGCTTGATTACAGTCTGTACCGTAGACTCTTATTCTTCTGGTCAACTGAGAAAGAAGGGCAATGTCTAAAGTGACGTCCCTTTGGGTAGCTGTACATTCTCTGAACTTGACATTCTGAGGTGTATAGTTGATGCCGTAAAAGACTCTATTCAGCTTTGGATTATTCATCACTGCTCGAACCTGATAATCTGACCGGGTTATTTTTTCGAAATTTGGCAGCATTATGGGTTGCGTTCCTTTGCTTCCTGACATGATAGATATTTTTCTGTCGTTAGATGAGGGACTGACGTGTTTCGTTTCCTCACTGGGCTTACATTATTGTTGACACCGTTAAAACAAGAACAAGAGGGATAATTATCCATAGAGAAAGTAGTATGTGGTTCATGATCCTTTTCATATGCTCCTCTTGTTTGTGTGATACCCACCTCTTTGATCTTTTCATTTTATCAAGCTCAAATGACGTGTCAGGCTTTTGGTTAACCGTACTAGATGCCCGTGAAGGTCGTATATTGTTATTTACAAATCTCCTAGAAGCCATGTCTTGATAAGCGGTTTTCATAGTTGACAGCGGTGTGACTCTGGCACTTGCAGGTGTGGGCAATGCACTGTCTGAAGCTTGAAATGTCTTTTCCATGTTTGTAGGAAAAACTGGTTTTTGAGGGGCTGGAGAACTAATATCAGCTTCGCTGCGTAGTTTTGGAATAATGGTGGACAGCGATGGCGTTCGCATCGTCAGACTATTTCCGCTACTGCGCAGGATTGATCCACTCAAAGGAGTACCTGGCATAATTGCACCTTGAAAGTTAGACACGAATGTTGACATATCGGTAACGTTACTCTTTAATTGCTGTTCTCTAGCTATGAATGAATTGACAGCTGCATCAATTTCAACTCCAGCAAATTTGTCATATGTTGGAGTTTCCGAATGCTCATCATTTTCATCGGACATTCGCTGCCAACGTGCGTTTATGAGATGGAGTCAATAAACTTGGAAGGGCTGTGTCAATTTAATGTCTTGAATACCGTATTATGATTTTGGATCTTTCTACTATGAAGTAAAATACCATTAAACCAGCCTATATTAACATATAATATCTTATCTAACCAAATGCTAGACACATGTAGGAATAGTCAAATTCTTTAAGTTTCTAGATGAATCAAAAAGACCCCAGTTTGGCTCCCACTGTGATTCTGCAGTATTCCATACCTTTTTCCATGGTTGGTCAAAAGCTTCAAACCAGTACCATCCAATAGGCCTTTCAAATTTTGTGCAGAGCCAATCGTTCAAGAACATTTGAAGCTGCTCGGTCCCCGCTTCCGCTCCCTGTAGCCGTCCGCCTTCACTGGGCCAGCCTACTTCGGAAATTATAACCTTCGACTCACTTGGCAATCCCGTGTTTGCCAAAACCTGATTGAATAGGAATTCATAGGTCCACTTTGTAGATTCATTAGCTGGAACACCCCCAAAAAATGGATGTATATTAGCTGCCACAATGTCAACATGATCCGTCAGTGATTTCGTCCACTTGGACCCAATCTCGGATGTACCTAGTGGAATATCGAGATTCAAGTCTTTCAGATATTCCCTCACGTATTCAATGTAGGAAATTAGTTTCTCTGAAGAGGTCTCCTCTCGGAAGAGGACTTCATTTCCTACAATTATTGAGTCCAGAAGCCCGTGAGGATATCTCTCGAGGACTTGCTGTAGTGCCGACAGTTGTCTTAGAGAGGTGGTTAGAGAACTGTCAATCCATACACCTAGCGAGAGCGTCATATCCACATCTAGATCCTGGATTGCGTTTAATATATAGTCTGCTTGATGGCAATCTGTTCCATAAATTTTAATCTTATTCGTCAGTTGGGAAAGGATTGCAATGTCCAGAGATACCTCTCTCTGATTAACCTGACAATCCGGATAACTTGTTAGCAGTCTTTCAAAGGCTTTTGAGAATAGTTACCTCGCACCCTTTGGAGTATAATTTATTCCGTAAAAGGCTTTTCTTAGATTCTTGTTATTTAAGAGCGTCTGTACTTGAGGATCCTTGTTCGTTATTTTCACCCTTGTACCTGGCTCGTCAAGTACTTGAGCAACATGACGTTTTCTGATCGTTAGTCCAGCATTCATATATTCCGCTTACATTGGCAATATGAGCAATGTTGCCATAATAATCGCCGCTATAGACATCAAAATCAAGGCTACCAGAGACAATTTGAATTTTGCCCTTGGTGAAATTTGAATAGAAAATCTCCGTTTGGATGTTCCATCCCCACTACTATTTGATTTTATATCATTCTTTTCCTGCTGAAGTGACAGTCCATCGATGGCCTCTAATCGGTTATTTTCCAGAAAATTGGGCGATTCGGTTTGAAAAGGCCTATTCGCTTGAATGTCCTTCAGTGTGTCGAACTTTGGAGGCGAGGAAGACGATCCGAACATAGTAGTCAATACGTTTTTCGGTTGTGAAGCTACATTCGCACTTTGTGAATGTGTTTCTTTTGGATTAAATGCATTTCTGTTTTGTGGATTGTTACCTTCCTCTCTGAATGGTGGTTTGCGAAAAAAGGTCCATTCCTGGTTATGAGACAAGCTAAGAGGACTGTTTATTCTGTTTTTTGACTCTGTAATCAGTCCGAGGAGACTAAAATCAAGCTTACCTTTTGGTTCCAACGCGCTACCGCTCGTTAACCCACCACCATCATTGATCGTACTCCCAGGTAAAGCAGTATCGTCACTTCTTGACCGAGCTGTTTCAAATTGTTCAAAGTCAAAATCCTGCATAGCGTACAATGAGTTGACGACAAAAATCCAGGTAGCAGAAGCTCACTGAGTACAGATAAAATAAGGGAAAGATTTTATGGTAAACCATAATATCCTCTCCTTCTTCAGCTTCCCGGAGACCACATCATTGCCGGAGTATCTGCATATGCATCCTAACTGACTTGTTTATAGAAGCCCCATATAATGACATTATTTTGAAATGCGAGCCGCGTCTTTTGTCCTATGATTCGAACAATTCATGTGCGAAGATTCCACAGTTCAAGACCCTCGAACTATTTCTCGTCGGAATTCACCAGTCTCATACAGTATGCACATAATACAGTCCAACAGGCGCAAGCAGTATCTGGCCTTGAATGGTATTCTTTTATACCGGTGACGACGTTGGCATTACGAACTGTGTTTACGTTACCATTTAGCATCATGAACCGATATCGCAGCAGAAAACAAGCCGAGATATTCCCATTAATATCGGCAATGACGCCACTACTTCAAGCCAGATTGGCCTCATCGAAGGCTGGTAGAGAAGGCCGACTAACAAGAGAGCAAATCGAGATTCTTAGTGCGAAAGAAAAGCGAAAGCAGCGAATACGTTTATTTAAAAAGTTCAAGTGTCAGACGTGGAAGTCGCTTGTATTTTTACCGACCGTGCAAATCCCGTTGTGGATTACTATGAGTACGGTCTTCCGGTCAATGTGCGGATGGTCTGTAATGCAAGGTATTTCGGTTGAACCTGCTTTCAAAACAACTTCTTTTCTCTGGTATAATAATCTAATCGATGCTGACCCCTATAGCATCTTACCTCTTGCAATTGGAGCATTGGGTCTGGCAAATATTGAATGGAACACATTGAATGCACTCAATCCTGGAAGGATGGGACGAAAAGCAGCCAACCCAGATGGCCCTAATCTGCCCAGCATAATATCAAATATAACTAGAATTGGTACTGTGGTATTTATGACTGTGGCTCTTCACGCACCAACAGCAGTATGCCTTTATTGGTTTTCGTCCAGTCTGTATTCGTTAGTGCAGAATCTAATACTGGATTGGTTTATCCCAGTCATGCAAGACCCGAAAATACCGAATGTAAGTCCGAAGGCAACGGAAGCCACTGTTATACAAAATGGGCGGAATAATGAAGCAATAAGAGCAGGCGTTGAGGCAGAGAGTGAGATGGTGAAGATAGTCAATGCACAACCTGATGTTCCACAGAGTGATTTTGACAATGCACCTCTTGCGAATCGCAAAAGATTGTAAACAACTAGCATTCAGGACGAATAAACTTATATTGCATCTTCCATATATCGTAAAGTCAGGAAATGAACCATTTAAATAGTATTACTCTACATTTTTTTCAGTCTTGTACGCTGCCATCTCTTGGTCTGTACACCAGCCCTTTTCCTTCCAAGTCCTGAATGATCTCTTGAGGAAGCTTTCCATTAACCTTGACAGCATACAATCCTGTCTGGAATCCATCGACACGCAGCCATTTTGCCACCCATGACGAACTTGTGTCACAGACCGCTACTTGGCCTTCAAAAGCTGTGTGAGAAACATAAGTTCCGTGAAACTTTACTTACATGGGCTTGTACATTCCTGAACGAGACCGTCATCGGACTTGAAGGCGATTAAAGATTCGCAGTTTGGGCAACCATTATTAACAAAATCCTTCTGTTAAATGTTGAACACGTAAGTTTAAGTTCCACTTACTCGAAATGGTTGTATTATTCCACAGATCATACACGCCCGGTCAGTTCTGTTGGACATGTCAGGATGCTTCATGCGGCTAGTCTATACGCTATATGTGCTGTGGAAGATGGGCCTGCCTGGTTTAAGTAACAATCAGGTAGGGGCACAGCCGAAGTAACTAGATGATCTGTCAGACGAAATCAAAAGCCTTAAAGTTTTACAAATTTATACACCAGAGCGAGTTTATTTGGCAAAAATAAATGGTAGAAGACTAAATATAAAATTCCGTATAAAATCGCCAATATTCCTTAAGAAAATAATTTAGAGGAAGCGAGTGGTCTTATCTCGAGATAGCCTGTTCGATGTCAGGTTCTCGAACCGACTCTTCCACTCTTCTAGTTCCTTTTCCAATCTTAATGCTCTTTCCTTAGCATCCCTAGCATCCCTTTCAGCACGCCTCGAAGCCATCTGGTATGCTGCTTCATCCGCTTGCAATTGTTCATATGATTCTATAATTTTGCTTGTTCGCAAATTATTCTTTTCCAGCTCCTCCTGGAGCCGCTCCACCATTCTGTCCTTCTGGCTAATCTCAGTATACAGATCTCTTACAGACCTATCGTTGGTTCGAGTTTGGCGTAACTCATCTGCATGCTGCTTGGACTGGCTCTCAATCTGTGCCTCAAGCTTGGAAATCTTGTTTCGAAGGAAAGCAGTTTCCTCAGATCCTGGTGTTAATGAATGAGTTTCCAACTCCAGAATTTTCATTTGTAGCTCCTTCTTTTCTTTATCAGACACTGATAGTTGATACTGCAACTCTTCGTTCAATTTTCTCTCACGTTCAATGGCCGTTTGGTCTTCTTGAAGTTGCAACTTGGTGTCTCGAAGGCGGTCAACAATCGTCGAAGATGCCTCTGTCTGCTTTCTGAGTGCCTCACGCAGCTTTTCAACTTCAGCATCATCCACAGACGCTGACCTGGGCCCTCCAGATGCAGCGAGCTCTTCAAATTCCTGAGAGATCTCCGTCAACCGCTTTTCAAGTGTTCTTTTATCTTTTTGAAGTTGGTCTCTGTCTGCTGTTATCTCCGTCATGGTTGTTCTCAGCGTTCGCACTTGTGAAAGCAACGAACCAATCCGTTTCTCTGAGTCTTTCTGCGTAAGAGCAGCTTGATTATTCGCTCTTGAAAGCTCCTCAATCTGCGACTTGAGATCTCCCAAGCTTTCCGTTTGTTTCAGTCCAACGATCTGCCTCTCCAAAGATCTCTTTTCCTGGTGAAGTTCATTATTCTTTGATTTTTGACTCTCAAGCTCCAGGGATAGCGATTTTATTTCTTCAGAATATCTCGCACGTATATTGTCGACTGTACTTTGGGACACCTTGGCTTCGGAAGAAGTCCACTGGGAACTAAGCTCATTAAGCTCTCTGCTCAATCTCTGATGAGTCTTTTGAGACTGCTCAAGATCAATCTTCTTCTCCTCCAGATCGCCCTCCAACTGGTGAACCTTCTTTTGAAGTTCGGTGGCCAGTTTTTCGCTTTGAAGTTGTCCCTGTATGGCGGCTTTCAACGACTCTTCAGCTTCTCGGCACCGAGATTTCGAAAACTGCTCTGCTCTCGTGGCCTTCATAACAATAGCTTCTGCACTTTCCAACTTGTTGTAATACTCATCTGATCTCTTTTTATACAAGTCAATGCTTCTCGTAAGATCATCGTTGCGAGCAACCTCGGCTTCGAGCCGAATCTGGAGTTCCTCAAGACCGCTCTCAATAGTTTCCGACCCACCTCTACTGGCCTCCATAACATATACTTGTCTTTCAAGCTTTGCCTTTTCTCGAAGTGCCTCAGAAAGCTGCTCCTTTGTACTGACAAGCTTCTTTGAAGTGTCATGGTAGACCGCTAAAAGGTCACTCTTCGACGTTTGAAGCCCCTTAATCATGTTCTGCAACTCCCCATGACTCTTGTTCTCCGAAGAAATACTTTCAGAGCGAATATTTTCTTTATCATCAACAAGAGTACGCTGGCTGATGTATGAATTGGCGGGCTGCAAATTCATCGAATTGATATCCGTGACAGACGAATGGACTGATAAAGGCCTCTTTGAAGGACTTGAAGGTTGTGAACCAATCGCCATTGCAAGGTCTTCGAGAAGCAAAGCTCTTCGACCAGCATAATATTCTGAGTCCTGATCATCCAATGCCTTACTCCATCGTTCCTTGGCAGCATCTAGCTGCTCTTGGAGAAGCTGCTTTCCTTCAACTGCAATACGACGCGCCTTTTCAGACTCTTCCAACTTCCTAGCAAGGACAACAGATGCAGTGATTTCAGAATCATCCATGACCGTCGTATCTGCTGATGTGCGAGGGCCCAAAGTGCGTTGAAGTACTCTCAGCTGCTCAGTTCGTTCATCTAGCAGCCGTTTCGTCGCGTCAAGCTCACTCATAAGCTTTCTTTTCACTACCTCGGTCTCTGATCTTGAGCGTTTCTCAGTTTCGGTTGAATCCTTGAAAACAGAAATCTGGTTCTCTAGTTGCCCTTTCGACTGTAGTGCGTCTTGTTTCCCATCCTTCTCTCGTTGCAGACTTTTGGTGACGACATCTAATTGATTTGCCAGCCTTTTGTTCTCACCCTCGATATCTGAATGTTTCTTGGATAGGACAGCGAATTCGGTCCGAAGCCTCTTCTCTGCCTCCTCAACTAGCTTTTTATCGGCCATAACTTTGGCCACTTTCGTTTCGACCTCGTTAGCAATTGATTGTTGCAATTTTTGCAATTCCTCATTTTTGGCAGCGAGATGTTTTTCGAGCCGTTGTTTGATGTAAGAATCGTCCGATATTTGCCGCTTAAGAGAGCCAATTTGTTGCAGAGTACTTTCGCGGTTATCTGAATACTCTCCGAGTTGCTTTTGCAGAGCCGAGACTTGTTTGGTGAGTTCGTCTCTGTCGACCAAAGCGTTTGTGGACTTCGCCTGGAGAGACTCCAATTGAACGTTTGCAGCTGAAAGCTTGCTTTCGAGTTGCGCGTTCAGCGCCAACGCGTCTTCACGGGCGAGTTCAACTTTCTTCAATTTCATATTGAGAGTTGTCACTTGCATGGTCATCTTCTTAACTTCAGCAGCTCTAGCCTTTTCGAGCTCGAGCTCCTTAAGCAGACTGTGTCTCTCCTCCTGGGATACTCGTAATTCTGACATCTGCTCATCGAAACGTCTCTTTTCCGTTTCAAGCTTCCCAATAACCGCTGCTTGGGAAGAGACCTCTAATCCAAGCTTTTCTTTTTCAGCGGTCAAGGTATCAACTCTCCCCTTGAGCTCTGAGATCTGCTTGTCTTGTTTCACGAGTTTCTTTTCATGACCGGAAACTTTATCTTGCAGCATTGTCTTTGAGGATGAAAGCTCTTCTTGAAGAGCAGCGTACCTCGACTGGTGCGATTCTATCTCTTTTTGCGCTCTTGACAACTCAGATGAGACAGAATTGAATTTGGCGTCGAGAGTATCCTTTTCCTGCTTAGCACGCTCGATGTCCTCTCGATACTTTTTGACTGTAGATTGAAGACTGGACAAATCACTTTCCTAGGAGTCAGCGAAAATCTCTCCAAATACATGCATACCTGTTTCTTAATAAGCTTTTCATAATTAGATGAGCTACCTTGCAGAGTGTTCAACTCATTTTTCATCTTGTTGTTCGCCTCCATCAACTCTCGTAACTGCTTTCTAGAAGACTCATCCTCAGCAGACTAAGTTAGCTATGAGGTACAAAAAGCGCAGAAGAAAATATACTTACTACACGCTGGATAAGCAGCTCAGAGTGTTCCAGACGTTTCTGTAACTCAGAAACTTCTTTCTCCTTTTCTGTGAGCACTCCTGTAGTCCCACGTAGTTGTTGAGATCTGACGTTAGTATATACTCGACAAAGGAATGCTTTTCTTACAGTCTCTCACTATCAGCGAGACTATTAGAGTGGAGTTGCTTGAGTTTAGCGATTTCCTGTTCTAGTCCCTCAACTTTTTGCTTTAATTGCGACTTCTCTGTTTCCAAGCTCTGGACGAGATTACCACCATTTTCGAGCTCCTTGCGCCATAGGTCTGCCTGGGCACTGGATTTCTTTTTCTGATCCAAAAGTTCTTCACACTGAATCTCTAGCTTGTCCAAATCATCGATAGCGGCACTGAGCTGTTCTTCTAAAACGGTCTCTCTTTCCTTGGCCCGCTTGAGGATTTCTTCTTTATCGAGAGCCAAGAGCCTTTCTCCCTCTAGAGTCTTCGCGACCTTTTCAAGTTCCTGTTCAACCTTACGTTTCGACTCTTCCAATTCTAGCTTCTCATCCTCAAATGATTTGACAGTGGATTCAAGCTTCTTTATCTGAGCATCCCTGATCTTCGTCTGACCAGCATTGTGAAAATCAATAAGTAGTGGTCGCGTTCGTGTATATAGCTTCCACCATGGATCATCCTTGATAGTGAGATATGCTAATAGATTCTTCTTAATGTCTTTTGCAGCCTGATTTTTGAAAAGCTGTTTTCGGATCTTCGTTCTTTGAATGTGGCCTCTTGCTATGGTTTGGAACTTAGATAAGATGTCTCGAACCATAGCTTCCCGCCGCTCTTCGAGCTCTGCTAAGACACCAGATTTGAAAAACACCTTTGTGAGACCAACTTTGTACAGATCAGCGTCCAATCCTAACTTCGATAATATTGTCGTGCAGGCTTTCTTGCCTTCGATGTATCCAGTTGGCATGCCCGTAACCAGAGCTTCGTACCGTTGACGAAACTCAGAGAAGAAAACTCGGTTGGGATAGCCACTGCGAGCGATTCGAATGCCTTCCAGCACACCATTACAACGAAGCTGATCCAAAACTAACAGCTTGCTGAATTCCTTGGGCCTTTTCTCATTATTGGGTATGATGCAACGCACAAAATGAGGATGGGTAGCATGAAGCTCTGAAATCAAATAGGCAAGTTGTTCTTTATGACGCTGGGCAGCAGTTCGAAACAAACCTTTTTTGACTCTACTTTTCCCGTTTATTGAAGACTGATCAGCAGCCATGGCAGCCTCTTCCTCAAACAGCTTGCGGATCAACGATTCTGTAGACTCCACTAGCAATCCAATTACATTATCATTAAGCGGATCCTTGTTCTTCTCCAGCCAACCTTCTGTGGAGTATTCTACTTCTGCAGCGTAGTGAGTAAGAACAAATCCCTGGCTGAGCCTGCTACGACGGTACTTCGGAGACTTGGTTTCCCACAGTTGATTCAGTTTTTCAGTGAATGACTTGTCAGTTGCTTTGGGCATTACGCAATCTTCGTCCAAACATGAAAAAATACCCATTGGGTTTGATTTCTCAATGAGATCAATGGTGGGCTGCAGGTCATGGCCAAAGTCAATAAACTCCCAGTCGATATTTTCCCGAGTGTACTCCTCTTGCTCCAGAACAAACATGTGATGATTGAAGAATTGCTGTAATTTCTCGTTTGTATAATTAATGCAGAATTGCTCAAAACTGTTATTTTCAAAAATTTCGAACCCGGCGATATCCAAAACGCCGATGAAATTAGTATTATCATGCGATCTCTCCAGTGTTTGATTGATGCGAGAAACGATGTAAGAAAATAGTCGTTCATATAGGGATTTGGCCAGAGCATCCAGAGAGTTCTTGATCTGCTGTGCAGATCTCGACTGAGTGACCCATTCTCTACCGGCCTTGACACGTGGTCTCAAGAGACTCTTAATGAAGTGGTCAGAGTGGATACCCAATAAATGACATACTCTCTCAGCCTGGGAAATATTCAATATACGACCCTGGTCAGTGGTCTCGGCTCCGAGTTGTATATTGCCGATGTTGAGAATTATTGAAATGATTCGAAAGATATCATTGGCCTCCTGTGTAGACAGTCCCATGATCTTGAATGAAGATAAAAGGTTCTTGAACTCAGTGTTATCGTCCACTCCGTCAATGGTCTTATTAGACGACTTAAGATAAGCATAATCGGTAACATCAGCTTCCAAAAGCAGCGAGTCGCGAAGTTCTTTAGTAGCGCCCCGAATCAATTGGTAGAATATGTGATAATTCCTTTCCTGGGAGCTCTGATAGATGACCCTCGATTTCTCGAGAAGATACCAGTCAATCGAAGCACCGGCAATTTGGCCAGACTTTGAGAACTGGATGCGAATGAACTTTCCAAATCGAGACGAATTGTTATTACGAACGGTTTGAGCGTTTCCAAACGCTTCGAGAATCGGATTCGCTTGCAGGATCTGCTGCTCAAACGTAGGTGAGTTCGCCTTGGCAATGCGACTCCTATGAGACTGTCGAGACTCACTGGCAATGGCGGCAAGATATTGAATCACTTTCTTTGTATTTTCCGTTTTACCGGCCCCAGACTCGCCAGTTACCAGAATGGACTGGCTCTCCGATGTTTCGAGCATGCTTCTGAAAGCATTGTCAGTTATAGAAAAAATATGAGGAGCCACCTCTTCGCGCTGTTTGTTCTTGTATGAGGAGATGGTGTCGTGATCGTATATGGGAAGTGCTCGGTACGGATTGACAGCGACCAAAAAAAGTCCCGAGTAGGTATAAATAGTGTCGGTAAGGTATCTGGTGGCCAGGTTATGAACCACTGAAGCTTCATTTAGAAAGGTGAGCTCAGCCATGTCATTCGCCATGTCAAATTTGGGAGGATTCACTTTCTCCACAGTTTCAGCTTTGACCCGGCGGTCGCTATCATCACTCAAACGGACGTCCAGGTCATCGCCATTCTCAGAGACAACAAACGCTTTTATAAAGCCAAGCTTGGCGTCTGGCACCCACACCCATTTCTTGGATGCGAACTCGGCGTCCTCGACGGTGTTGCTCGCAATTTTGGGCCTCAGCAATTGCGACACCGACGGGGAAATCGTGGGAGCAAATGTCTTTGTTGGCGTTGATTGATTACGTTTGCCAGACATTTGCGTTCTTCAGTCCTATTGTTCGCGGTATAGTTGTGTGTATCGTCAAGGATTATTTTAGGGGTGTTAGGGGGGATTTGTTTACAGTGGTGAGGCGGCGTTGCCCAGCAACCGCCGGCACATGGCACGGCTGAACAACACCTAGACATTCCCCCTGCATAACGCTTGAGAAAACCTAAAGGAGTCGTTTAGAGGTAGCTTCCGATCCGGACATGGACTGGTGAACTCGCAGAATCACTATATAAATTAAGTAGCTAGGTTCACAGTTTAGAAATTGAAAACCATATCCCTCCTATATTTATTAGTCAAGGTGTTTCACAACACAAGCACTTTGATCACACGCGGTTATACTTCAGCTAGCTCTACTGCACCTACAACGCTTGCATTCACTCCGATGTTTCTGTGGTTGTTCAAGGTCCTCATGAGCTTCACAGCGGTCATGGCTCTTTTACTCATTTTAGCTTCCGTCACGCGGTTTACGGTAATTGCATACAACAACTCAAAGAAGTAGGTGGGTGTGGCGTTATCTTCACACTACACTACGTGGTGACACCCAAATCACTTGTGCTCTGGAGCTCTCTATATTGCAATGGCTCTAAGATACATTTACACTTGAGTGTTAGACACTTATCTCGGATTCACACTCGATAGCTGACCACTGCACCGTCATTCGCGGGCTCGAGTACCTTGTAGGTACACTGGATTTTCTCCTTGGCAAACCTGCGGACTATCTCGTCGGCAATGTCATCGAAGTTGTCAGTAGCAAGAGCAAGGATCGTAGGTCCAGCGCCTGACAAGCAGATTCCCAACAAACCAGGATGGGTTCGAGGCGTCACAGAAGCCAGGATGTCAGTGAGGCCCGGAATCAGCGTCTTTCTGTAAGGCTGGTGAAGTTTGTCCTGCATAGCAGCGTAGATGAGATCGGCATCAGGAGGAGAACGTGTGAGTGCTGTGGTCAAAACAGACAACCGCTGCAAATTGAAGATGGCATCCTGGCGCGTATATGCAGTCGGAAGCACTCCTCGCGATGTAGCAGTGGACACCTCGAAATTGGGAATGATAGCAATGGCCTTGATCTCGGGCGCCCATCCGTAGCGGATATGGTGGCCTATGTTCATGGGGGGCTCTGGCGGCACCAGACCAGTGTCTTTGCCACCAGCCGGCTCAGGCAACACCTCACTGAGCGGGATCTCGATCCGCTCCAGGTCAGCAGCACTGAGTTCGCGAAGATACGACCCAACGAACCCACCCATCATGGCAGCACTGATGTTGTCGGGATGGCGCTCTATCATCAGACAGTAGTCGAGCATCCGCTGCTTGGAGAATCCTAGCTTGCCAATCTCAGACCCCAGGATGACTCCTGCTACTACTGCGGCCCCAGACGATCCCAGGCCACGGCCCAATGGGATTGGATTGATGACGTGAACGTGAGTGCCAATTGGGAACGACCTGATGCCGTTACATCGCAGCACGTATAGGGCAGTGCGCGTGATGAGGTTCTCATCAGCCACCAGAGGCACGTTCTCTACTCCCTCGCCTTCGTAGGTGATCCGACAGTTGTGAGGGTCCGCGGACTCAGATGTGGGATCTACTGTCACAGCCAGCTGGAGGAACAGCGTTAGGGCAATGCCCAGCACATCGAAGCCTGGACCAATATTGGCCGACGATGCAGGCACCGATATATCAAACTTTCTCATTTCCCAGCAGCAACCAAGCCAAACAAAGGAAAAAAAAACACAAGAAATCGGCTCAAAATGAGATAATCTATGTAGAGAAGGATCAAATGAAAGCACCAATATTGTAAAGTTTAAGCCACAGTCGAGCCAAAGCCGACCCAGATTCCTCAAGCAAATACGCCAATCCGCGTCGAGCTAAATAAATCCAAATAGCACAGCAAGCTCAGCTCAGAGTCAAGCCAAGTAGTGCAAGGCGAACAAAATCGAGCAAAGTAGTCGAGTGCGAATTCAAGCACAGTTGGGAGGTCAAGACGAAGTTCACGAATCAGTCACATCACATCGCCATATTTATGTATATGCATGATGCAAGCCGCATTTTTCACCTCTAACATGCTGAGAAAGGCCTGCTCCAGAGGTGTTGCACCAGCACTAAAAGCCAGCAAACCCTGGCGGAGAAGCATGGCAACCGCCACTGCGGACCACCAGGTGACGACTCTCGCCAACGGAGTGCGTGTCGCCAGCAGTCCTGTTCCAGGGCACTTCTCGGCAATGGGAATCTATGTGCATAGCGGTTCTCGATTCGAGACGCCACGACTGTCGGGAGTGAGCCATATCGTCGACCGGCTGGCGTTCAAATCGACTACTGGAAAAACCGCTACCGAGATGGAGAACGCGCTCCAGGAGCTGGGCGGCAACTACCTGTGTGCATCGTCTCGAGAAACGCTCATGTACCAGGCGTCGGTGTTCCACCATGACGCCGACAGCATGTTCGCGCTGCTGGCAGAGACCGTCACAAGCCCAGCCGTGACGGACCAGGAAGTGGCACAGCAGATCGATACCGCAGCGTACGAGATATACGAGATCTGGCAGAAACCAGAACTGATTCTGCCTGAAGTGGCCCATATGACGGCGTTTCAGGGTGGTCTAGGCAACCCGCTGCTGTGTCCCGAGGAACGGCTCGACCAGATCAATCGTGAGATTATTGGCGAGTATCGGCAGCAGTTTTTCGTGCCAGAGCGTATTGTTGCCGCGTTTGCGGGCATGCCTCATGAGCAGGCGGTACAGCTGGCTTCAGAGCATCTGGGAGATCTTGCCAGGTCCAATGCCGCCACCAAAGTCGAGAAGAGCAAGTACACTGGCGGAGAAGTTCTAGTGCCGCTGCCGGAACCCATTGGCAACCAGCCACAGTTCTTCCAGCTCCACGTCATGTATCGAGGAGTGTCGATATGCGACGACGACGTTTACGCGTTGGCAGCATTACAGACGCTGCTGGGTGGTGGAGGCTCGTTCAGCGCTGGAGGACCTGGCAAAGGCATGTACTCACGGCTCTACACGGACGTACTCAACAAGTATGGCTACATCGAGAGCTGTATGGGCGTCAACCACTCTTACTCGGACGACGGGCTATTCGGCGTGTCTGCCAGCTGCATTCCGAACGCTGCTCCATACATGTCGCAGGTTATTGGCAACCAGCTGGCTCTGCTGATGACGGAGGGCTCGGGCGCTCTCAACTACACCGAGGTCGAGCGGGCCAAGAAACAGCTGCGCAGCTCGGTGCTCATGAACTTGGAAAGCAAGATGGTGGAGCTCGAGGACCTGGGCAGGCAGATCCAACTCACCAACACGAAGGTGCCAGTGAGCGAGATGACGAGTCGTATAGATGCGCTGACACCCGACGACCTGCGCCGGGTGGCTCGCCGGGTGCTGACGTCGAGTGCACCGACCATAGTGATGCAGGGCTCGTCGCGAGATTCGTTTGGCGACGTTGCCGATGTGCTTCGACGGTACGGTCTCGGCAAGCGGGGCTGGTTCAAATAGACTGTATATAGAACATAAATGTGATGACTTTCTAAGTAGAGAATTTCTACATAATGGTTGCATTACGTGTACTAATCTGGCGTCTTCTACTGCATGCTCATGGCACCGTGATGTCAGGCGTAATGCTCACTGCAGCCACCAGGACTGAGGAATGATAATGTGAGGTCTTGCGACTCCGTCGCGCTGCAGCAACTGCTGCGCAGTTGGGCGAGGACCCAGTTGTAGAACAATACTATGAAAGATTTTATTATAGACAAGCTTATTTCCAGAGTCCTCGACACAACTGCGCAGCAGTTGCTGCAGCGCGAATGAGTCGCAAGACCTCACATCATCGCTTCACAGTTCTAGTTATAATATGGGGCATTTATCCGAGGAAGGATCGTATGTATATTGTAACAGCCAATAAAAATACTATATCTGTGGTTACTTATGGTGTCATGAAATTTGGCAAGAAGTCTGCGGCCGCACCCCTGGTACTCGTTTGCTTTCGGCTTTGAATATACTGTCTCGAACTGCCCTCGGACCGAAAACAAACTGAGATGCAACCAATGTAAAATATGGCCATTTCCAATTGAGTGATATCAGTTCGTTGGAACTTATTTTACGTATAATTTGAGTTGGATTGGTTGGATTTCGATTCGGGGGACCTTATTTTGTTGTCAGAGCTGCCGCTCTTGACGTCTCATCACCTCTACTTAGGGAAGTCTGTTGGATTGGAGAAGGGTTCTTGGAAATAACCCTTATAGTCCTCCTGCTCCGGTAGACGACATGGTTGTTCTAAGACAAATAGTTAACAGAGTCTGTAAGCCTTCCTCTCAGAGGTAGACACTCGGTTACAGCAATGGCAATATTATAGGAACACAGAACGGTGTATTATGTTATCCAAAGTTATAAAAAATGGGGGAATACGTCTTTATATAGGTAAAGCCGATCACTCACTCAAGCCGCTCGACCCCTTATTCAAGGGGTAACTGTTCCAAACCCAACAAAGTCCCCTGCAGGTGAGGCAGTACACAACTTTTCATGACTGACCTGCTCGAGTCCCAGCTCAGAGACATCGTAAAGCCCATACCGATCCACAGCGTATCGCAAGGAGCGGAGGCGGTTGTTTACAGCACAGATGTGCATCCGTATTCGCATGTCAGCCAGAAATGTATCGTGAAATACAGACCGCCAAAGCCATATAGGCACCCGGTACTTGATGCCCAGCTCACTAAACACCGCACACTGGCTGAAGCGCGTATTCTCCAAAAGCTGCTTGCCATGGGCATCCGAGTCCCGAAACTGATATTTGTGGATCCGAGAAGGGGACTCATCTGGATGAGTTTTGTGGACGGCAACAGCTTGAAACAGTATCTATGGAACGAGGAAGAGACGCAGTCGCAGGAAATTCAAGGCGTCGTCAGCAGAGTTGGGCGCGAGATTGGCAAAATTCACATGTCTGACATTGTTCACGGCGACCTGACGTCGTCCAATGTCATGATTGGCCCTGACCTCGGGCCTGTAGTGATTGACTTTGGTCTCGCCAGCCATTCAGCGCTCCCTGAGGACAAAGCGGTGGATTTGTATGTGCTGGAAAGAGCTATTGAGAGCACGCATCCAGTGCATAGTGAAAAGTACAATAGATGGCTGCTGCAGGGGTATTTGGACGAGTGCCAGACAACAAAGGCCGGCAACTTGAAAGTGAAGGCGGTTCTTAGCAGGCTGGAACAGGTGCGACTGCGAGGTCGCAAGCGGAGCATGGTGGGGTAATCCACTGAGGTACTTGTCGAGCGATTCCAAACTAAAAGCTAAATAGAGCTGGCTTCGATGATGCGGGTTTGTGATTCTGCGACTCCGTCGCGCTGTAGCAACTGCTGCGCAGTTGAACAACGACATTCTCTACCGTGATTTGACTCGGAGGTGAAACTGGTGTCGTCCAATTGATGTGAATCACTAGAAAGTCCAAATCTACTTGGATTGTGTAGTGGGTGCTTGCGATGCTCCGCCAGTCATAGATTAGTTATGTCGAACGATATCGTATCATCTGACAACTTGTGGTCGAAACTGTTGAACTGTTACTCGATGCTCAGTTGATCATTGAATGCTGGAATTCCCACCTTCTGCTTTATTTAGATTACTTTTTTTTGTTCAGCTGTTAATTGCCAAACAGCGCGTGATAAATAGAAAGCTGTGTCTAACAATTTGTTATTTAATATTGATACTTTGATCAAGTTATGTTGAAAAGCTCTGTAATCAGCACTTGCGCTTCGCCGAACAGCTTATGACAGCGATACTTATGTCCTCACCTCAACTGCGTAGCAGTTGCAACAGCGCGACAGAGTCGCAAGACTTTGCATCTCCTTCGCAGTGGCCACAGTGAGAGCATTGGGGTCCTTTCTACTGCCGACAAGTCAGAACCACTAGTGATGGAGATAGCAATCAGATATACAGCAGATCCAAAAAGATAAAAAATGTACTGTGATAACCAAAGCACAATAATAATGAACATATAGCGGTGTTTTACATTTTTGTTATCCAAAAACATAGTGGTCATAATTAGAACTTGGAGCGAAAAGCACCTGCGTTTCGTCATGTATCAAGTGGCTCAACTCGTCCATATTGTAGATGTAAAAAGTACAACACCAGCGTAACGGAATCACAGCACTCGAGCTCAATCGCATATGATTCCGATATAGTACAAAGCAGGTCAGCTTGCGACTCCGTCTCGCTGTGGCAATTGGCGCAGCCGCGGGTGGTGATGCTGAGGATGTTGCCAAGCAGCTTCAGCTGAAGTGCTGAACAATAAGGGATACATGCAACATGTGGTCACTCCAAATTGACCTTGCCAAATGCCCTCTCGAGCTCGTCTGGAGAAGCGGGCCGTGGTGGGCCTGGTTCGGCAGACGACTGGCTGACAGTCCGTGATGGTTGCAGGATATGGTTGGCAGTGTCAAGATAGCCAGGTGCGATTCGGCGTTTCTCCTGGATCTCTTTGGTCTGGACAGACGCCAGCCATGACTGGTAGTTGTGGGCCAGCCCGTTGTGCTTCGTGTCTAGCGCATCGAGGAACCCTGAAGTGTCAGTGATGACTTTGTCCAGCGTCTCCTGCACTGCTGCAGATACCGGCAGAGCCGTCAGCTTGTGGTAGTTGAATGGCAGTGTCACAGCCTGAGGAGTTCGCAGTCCTGGCGATATGATGAGCGGAATCTTGGCCAGCAGGGGATGCGAGGTGCTCCGTTTGTCTGCCATTCCGTCTCGAGCCGTCTCAGCAAGCCAAACTACGAATCCGCCAGCGAAAAATGCTGATCAGACTGCACAATGAAGACAATCACTCAGAAACAAGCAAAAACAAACCACTAAACAGCCGGTTTGTGGAGCAAACGGTGGCATTAGCCGTACGGTTTGAGGTTGTAGATCCGTGAAGCTCAGATAGTTAACCCTCTGTTGTGCAGCACAACCATGCAGTGAGGCTCTTCAACCTGACATGCTCGGAGTTGGCACAATTGCAACGGGAGCAGCCCTCCTAGTGGGCGGATGTAGGTGGGAATTGTGCAAAACATTCTGACAACAGATCTTCTGTTTCATGGCGAGGGCGAGACATTCAACGTGGGCGAGTTTCTGACCACCACGTCGCCATACATGTGGGCGCTGCTGGGCGTGACGCTGTGCGTGGGACTGAGCGTTGTGGGTGCTGCTTGGTAAGTCTGGCGCCTGAGTGGAACACACCAAGCTGACTGTAGGGGAATCTTTATTACGGGGTCCAGTATCATTGGCGCCGGTGTCAAGGCGCCTCGCATCACCACCAAGAACCTCATCTCGATCATCTTTTGCGAGGTTGTGGCCATTTATGGTCTCATCATGGCCATTGTGTTCTCCGCCAAGCTCAATGGAGTGTCGGACCGCCTGGTGCTCACCAAGGAGAACCTCTACACGGGCTACGCGCTGTTCTGGGCGGGGCTGACAGTGGGAATGGCCAATCTGTTGTGTGGCATGGCGGTGGGGGTCACTGGCTCGACAGCAGCCATCTCAGACGCGGCAGACTCGTCGTTGTTTGTCAAGATTCTGGTGATTGAAATCTTTGGCTCCATCCTGGGACTGTTTGGGCTCATCGTAGGGCTGCTCATGGTTGGTAGTGCTGGTGATTTCCAGTAGCGACTGTGATTGTATCTATGTGCCTGTCATGTTGAAGTGGGTCGAGTTCAGAGTGGTATTGTGACTGGTTTAGTGATCAGTGTTGTGATAAGTGTGCTGAGAAACTACACATACTCTGAAAATGCTGTATGAGTGATGTGACGATGTGCGTATGATTTTAAGTGTCCCACTGATATGCTGTGATGCTGCTACTATGGTCTAGTGCTACTATGGTTCTACTGCTACTTGGTCGACTGCTACTTAGTCTACTGCTAGTTTGATTACTGCTAGTTAATCTACTGCTACTACACTCTACTAGGTTGTGTTAGAGATCAATAAACGTGACTGCAAGGGTGCAGCGCTGCAAGCAAAAAAAAAAAAACATTCTAGAGGGCTATAATACATAAATACTATTTTCGCATCAACAAAAACACATTGTCCTGCTTCAGGCTCGACAGCTTTCTGTAGTTGCCTTCTAGGCACAGCAGCAGTCCGCCAAACGAGACGTAGACTGAGATCTTGTCGGACGCAGCCTCGTCGAACTTGTACACGGTGCCATACATGACGTAGTCGTAGTCGTCGGCCAGCGAGCGCTCACCCGCCTTGGGCTCCCGCCACCCTGAGCTGGGGATAGATGGCTGGTCGTCCAGCGACACGCTGTCGGCCAACAGCACTGTGATGTTCTGACCCTTGGTGACTGGAAACAGCTCGTGGTTGATGTCGAGTGTCAGAGCAATGTCGGAGCTCGTATTGGACTGTGCGGTTATCCGCGACACCCTGTCATAGCGCGACGAGTCCACTGTCTGGACTTTGAAGATGTCGTCAAACAGTGTAGTAGCCATGATGGATACTTTTTGGTTTTGATCACCAAGACGGTTGATTTTCGCATGCCGCACTAGACTCGTTAGGGTTAATTTTTGACATCTGCGCTGCACCGACACTAATACTGATAGTCGCACGCATCAACTGCGCGGCAGTTTCTACTATTCAATGGAGTCGCAAGATGAGCCTTGTTATACCCGTTTACAGCCAGGTGGTGTTAACCTTGCGACTCCATTATGCTAAAGCAACTGAAGCAACGCTGGGCGTGAAAACTGGTGAAGGGGTTTAACCAAGTATGCCGAGTTGCTGAGTAAGACGATGAGCATCTGCAAACCCCAAATAGTTATATTTTAAATATTAGCTGATAAAATGATAGAAAATCGAGACTAGCACGCCTTGTATATGGATGGTGCAGTGAGAATTTCACTGAAAAGCTGCCAGAGTTGGTATCTTCAAATTTTCTTGGCACATTTCTAATGCGGACAGCTGAGCCACAATATGTACAGTTGGGCTCGGCAACGGCGACATAAATAGTGAAGAAGATGTAGCTTTGACAATTGGATTTGGTATCCAATCCTGAGAAATATTTTTATCTAGATTCGATTTGCAAATTTACTTTTAAAATTTACACATATGATTTGGCACTCTGATCGTTGAGTAGTGATTTTTTTGTACATAGTGCTTATCCTGAGCGATCATCTGTTGGCGGCTGAGCTTCATGAGGCATGTGGAAAGCATTGCCTATTTCCAGGCGTTTCCGAGAAGTCAGCGCCACCACAATGAACACGAGTACTGTGTCCATGCCACAACTGCGTAGCAGTTGCCACAGCGCGACGGAGTCGCAAGAACGCTACTGGGGCCACTTTGTATGAAACTAGCCGCTGCACTTAACTTAATTACTACAATGAAATTCAGCTACGAGACCTGCTGGACTACCTCTAGCTGACATGCCGAGCTGCTGGAGTTCAGTGTACATTTAGCCGAAGCGTCACGCAGGCACTCCTCCCAAGGGCTATTATTAGGTCTGAAAATCACTGCACATGCACTGTGGGCAACAACCCCTGAAACCTGTCAATGCTGTGAGGGCGGGTGGTACGGTACACTGTCGCAGTTGATACTCGAGGCCCAGCGCAGCCGACAATTCCTGCAAGCAAAACGCCGGGTTCACATTGATTCAGAATTGCCGGTCAAGATTGGCTCAGCTGGGCGCGGACTAGCTGCTACGAGTATTTTGTGAGGATGAGCTGTAGGGGTATTTTAGGTGCGTATTTTTTATATGTAAGCTGTATGTACGTCTGCTGTAGATTGGCAATGCGCCGTCCCGACAACCGCAGACAGCGCGAATTTCAGAGTTAGCTTTCTAACATCATCTGCATCGATCCCACGTCTTTGTATAAAAACCACACTCTGCTTGTCCCAGTTGGAATTAATAGTTCCTAGTGGTCTCATCAGTGCCAGTGGTGTCAGCAGCAATTGTGTCTGAACGGCAAGCACAGTACGGGAGGGCCCACATCGCCTCCATTGCATGCCATAGAGATCCGTACAGCATAGAAGAACGAGCAGTGTATCCATCTGTGTATCCAGCAGATTGAGTAGTGACTGACGCGCCATGATCCGGGCCGACCGCCACACCTACAAGGTGTATAACCAGGACTTCACTATCGACAAGCGGTTCCAGATCACCAAGGAGCTGGGCCATGGCGCCTACGGCATTGTGTGCGCAGCAAAGTGCCCAGGTACCCCCGAGATCCCCGGGGTGGCCATCAAGAAGGTGACCAACATCTTCTCCAAAAAGATCCTCTGCAAGCGTGCGCTGCGCGAGCTCCGGTTGCTCAACCACTTCCGGGGCCACAAAAATATCACTTGCCTGTACGACATGGACATCGTCGACACCGATACTTTCAACGAGGTGTACCTGTACGAGGAGCTCATGGAGTGTGACATGCACCAGATCATCCGCTCGCAGCAGCCCCTCACGGATGCCCACTACCAGAGCTTCATCTACCAGATCCTGGTGGGCCTCAAGTACATCCACTCTGCCAACGTGCTTCACCGCGACCTCAAGCCTGGCAACCTGCTGGTCAACGCCGACTGCGAGCTCAAGATTTGTGATTTCGGGCTCGCTCGCGGTTTTTCGAGCGACCCGGATCGCAATGCTGGCTACCTGACCGAGTACGTGGCGACAAGGTGGTACCGGGCCCCTGAGATCATGCTGAGCTTCCAGAGCTACACCAAGGCCATCGATGTGTGGTCAGTCGGGTGTATTCTAGCAGAGCTGCTGGGCGGCAAGCCGCTGTTCAAAGGCAAGGACTACGTGGACCAGCTTAACCAGATCCTCCACTACTTGGGCACCCCTTCCGACGAGACTCTCAGCAGAATCGGGTCCCAGCGGGCCCAGGAGTACGTGCGGAGCCTCCCTTATATGCAGCGAGTGCCATTCCAGGCGCTCTTTCCCACCGCTAACCCCGAGGCAATCGACCTGCTCAACCGGATGCTCGAGTTCGACCCCGACGAGAGAATCACCGTGGACGAGGCACTCGAGCACCCGTACCTGCGCATTTGGCACGACCCCACCGACGAGCCGACGTGCCCCACCGCATTCGACTTTTCGTTCGAGGTAGTCGACGATGTCAACGAGATGCGGCAGATGATTCTTGAAGAGGTTATCAACTTCCGCGAGATGGTGCGCCGACCGCCTGAGCAGGACCAGCAGGACCAGCAGAAGCTACAACAGCAACAGCAGCTGCTGGAAGAGCAGCAGCTCCGAGAAGAACAGGAACAACAGCAGCTGCTCGAGCAGCAGCTGCAGCAACAGCAACAGCAGCAAGAACAAGAGCTGCGAGAACAGCTGCAACAGCAACAACAGCCACCTTACCAGACTTCTCAGCAGGAACACTACGAGGAGTCTGCGACTTTTGACGCCCCGCTGGGCATTCCGTCCGGCGAGTACAAGTACCAGGACCCCCCGCCGAAACCCCACGAACCAGTGAGCTCTGCCCGGCGCTTCGATGACTTGGAGCAGGAGCTCGAGTTTGGTCTCGATGCCCGCCCGCTGTAGTATATTTATTGACCGGGCACGCCATTTTTGATTACTCTAATATTGTACTTTAGGTCACTCATTGAATGAATATCAGTATGATATGCAGGTAGCGATCAGAACTAGATGCTTTGTCCAGCAAGAGTTATTTGTAAAGATACCCAATGCGTCAACCCCCTAATTGCAGTCTTCACGGTCAACCACAAAATTGAACTAGAAAGCTGAACACTGGCGCGGTGTGCCTTATTGGTAATACCCACTCTTGTAACTGTTACATCTTGTATCAAGCATTCTATGCATGGGCATGCAACAGTGTCGGCCTGCCATAGTAATGATATGCGATATGCACAAATCAGAATTGTTGTTAACTGGCCCCAGTAGTTTATCTAGCCATTGAAAAGAAGAAATTAAAACCTGTATTGTCAACTAATGACGCACTAATTCATTAAGCGGATTTGCAGTTATAAGCGAAAATCAAATAGCACCTCTCGCCATCGATAAATATCGATGCACATGCCATAATCCTATCCAGTTAGACTCCCATAACGAAGCCGAGACCCTCTCATTTCTCTCTCCAAAACGTCATACATATAATTCACACGACCTTCAATTTAATAAGCTGAGTATGGAAGAGATGTCAGGAAAAGTCAGCAACCGTCTCGCAATGACTGAAAATGTATTGAGAAAGTACGAAGAATTGCACTCCAGGTTCTGGGGTCATATGGAAGAACTGCAACATGAAGTTCTTGATGTTTCACTGGGAAACTACAACAATCTGGTAGTCAGAGAGAGTTATGTGGCGATTGAGAAACTGTTACTGCAGAGGTCCCCCAGACAAAAATGCTATATTATATCAGGGCAGCCTGGAGTCGGTAAAAGTGTTTTCGCTGTATATCTTCTCATCACAAGAATCTGCCAGGGGCTTGCTACCGTATTTCGGAATTGGTACGGTGAATGGATCTTGTTTAGTGACGATGGCGTCAAGGAGCTCATTGGCAAGATTCCCGCCGTACCGTCGCCCGATGTTTGGTGCATCCATGACCATGCTATCGACGTCTATACAGCACAATCTATTGCACTAGGATCCATCAAGGGAATACATATCCAAATCCGGCCATTGAGCGAGCAGGTATCTTGCTATCTCGACAAATATTGCGGGGTCCAAACGTTTTACATGGACTTACCGGATTTACATGAGATCACTCTAATCGCTCAACATGGATGGATGTATAGCGATGAACAGGTAATACAGGCAAGGTATATATTCAGTTACTTTAGCCGTATTCCACAGACGATTCACGATATGCTTCTAGCGGTTGGAAACTTTTCGTGCTTCTGTGATTCGTACGAGGTGGCTATCTTACGAAAGATCAGAGCGTTGGTGGTGAACGGCGATCTGACGCAGACGGTGGCTAGCGATTTTCTATCTGAATCCCATGTTCTGTATGCGATGCAATCGACGTCAGATGTCGTTGTTAGTCCTCTGTTAGACCGTTCATTTGAGATTATGACTCCTTATATTGGTCTTCGTATGTTTCAACTGTTGATTCGGCACAGAGCAGAAAAGCTTGACAGACAATTTTTCTTTGAAGTCCAAAATACGATTTTTTCCGGAGGTCTACGGAAAAATGTGTTTGAGGCATCAGCCCATGCTTGGCTATTGAATAATGTGTCTAGTATCGTTCCCACTAAAATAGGTGTGGGAAGCCCTTTTCTGATTCCGCGTCATAAGACTCTAAGGTCGTTCACGAGGCTCTCAGAGGTGCAAGAGAACTTGAACAATTTGGACGAGGGGTATTATTTGCCAATGTTACCAAATGGCCCATCCTTCGATTCGTTGGCAATTTGCAAAACTGGTGACAACGTTCGGGTGATTTTATACAAAATGATGACTTCGAGGACCTCATTGTTTGGAACACCGTCTAATAATATACTGAATCTACACCATGTGGATCTTGTAATGGATAACATTACCGATTATAATGGCAGTGTTATTTTCGTGTCAGTATGTGCAGAGAAAGTGTTTAGTGGGCAGGTTTCTTTGATCGGCCATTCGCAACACCAAATATTTTACTACGATATGAAGCTCACGGATGATCAAATCATTGATTCTGGGCTTGGAGGCGTTGATGAGCTTGAAGAGCAAACAAGGCGTATTTCATTTGACATGTGGAGAGATTACGATTGGTTATGACGCATGAAATAGGTGCAAAATAGATTAATTGTTTAATATAATCCATACTGATTGATCAATTTCTCCGTCCACTATATGAACAATAGGACTAGACTCTTATGTTCAAATTATCACCAGCACATATACGAGTCGATGATGAAAATATGATATATCATGGAGTCTGTGCAGGTACAATGTTCAGATTGGCGACTACCGTCACACTCTTGTAGTTAGTACACAGCGGAGCGAAGATTAGTAATGTAGGTGAATAAAGAACGCCCACCAGTGTCTACACCCAACTGCGGAGCAGTTGCCACAGCGCGACGTAGTCGCAAGACCATCTTTACAATATAAATAGATATTGTTCAGACAAAGTAAGATCAACAAGCTCATTCTTATGTATCATCCTACGAATTAGATTAGTATATACGCATATTGATTGAGTCTAGGACGAAAATGCAATTTCTACAGCCGTTAGTCAACCACAACATATATGCTGTTCAGTACTAATCATGTTCATACTCGGTATGCAGCAGCGTGCATGCGATGCTTTATTTCCGCAACCCTCCCCCTGAGATTCTGCCAGAGTTAAAACTCTTAAAAGACGTTTCGGTAGCCAATTATATATGAGTTATGAATTATCCCGCTACATTTACGCTAAACTTTTATACCATGCGCTGGGAATACTTTCATGGGGTTTTCAAAACTACACACGCATTGCCATGCACTATGTACCATTCACATCTTTGTTCATGTTGATGAGCCAGCCATACGATACTGCCGTGCCACCTGCATACCCACGCATACGCATCATAGTCCAACGCTTATCGTAATCCGTACGGCACCACAAGTAACTATCCTACCATGACGGACGCTGCGTCCCCCCGCTCTTCGACCTCGTCGATTTTTGACAAGATCAATGAGTTTCAGAGCCAGAATACGCGATCGGCGTGGATGGACGTCGAACTGGAGTCAGTCAAGGCTCGTGCCGGCCACCGGCGTCGGCTGTGGGGTGTGACGTTCCTGACGGTTTTTGTGCTGGTATTGTTTGTCCCAGCCATTCTCAAATCTGCGAAAGATATCCAGTATTCTGGTCCTGGGTTTTCGTCCAGTCATGGTAGTGCAGCGAGTCGGTTCAGCCTCGACGAGATGAGGAAAGGCACCTACCAACCTTCGCGCAAGTCCATCAGCTGGATTGATCCTGTTCCGGGAACTGCTCCCAAAGGCGACTTCATCATTGAAGAGTCGGATAGCTACGTGTTGACGTCGTGGGCTGACAAAGAGGATAAGAAGCTCCTTGTGCACAAACAGGTGGTCATCGATGGGCATACGAGGACCGTCAACTCAGTGGTGCTCAACAGGGACCACACCAAGGCTCTCATTGCGACTGACCGCACCAAGAACTGGCGCCATTCGTCATTCTCGCTATTCTGGGTGCTCGATGTAGCCAGTGGACAGATTTCGGCTGTCGATTCAGGCGTTAGCACGGGTCCTGTTGCTCTGGCAGAGTGGTCTCCGCGTGGTGACAGGATCGCATTTATTCGCGACAACAATTTGTTTGTAAGATATGTTGGCGGTTCTGACGATGGCACTGTGCATCAGATCACATATGATGGAGGAGAGCAGATCTTTTACGGGCGTCCAGATTGGGTGTATGAAGAAGAGGTATTTGAGGGAGCAAAAGCTCTGTGGTGGTCACTGAATGGCGAACACTTGGCGTTCCTGAGGACCAACGACACTGAGGTGCCGGAATTCCCCATCCCCTACTTCGTTCAGAAGGGTGCCAACGAGGCGTATCCCGATCTCGTCAACATCAAGTATCCGAAGCCAGGGTTTCCCAATCCGATTGTCAACATTCTGTTCATGGACGTGGCGTCTGAAGACGTCTACTCGGTAGCTGTCGAGTCAGACCCGGATCCCTATAATCTCATCACCGAAGTAGTGTGGACAGACAATTCCAAGGTGCTTGTGAGATATACGGACCGGGAGAGCGATGTGCTGAAAATCAGCGTCGTCGACTGCAAGGAGCGAACCGGGAAGGTCGTGCGTACCGAGGACGCAGGTGCTGATGGTGGGTGGTTTGAGATCTCACAGAATACTGTATTTGTGCCTGCTGACGCTGAAAATGGGCGTCCTGACGATGGGTATATCGACACTATTGTAGTTGATGGCTACAACCATCTGGCGTTCTTTTCGCCTGTTGACTCTGCTGAGCCCAAGAACGTCCTGACCAATGGCACCTGGGAGGTCGACGCTGCTCCGTCAAGTGTGGATGTCAAGAATAATAAAGTATACTTCTTGTCGACGGCAAAGTCGCCTACTGAACGCCACTTGTACAGTGTCAATTTGGACGGCACTGACCTGACAGAAATTACTGACTCCTCCGACGAAGCAGTGTATGGCGTTTCCTTCTCTGGCGACAGCAGGTATGCCTTACTTAGTTACGAGGGGCCGGACATTCCCTGGCAGAAAGTGGTGGATTTGTCGTCTGCTGAACCTCTGAAGACCGCAGAGGTCATTGAAGATAATTCTGGTTTGGCGTCTCGGCTAAAGAAATACACGGCTCCCACTATCAATTTCTCACAGATCAAGGTTGCTGAGGACTCGGAGGGCAATGATATTCTGGCTAATGTTCGAGAGATCCTGCCGCCTGATTTCGATGCTTCCAAAAAGTATCCAGTCCTGTTCTATGTGTACGGAGGCCCTGGCAGCCAGCAGGTGATCAAGCGGTTTGGCATTGACTTCCAGTCGGTGATCAGCTCTCAGCGAGACATTATCATTGTGACTGTTGATGGGCGGGGCACTGGTTTTATGGGACGACAATTTCGGTCGGTGGTGCGCGATAACCTGGGCAATTTGGAAGCGCAGGACCAGATCACTGCTGCGAAGCTGTGGGCATCCAAAGACTACGTCGACGAAGACCATATTGCTATCTGGGGATGGAGCTATGGTGGCTACATGACGCTGAAGACACTCGAGACAGACGCCGGCGCCACGTTCCGCTACGGCATGTCGGTTGCTCCTGTGACTAATTGGCGGTTTTATGACTCTGTGTACACGGAGCGCTACATGCACACTCCTCAGCATAACGAGGATGGCTATACCAAGTCTTCAATTCACAACCCAGCTGCCATTGGCAAGACGGAACGGTTTCTAGTCATGCACGGCACAGGCGACGATAACGTCCATCTGCAAAATACCCTTGTACTTTTAGATTTATTCGACGAGGCCGGTGTGGAAAATTATGATGTCCATGTATTTCCCGACTCCGACCACGGTATCTACTACCACAATGCTAACAACATTGTGTTCGACAAGCTAGCACACTGGATATCAGACGCTTTTGACGACCGGTTCAAGACGCTTTCAAGCTAGCCAATTAATTACTCTGAGTTGGCATCTGAGTTGATATTTTTCAACTCCTTACAGTAGACTAGTGGAAGAATGTCGTTTTAAATGTATTTCTTTTCTTTTTTCCAAAATTCAATTTGTTAATTAAACCCGTGCTTAACTTTTATAGTTCAGTCGCCTTGTCCGGTATTAACCAGAAGGCACCCGTCAGCCATTGTGGACCAAAGCAATAAAGACCGGATATTACAAGACAACCTCAAAAGTCAACTTGTCAAATAAGAAGTATCAGTTTGTGGTTGTTTGATCAAGGACGACTGGTGGCTACTGTGTTGCATTTTTTGCATGTTCGCTTGGTGATGTCAGCATCGAACGCCACAATAGCCTCCTTGATCTGGGTGCCCAAATCCTCGAGATGAAACTCTGCCTGGTACACGATCTCCCGGCAATTGGGACAGTACCACCTCATAGCATCAACACAGTCGGCAGGCCTATCTTGTTCGACCACAATTCCGATGGTATTTTCATATCGCACCGGGTTATGCGGGGTGTTCGCTAGCGTTAGACCTGCAAAAGCCAGTTTTAATAAACTTACGAGGAAGTAGAAAAGTATCGCCCTCCCCAATGGTGATATCCCTGAATTCACCATCGTCGACCACCTTGAGCGTCATATGCCCCTTGTACTGGTAAAAATATTCGGGGGTCTGATTGATATGATAGTCGGTTCTCTCATTGGGTCCTCCCACCACCTGAGTCAGTAACGCCCCCTACACAGCTTGGCTTCTATCAGCATCACCAGCTTACCATGACGGTGAACCCGCCTCGGTGGATACAATAGTTGTTAACAGGAGGCTTGAGGAGATGCCCATTCTCAGCAATCCATTTTGGCAAGTTCAAAGGTGGTCCCAGCATTGGTCGACAACAATTGTATGAGTTTGCTGAATGCGCAGAATCAGCAGACACAATTATATATACAGATAGGCCTAGACCGATATGCCCACCCACCTACAGTACCCCAGACTCAAAATAGAGTACTCCGAAGTATTACAAGACGAAAATTTGTGTGGAGAAAACAGAAAAACTAGAACAGTGTAATTTGCTATTGAATTCGACGAACAGCTATGAAGAGAAATATGCATTTTACAGCATGTAACAGCTAGTAATGAAATATGGTGTCACAGATTTGGTCGTAGCATTAGCTAGGTGCGTATTCGGCCAGCAGCAACACTCATGCGGCTATCCGCCAGTAGCTTTGCGTAACCCCAATCCACAGATCCATGTCGATGCGGTTTAGTGTGCTTACTGTTCCACCATTGCCACTTCAACGGTCGAATAGGTGGAAAAACAAGTTTCCTCATTCCATTGACCAGCTAGACTATCATGGCACCTCCGTCCAAAGAATCGACACCTCCGCCGACCGACAGGGCGGCGGCTGCTAAGGATGGCAAGAATAAGGACAAAGACAAGGCGAAGAGCGACAAAAAAGAGGACAAGGAGGAGCTGTCTGAAGAGGATCTGAAGCTGAAAGAAGAGCTCGAGATGCTCGTCGAGCGTCTCAAGGAGCCCGACGACCAGCTATACGATGCAGCCCTTGAAGCTCTCAAGAACTTCATTCGTACGTCGACATCGTCGATGACGGCTGTCCCAAAGCCCTTGAAGTTCCTGCGACCCCACTACCCAGCATTGACCGAGCTGTACGAGAAGTGGCCTCAGGGAGAGCTCAAGACGAAGCTGGCCGACGTGTTGTCGGTACTGGGAATGACGTACTCTGGCGACGGCAAACTTGAGTCGCTGAAGTACCGGCTGTTGTCGACTTTTGAGGACGTGGGCAGCTGGGGACACGAGTACGTAAGACACCTGGCTCTCGAAATTGGCGAGGAGTTCAACTCGCGCAACGAGAAAGACGAGCCAACCGACGAATTGGTCCGGCTGTCGCTCGAAATCGTGCCTTACTTTCTCAAGCACAATGCCGAGGCCGATGCAGTTGACTTGCTCACCGAGATCGAGTCCATCGATCGGCTTACTGAGTTTGTAGACGCCAACTCGTATGGTCGCGTGTGCTTGTACATGGTGTCGTGTGTGCCGCTGCTGACGTCGCCAGAATATTCGTCCTTTTTGAATACCGCGTACGAGATTTATCTCCGCCACGGCCAGCTGACCCAGGCACTGGCACTGGCGATCCGAATCGACGGCGAGGACCTCATAAGGTCGGTTTTCAGTGCCACCGAGGACGAGCTGGTCCAAAAGCAGCTTGCATTCATTCTGGCCCGCCAGCAATACTGGCTTGAGATTGACAATGAGGACGTCAAGAAATGCATGTCCAACGTGACGCTGTCGGAGCATTTCCTCTATCTCGCCAAAGAGCTCAACCTGCTGGACCCCAAAGTGCCAGAGGACATATACAAATCACACCTCGCAGAGAACTCGACGCTGGGGTCTTCTGGAATGCTCGACTCTGCGCGGCAGAATCTGGCTGCCGCGTTCGTCAACGCGTTTGTCAACTGTGGCTACGGCACCGACAAGCTTCTCATGAACGACGAGGAGTCAAACTCATGGATATACAAAACTAAGGGCCCTGGCATGTCGTCGACCACCGCCAGTATAGGGTCGCTGTTCCAGTGGAACGTCGACAATGGTTTACAACAGCTCGACAAGTACCTGTACTCGTCGGAGGAGCAGATCAAAGCGGGTGCTTTACTCGGTATTGGTATCGTAAATGCCGGTGTCCATGACGAGTCTGACCCCGCGTTTGCGCTGCTTTCTGAGTTTGTTGACAACCCAACCGTCAATCTGCGTGCGTCTGCAATTGTCGGTTTGGGTCTTTCATACGCTGGATCACGACGCGAGGATTTGGCTGAACTGCTGCTTCCGGTCGTGACCGATACTGGCCTGACCATGCAGTTATCGTCGCTGGCGGCGCTGTCTCTTGGCCATATATTCGTCGGCACTGCTCACGGAGAGATCACGAGTAGCATTCTGCAGACTTTGCTAGAGCGAGATGCTCACGAACTCGACGACAAGTGGACGACAATGATGGCGCTGGGGCTTGCTCTGCTGTTCATGGGCAAGCAGGGAGAAACTGAGGCGGTGCTTGAGACTCTCAAGGCTCTGGAGCACCCAGTAGCACGTGTTGTGGAAGTTCTTGTTACGATGTGCTCGTATTCCGGCACTGGCGAAGTACTTCAGATCCAGAAGCTTCTTCGTGGGTGCATTGTGACACCGGAGGACGAGTCTGAGACTGGCGAGGGCGGCGAGGCAAATGCTGAGAATGGAGAAGCTGCAGAGGGCCAAGAACCCGCAGATGCGTCTGGAGATGCTCAGAGTAAGCCTGCCGATGATGAGGCCACCCAGAAGACTACGCCCAACAGTATTTTCCAGGGCTGCTCTGTGCTTGGTGTGGCAGTTGTCGCTATGGGCGAAGAAATAGGGCAGGACATGGTGTTGCGACACTTCGGCCATCTGATGCACTACGGAGACTCTCACATCAAGCGGGCGGTGCCGTTGGCCATGGGACTGGTGTCGGCGTCAAATCCGCAAATGAAGGTCTTCGACACCCTTTCACGGTATTCTCATGACAGTGATCTTGATGTAGCCATCAACTCGATTTTTGCGATGGGTCTGGTGGGGGCTGGAACGAACAACGCTCGTCTCGCCCAGTTGCTGAGACAGTTGGCTATGTACTATGTTCGTGATGCTGATTCTCTGTTCATGGTAAGGATTGCCCAGGGGCTGTTGCATCTTGGCAAGGGAACGCTGACTGTGAGTCCGTTCAATACCGACAGGCAAATCCTTTCGCGGGTGTCACTCGCAGGCCTGTTGACTGTGCTTGTGGCTTTGCTCAATCCTGGATCATTCATTCTTTCCGAAGCTCACTCGCTTTTGTACTTTTTCACTAATGCCATCCGACCTAGAATGCTCATCACGGTGGACGAGAACCTTGAGCCTATTAAAGTGAATGTTCGAGTTGGTCAGGCGGTAGATGTAGTGGGCCAGGCTGGTCGGCCAAAGACCATCACCGGCTGGGTCACTCATAGCACTCCAGTCCTGCTAGGACATGGCGAGCGCGCAGAGCTTGAAGACGACGAATACATAAGTCTCGCGAGCTCTCTGGAGGGTGTTGTCATCCTCAAGAAGAATCTAGATAGAATGGACATCGACGGCTAAGGCTGTTCACGAATTTATACATTGTATGAAGTTAATGCACTTTGCTTCATCGCTTTTGACATTTTGCGTAACTAGTAGTGGACTGACTCCCTTTGCGTTGAACTTCTCCGTCCTGGCTACGTAACCTAGGCTAACGATTAAGTCGGCTGACTCTACACTGACAATGGTTATGGAATTAGTTAAACTTAATCATATTATCACAAAAAATCAAATGCAAAAATAAATGCTATCATAACTCCCCAGTGAGAACCGCCTCAGTGATATAGTTGATGTAGTCGCGTTTGGCACTGAGCTTCATTCCGAACTGCTGCTCAAGTTGCAGTCGAACACTCTTCTTTGTGACGACCATAAGGTCAGCTGTTCTCAGGATTTCCCGGACTGCATTCGTCAGCTCCTCATCTGAGGGCAGATTCTGCGCCATAGCAGGCTGTGGAGTTGGCGGAGCCGGTGGTGCCAGTTGCGACATTTCGACATTATCACCAAAGGGCATCGAGTAGTGAGATGAGGCAGGGTATTTGGAAGGAGGATATCCAGCCGGCTGGTACTGAGAGGGAGGATATTGAGACGGTGGGTATTGCGACCTCGTATCGTCGGTTCCATGCGTAAGATTCGAGCGAGCAATGGACATGGCGTCCACTTTGGACTCGTTGCTGTGCCATGCCTCTGCCTGGTAGTCCTGCCATCGACGCAGCGGAATCTCCGAAGGATCAAACTTGCCCTCACTGTGCAAAATCAACTTCTTGCCTCCATCGTTCACCACACGCGTGTTACCCCAAGAAAAGTCGTCCATGTGCCAAAATGCATACAACGGCAGCATAAGTGAAAATATTGGAATCCCGATGATATAGAGCAGCATCCATCCAATCATCTCCCAGCGACGACGAAGTAAAAACACAATCGCCTGCAGGCCGTAGATGGCAGCCAACATAACTAAAGATGTGAGGGGGACTCCGTCCGTTCGCGTAATGAGCAGATATACCAGATAGGCCAGATAGGCCACCGTGACAGGCTGGATAATGGTACTAAACAGGTCCACAACAACAACGAATCGCATACTGAAACAGCAGAAACCACACATGTTGCCCATTGGAACGAGCTCCATAAGATTATGAACAGTTGAGTTGATCCATCGGCGACGCTGAGATAAAAACACTGCCCAAGAGTCGGGGGCAATAGTCCAAGCATTGGCGTGCCGGGTGAACTTGGTCTTGTACTTGGGATTATACTTGAGAAGCAGCGTAGTGAGATATCTGTCTTCTCCAAGATGCAGCAGGTTCTTCATATGAAGAGTGTCGACTCTGTTTTCCGAGTAACCCTGGATAATAGGATGAGAAACAAACAACGGCTTGCCCGTCTCGGAGTCGAATATTCGATACATGCTGAAGCACCCTGGCAGACACGTCACAGAACCAAACAAACTTTCAAAAGCCTTGGCCAAATTATGGGAAATATAGTACTCATACACTTGCAGCATGGTTACCATGGAGCTCTTAGCATTGGACAGTGAGGTCTCTCCGCAAATGGCCTGCAATTTGCGATCATTAAGAAACGATGAAACGAATTGTGAGGCCGAATCGGTCGCAACCATTGTGTCAGCATCGACCTGTAATATATATTCATAGTAAGCAGGGTTGACGCCGATGATGTTTTGGATTTGGTGATGAAGTTCCAACTCCATTGGGCTCATTGGCAAGTTGTAATGCACTCTGTTAAGGAACCGCATGAGGATCATTTGTGAGTCTCGCTTTCCTCGATTTCCTGGACGATTGTTCTCGATGGGTTTGCCAACCTTTACGAGAACAATATACGGCACAATATGCCCGTGTACCTCATAGAGGCCCGAGTAGATCTTGCCCATGTTGTGCTGCTTGTCTCCCTCGCCAAGACTTTCAAAACTCAGAGGGTCTGGGTCAATGTCAGGCGAGCAACCCAAGATGTCGAGCACAATGCGCGGAGTGGGCCTGTCGTTTCCAGCGCCAATGATCATGCCGTCGCATACCACAAACAATAGCTTACGTTTGTCGTCATAGTGCATTCTGGCCAGCGAATCGATCGCACGCCGAAGCGACTCTTCGTCTTCAGTATATGCGGGGATCTGGCAAATAAAAAACCTGTCAAGCTCATCAGGAAATCTGTTTCTGCCGAATTGGAGCGCGGCCACAAACTTGACGAAAATGATGGCAACCACGAAAATGGTGATAGCGAGCAGAAAATACCGAGCAAACTTGCACTTGACAGAGTCCCTGGTATCCAGCTTGCCAATCATAAATACGTTTCGCAGACATCGATTCATGCTCTGGGCAACATCGTCATCGAGCTCGAGCTGTTCGAACTTCGATGTGATATCTTGGCCCGAAAACTGCTGGAAAAGGTTCACTAGTTGACTGTCCATGAAATTAAGATCAATACCTGATGGGACTGCCTCGCCAGGAGGCGCCACAGCAGACACACTGCCAGCAACGTAGTCACTGAGATCGTATATATAGCCATACAAACTAGCAACGGTCTTTTTGTTCTGAGACGCCAGGTCAGACAGGGCAGTCGGCGTATAACCAATATAAGACTTGCGGTAGTTTGCGTTTAGAAATTCCATTTGTTGCAAATACCAATCGGGCCGGTAGTCACCAGTGAAATACCTGAAATCGTGGTAACGGCCATTCGGATCAGAGTAGTTAGTAGCAGAGCCCATGATAATGTACTCGCTGATCCCAGTGCCATTCGCGCCAGCACACACTGCAGAAATAGGCAGCGGGAACAGATCGGTCGAGTCAACGCCTCCGTAGTTGAGCACGTCAGTGGTGGGCACAACCGACGGATAGTGGCTTATGGCGAACTTGGTCAGATCAAACACCACACCACGTACCTGGGTAAGAACCTTGTCAGGTGTGACCTTCTCAGAGTACTGGGTTAACTCTGCTGCCGTCATAACGTTCTGGGTGGGACAAATTAGAAACGGGAACCCCACCAGGAACAGCACGACCGCGCAGCACGAGAACCAGATCATGAGATTGATGGCCAGCTTCTCACGCCACGCAATCCGGATGTCCTTGCGAGGCATGCGGCCCATGATCTTGATGAACCAGTCGGGAATCCACCACGTCCACAGCCACACGAAGAACATCCATCCCCGTCTGGCGCCCGTCACCGGTACCTCATCGACCTGGTCCTCTTCGCTTTCGCCAATCTCCTTAGTGCGAATATATGCATCCTTGTTGGCGCCTCGTCCGTCATTGAACCGGAACAGGTCGCCGCCAATAGTACCTCCCGCAATGGACTTGCTGTCAAACTCGCTGTAGCCAGCTGCTGCTGCTCCTCCTCCTCCTGTTCCGAACTCCTTTACGTAGCCAGAGTCAATGTATTTCTGAGCAGCTGACTCGGCGAACGACATCTTGGGGTCCACCAGGTTAAGCCACGCATTTTCAGACAAAAACACACCCGACAGTCCGTACCGAGCGTCGCGCTCAGACCAACCTCTGGCCATGATGAGCTGGATGGCGTGGTCACGCTCCGACGTACCCACGAGCTGCTGCTCGTCGTTGCCGCTATCAGCGGTGGCTGTGCGAATAAATTCGTTGAACGTCATAAACACGCTGAAATCCGTCTGCTTGACACTGCGGGCGATTTCTGGAATCCCAAACGCCTTGATCTGCTGGCGAACGCACCGAGCGTCAAACGAGTTGGACAACCGGTGGTCGTTGGGCTTGAGACAAATCACAAAGTACGGGTTGGCGCCGTCAAAAGTGTCGACAAGGCTCTCAATGGCCGACGTGAACTGCCCACATGCGTTGATGGCTTTTGGGGGCTTCTTGCGGTCAGTCTTGTCGGTCCGGTCTGGCCTGTCGGTATGTGTTCGAGTGCTTCGCGATGTGTTAGAGCGCCGAACCATAGAGGGCGCACGAAGAGGCTTGGACGACAGGTGGGCCTGGACGACAGTGCCATCCGAACCAAACGTTGAGTCGACTACAGCGCTCGAGCCAAACACCGCCTTGAGGAAGTCGGACGAAGATGATGACGTGAACAGCGAGATGATGTCGCCCGACATGGCCTCGCCGTTGGCAGCCAGCAGGTTGTCGACCTCGTACTCAACCTCTCCGGCGAAATGGCGCACTGCGAACGAGCGTCTGGCGCCCACGACCTCGACTACGTCGCTCTTGGAGAACCGCTGCCTCAGCGACCCCAACAGTGCCGACTCGTCCTTGTCGCGGCGCGAGTAGTCGTCTATAACGCTCAGCAGCCCTGTAGACGGTCTCAGCAGCGCTCGCACCGTGTCGGAGTTGTCAAAGTACTCGGCTGGAGGCACAATGACCTCCTCGCTGTCGAACTTGTCGAGCGGGTACACAAAGTACGATTTTAATAAATAGTTGTAGAAGATCTCGTTGGCCGAGTTGTGGAGCAGTTTGTCAAGCGTCGGTACCGTTGACGAGATGGTGAACCCGGGAAAGTCCACCACCGTAATAGTGCTATCTACGAGCGACTCGACAGGTGCCGGTGCTGGAGATGGTGGAGATGCTGAACTTGGTCGTTCGGACTGCGATAGCCGGCTGTTGATTTTCTCCATGATCCACGAGAAGAGCAGCGAGTATAGGGTGCGAGCAAGCTCGTCGGCGTTCTCACGAGCGCCCTTCTGGTCAAGCACCAGCGTGACGCGATCCTTCTGGATGCGTACCGTCTTGTAGCTGAGGGTCGTCTCGAGCAGGTTGGCGCGCACGCCCAGGAAACTGGCAATGCAGTTGAGCACGTCGGTGTTCGACACCTCAATGGCCGCAGAGCTGGTGCCGTCCGAGCCTGTGGACTTGAACAGGAGCTGCCCAATGTGCAGAATGGCTGCCAGCACCTGGCAGATGTTGGCGATGTCGGCACGCGAGAACTCGAGCGCTTTGAGGGCGCTGCGGAGCTGCTTGAACCGCTGGCGGTCGTCTACACCCACCCGGAGCTGCGAATGGTGGCCCAGGTACCGGTACCTGGCCGAGCTGGGGTCTGCGAGGTCGAGATGCTGGCGCTCGTTTTCCGAGATGCCCGACAGCAGCGAATAGAGCACGTGGAAGTTGCGCTCGCCAGTGGGCACCCGAGTGATTCGGGCCCTCTCGAGCCGGTAGTCAAGCACCGAGGCTCCGATGAGGGTCGCATCTGCGCCGTACTGGAGTTCCAGCACATGGCCAGCCCGCGATGCACTAAGGCTGGCGGTCGTTTTCGTGGTCGTGAACTGGCCAAACACGTACTCAGCATGCTTGATGCGGGTGGACAGCGGGTTGTTGGCCAGAGTCAGCAAATGCGACACCAGCGAGTCTCGAAACACCGACTTGCCAGCGCCCGTCTCTCCGAGAAACAGCACCACCTGGCTTTCGCCACGAATGCACAACCGATTGTAGACACGGGCCGCGAGGTCCTGGAACAGCTGCTCCTGGTTGATGTCGAACGGCGAGAACGTGTTGAGAGCTATGAGGGTGCCTGACGACACCGACACCGACGGGAGGCCCTGATGGAACCGTGACGCCAGATGGGACGTCAGCGCGTGGTCCGACAGGCTGGCCGCCGGCAGAATGGTGATGTCGGCCGCGAGCGATTGAGGAGGCATCCTGGAGCGAGCGGCAGTGCCTTGTGAGCGGTCCAATATACGACTTCTGAGAGTGTCAGAGCTGAGGTTAAAAAAGTCAGCGAGATGCCCTAACGGAAATGATGCATGCGACATGCATACGGTAGACGACGAAAATAGCACAGGTTGCTGCGGCAACCAGGGGGTGTTGTGGCTGTAGGGGAGGGGGAAGAACCGCTGATCCTGATAGAGTTTCGTCGATAGGAAGACAAAAAAATTTAGGACATTGAGTTCGGCCGTCACTTGGGGTTGCACGTGGCGACGTGTGACACAGCCTTTATGCAAAATGTCAAGGGCGTGTGATGGGGGTGTTGGAAGGTTTTGAGAGTGTGTGTGGAACGGTTCTCGAAGTGCACATATCGGGGGCACGCTGGTCAGTGCGGAATAGAGCGTCTTCGCCTCAACTGCACAACAGTTGCCCCTGCGCGACTAATCGCAAGATCGCCGCGGACTAAACTAAATATTTGTCTTGCGACTCCGTCGCGCTGTGGCAATTGCTTCGCAATTGGGGCCGAGATCGTTCTGGTGGTGCTTAGCCAGTATAGTTTATCTTTGATGCTAAGTAAAACAATATGACTAGAATATTTAACTGAGGAGTTTGCAACATGCCGAAAGACAGTATATGAACTATCCAGTGCTAATTATCATGTCTAGTGTAATCTGACGCGCAGCACTTGACGTTTTAGGGCTCGTTAACTAGCCAAGTCTAGCTACTAGTCGGGCTACTGTAGTGCTCCTGCTAATGCTGCTGACTGCAGAAGTAGTAGCTATTTATACGTCTGCAGCTATATGCAACAGCCCACATGCGAGACGAGCCCTCACCGTTGGCACTCTCCTGTATACATCCTAGACCTCTAGCTGGCGTGGAACCGGCATTTTGACGGATTGTAGTGTTTTTGTGGTAGCTGTGGCTGTCGTGGTTGTTTGTTGGTCGCGCGGGGCATTTTAGTGAGCCAGCGCCTGTATTTTTGGCATTGTTTTGTGTCGGTCCCTGACTGCTCAATTCGGCAAAGTCAACAACCCTCCAGGGCGGGTTATATGCATTGACCGTGTACTTTTTTAGCTACCTGTGAACGCCATACGAATCACTACCACAGGCTCTGGACCTTGTATTGGCGTACTACTGACGTGAATCTGACTACCAGTCGTCTGTGTACCCTCTGCCAGCTGTATTCAGGACTATTTTTCCCCACTGGCATTGTTACTAGTGGCAGTGTCCGGCTCAGCTTGTTCGGTTAGGCAGTTGTCAGGCTCGTTAGCAGTGCTGTGGACTGGTAACGAGAGTTTTTTGAGTATTTCTTACTTGTGCGCTTTCGTTCTGCTGCTGAACGTATCCCATCCGTTTCGGCCCGGTTGCTGGTCTTTTTAATTCTATCTTCTCTATTTGCTTGGCTTTTTCCAACCGGATTTGTTTACTGACCGATACTGTATAGTTTCAGTTATAGCCACCCGACACTGAAAAAAAACTCGGTGCATTCTGTCGTACTGTTTGTCAGTGTCAGCACTTCCTGATTATTACTACTACTGATATCTTGTGAAATACTTGGCACCTTACTGATTCCCCGGTCGAGATCTTGATATCTGGTCCAATATCCAGTTGATATTTATTCACCATTGACATCCCGCTCCGTCTATTTATATACTAGGTATTGTGGTGATATCGAGTCATCTTTTCTGGCATCCTTCATACCCTTCCTTCTGGCATTTTTATTTCTGACACATTGTGAACAATGGACATCCCGCCACTGTCTAGCTCGGTGGTGCCCATCTCGGTGTCGTCGCTCATTGCGACTCTTCACCAGACTTTCACTCACAGCCAGTACCGGTCGCTGCGTATCGACTCTGCATCGCTGCTGCTTCTGGGTCCCAACGTTGAGGAGTCATTCGTGCGTTCTGTGTGGGAGCATGCCTACAAGCGTGCGGAGGACCAGGCGCTGCTGGTGATGCCCACCCATCGGGCCTCGTCCACGGCGTTCTTCTCAGCCCTGTCAGCGTTTCCCACCATCAACAGCGCTGTGCTGCAGGCCCTCAACGTGATCTCGCCGTTCTTGACCGCATTGACCCCGCAGAACCTGTCGACGCGGTTCCACAACGGGCTGGCAGTTAGCCTGGCCCTTAACAGCGCCGGCGAGGTCATCTCGTCGCGCCTAGAGCTATCTGAATCCCCGTTTACATCGCTCGACCAGCTGCTGAGACTGCCTCCTCGCGAGTCCAACCGTGTATTCGACGTATTCTACCATCTGCTGTACTCGGACTCGGCGGACATCAAGGCAGAATATCTTTCTCTCAAGTCGTCGCCCGATCAGTACGAGCTTCTCCGCAAGTCGGGAACCTACCATCTGCCCGACTGGGTCACCTTCTCGGACGACTATGCGCTAGCGAAGGACTGGACCGATGCTCTTCGCCAGTGCGGTTTTAAGGGCACCACGTTGCTCGGTGTGCTGTCGACGTTATCTGGCATCCTACTGCTGGGCAACCAGCGTGATGCCAACGACGTCGCCGAGGGTGCGTCCCTCATAGGCATCGACCCTAGCATCCAGTCCAAGTACAGCTCGGACGAGCTCATCGTGTCTGCGTACACTGCGCTCGTCAAGCGGGTGGTGCGCGAGCTGAATGCGTTTCTCGCCAAGTTCGACATTCCCAGCACGAGTCCTGGCGACGAAGACGATGTGGCGTCTGTGGTGACCATCGCTGAGTGCGCAGAGCAGATCCACCGCCAAGTCGTGTTGCGTAACGTGTTTGATAACGCCGCTGGAATCAATGCAGAGCTCAAGGACGACGGTCTTGCAGTGCCGAAGTCGCCATCTGCCATCACCAAGGCGCTCCAGAAGATGGACGAAAGTTCCGGGCCCAGCCTCATTTCGAGCTCTAATAATGGCGGCGGTGGCACTGCAACTGGCGCGACGTCAGTCATTCACGACTTTACCAGCATTCTGGATTCGTCTCTGTCGTACCTCGGCAGCACTGCCAGCAGCCAAGGCGACGACGAGCCTCTCAACATCGGTGGACTTCTGTCATCGAACCGTCTATGGACGGTGCTCAACATCGCGTCATTTTCGGATGCAGCTGGCCAGGCAGCCGACAAGTGGTCAAGCACCGTCGTGTCGTCGCAGATCCGCGAGTTTTACATTACCGAGTGGGCCCAAAAACGCCGCCACATCGACTACACCGCGGACTTTGAGTTCTACGAGTTCCTGGAGCGCTATTCTGCCATCCTGCCTCCTAACCTCGCGGTGTTCAACATCGAGCAGTGGGCACACCATGAAAAGAACTGGGACAACGCCGACTTCAACTGCGGCAAAAACAGACTGTGGGTATCTGAACGTGTATGGAACGACCTCGAGCTCGGTCTCGCCAATCTGGCTGGCTACACACCGCCTCCGTTTGGAGTCGATCCGTCTTCCCAGGAGTCGTTCGTTCCTGGACCGTATGCCAACGAGGACTATACGCCTACTGGGTCGTTCACTCACAACCACGGTGCAGTTCCTGCCGACAGGCTGCTAGGTGGTAGCGGAGTTGGTGGTGGTGGAGTATCGCCGCCTGCTACTGTGCACAATCCATTCAGCAGTGTTCCACCCACAGGTGGCGTACCGGTGGCTTCTGGAGCCGGTAGTGCTCACCATGATGGTGCTAATCCATTTGACGTGATGGAACCGTATGAGGACGACGACGAGATAGAGGCGTACGAGGACGAGCACATCCTCAAACAGTATCATGACGAGCTTGGTGGCAACGAGATGGCCCAGGCGACTGAGGTCAGGAGGATGTCCATTGAAAGGCGGCTCTGGGTGTTTTTCGTATGGGCTCTCACCTTCTGGATCCCGTCGCCGTTCCTCAAGTACGTGATGCGCATGCAGCGACAGGAGGTGCGCATGGCTTGGCGTGAGAAGGTTGTGCTGTGCTTTATCATCTTCCTCATCAACGCAGGCATCATTTTCTACATGATCTTCTTGGGCAAGCTCACTTGTCCAGACTACGACAAGGTGTGGAATGCCGCCCAGGTCCAGACCCACCAGGGTACAACCGACTTCTACGTGTCCATCCATGGCAATGTGTATGATATCACAAAGTTCTACAAGATTCAGCACTCTGACAACGGCATCGACACCACTGCCGCGTTGATGCTAGAGTTTGCAGGCTTGGATCTGTCGGCATACTTTCCTCCGCCGTTGACGGTGGCCTGTCCAAGTCTCGTCTCGGACCCAACTATCTCCATCACGCCCAACTACACCGCTGCACCCGAGACAATTGCCTACCACTTCAGTGGCTCGTATCTGGTGCCCTCCAACACCACTGCTTTGCATAACTATACGTGGTATAACGACGTGTTCTTGCCCAAGATAAACCAGTATTATAAAGGCAAGCTCGTTTCCACGCGAAGTGATCTGCTAAAAACGGCCACCGCCAATAACTACTACACGTTCATACTGGACAACAAGATCTATGACCTAACTCCCTATTACTACACGGTCTCAGACAAGACGGCTGCTGTTTACGCGGCATGGAACTTCTTTGACTCGTCGTTTCTGGATATAGTTACTAATGCGCAGGGGGAAGACATCACCAGCGACTTCACTAACAGGCTGAGTGACACAGTCAAGTCACAGACACTGCAGTGCCTCAACAACGCGTTTGCAGCCGGTGAGGTTGATTTCCGTGACAGCGCAAAGTGCCAGGCGGCAAACTACATTCTGCTCGTTATTGCCGCCATCCTGACCAGTGTCACAGTTGTGAGGTTTTTGGCGTCCATTCGATTCGGTAGCAAGAAGGTTCCGTCCCCACAGGACAAGTTTGTCATATGCCAGATTCCCATCTATACTGAAAGCGAAGAGGACTTTCGTCTGGCTGTTGACTCGCTCACCAACTTGAAGTATGACAATCGTCGCAAGCTGCTGGTGATGGTGTGCGATGGTATGATTACAGGAGCGGGCAATGACCGCCCAACCCCGCTGATTCTACTGGAAATGCTCGGTGTCGATGTCAAGTACGACCCCCCTGCTTTGGCCTACGAGAGCATTGCAGAGGGTGCGAACCAGCTCAACTACGCCAAGGTGTACTCGGGTTTGTATGAGAGCGAGGGCAATGTCGTTCCGTTCATTGTAATTATCAAGGTTGGTAGGCCTCAGGAGAATCGACGGCCTGGTAACCGAGGCAAACGAGACTCGCAGATTCTCATGATGAGGTTCCTCAACAAGGTCCACTATCAGAAGGCCATGTCTCCGCTGGAGCTCGAGCTGTTCCATCACATGAACAACATTATCGGAGTAGATCCCGAGCTCTACGAGTACATCTTCATGGTCGACGCAGATACGTCTGTCGCAGATGACTCATTAACCCGCTTGGTTGCAGCTTGCGCAAACGACAGCCGGATTGCTGGAATCTGTGGTGAGACTGGTTTGCAGAACGAGGAACGCAGCTGGACGACAATGATCCAGGTCTATGAGTATTTCATTTCCCATCATCTGACAAAGGCATTTGAGAGCCTTTTCGGGAGTGTCACTTGTCTCCCTGGTTGCTTCACTTTGTATCGACTCAAGACGGCCAAGAAGTTCAAGCCTTTGATTATCTCCAACGAGGTCATTCGTGATTATTCGAACGTCAACGTGGACACCCTCCATATGAAGAATCTGTTTTCACTCGGTGAGGACCGCTACTTGACCACGCTAATGGCCAAGTACTTCCCAAAGATGAAACTATCCTTCATCGCCGATGCCTACTGCCAGACACATGCTCCCGAAGATTTCTCAGTGCTCCTTTCTCAGCGACGACGATGGATCAACTCCACTGTCCACAACCTGGCAGAGCTGCTGCGACTTCATGACATGTGCGGGTTCTGCTGCTTCAGTATGAGAGGCGTGGTGTTCATCGATCTGGTCGGTACCATGATGCTTCCGTCCGTAGTGGTGTATCTGGGATATCTGATATATACCATTGCCTCCAAAAGCAGCCCTCTTCCCATTATATCTATCATTCTCATCGGTGCTGTGTACGGTCTGCAGGCGCTGGTGTTCATACTGCGTCGCCAGTGGCAGCACATTGGTTGGATGCTGATCTATTTGGCCGCTTATCCCATCCACTCATTCCTGCTGCCGATATACTCCTTCTGGAATATGGACAACTTCTCTTGGGGTAATACTCGTGTGGTGTTTGAAGAGAAGCACGGCAAACGTTTCGTTGGATACGCCAAAGAGGACGTCTTTGATCCAGCATCTATCCCGCTGGAGACATGGGCATCCTATGCACAGCGAAATGGCTTGCCGGGCACTGAACGAAGAATCGTGTTTGATGACAGGAAAGGACGTGTTCTCAACGATGTTGAGTACACGGATCACGGATACGGTTTGCAGGACTTGTCAACCAAGCGGTCCACGATCTTTGACGCCACCAATCCAAGCAGGCTGGGAACGGCGTTTTCGCAATTCAGCGTCGATATGAACAGGGCAGGCACTCCACTGTCGGATGTTGGCCGTGGAACAGTTGCAGATCTCCGCAGCTCGCGCCTCTCATTCGCCGCCACCGAGATGATGGAAGAACCCAAGTTTGACGCTGCTCGCGAGTCACAGTTGCGCGATGCCATCAAGTCTGTGCTCCGAGAGGCGGACTTGGAGAATATGACGAAACGGCAATTGCGCGAAAAGGTCGAGGATCTAGTTGGCATCGTGTTTTCAGGCGTCAAGATAGCTGCTGTCGACAAGCTCATTGACGAAGAGCTCGAGAATATGGAGGACGACGAAGACCTTAATTAGCATTTTCGTTGTGTAAAAAGAATATATTCATAATTGACTACATATATAACTGCAGTTAACGCTGCCTGAATTGACGTTACGAGACTACGAGTCACAGCCATCTAATACGCTATTATGATTCACGCCCACTTCACCTAGTAATATAGTTACGAGGATCTAATCATCAGCTTCTCATACTGAATACTGGCAATATGTTAGACAATTGCGTAACAGTTGCAAAAGCTCGACGGACGTAGACGCAAGAGAAAAAGTACTGCTGGAACTCTCAATGAGTATTACTTACGACAGAGTCGCATTGAAGCAATTTCCTCACGGTTAGAGCGTGGACGGTAATAACGAAGTCAAGTGTTAAACTACAATGGCGTTAACTACAATATACTTATGTATTTATTCTGGCTGCAACAGTTGACGGAGTTAGTTCTGTAGTCCATCTCTCAACGTACACATATTCCCTATTCCAGGCTCCCCAGATTGCGTCATCTCACACCCCCAACCCGCGGACTGGAATACATATATAATGAATGAAGGAGCCTCTCCAGAGATCCCACAGTCATGTCTAGACTTTTGATTGCCCGACGAGCAATTGCGCCTCTGCGAACAAGCAGATCCAAAATTGGCGGCCGTTTTTACAGCTTCAAAGCTTCCGAGCAGGTGAGTTTGCTGGCTGTGTACTCAATGGTTCTAACTTATAGCCTAGAATCCGTATTGGCACCACTGCTCCAAACTTCAAGGCGCTGACTACGGATGGTGAAATTGACTTTCACGAGTTCATCGGCGACAAGTGGACGATTTTGTTCTCGCATCCGGCGGACTTTACACCGGTTTGCACCACAGAATTGGGGGCGTTTGCTGCGCTCAAGGACGAGTTCACAAAGCGCAATGCTCAGTTGCTGGGGTTGAGTGCCGACGACTTGAAAAGCCACGAGGAATGGGTCAAGGATATCGAGGAGACGTCGACCTCTGGTAAGAAGTTCGACTTTCCAATCATTGCAGATTTTGACAGAAATGTGGCCTTTCTGTATGATATGGTGGACGAGGCTGGATTCCAGAAGCTCAGTTCTGGGCTGCCTCTGACGATTCGAAACGTCTTCATCATCGACCCAAACAAGAAGGTCCGTCTGTTTATGGTATACCCAGCCTCTACTGGCCGAAACACTGCTGAGGTGCTGCGTGTTCTCGACGCCCTGCAGCTCACTGATAGCCAAGGAGTAGCTACTCCTGTCAACTGGGTTCCCGGAAAAGATGTGATCGTTCCTACCAGTGTCAGTACTGCCGATGCTCAGGCGAAGTATGGTGAGGTGAAGGAAGTCAAGCCATATCTGCGATACGTGAAGAGTACTGCCAAGTCTTCGGTGCTGGCTTCACCAGCTATTTTCAGTGGATCCTCTTCCTCTTCTGCTGGCTCGTTTGCTATGATTGCTGGTGGCCTTGTTGGGATCGCCGGAGCACTTGTGTTCAGCAAGGACGACCGAATTGCGGATCTTCGCGACGTTGTTGGAAAGTAAGTAGCAAAATAGGCTATCAATAGATGTTAATTAATCAGAATCCATAAAGGTGAACCGGTTGATATCAAGGCCCGACTTGGCACAGGTGATAAAGTCAAGGAACAGGACTGGAAAGATGTAATGGACGAGTTAAAGTCGAGCAAAGAGTATTTTTACCGGAAGGAGCGAAAAGATGACATTAATTCTGGCTATGAGCAGTGAGCTGAGAATTATCTCTGCAGTTGCCTTTCCCATGATTGCTGGAGAAGTGTTAAAATTGAAATGGAAATCATCCAGGTGTATCTCGTTCTGTAGTTCAAGTGTAGGTTTGAGCAGTGGTTCACGGTTGATTCTATTATCTATGTTCCCATAGTGAACTGTAGCCTCCAAGTTTTATACTTACGCTCCGTATATTACTGGTGTATTGCTTCGATGGTGTATCACTGATCCAGGCTAAACCGAGTCAATGTAGAATCTCCTCACACAGGATAAGACTTTTCACAAATAGTCATAATTTTTGTGTTCGAAACAAATTTAGTGCTTCTATTGTATAACACTGTTGGTGAACACTGTTGGTGACGGCAAGGATAAGCCCATTCTTGAGAAGTACCCAAATGGGGAGCGAGTGACCACGAAAAAGTCCTAACAGAACACTCTATTCGAAATTTGGAAGCCAATTGAAACGAACTTGTCTTGAGAATATAGTAACAGTTCAAAAACACTATGATCTGGATTTTACTGTTGGCTTTATCGTTTTAGCATCGGTACTTCCGTGAAGCAAATACATCACATATTTCCTAATTCGGAACAACGGTCGGTATATAGCGAATACACCTAGTAAATACTCCGTTTCCCTACGATTCACAGTCCGCACGTCGGCTCCGCAAATAGTAAGGGCAAGGGTAGCATGTCGGTTGTGATGAGTATAACATTTTTAATATTCAAAGTATCAGCAGACATTTGATCTATAAATGGCTGGTGTTCAATGGATGTTGAGAGGATTGTGTTGATTTAATCGTCTCCTTGATGTTTTGACATACCAACTTACTAAATTTTCTGTTGTCTATCAAAAAACTATTGTGCTTGGGGGACTGAGGAGCGTTAGTGCACACGAACCTAGCACAAATAAATCGCTACACGCTTGTGGAGGTTGCTTTTTATAACATGAGCAAAATCAACTCACATACTTCAGACGACTCCTTGGTCAGAGATAATCCAAGGAAATCTGTCAAGCTGGATGATAGGCAGGATTCTCCTCGCGGAGACATGGTTTTGAGTGGTTCCAAGACTCGTCCCATTCGTGCCTGCACCCATTGCAGGCAACAGAAGATCCGCTGCAATGCTACCGATACCTATCCGATTCCGTGTTCACGGTGTTCTCGTATGGGACGTGAGTGCATAGTAGATCCTCTGTTCAAGCCACAAAAGGGCAGTCAAGTGCAGACGTTGCGTGAGGACTTGAGCTTTTTAAAGCAGCAAGTGGACCATCTTCAGCGCCGTGAATCAATGCTTGTTTCCGCTATTGCCAAAACCAATCCAGAAAGCCCGCTGCTGAATGATATCCGAAATGGCTTGCCGGCTGCTTCTCCCGGTTTAGTCGGCTCGATGAAACGTGGAGAAAATCTGCCCAGTTTAGAACTTTACCACAAGTCACCGATTGGTTCTCCGTCTTCTCCGCCTAATTCTGCTGGTACCGTGACTGCTGCGGCCCACGATTTGCTAGGATTACATCGAACATCACTGGGACAATCAGTGCCTCAACATCTTTCCTATCCAGTATCTGGACTGCCGCCCAAGTCGCCTGCTACCATTCTCGACAAAGAATCTCCAGATTCGCATCACCGAAATCTGCCAGGTATAGCGGTACAGCACGGGCCTGCTGTGACTTCTTCTTCGTCGCCAGCGTCTTCGATAACGTCGGCTTCCTCGGTGGTCTACAAAGTCGGGGATGTCAGGCTTTCTGGAGAGCATGCAGAGGAGTTGCACAGCAGATTCATGAAGGATTTTTTGCCCTATGTACCAATTATCCATTCCAATTCTGCTGCGGAGCTCTACGAGCAGTCCCATCTACTGTTTTGGACTGTGTGTCTAACAGCCTCGCTCTCTGAGCCAGAACCTTCCTTGTATTATAGTCTATGCAATCTCATCAAGCAAATGGCGATAGAGGCTTGTTGGTTGCAAACACCAAGATCGACACATGTGGTTCAAGCTCTAGTTATTTTGGGGATTTGGCCACTGCCAAATGAAAAAGTGCTAGACGACTGTTCATATAGATTTGTTGGGTTGGCCAAAAGTGTTGCCATGCAATTAGGTATGCACCGAGGAAAGTTTATTTATGAGTTCTCGCGGTCCCAGACAAGCTTACCGGACGCAGAGAAGTGGAGGACCAGGACGTGGCTTTGTATATATTTTGCCGAACAGGTGTGGAGTGCAAGTCTTGGGTTACCTCCCAACACTCCAGTTGACTTCCTCATTGACGAGGCCACTCGCGATGATGCCTCACTGCCAAAATCATTTAGATCGCTATTAGTTTTGTCAATTTTTTATTCCAAGCTGGCCACTTTGATGGGCTCAAGTATAACATCTCCGGATGGCTTGCTCGACGCGCCAAGCAGATGTTCAACTCTATACATATTGGAACAGGAGCTGGACAGAATTGGAAAATCGCTCGAGGTCGAGGACCCGTCGGTTGAAATGTATTACCTCTATATCAAGCTCATGGTATGCGTCTTTTCGTTTCTTCCTGGCACGTCAAAGGAAGATCAAGCACAATATGTTGCAACTGCTTTTCAGACAGCCACTAGAGTTGTGACACTCATGTCTAAACTGGTCGAGCATCGCAGGCTGATCGAGTATCCTGTGTACATGAGACATGCTGTATCTTTTTCGGCCCTTCTTCTTTTCAGGTTGCATCTGTCGCCGATGCTTTTACCTCAGTACGTTCAAAGTGCCAGGCAGTCCGTCGTCACGGTGCACCGCATGTACCGCAACATGTTGACAGCTTGGAAAGATCTCGAGAACGACATATCGCGAACTGCCAAAGTACTCGAGAAGCTTAATTTTGTTATTATAACTCATCCATATTTATTGACTGAAGCCCCTCAGGTTATCACGCGGATGCGGTCGCACCTGACTGCTTCATTGTTTTACGAGCTCATCTGGGCAGTGCACGAAGCACGGCGACGTGGTGCGCCCATTAAAAGCACTTCGACAAATGACCCAGTGGTGGGTGAGAATTCGCCGGTTCCTCAGCCATTGGTTGGTCCAAAGGCTCCCTCTTTAGCTCGCTTCGAGTCGGTACCGCCGTTGCCATTTTACAATCAGATTACGAGGGATAATTTCGTCACCAATACGACCACAACTCCGAACGGTACAACCATCACGACTCTGGTGCCCACCCATCCCAATGCGTCGCTGCGTGTTGCGAACAATTCTGACGTGGGAACCGTTTCGACGAGCCCTCTTCCGTCTAATGAGGTTGAATCTAATATCACTCTTCCCAGGCTCAGTCCGCACGGAGTACCTATACTGGACTCAAACGTGGTCTCCAGAGATTCCCCTACAGGTTCTACATCTGGTCAATCTGTTACTGCTTCACTTCTGGATTCTACTGGTGCGTCGAACGACCCACTTCATCTGGAGACTTTGATGCAGGGAATCGACTGGATGAATGATAAAAGTGACGACTTCTTAGGGTGGATGGATATGACCGCTTCGCCATTCTGATTAATATGGATGATGGACTATGGATTATAAATTATATTATTTTTTTACGTGAATACTAACCGCTGGCATTTAATCTAAAAAAAATTACTTTTGTGAATATTCATGAGTAAACCTTCATATCGCGTATGCTTCTTTCGCGTATGTATTATACCGTACCCTAAGTTCAATCCAAACTCGTTGACGTTCACCATGTCAGATGGAACAGATGGTGAGGTATCGCTTTCGTTCGAGAATTCTGGTATAAAATCATCTTCAGAAGACAACCAGCCTAATGCTGTATTATACTGGCTTGCAAATGTTCTACAGGAGCTTAAACGTCGGCAGATTTCGGGTGAAACTCAAGTTGCTGTGAGCAACGCCCTGAATTCACTGCTGGAGTTCATTGACCATTCCAAAGGAAACAAGCCAGCATTGACTACAAAGGCTATCCGAATTGAAATTTCTGCAGCGTACAAGACGCTGTATAGCACTGGACTGAGTGTCAATCTTTTTGAAACGGCCAATAAGGTGGCTGGGTATCTAACTGCTGGTAAGCCAGAAAAATACTCAGAAATGAGACAGTAAGTTGAATTGAGATAGTTCTATCATAGTCTCTGACACAGTGTTGCAATTTCAGCGATTGGATCTCTTTTCGAAGTAGCAGGCCAGAATGTATGTTAGCCGTTGACTAATAGGGATATTAACCATAGATCATTTCATTAGCACCGCTTATTGTGCTGACTCTCCTGAAAGCTCTTAAAGGCGCATCCAATGTAAGTAGTTGGTTTTTTTGAGCTGTAAATGCAACAACAAGAGCTGATGCAGAATGCTGGTTATAGATGTACAATACTTTCTTCTTTAGCGACTATGTGCGCTACATCGGCTGATACTCTTGATGACGCGGTTGTGAAGGACATTTGGAAGAGCGCAAAATCTCACAGCTCTGACAAGTCGGCTAGGGTGGCAGCAGCAGCATTTGACGTATACCGAGAGCTGGTTTTGCAGCGGATAGTTTTCAAGAGCTCGTCAGACTTCGAGTCGTTCAAGAGTTTATATCTCAAAGCCCTCGACTCTCCACATGCGATTGTAAGGAAAAGTGCTGCGCAGGCGCTATCAGCTGCTCTCATTCAATTAGATAGCCTATCCAAATCAAAGGAAGTGGAAGTTGCCAACCAAAAGGCTCAGACGCGACCCCGTCGGACTGCCATTCAGGATGACGACATAGAAGAGCCTAGCGGGAGCAGGGCAGGTTCTCCGGCAACTGTGAGCTCCGTAACGTCTTCTAAGTCAAAGGTATCATATTTTTCTCTGACATTTACCGATGCCCTTAAAGTGCTGTTGTCAGCCTATGGTCATGGGACAGCCTCGAATAGGGTGAGAGTAGGTATAGTTCAAACGATATCCTTCTTTTTTCTGGCTAGCCAACCGTCTATAATCGAGGAGCATTACACAACCATTGCCCAGACTTTACTCAAGGAGGGGGCATGTAATCCCCATGTGCGAACAAGTAGCTACCGGATTATCTCGACCCGTCGACATATTCAGTTTCTATTAAGTGAGGTCATAGGCCGCCAAATCTTAGGAGAGTTGAGCCAACTAGCGGCGGCAAAATCTCTGACTAACGACATACTGAAAAACTTCCCTGCCGTGATGAAGGAGCAAATCGAACCTCCAAAGGAGATGCTTGTCTCAACTTTGGAATGCTTGCGAGATTTGATACGATTCTTAGGGCCAGCTATTTTCCCAGCTGCTGATGGCATAAAGGATGCGCTCTGGCAACTGCTTTCTCATCCTTCATACGCAGTTCGCGTTCATTCAGCACTAGTTATCAAAGATCTTGTCAGCGCAGTGCCAGCGCTTATTATGCCCCTATTGACCAAGGGGCTGAATCAGATCAATCACGATGTACAGCCCTCTTCGGCAGCGTCCGCAAATATCTCATCTACAACTTTCGATAGGGCAGTTGGTAATGCTTACATGGTAGCTGTGCTAGCCAGTGTAACCAACCAGTTCCCCCAATATACATCTCTAGAGCTGACGTCTCGAGTATTTACAACTGCTACATCTTTTTTGAAGGGAGGAGGCAATGTAACTGCAGTCTCTACACAGATCCATATTGGATGGCTGCTGCTAAGCGGATTAATGGTCTTGGGACCAAATTTTGTCAAAGTACATTTATCACAGTTGCTTCTAATATGGAAGACGGCCATTCACAGAACTCATGGAAAGGACCATACCTCAGATAAGAGTGTTATTGAACTTATATATATGTTGCACGTTCGCAACTGTGCATTGTCCTGCATGAGTGCTTTTTTAGCTCATAATTCACGATTGGTAACTGTTGATGTGGCTCGAAGAATCAGCGTCATGCTCCAGAATGCGTCGGCGCTGGTGTCTTCCATCCCATCCAAGCGTTTTGCCGACGATGACGGATCTCAGCGCCTCGACAGAAACCTTTCTTTGTACTTCTACGAGCAGGCTGTCCGTGAAAAAATCCAGCGATGTTATATTTATATATGTGAGCATCATCAGAATACCAGCGAGGCGTTGCCTGGAAATATCCTCACTTCAGCAGTCTCGAGCTTTGCCGACCCTGAAAAAAATACGAATTTGCAGTTAACAACTGCTATCGCAGCGGGAACGGGTGCTATTGATAGTGTTTGGGAACTGGCGGACAACGATGCATGTGGCCTAACAGGCAAAATTCAAGCGTTCCATCTCAAGTCATTTGTAGGATCAAAGATGATACCAGGTAAAGCATCGGACGATATTGAGAATCATTGGCTGGCACAAACAGACTGGCTAGACGAACTCGAGGCTGATATCAAAGTTCCCATTCTACCAGCCCTCGAGTTTAACGCAGAAGCTGTTCTTTTTGAAGACATAAGTGACTCTTCTTCTAGTTATCCTGTGTCGACTTTGGTTGTTGATTCCTCCATCGATTTGTTTGTTTTGCTTCTTCCGACTCAGACTCCCAAGGTCCTGGAAAGCATTCTAGATCAGTTGCGAACCTACGTGATGGCTCCCAGTCAGAAGAAAAACAACAGAAAAGAGGCGATTGTTGCGAACGCTATTGTAACTGTCTACGAGTCGTTGAAGTATGTGCAGCACCTCCCGAAGAAAAATGCTAGTTTCAAAAACCCTCGTGTGTTGAATATTTTTTTGGAAATCATTAAGCAAGTACTTGGCGATGCAGACCATCGTATAAGGAACATTGCGGCACAAGCGCTTGGCATCTTATGCTCGATAGGGACAACTTCTCTCGCGACAGAGGTTATCAAGTCCTTAATTGATGACATAGTGTCAAATACCAGCCCTAACTCAAGAGCTGGTAATTCGCTTGCATTGGCTAATATTTTGAAGCACGTAGGAGGAATGTTTGCTGGCCTTCATCTAAAGACAATTCTGGGCGTCATGATCTCGCTTGCAAACGATCCTCATCCAACGGTGCATTTCTGGGCGTTGGAGGCAATTTGTGTGACAGTGGACCATACGGGGTTGAGTTTTGCAGCTTACGCGTCCATCACGCTATTAACATTGAACAAACTGTATTTATTGGAGTCACATAGCGATGAGACAAGTTCTCCAGCTTCAAATAATCTCGATGTTGAATTTTCCACTACAAGAGTTATTGCAAGGTGCGTTTACACTCTCGTCAGTATGCTTGGACCCGATTTGCGTGATAGTTCGAAGAATCTGTCGGCAGTGCTCACTCTGAATCGGCAATTTGAGGTCTCTTTAAATGAATATGTTAACTTATACGCGTGTCAAATCAATTGCGATTTGATAATATTTACTCCATCCAGCGTCAACATTGTGGCATTCGCCAAGAAGATGCATCGCTTTTTGCTGAAATCTGATAGCCGACTGCTTCACGGAATGGCTGTTGAAGGGCTTTATCAGCTTATAAAGACCAGACCGTCTGAAGTATTTGAAATGATCGGTGACGATTTGGAAAGGGACATTTGGATGGCGCTTGACAGGAATCCTCAGAATAGCGAGCTTAGAAGTTTTATTGAATACTGGCTGGATCAGACGGGTGTTCAAGATCCATTTCAGTGGATCGCAAGGATTCAGAACATACTTTTAAAGCCACGCGATGCATTTTTAAAGAGATCGGATAGCGAGCTACACGATCCGTCTACAGGTGCAGTAGTAGATATTGGACTGCAGGATGAAGAAGGTGAGTCTTTTGCTGGCACTGCTGACAGTCCTAAAGCGGAGACGAGCTCTAATGAATTACTCAAATGGCAAACAAGAGAGCTGGCGCTGGAGTTGAGTCTGAAATTGGTCCACATTATGTTGAAGGGAAAGTCGTTGAAGGAAAAGGAAGCGAGCCCTATAGCCTTGAAGGTGGGTGAGGTGGTCAAGGTGGCATTTTCAGCTGCTACTTCCTCAGTCCTTCAGCTGCGCCTATTGGGACTTAAATTGCTTGATGAAATATTAATAGAGTTGAGTGAGGTCGTGGATCCGGATTTTAGAGAGGTACCTCTGCTTGAACAGTACCAAGCACAAATCAGTTCGGCTCTGACACCTGCATTCAGTGCTGACAGCTCCCCTGAGCTAGCATATGAAGCAATAAAAGTGTGTGCCACATTTATCGGAAGCGGGATAATTAAAGACGTCACGCGTATGGGGAGGATTCTAAAGCTGCTGACAGCTGCCTTAGAAAGTTGTTCAGGAGCGCAGGTGGTACTTGGCGACTTCAATATTTCTAGTCCCAATGCGCAGACAATGATGCAACTAGCAGTGCTCTCGTTGTGGGCAGAACTTCAGGTTTCCAGTGTGACGGCAGGGCACGAGTACTTGGTGGATGTTGTCAAGCCAAATGTGCCTATACTGGTGCCCCAATGGATCAATGCGCTGCGAGACTTTGCCAGGCTCAGGTTCGAGCCTGAGCAAAGTTCCAGTATCACCGGTGGGTCCTCAATTACAGGCTCGATCGATCAAATGTACTCGTCCCTGTCCCGAAACAGCGTGCTTCCCGCTTATCAGCAGTCTTGGCTACAGCTGGTTGAAGCGATTGCATCGTTAATAGAAGAAGACTCTCAGCAAATATTTGATATTCTTCATGAGCGTGATAACATTGTTGAGTCGGAGGTACCTCATGATGATATTAAATATAGCACCGAACCAGCAGCGTTCTTCTTTGTCTTATTTGGACTATGCTTTGAGGCGTTGGTACGCCCGCAGCAATCCTTGGGCAGCAGCGATGGCGACTCAAGACTGAAAGTGTTAAACGCATTAAAACGGATTCTCCATCGATCTATCAGCGGTGCAGCTGTCTACAAGGACGAAGTACTGGCAGAAACAGTAGATGTGCTCGACCGGATAGCACTGACAGGAACCATTGAAGAACAGTCGTCAGTCGTTTCAATCGCGTGTAACCTGTGCCTCAACCACCCAGGAGCCGTGGTTTCGTCCGAGAAGGCAGACAGTGATAATAGTGAAATCACCGAAAGCGTTGACCAGCTCTTCGAGCTGTTCCGGGTGGTTATGCTACCACTAACTCTGATGTTTCCGTTCTTCGCTGATGGAGGAGCATCTGGCCAGAAGAACCGCTTTGTCAATGATGGCCGTCACATTTCCCTGGTAAGGCAATGCTTAGAGTCTTTAGTGGCAATGATTGCTGTGTTCCCTAAAGTCATCAAAGTTGATCTGTTTGCCAGCCTGTTGTATGTGTTTGAAGAGTTGTTAGAGGTCGACGAATGCCAAGCTACAGTGATCCCAGGGTTACTCGTGAGCCACAAAAAATTGCTACAAATGATGATGAATGTCAGAAACAGCTCCAAGGAGAACGCAGAGGTGATAGATCAGGCGATAAGCATGGCGTTTTCGAAGCTGGTTGCATTATTGAAGACGACCAGTGATCTTGCGAGCAACACGGATATAGCCAGACGTCGCAATTGCTTACTATCGGCAGTAGTCATTATCACCAGCTGTGGACAGGCAATTGAGAGATACGAGGCCGCAAGTCTTGTGGAGTTTGGCGAGCAACTCGTCGAAGGAATAGCGCACCCACAGTTGTCAGCCGTGGTGACTGAGTGTATCAAAACGTGTCTAGTATCTACCATGAATACGCCGGTTGGCAAAGTGCTAGCAGAAACTCTACTCCCCACAGTGGTTTCTCTGGTGGGTAGTAGTGGCCCAGCAGCTGAGGATGGAGGTGGCTCACGACCAGTATATCTTGCTGGCAAGCTTGCCAACGACATATTGACTTCCTATGTGCTGTCGCTTTCTGAGGCATCAGTGAAGCCGGGTCTATCTATAGCGCTGCCAACGCTGGTATATTTTTTGGACGACAATTCGTGCGGTATCCCATTAGCGTCGAGAAAGGAATACGTACGCCAAAGGCTCGTTCAGCTTGCAAGTCACAATGGACTCTCTTTCAAGCAAGTGGTGCAAAACGATTTGACGCAGTACCAGAGAGATGTCTTGCAACGCACACTACAAAGTGAGCCAGTGGAGGCTCAAATTGAGAATGACGAGCCCAAGGTTCATATAGAGCTGAAATCATTTACGTAGAATTAAAGTTGAGAGAGCGCAAAAACAGAGACGTAACCTATCGGATAGTAAAAAGTGTATTAAAAGAACGGCAGAAACATCAACTAGAAGAAAAAGACGGGGGGCTATAATTTCTGTTCCGGCTGTTCGTTAGTTAATATACTAATTTACTAATATTTGATATCAACAACTGGTCGTAATGCCGACAATGATCACGTAACTAACTGTCAGGGTTCGTGATAGGTGCGCGTGCCTTTATTCTGAATACAGCCTTATGTAGCCCTGTATCCGGTTGCATACAAAAAATAAATATAAAGGCAGTCAAAATATTAAAAAACTACTAAATATAACAAATTGCATCGAATATGGGTCTACTGTCCTGGGGCCACAAAACCAAGGGCCAACAGGTAGAGTGGCAGGAGCCAGTGCCGGGAGCTTTAACAGGCACCGAATCAAGTGCCATCGCGAAGTCGATGGTGGTGAACCCAGCAGCATATTTTGAAAAATATGGATTCCCAGGACCAGTGCATGATATCGCGAAACGAGCACAGTTTATCAGCTGCTACGACCGCCGGTTGAGAAACCCTGGATGGGTGATTGAGCATATTACGAGCGAATCGCTGCAGCTTAAAGATGGCAATCGGCAATCGAGCATATTCAAGGAAGACACGGCGATTCCATTGTTGTTTAGAGGCCGTCTGGCAGACTACTTTCGCAGTGGATATGACCGAGGCCATCAGGCACCAGCAGCAGACGCCAAGTTTTCCCAAGACGCTATGGATGAGACGTTTTTTTTATCCAACATGTGTCCTCAAGTGGGCGACGGATTCAACCGAGACTATTGGTCGCACTTCGAAACGTTTTGTCGGAAGCTCACGAGCAGTTATGGGTCTGTCCGAATAGTAACAGGACCGCTGTATTTGCCCAAGAAAAGCGCGGACGGGAAATGGCGAGTGAGCTATGAAGTGATTGGCAATCCGCCAAATATTGCTGTACCGACGCACTTTTTCAAGATTATCATTGGCGAAAAGCCTCTTGTGCCCACGATTTCTCCTCGAGGAGTGGCTGTTGGGGCATTCATCATGCCGAATGCTGTCATCGATAACTCAACTCCATTAAAGAGTTTTTACGTACCCGTTGAGGCCATTGAGCGGGCGTCTGGGGTGGAGTTTCTGCCGCTGCTGGCGGAAAGTGAAAGACGGGACCTGTGCCGTGAAGTGACGTGTGAAGTTGTTGTGCGGGAGTTTCAGAAGGCGATAGCTCCACCAAAAGAGAGGTTAGCGCTGCCAGAACCCAGAAGTTAGAATAACACTCAGTAAAAAAGGATTATTACAAAAAAGACAAATTATCAGTCCATCTCCTTGGCTGTGGAGGCTGTCAGTGACTCCATCACCAGATCGGCTACAGGATACCGTATTGAATGCACCGGTTCCTTGTGTTGTTTAAGTTGACCATTTCTAACGTCTATACGAGCACAGACAATTACTGAAATCACAGTGTCAAAGTGAACACAATCTTAAGATAGACCTAACGCCGAAGGCTCTATATCTGTCTGTCTACAGTTGGAAATGAATTTAAGAGTAATATTATGCTCACGCAAAGTTAGAACTACAAGTAGAAAAGTAGACAAGACAAACAAACACATCTGCAGGGCCAGTGACAGTAATAAATTAGTACGCTCAGTCAGTGGGTGTGGACTGGTTAGCGTCCTCTGGGTCCCCTATACCGTCCTCGTAGATGCCAATGACACACTCTGATTCTGGTAGACACGGAGAGTCAACGACCTTGCAAATGCGCTGCTCACCACGGCCCTTGCGGAAGTAGAGGCGCGTGGTGGACGCGTGAGCCACGATGTTACCGCCAATAGGCTTTTTGGCATCGCCGAACATTGCAGCCATGCCGTCGACCTGGGCCACCACCTGGTTAGTGATGACGACCGCAACGCCAAACTCATCTGCCAGACGCTGGAGGCCCCTCATGAACCGTGCGACGTGGCCCTGACGCGCCGACAGCTCACCTCGTCCCGAGAAGTCCGTACGGTACAGAGCCATAATGGAGTCGACCACCACCAGCGAGAACCTCGCACACGCCATCATCTCGGCTGCCTTGGTGAGGAGCTCTAGCTGGTGGTCCGCGTTAAATGCGCGTGCGTACGCTACGTTGTCGAGCACCTCGGATCCCATGCCGTACCGCGAAGCAATAGACAGCAGTCGCTGGGGCCTAAAGGTGCCCTCCGTATCAATGAACAGACACTTGCCCTCTCCACCATTATGATCCACTGGCAGCTGGCATGTGATAGCGAGCGTATGGCACAGCTGGGATTTGCCGGTACGAAACTCACCGTACAGCTCTGTGATGCTACCAGTCTCGACTCCTCCTCCCAGCAGGTTGTCAAGCGACTTGGATCCCGTGGTGATGCAAATAAGCTCTGACCGCCGTTGGTGGAACTCTGTGGCGGTCGTAAAGCCCAGATGGACGTGTTTAGACGCCTCAGCAAGCAGCTTGTCTGCTTTTGCCTCCGAAATGCCCTTGATTTGCAACAGGTTCTTTTTGGCGCTTTGTGTTAACAGTGGCAATAAATACCATGGACCGATTCCAATTCACTTACGTGTATGCGATGGACTCGACCGTGAAAAACCCCGCATCCTGTAGCTTCCTGATGTCGGTGGACCCTACGCCGTTGCCCTCGAGCTTGCCCACGAGCAGCGGGCCCCACCCAGTCGAGTACTCGTCGTCGACGTCTGGCTGCGACATTGGGACGCGAAATAGGCGCGAAGAGCTCATAAATGAGGGTGGTGGCACGTGACGTCTGGTCCGGGAGGAAAGACGGTTAGGGTGAGGTCGCCGCACAGGCCGCTACGCCGCACAGGCCACAAGTGGCATGCGGCAACGCAACGCACCTGAAGTACGGTAAAGCAACCCCCGCCCAAGCTGGTCCCTAAACGGCGCTGCAGCCCGCCTAATCGAGGCGCCGGTCGCAGGCCTGCACGTGACAAGGCATTGTGACTGCCGGATCCGGCGTGTTCGATGGGTTAGCCCAGGCATTTTTCCCAACTGGGACGGCGCTATGCGATGGACAAAAGTGACATGGCGGGATTCGGCACGCGAATCGGAGATCGCTGCTCGACTCGGCCTGGCTAGGCAAAGTGCGCTTAAGGTTGGGCGGAGAAGCTTTTTTCGCGGCTATATAAGGACGGCATCGGCCTACGAAACCCACATCCAGCAGGTGGTCACTTGTAGTAGAAGTGCCAAACTCACCGGCAAACAAGTTGCTGCCAAAACAAGTCGCCAAGCAGTCGTTCAAGCAGTCGCCGAGAGCAGTGGCTAAGCTAGATTTTTACAAATCAGTCTGAAGTCAGTCTATTGTGCTGCCAGGTCTTTTCAGTGCTGCTGAGTCTGTAGTGCTGTTGTTGTGTCTACAGTACTATTTAAGAGTCTATAGTGCCGCTATTAAGTTAGCGTGTAGTGTTCATTCCAGACTTCGTTGAGTTGGTCTGTCTCTGTCTGCATATTGGGTCGACGATTAGTATTCACACCAATTCTGGTACTCATTGACTCTTGTCTAAATCGTGATAATTCAGTATGATGCAGGTGGACGGGCCTTCGCACAGCACTGCCAGCACCTCGTCGCTGTTCCTGGGGTCCGCCCAGCAGCCCTACACCACCCTCGAGGCACGCGTCAAGGCCCGCCTCGAGCAGTGGCGGATGGCCATGGTGCAGCGGATGGGGTTCAAGCCCGAGCAGATCGATTGGTGCTGCCGCAACAATGTGGTGATGCACGACATATTTATTGAGGCCATCGCGCGGTCCGCGTCACAGATCCGCAGCCAGCGCGACCTTGAGAAGGTCGCCTACTACTGGCATTGGGTCGACAAGTACGGCGCCGAGGTGTACGACGCGATCCAGGACGAGCTGGTGCCCAAACGGGGCCGCGACGAAGACTATGGCTACAGCAAGCGGGTGCGGGTCGCCTAAGAACAAGAAAAAGTTGCAACGTCACAAAAAAAGTCGCGCCGACCTGAAGCGCAGCTCTTGTATTTATAGTTGGAAATGGAAATGGAAAAGGAAATGGAAATGGAAAGAGATCTGTAATGTAATGCACTTGTAGCACCAGCTGGCATGCGTTGACAGCTGACTATGCTAGATTGAAACCTGCTCTGTACTGTATAATATGTCAGGTTGATGCGATGCATGTCGCGCTGGCTGCGCTGATCGCAGGGCCATAAAGCTGGATCGAACAGCTGACTATGTGAATGTGCGTCATCGAAGAAGCTGGCAAAACTGGATGTAATAAAGATTAACCAATATCTTGGTGATTGATTTGCATGTGGATTAGCTAACGGAGTCTAACTGCTGCTTTGTTGTGCCTGGCCAATCGACGCTCATGCTGCAGCTGAGCGTTCACGCCTCATGAGTGCCCCCCTATACTAACACGGATATGCCAGGCGACGACGTAGTCCAATTCTGAATATTCCCCAGTCAATACTTACTTTTATTCATCTTTAGCTTTTTGTTTAGGTTAAATTTCTGATATACTGTGTTTAGTGAAGGACACATATTATCGGTGTTTTGGTGCATGATGGTGTAATCAGGTAGATTGGATCGACGACTGCGAGTGAACAGCTTGTCACACACACATGCATTATATACTACGCCCGTATTGGACTTTAATGAAAATGTACGACTATATAAATCTATGATTGTACTATTAGAGTATATAAGAAAACATTCATCAAAGCGCATGTAGCTAATTGGGACTGTATCAGCAGCAACCCACTAGTACTCGAAGCTCTCCAAATGAAATGATACCATACATGACGCGCCAGCATTCGTTGTCAGTGTAGGCTCTGCGAGGAAGTTAATCAAGTCCTGAGCCATATTTTGACAATCTGTCAGCAAGTTAACCAGAGGCTCTCTTTTTCTGATGGATAGCATTTAGAAACCGTATTGACATCCGGAGTTCGTTCTCTTCTCTTATCCGGCTCAGACTGTTTTGAAATGGACTCGTTTATGTGACTCTGATCTTCGACTGATGATTTCTTTTATCTTAATCATGGCTCTTAGCCAAGGTCTCATTTAGAGCGTGATGATCCCTACTATCTTATGAACGAGAGAAACCTCGGTAATGGACATGTGATTTCCTTGAAGATGAGCTATTGTGCTGCGGGAATCTCTCATGATGGTGCGACGCGTGCTAACCTGAGCCATGGTATTATATCGATCTCTCATATCGACATGAGTACTGTGATTTGGAGCCATAATAAACTCACTGACCCCTCATGATTTCCTGCCATCAAACTCACGCGAAACTCACGCGCATGTTCTACCAAGAAATCGTTTATTTGCCACAAAACTCACCCGCCTGCAAAATTTATCTTGCTCTTACTGACGTTTCATAAGGCCAGCCAGCATAAATTGAATTAGACGAAAAATGGAGCTGGAGCAGCGAAGAGATAGGGATGAAAAAACTTCCGCTTCAATGCATCTGTCTAGCGTCTCAAGACTGGTGAAAAATAAAACAGTCCAACAGTAGAAATGCGTTTTGCTGTGAGTTCCGGTGACAAGCTGAGCTTGTTCATCCGTCATAGTGATGATGCATAATAAATTATAATGCTGATGTAAACATGTTTAGGCAGGCTACTTCCGCAGACGCGTAGCGATTACTAACTGTGCTAGCACACTGAGTTTACATCCGCGGATCAATAAGGCCATTACAAATTTGGTGATAGGGAAGCAACTGTAACGGTTCCGCGGAATGGAGCCATTCGTAATACGAGGTGGATTGACTATTGCCACAGTATTTCTTAATTCCGCTCCCGTGAAAGTATGAGAGAACGTAGCATTCAGGATTTTTTTATCATCTAAACACCATCCTTCCACTATGGCGTCGTCACTAGCGTACTTCATTTCAGGCGCGAACCGAGGAATTGGTTTCGAATTGACCAAGCAGCTCAGTTCCAGGCAGAATTCAAAGGTGTTTGCTACTGCAAGATCTCCAGAAAAAGCTTCCGATTTGCAATCATGGGCACAGAGTCACCCCAACGTTCATATCCTGAAGTACGATGCTTCTGTCAACAGCGATGCAGCAGCAGTGGCAAAGGAGGTTGAGAAATTATCGCCTGAGGGTATTGATGTTCTCATTCCAAATGCTGGAAGTAGTGAAGGCCTCAATACGGTGCTAGGGACTGAAGATGATGTTTGGATTTCGCTGTATAAAATTAATGCTTTGAGTCCTATTTTGCTATTTAAGGCCCTGTACCCTCTTCTCAAGAAGAAAAATACCAAAAAAGTCCTGTTTGTTAGCACCGCACTCGCTTCGATTGGTGGCTACATTCCCTATCCGTCATCCGCCTACGGGCAGAGCAAAGCTGCTCTTAACTACACCACCAAAGAGCTCAGCACCGAATTGGATGCGGAGGGATTCATCTTCATTGCTGCTCATCCTGGGCTAGTAGCCACTGATCTTGGTCATGGCATTGTTAGTGGTGCTAAGGCACTCGATGCGGGTTTAGGTGCTCAAGTAGAGGCTACTCTTATTTCCACGGAGACCAGCGTCAACGGCATTCTTGACCTTATTGACACTTTTACTTCTGAGCAGAATGGAAAGTTTTTGCAGTACAATAAAGACGAATTGCCTTGGTAAACAGAAGCTATGATTATGTCACAATATTGAACTATGTATGTTCTGTAAGTAATAGAAGTCTCTCTTAGGCTTATGTTCAGTCGAAATAGTTCCACATGCATGCAGGAAGTACTCGTGGTACTTATTAACATAAGATTTATTAATTTATGCATTTATATTTCATTAATAGGCTTCTGCTTACTAGTTTTGGGATGAACGACGCAACGTAAGATCATTTTTGGAGTACATCCAATTGCGTTTGCTACAGAGGGGCGGCGAGTGGCACTCTAATATTTGGATCTCAGCGTCTTAAATTTGATACTGCTGGAAGCTATCCCAATTCTGAAGAGACTCAAAGGGCTGAAGAAACCCGAAAGATTCATTATTTCTAAAAAATCATCTGGGTTCGATGCCGAATGCGTCTATGCACTTACTATTGACCAGGCGAGTGACAAATTGAGAGACTAGCGCATACGCTATTACTCAATGTCCGCGGAGGCATAGTGATTACTTGGATTGACTGTCCACTGTGCCATTATAACATGATGAATGACAAATTTTGAGACTAGTGCGAATATGCTTATGCTATGTCCGCGGAATGAAGGTGATTACCAGATGCACTAGTAGGCCAGCTGAGGTAGGACCCACGCAGTTCAACTTGTACTTGAACGCTATCAGTAGACGGCGGCATATAATAGACAATAATAGCTTGCGCCTTAAGAAGCTGGAAAGTACTTTCTCCCTGGTCGCATTGCGCGTTACTCGTGCTGGATGGTCTGAGTGTATAGTGACCACGTTCAGGTTGATGAAATTACGTTTTTTTCTCAAGGAGTAGTCCTGATTAGGAAGGAGGAGACTAAGAAAAATTGCCCAGCAGTTGTCACAGCGAAACTCAATCGCTCACTTCGTGCTATGTTGACATGCTTTTATGACTCTGTCGAGTTGTAGCAACGGTAACCCAGTTGAAGTGTGGGGACCGTCTATGCACGCTGGCAGCTGATATCTATCGACATTTGAGTTACCTATTTATCATTTATGCTCGAGTAGATAAGAGATCGCCTTTGTCGGGTCATGTTCGGTTACTCTATTGCAACATACAGCTGTGCTTCCCTCCCGTCCGTCTCGATCTGGCATCCGACTGGAGTGCTGATGTCCACTCTCTGCCGTACTTACATACATGAAGGTTCTTTGATATCGGTCTTGAGCGCGGCAGTCAAATACGAGACGCGTTGGATTGATAGTCCATGCAGGGACCGCATACATAACGTTACATAATTACATATATACGGCGCATTACATTGCACGGTACTTCATTAAAGCAGTCATCTGCCGCCTCAAACTGTGTGTATAAACGCTGTCCTGTTGCACCGTTGTTTCAGAGAAATCAGTGTTCAGTTTCCATCAGAGTTTTATCCTTTTCTGCTCTTTGGCGTCGTCTGCAGACATGTTATTTTTTTTGTTTTACCGTTAGTTAACCAATTGCGGGATATTGCATGACTTTGTGTCGACTTCGTATAAGTGTTCTACGAACATTGTATAAATGCTATCAATGTGTCACTTTAATTTCTTAATGATTTATTAATTATATTCTTCTCATGATCGCCTCCTGTAATAAATGGATCAAGGGATGATGTGTGGCGTCGTCCTGCATACGGTCCCCTACAGATCGCGCTAAACCTGCAGCTGACAGCGTCGTTCGCTAACAGCTCCTACCACAAAACTTCTAAAGAAGTTTCCAAAACCTTTGAAAGAAGATTACAAAATCTCCTAAACAACACTTCGACTGCTCTATAAGCCTACCCGATCTTTGATCGAATCCCCAGTACCGTACTTGTCGGATTCCGTTGCCAACCGTCAGGTGCGTCTGGGTTAGGCCCCTATGCCGACGCGACGCGATCAATTTGCCCAATTGGGCAAATCACCGCCTTATACCCCTTATGATTTCCCTTGGCTGGCAAAGGTCCGTGCATCTTTTCTTTCTCTCCCATAGTACTCTGCTTGTAGGTGTAGATTTCCTGGCAAGAAATGACAGCTGTAGCGCCTCGTAAGGGCTTTTTCCGGCGCCTGTTCAGCTCGCGGACTGGTCCAGGCGCTAAAAAGTCCCAGTCGTTTACGAGTTCTCGTCAGTTGGACAATTCGTATGGTTTCCAAGTAAGTTTGTGCTGCTGCCGGTACTCCAACAGGGGCCACCCCTATAGTCTGGCAAACTTTGGTTGAAGCTTAAAGCAATAAAGCTAACCCAGCACCCGGACAAGCCTTCTGACTTGTCTCAGCCTCCAATGGACCTCCTGACTCCAGTGAGCTCCACTACGGACCACAAAGTCGCAAACACTCCGTCTGACGGCAATGCCAACCAATTGCCAGCTTCTCCAGATGGTCACCGTCGCCAGTTGTCGGCAGCAGCCTATACGTTGCCGGCATTGTCAATTGGTGCTGAATCTCCAGCAATTGCCACGCCAGACCACTCTCCAATGTCGTCTTCAGGAACGTCTCCCCAAAGTGTCATGAGCGTTTCGTCTGTCGACTCCACCAGGCCAGCTCCACCAGCAAACACTCACAAAGCTGGTACTGCTAATGAAATCACTGGTGCTGCAAATGGAATTGCTGGTGCTGGCGCTGGTGATACTATTTTGGGTTCCGCGTTAGGTGATGCTCGAGGTGATGATGACTCCCCGCAAGCAGTCGCCCAGCTCCTGTATGACCGCGTGGCGACCTTCGTGAGCGAGGACGAGTATGCATCGTGGCTAGGCACTGGCGATGACGGTAGCCACGCAGCGGTGCGTGACTGCTACATGGCGCTCTTCTCGTTCGCATCCAAGAGCATTCTGGCCTCCATGCGCCTGCTTTGCGATCGACTTTACATGCGCGCCGAGTCGCAGCAGCTCAATAGGGTCATTGAAGCCTTTTCGACCGCGTGGGTTACCCAGAATCCCGCTCATGGCTTCTACGACTCCAACGTGGTGTACACGATCGCGTACGCGCTGGTGCTGCTCAACACCGACATCTATGCGGCCGACCATTCGAGCACCAAAAAAATGTCTCGCGTAGTCTTCATCCAAAACACCCTCGACACCATCAAAGCTCAGAGGCTGGACACGTTCGACGGGCCTGCAGGTGGGCCCAATGGGTCCGGTGCGGTGTCGAGACGGACGTCTATGGACGACATCGCTGCCCGCAGGCTCAGCGTGGCCAGCGCTGCAAGCACCCAGTTCGACACACTGGCACTCGTAGCCGACTGCCCTGTGGAGCCACTTTCCAGGGACTGGGAATTGCAGCTCGAGGCGGTTCTCAAGGTGTTTTATGGGTCGGTCTCCAGAGAAGCCATCAAACTGCATATTATAGAGAACGCACCGTTCTCGCCGCTGTCTCGCGTATACTCTCCTACCAACAATCACTACGGGAGTCCAGGAGGGGGCTTGTTTTCGCCCTCGTCCTCGTCGATTGTGTCTGCTCCGGGCGCCCAGAACAGCAGCTCCACATCGCTTTTTGGGCGGTTCAACCGGTTGCGGGGCAAACACTACGAGGTCAACCAGAGCCGAATCGTGGCGCCAGACCGTAGCGTAGACGGGTTTCGCCACGACTCGCTGGGATCCAGCTACTCCATCGACACGTCGGTGACGGGGCTGGCGGTCAACCGCCACGCTGTCGGGTTCGCCGGCCTGCTGTGGAACTCCATGATCAAGGAAGAGTCCAGCAGCACGATCCACGAGGAAGAGCCCGACGAGGAGTTTGCGGACTTTTCCAAAATTGAAAAGCAGCTGGCCCAGGAGATGGAGCTCGAGCTGCTGGGCGCTCCATGGGCTAAAGAGGGCATTCTCATGTACCGGCCCTACGTGGACCCCACGACCGGCAAGAAGCCCAAAAAGAAGGATTGGATCAAGGTGTTTATGGTGGTGCAGCGAGGCCAGCTCAAGATGTTCAAGTTCGATCTCGGGTCGTCGTCGCCATCGTCGTCGCTGGCAGCCTCTGGTGCTAGATCGGGGCCCGTCGGGGGGGGCAACTGGATGGAAAAAGCCCAGCTCGTTGATGCGTTCCATCTATGCCATACTATGGCTCAGGAGTTGCCGCCGCCAAAAAAAGCCAACGGGTTTGCAGCGCTGTGGTCGCTAACACTGCCCCAGCGGGGGCTGCTAGTGTTCCAGGCAGGCACAGCAGACGTGGCCCGCGAGTATGTGTACACCTGCAATTACTGGGCGAGTAGGCTATCTAAAGAGCCATTTGAGGACCCAGTCAGCAACATGGAGTACGGTTGGACGGGAGCGCTGGAGGACGAGGCCTTCACGGGCCAGCTCACAAGTATCAGCACTGCGTCGTCAGTGCGACGCGAACGACGGCTGCTTCCTGGCGATAAGCTCAACATCCGCGACTGGAAGCCATCAGGACACAACATGGTGGTGTCGGATCTCAATGAGGAGACCCAGCTGACCAACCTGCAAAGCTATGTGGACAGAGCCGAGAAGGAGCTCGTGTCGCACAACGGGCTGCGGGCTCGTCTTGACACAGTCTACTCATACCAGTCAGCCAACTGGACCAAAGCCCATACCAACTGGGAGCACAAGTCGCGATATCTACTCCAGCAGGTTATCCGCTACAAAATATATGTGGAGGCGTTGGCAGCAGCTATAGAGGAGAGAACTGCCAAGCTACAGCAGATAGAGGACTCTGCAGCAGCAGCAACCGGTAATTAATTGCTATATATTTATATTTAGCGTATACGACATGAATGACGATTGTTATGAATTGTGCTGTAGTATCTGGCGGATAAAACTGAAAACAGCTTATTCCATCTGGTAGCGACAGATTTCCTCTTGCAACTGTAGCACAGTTAAAGTGTGTGGATACTTCCAGTTGAATTATGCTGAAAACTAGAAATGCATGTACGAAATTTATATACTCACCTTGTGACACATATTGAAATAGTTAGGCTGGAAACAACTGCTGAATTGTCGCAGCTTACACAACGGCAAATCACATCTGCTGGCCGGTTCTCGACTAATACTTCAGCTGGTATCTCAGCCACAAATTAGTGTCTGCATGAATACTTCTCGTAAATTACACTCAACCTTTGTAAGATGGCATTCAACCGGTGTAATTGATATCAAATTTACGTAACTAACTACTTATCAGCTATGATTCATTTGATGCACAACCCAGGAATATGCCTTCTTCTCTCCTCTTTGAAATGAGAGCTGAGGTTTTTATTTAATCCAACTGCGCAGCAGTTGCAACAGCGCGACGAAGTCGCAAGATAGTCAAGCAATTGAGTTCAAGCATGAGAAAATTTCGCATTTCTATTGGCATTTAGGATTTACTTATTCTCATGGCCTAGTTGTTATACTCACCGTCAGTTTATACCCAAGCAGTTGCTAGGTATAGATAATGAATCAATGATACCTATTACATAGGTCTAAGATTGAGGGTGTTTTTTTTTCGGTCTCTACTGCTGAATATACGTTTTCTCAATTTTTGACTGCTGCATCATGAAGGTTCGTAAATCAGTTACGTTCAGTTGCATGTCCTGCGATTTGACGCACGGCTGAAAGATGTTACTCGCCACACACAGCACCCTTACTTGATATCTCTCTTCATACAAACTCCATGTCTATCCAGGAAGTCAATGGTAGGTTGCTCAGAAGTCGGTGATTTCTAATGTACAGGCGGCGTCGCGGTCGCAATGGCCGGCAAGGACTGTGTGGCAATTGCCTGTGACCTGCGTATGGGTATGCAGTCGGTCGGCGTGTCGAACAACTTCGAGAAGATCTTCGACTACGGAGGAGTGTTCCTGGCGATTACTGGTCTCGCCACTGACGTGCTGACCTTGTCTGACGAGTTTCGATTCAAGCACAACATGTACAAGATGCGAGAGGAGCGTCGGATGGAGCCACAGACGTTTGCCAACCTGGTGTCGTCAACTCTGTACGAGCAGCGGTTTGGCCCGTTCTTTGTGGGCCCCATAGTCGCTGGCATCAACTCCAAGACCAACAAGCCGTTCATCTGCGGATTCGACTTGATTGGATGCATCGACTATGCCAAGGACTTCATCGTGTCTGGCACTGCCTCGGACCAGCTGTTTGGCATGTGTGAGTCGCTGTGGGAGCCCGATCTGGAGCCTGAGGATCTGTTTGAGACCATCTCGCAGGCGCTCCTCAATTCCCAGGATCGAGATGCGCTCTCTGGCTGGGGCAGTGTGGTGTATATTGTCACAAAGGATAAAGTGATCAAGCGACTCCTCAAGGGACGGCAAGACTAGGTAACGAATAGACGTGATCCATACGCCGATAAGTCTGTAACGAATAGCACACCATTCATGCACCTATAGGTGTTACTACTCTTTTGAACTTCTTCTTTTACTGATTTGCTGTTGATTTTGCATCTTTGCAGTACTTATCCATTCTTTCGCTGTTGCTTCTATGGCTGGCTTCTACTACTTTTTCAGATTGTTCATTATGTACAAAAGCGCTTTACAAGACAGGCAGATTAATGTCTATGCCTGTTCCTTGCCAGTATGCTTTAAAACCGCCTTGAGCTTGCCGTCTTTGCCAAACTGCTCTTCTTCGATTTCACGCCATCGCTTTTCTATGGCCTTGCGCTTCTCGGAAGCGGCTTTAAAATGCTCGGTCTGCCTGTCCAAGCGCTCCTGACGCAGACACATGTTGAGCTTGTGGGCCAGCTCCTCACACCCTCCGACCGACGAATGCAGCAGCCCACGAGCATGGCACTCTTCCAAGGCCTGAACTATGTCTCCACAGACTTGTTAGCATGTCTAAGTTGTTGCCTGTTTTTACCTACATTTTCGTCTCCTCTCTGTGATCTGTGGATGCATGGATGTTGGTAGATTTAGTTAGCTGACATTACTAGACGCTTTGTGCCGCACGAAGCTGCCTGCTTGCTCATGACCAACATGGATGACCGGCGCAGAAATCAGATGCTGGTGTTTTTTGGCACTGGCTTCATGACCATTGCGGCTGCCTTGTATGCTCGCAGGTCTGTTGCTGCTCGCAGGTGTAGGTGTTTGCAATAATGAGATTTGTTTTTTTTGCTGACCTACTAGATCGCCCAACGATGTTTGAGGCAAATCACCGGCCCCCGTCTTTCAATTTTGTCAAGGACGCCGTCCAGGCCGTCTCTCACGCTACCTTGCTGTCTGTTTCAACGTTCTCGACAGGGGTTGCAGCTACATGCTGGATCATGGACATTGGCTCTATAAGAGAGTTCTCGGTTGCAATGAAAAACAAGCTTGGTGGAGCCAAACACGAAGAGGAGCTGCGAAACCTTCCTGTTGATCCTGAAGTTGCCGAAGTCGAAAAGTCCCTTTCCGACGTTCTCAAGAGCTGATCACTTGATCGGATGATCCTGTTCTTTAGGAATATAGTTAATATGCTGCACAACTTTGTTTGCAGTTTGTACATAGTCTAATGAAATAACTTTGTTGTGTGCTCATTCGGCAGTATTGTGACCTCGCTTTAACTGCGCAGAAATTGCCCCACCAAGAGGGAGTCGCAAGAGGTGATTGGTATAGCGGAGAAGACTTTATTGCCACTCCGTCATGCTTGGGCAACTGCTGCGCAGTTGAGGCGAGGACACTACATTTCATGCGCTTTCGTAGGTGCGTGTATTTTTCTAGTTCGTCTACTGACGCTTTTTGACTTTGCGCATTGACAGGCGGTCATCTATCTTAAAGGCCTCGTCAATCAAAATCACCGGAATGCTGATCGCCACCACTGCTATCCACTCGTCTCGGTTGAGAGCCACGGTAGAAAACAGCGATTGCAGCCATGGAGTATAAACAATAGAAACATGAAGCACCATCGACAGAGTGATGGCATACACAAGGTACATATTTTTCCACAGAGGCATCGTTAGTAGACTGTCGGATTCACTGATCCCATTGGCAGCATTGAGCATCTCGATCACCACCAGAATCGATAGCGACATGGTGGATCCATGGCGTGCCATGTCGCCCGAAAACATCGAACACCCTATATGTGCAAACTGGTCACCACACTGGTGGAAGTGCGACAACTGATAGAAGCTTATTTGGGGCCCGCCGCTGTAGAACATAAACCACCATACGTATCCAAACACTGTAGCGCACCCCACGTAGGTACCAACAACAAGATACCTGATAAATAGTTTCCCGCTCACAATTGGCTCAGTGGATGGCCGAGGAGGGCGAATCATAAGCTCGTAATCTGGTGGATTGAATCCTAGTGCCGTGGCAGGAAGGCCATCTGTCACTAAATTGACCCAAAGGAGCTGGACTGGGATCAACGCCTCGGGAATCCCCAGCAGCACCGTCAGGAAAATAGATACGACTTCTCCAATATTCGAGGAAATAAGGTACCTAATGAACTGCTTCGTGTTCGAGTAAATTGCCCGTCCCTCCTCAATAGCTGCCTCTATGGAATTGAAATTGTTATCGACCAATACCATATCGGCTGCCAACTTTGCAACATCAGTCCCTCCTCCCATAGCAATACCAATATCAGCCTTTTTTAGAGCAGGTGCATCATTAACACCATCGCCAGTCATGCCGACGACGTCTCCCTCTTTTTGAAGGCACTCCACTAACAGGCTCTTGTGCACTGCTTCAACTCGAGCCATGACGCGTATTTTCTTGGCCACATCTCTGCGCTCGCTATCGGTCAAATTCTGGAATTGCTGGCCCGTGATCACTAAGTCGACAGACTTCTCTTGAGAATCTATCAATCCGACTTCTCGTCCAATGGATATGGCTGTCTCTACACTGTCGCCAGTTATCATGATGACCCGAATGCCAGCATTACGACACATTTCTATACTTTTATCTACTCCAGGACGAGGTGGATCTCGGATGCCCGCAATTCCGACAAATGTCAGCCCTGTCTCAATATTGGTACCTTCACTCTCAATGTCCGTCTTGATTGCAAATGCAATTACCCTCAGCTTCCGGCCTCCAAACTCCGCAACCTTTTGGGCAAACATATTTTTGATCTCCTGAGTCATGCTTTGCACTGCTGCCCTTCCACTTGCTTCCTCTGTCACATAGGAAGTACATTTTGCGAGCACCGAGTCAGGAGCTCCCTTGACTAGTCCCTTGAGCGCTCCATTGCCCTCAACAAGTACACTCATCATTTTTCGGTCTCTCGTGAACTCATTTACGGCAACCCTCTTGTACTTCGATTCGTAAAACTCGTTTGCAACTGCTCCTGATTTCCGATTCGCATTTTCTCCAGAACCGCTAGTCCCAAGCTTTTCCGTCATGACTCGGAGAGCTGCCTCTGTAGGCTCGCCAACATAGCCAAAGCTGTCAGTAGCATCGTCGTATGTAAGCTTCGCCTCGTTGCACAACGCGCTGACCTCGCACATGAGCTCCAACACTTTTGACATAGCAGCCGGTGCTTGAATGACCTCAGCACCATTGTGCACTTGTCCAATAGGGTTGTAATCAACGCCACTGACTGTCAGAGCAATTGGACCGTCATATCCAGAGTAAACAATATCAGATACACACATTTGATTGGTGGTCATTGTCCCGGTTTTGTCGGAACAGATAACGTTTGCGCTTCCAAGAGTTTCAACGCTCGGGAGATTCCTGACGATGACATTTCTAGCGGCCATCTTCTTCGTTCCCAGCGCGAGGCAGGTGGTAATCACAACTGCAAGGCCCTCAGGAATGGCTGCTACTGCTAAAGCGACTGCAATTTTGAAGTAGTAAATGGCTCCGCGCAGCCAACCGTTGTGGATAGGATCATTAAAATTCTTAAGATTGATTAACCACACCAGCACGCAGATGACGGTAATTACTTTCGCTAGCTGGCTACCGAAGTCGTCGAGCTTCTGCTTCAGAGGAGTGGGCTCGGATATCTGCGATGTGATGCTTTTATGGATATCTCCAATCGCAGTCTTGGTACCTGTCAATACCACCACCGCTCTTATATGCCCAGCTGTAATTGTAGTTCCAGAAAATAGCATGTTCGTCTGGTCTTGCTTGACAGCACCTGGGTCATAGATAGCTTTGATGTCTTTGGAGGCACTCTCACTCTCTCCAGTGAGAATTGACTGGTCCACTGCTATTCTTTTGCTGAGGATTTCTATAATTCGCGAGTCTGCAGGCACTATATCACCTACTACCAAATCAATGATATCGCCTGGTACTACTTCAGCCTGCTTAATTAGCACCAACTCTCCATTGCGAAGCACCTTCACCTCTGAGGACGTATATTGGCTTAACGCTGCAATGGCCTCTTCTGCACTTTGCTCCTGCTTGACTCCGACAACCGCATTGAGGACCAAAATACAACAGATCACTACCGCATCAACTAGAGAAGACAGCGATTCTTCGTCGTCCTCGAACATTGCCAGAGCCAGCGACACCAATGCTGAAGCCAGCAGGATAAGAGTGAGCTGGTCTTCGAATTGGCCCAATACCAGCTTCCATAACGGGGTCGATGGCTCCTCAGGAAGTGCTGCCCGTTAGAAATGGCGGTAAACATCATTGCAACTTGTACCTACAGTTGGGTCCATATTTATCAAGAGTTAATTTTGCTTGGGTTCTGGTAAGGCCCACTTGTGGATCAACATGAAGACTACGAGTGACGTGTTCCGGAGAATACAAAAAGGCGTCCTCCATATCTATATCATCACACAACGAAAGTACGGAATGGAACGTCAGATTACGTGGTCGTATGCACGGCTTTCAATGAGGGCTTTTAAGAGGGCTTTTGCCCCCTGAATAAGGTTGCAGATCTGCCGTTGACAACGCATAGCCGTTTAATTTATTTGCATTAGCGTTCATTCTCAAGTAAATTATCCTCAATGACAAGCATAACTGGCTAAATGAAAACGAAGTTCGTATACCGTAATCTGCCGAAAAGCTATGGTTCATTTTCATCATAGGTCTATCTCGTGGCATGTGCAGCCCAAAAAGAAAACATATATGCTCAAAGGGGTTCAACTGCGCAGTACTTTCTGAAGCGCAACAGATTTGTCAATCTCATAAAAAATGCAGATGGTCTATTTTCTCTTGCTGGATTGTCACTCCAATCATGGTAAAAGCTATTTACAGATCATTAAATTCATCAGAAGATGACCTCCTAGGGACATCCAATTTATCGAGCCATAGGCTCTTTTTATCTTCCGGCAGGTTTCGGAACTGAGCTCTATGCAAAAGTTGGCTTCGGATTTCGTTTCTGGACATACCAACTGACAGGTACTCATCGATGATCCAGTCAATATTGTCAAACGAGCGCTTATTCAATATCAAGTCCAAAAGAATGTTAAGTCCTATCTTTTTCCCCGACGGATAGTACCGTTGAAAGCGGCTAGCAACGCTCAGCTTCCACATCTGTTTCGCTTCGTCAAGCTTTCCATTAATTGAAAGATACTTGAGATGCAAATTCTCAACAGCTCCAGGGATGAGGTTGCTGATCTGGGGATCCGTTTCTAGCATAGATATATATTTGGTGAATAGCGCTTTATCGTTCAACTCGATAGCCTTGTTGACAAGTGCAATATACGAAAGCACCAGAAGCTCTTTTCTGTGAGAGAACCGATCCAAGAATTCAATAGCACGGCCTATTTCTGCTGCAGGGATCGCTTTAATGATAGCCGCTATATCCTCGGCATTAAGATGCTGGTTGGTACTGCTCAGCTCGGAAATGATTGCCTCGACTCGCACGTTGTCTTTGAGTTCAAGATACAACCGTAGCAGCGACGACAGTACACGTCTTGACAGCGGGTACTCTAAAGTCTCCGTGATCTTGGCAGCCAATTTCCTATTGCGGGTTCTTGTACAGTATGCCAACAATGCTTCAGTAACTCCTGGCTGATTGTAATATGCCTCCGGCATAGATTGAATTATGTTCACCACCACAGAGGAATACTGCTTCTCGACTTTTGACATTTTTTGTATCATTGCAGCCACCACAGTGGTATTGTCATGGAGCGATAAATCAGGATTCCGCTTAATTTCATTGCATACAAACTTCCAGCATTTGGCGACGTTTTGCATGTCGTGGTGCCTTAAGTTTAATAGAATAAGACGATAGACAGAATCCAAAGGTATGGGGTCTCCTGGCAGAATTCCGCAAAGTCGAAAGATATCATTCGCCAGTTTGGGATATTCGTTCATGCAATGCTCTATAGCATTATCTACCAGCCTTCTTTTAAGAGACGAGCTGACCAAAATCCGGTTCATAGGGAATACCCTACATAGGGAATACAAAGCATTATAGTTCTCGTATTTTCTGTCCGGATCATGTGCTGCCAGAGCATCCAGGCAGGAATGGAAAACGTTGCTCTGCACAAACTGGGTGAAAGATGCCGTGCAAAACCTGTGGCAGATAGATGCGGACAAAATGGGTTGACTCATGCCCAATGCAAATCTGATGAGCCCGTTCACGAGAAATTGCCTTTGACCGGTCAACGGCTGGAGAAGAAAAATATCCCTAACAACTTCATCTACAGAGTTAGTGCCACCGTCATGAGGCATAAATGAAGCACGGAAAATCAGCTTTTCATTGGAATTCAATTGGCCAACCAGCTGCAGCACCATATCCTTAGCTCTTTCAATATGAGACAACGTGAGAATAGAAATCGTCGTCAAGATCATTGCGCGACTCGACCCACTAACTCTCCACTGATGTACAATTGTGTGCTGTAAAATATCCGCAGTACCACTATATCCTTCTTTCGCGAGTGACTGGATAAGATCAAAATTAGGACTCGATATCTTAGGACCGATCACTAAAGGCTCCAGTTCCTGGTGATACTGATCCAGCGACATTTCAAGCAGTGGTTCTTTAAAGCGTGTCCTGGCCATCTCTAGCACTCCACTAATGGGCCTCGCTAGAGCCGACTGGCGTCGGCACGAACCCACTAATAGACGTAACATGCATCCCACTTCGCAGTGTTTCGAAACAAAGGAGCTGCTGACAAGAGTCAAAGCGAATTGCAAAATACCATATGAATAGTCGTTACTGATAAAATGTCATGCCAAAGTAGAATGCCTAATCAGCTTGTTAGAAACTTGTGACTATGGCAAACTATGCCTCGAGCTGAAAAAGAAGATATCAATGAAATTTGCCAGTAGTTGAGATGGATATATTAGGGTTGATTGTTGTAGATGAAACCGCACTATCTTTTTAACTAAGTGAGATGTAACATGGGCATCAAAACCTTGATATCCACAAGATTCAATTCGACGAGACTGCCAGCAGTTGGTCCGCATACTCAGGTTTGAACCATACTGTTGGAAATCACGCCTCTCTTCGTGACAGATTAGATTGCATTCAATTCTGTCAAGATGGGAAAAATCACGCAGAGACACAACTTTAATCGTGCTCTCCAGCTAATTATCTACCGCGAGATACTAAATAGAGATTAAAATGACTGAGAAGATTATAGGCGAGTTACATCCGGCGAACATCCAGCCAACGTCTATTATCAGAAGTTGTAGGCAACTGTAACCCTCAGCCCTAGGATGTTCACCTTATTAGGAATCGCCAAACTTTAGGCGTCACCACCACCAGAGGGTGCCATACCATGGACACAGCGCAATAAAGAGCGAAATGTCACGGGTGCCAGATGCCAGAAATGACATAATTGGACTTCCACGGCATTCGGTTGATGACAGCAGCAGTGGGGGTCATCGTGCGGAGCCCCGCGACATCCTTGCCAAGCTAGAGATTGAACATAAAATCAAGGAAGGTGCCGAGAATCTGCTGGAAGTGTTTGATAGTCGTAAAATTAAAGACAGCGGACAGGAGCTTTTGAGGAGACAGGTCGAATCACAACTAGATGCCGTCAATGCGCGTATACAGCTTCTACAGCTTCAATTGGGGGAGCTCGGCGTGTCGCCCTCGCCTGACCTCCGCACAGCTATAGATCACGATGATGGTGAAGATGACGATACGTCTGGTCGTGAGAGCCCCACGTGGTCATTGGGCGATATCTTGCAATCGTTAGAGAGCTCGAAGCAAAAGCCGGAATATCTTGTGCAGCGTGCCAACGACCTAGTTAGTCTCTTGCAGCGCCATCCATTGCTGAAATACGACCTAGTGATGGCCAAACTTGGCGACAAGATCCGAATTCTACTTCTTCACAAGCAGACAGAGGTTGTTGCTGCAGGCTATCGGGTTGCTCGTAATGCTCTGACGGATCTCGAATCCATCCGCAACATTCGCGGTTTGCATATAGACTATGTTGTCGTCAGGACGTTGACAAAGGATCACCGATGCCAGGTGGAGCGTGTCCAGGCTGTGCGACTTGTGAGGTCGTTTATGGATGTGGTTGGAGGTGCCGACGAGATTTCTGACGGCATTATTCGAGCGCTCGTGGCAATCGCAGAGCAGAGTGACGACAAACTGCGGAACATAGCCATAGAAACACTGGCCGAAATATTTGTACACAAACCTCAAAGAGTAGCCAAATGCGGAGGAATCAGAGTACTGTTACAGTGCATAGTAGATGGGCCATTTGAGCTGTCTGGGACGCTGTCAATGGCCATATTATATGTGTTAGAGGCGCCCAACAGTCGGTCATTGCTGCTGAAGGGAACCGATTTGGAATTTCTTATATCACCATTCACAGAAATACAGACTCGCGGCCATATAAATACGGAAAAGCTCCGAAACAGTGCTCGCGTGCTGACATATATGCTGCGAACATGGACTGGGCTGTTTGCATTTTCCGCTCATGATTTTCATTGCCTACGGTCACTGGTGTCGTGCTTGTCAGTTCCGACGCCGATATTACGAGAAACATTGCTTGATGTATTTCTGTCACTGTTTCGCATCAAGCCTCTGACGTGGTCTTCATCGTTCATTGCCGGGCGCCGTCTCACAACGTTTGGGCGAATTGCCGACATGGAGCGCGATCTGATTGCTGGAGCAGCGTCATCGGGACGCACAGCGTTACCTGACAATGTTGACCAGTCCAAATACATTGATCATTTTACATCCCTCTTACTGCATATATTTGTCAAATGTGGGCTTGTGGATGCCATAGTCCGTATTCTTCAGACGAATGAAGACCAGGCAAACACACGCAAGGCTACTGTACTACTTGGAGAGATTTACAGATTAACAAGCAATATATCTCCGCGGGAAATCATCAATCGAATAAGTGCCTTGCCCACACTTTTTGACTGTGCTATGGATCGTTCATCAGAAAATAGTGCTGCGTCTTCCGCAGCATTGTTCCAGATCGACAAAATAACTCGCACCCTTCATAAGGGATATGCAACTGCAACTAATGAGAAGGATGGTCTGTCTCGAACGCAACAGGTGAGGTTGAAGATGGGAGTCCAGATTGACGACGCGAGTTTCAAGCAGCTCATGATGGAAACACAAGTATTGAATACCAAGACATTTGCCAAGTGGAACTGGGATGCGCTGTCGGAGCTCATACGAGGACCGCTTCTTAATCCGAAGCGCTTGGACGAGGCAATCAAGACCACTAAGTTTATGAAGCGCTTGGTTTCGTTTTATCGACCGTTCAAATTCCGGTTCTCAGCTATTAAGAGAACAAAACCAAATCAAAAATATGTGGATGTGGGGCAAGCACTGATCACGACATTATTGTACAATCCAGATGGTGTAAAGTACCTTATGGAGAACAAATTGTTGCGTCAAATTGCCGAATGTCTTGCACAGCTTGATCCAATGAGTGGCATCACCTCACCAGAACCGCTGTTTTCAAGCCAAAGGCTACAGAACACTTTGAGTCATGGATATTTTGCAATGCTCGGTACCCTCAGTTCAGATCCAAATGGTATGGCAATGATGGAGCGATGGAGAATGTTCAACATGTTTTACCATCTGTCGGAGCTTCGCAGTAGGGAAGACCTTATTATCAGTTTTATTTCGTCGATGGACTACAATCTAGTCGGACATCCACGCATAATACTATCAAAAGCATTGACATCGGGTCAGAAAAGTGTCCGGATGTTTGCTACTGACTACCTCCGCAATTTAGTCAACAGCAAACCCGAAACCCAGACCTGGGCAATTCGTCTCCTAACGACACAGTTATACGATCCCGATATTGAGGTATGCAAGCTTGCAGTTGAAGTGCTTGGTGAATTTTGCAATAACCCTACAAATTTAGAGCATTTTGTCGCCATCAAGCCGTCTCTGGAACATCTGGGAGATATTGGCACCCCACTGATGCTCCGCTTTCTTTCCACGTCGCGCGGATTTCAGTATCTTAAGGACTTCGACTATGTTCACAATGAAATGGATAACTGGGTTCATGGAGGGAACGAGAATTTTGTCACGCAAATGGAGGAATATCTGGAGAGTGCAAATAGTGGATGGATTAAGGACACTTTGGACTACAGTACGACATCCTCGAAAGATGAGTCTAAGAAACACAAAACCAACAGTGTTCCCAGACATTTTTTTGGTGAGCTCACCGTCACAGAGGAAGGCTGCCAGCTGCTTCAATCGAAGGGATATTTTGATCTGTTTGCAGAATACATTGACGCCAATAAACTGGAGAATGCTGACCCGGAAGTCATATTGCACTTGAAAGGATGTATTTGGGCTGTGGGGAACATAGGTTCAAATATTCTGGGTGCTCCCTTTCTCGAAGAATCAAAAGTGGTGGAGAATCTGATACAGATATTCAGGTCATCTGAGGTATATTCACTCAGAGGGACGGCATTTTTTGCGCTTGGATTGATTGGCTCCACCTACGAGGGCTCTGAAATAGTTCTTGAATTTGGGTGGGAAGTGGTTCGCGACAGCATGGGTCAGCCAAAAGGTATCGTTGTCCCCCTGGACTTATCAGATGCGTTCAGCCAGGTTCGTGGCACGGCAAATATGGCTGTCATAGACTCAGTCGAGGGATGGGGCGATAGCTCTGCGCCAACGCCGATATCTGACAGGAGCCGGCGACCGTCAATGGTAGGAAACGGTAATGCAGAGTCAAACGAAGCAATAGATGATGAAGCTGAGTTTACTACTGTTTATGCAGACCCCATAAAGCGGAAAATAGTCACTGCCTTATCGAATCTCAGTAACCAGATGTTGGCCAACGATGCGTCCAAGCAGCTGGTAAAGCTGGAGGCGAAGCATAGCAACAGGTTCCAGTCTATCGAACTATACATCGAGACAATGAAGCTGCTTGAGTCATATCATTATAAGTTGCCAGTGCGCAGATTCATCTTCGAGCTGTTTGATACGTCCAGTTTGCTGGAGCGACTGGCTCGTAAACAGAAGGAGCTGCGACGAGCCAGGCATCTCAGCGACACGAAATAGCAGCTGCACTATTTATATTTATTATTTTTTTTTTACTCCTATTCACGTAGTCGTCAAGAATGGGTCATTAATTGTTTTTCCAGCGCTTGGTATCCAACTGGCCTCGCCCTTTTGCCAGCTCCGCACAGATCGCGACGCATATAAATTAGATGCTGCAGTAGCGGCGCGTAAGCCTCAACGCGTAACCAAGTCATCATCTTCACGCTGACCTCAAAATATTTGCAAGGCGGATTCGGAATGTTCTAAGGCCAGCTGGCCCATCACTGTTGCTGCTACGTAGAACTGTACGACCAATGGTGACACAGCGGGCAATCGAGTAGGTGATGGTGATAGTGCAGAGAAAGGAGCTAACTTAGCCAGTTTTTTGGTCCGAAGAGGACAAAGCCCAAGACAGAGCCAGTTGCGGAGGCTACACACACAATAAACGCTATTGCGACCCCTCCAGCATTGAGTCCCCCTGAGGCAGCCATATTGGTGGATGGTGAGGAGGTTTCAACGGGGCCCATCAAGCGATCAATAGAAGCAGAGAGTCCCGCTTCGAAGAAGCGGAACGTTGACGGGTCCGACGAGGCAGGCGACGGTGGCGCTGCCGATGCCGACACAGTGACGATTGGGGGCATTGATGTCAAGACAAACATGTCGATTCCTTATCGAGCACTCACCAACACGTTTGAGAAGATCGAGTCCACGACAAAACGCCTCGAGATCAATAGTTACTGCGCCGAGTTCTTTCTTGAAGTGTTGAAAATCAAACCAACAGAACTGAGCAAAGTAACGTATCTGTTCATTAACAGGTTGGGTCCCGACTATGAGGGACTCGAATTGGGACTTGGCGAGTCGCTCATCATGAAATCTCTCGGAGAGGCTACTGGCAAGACGAACCAGCAAATTAAGGCAGAGTATGTCAAAGTCGGAGATTTAGGCACGGTGGCCCTCAACGCGCGCAATAACCAGCCTACTATGTTTGCACCAAAGGCTCTGACGGTATCAGAAGTTTTCAAGTCGCTCTCAGAGATTGCCAGGGCCAGTGGATCAGCTAGCCAGGCAAGGAAGATTGGGATCATCAAGCGACTGCTGACGGCCTGCAAAGGAACTGAAGCTAAGTATCTCGTGAGGAGTTTGGAGGGCAAGCTCCGAATTGGCATGGCCGAGAAGTCAGTGCTAACTGCACTTGCACAGGCTTTCGTAACATGGGAACATGAGAAGGCAGGAAAGAAGAAGCCGTCACCAGAAGAGGTCGCGCGAAATGACGAGCTTATGAAAGAGGTATACAGTCAGCTGCCAAATTATGAGCTGATAATTAATGCCATTTTGGAAAATGGCATCGCAAATGTCAAGGATACGTGCAAGTTGACTCCAGGCGTACCACTAAAGCCCATGCTAGCCAAGCCAACCAAGGCCATCAGTGAGGTACTGGATAGGTTCAGTGGCCAAGAATTCACATGTGAATACAAGTACGATGGCGAAAGAGCGCAGGTCCACAAAACCGATGAAGGAAAGATATTTGTCTACTCGAGAAACATGGAGGATATGTCTCAAAGATATCCTGATATTGTGTCGATTATTCCTAATGTTGTGACCAGCGGGAAGTCATTCGTGATGGACTGTGAGGCAGTTGCCTGGGATCGTGTGCAGAAGAAGATTCTTCCCTTTCAAGTGCTGTCGACACGAAAGAGAAAAGACGTGGAAGAAGGAGCCATTAAGGTAAGAGTGTGCCTTTTCGCGTTTGATGTCTTGTACTTTGATGGAGAGCCAGTGATGCAGAAGTCTCTGGCTGAAAGGCGACAGATATTAATAGATAATTTCAAAGAGGTAGAAGGGGAGTTCGCGTTTGCCAAGTCTATGAATTCAGACAACATCGAAGAGATCCAGCATTTCCTCGACCAAAGTGTCAAGGACAGCTGCGAAGGTCTCATGATCAAGATGCTTCACGGTCATGAAAGTGGATACGAGCCCAGCAAGCGGTCGCGTAACTGGCTCAAATTGAAAAAGGACTATCTTGACGGGGTGGGTGACTCTCTGGACCTGGTCGTATTGGGCGCATACTATGGCCGCGGAAAACGAACTAACGTGTATGGAGGGTTTCTATTGGGGTGCTACAATCCAGATACTGAGGAGTATGAAACTGTTTGTAAAATCGGAACAGGGTTCAGCGAAAAAGATCTGGAGGACTTCCACAGAATGCTGTCGGAAACGGTGATACAAAAACCGAAGTCGTACTTTTCTTATGATCCCACTCCCGCAAATCTGCCAGACATTTGGTTTGAGCCTTCTATGGTTTTTGAAGTTCTCACGGCTGATCTGTCCCTGTCACCCACCTACAGAGCCGGTGTTGAGGAGCTTGGCAAGGGCGTGTCGCTTCGATTTCCCCGCTTCATAAAAGTTCGTGAGGACAAAAAACCAGAGGACGCTACGACATCTGAGCAAATAGTTGAGTTTTACCGTCGCCAAGCTAATCTGAGTTAATGAATCACTATGCAAAGCTGTCTTCAACTACAAAATTATCTTCGTAGTCTTCATCCTCATCCTCGTCTACCTCGATATCTGCCACATCGTCGGACCCATTGTCGACGTCAGAACCATCGGCACCGTCGGCACTTGCACTCTGTTGAACGTCAGCAAGGTTTGCCTTTTCACTGCCGGACTTTTCCCCACGATGTTGAATCAGCGCTGCTGGGTCAATGTCACTGAATGGCAATGGTTGCTTGATCTGTACTCCACATTTCAAGCAGGGCCACCCTTCTTCAGGATCTTCAGCGACCTTCGAAATAATACAAACATAACAGTAGATATGGCCACATTCGCCTACGTAGGGGTTAGTGACATCAGTAGACACAACTCCGTGGGACGCTTCGGTTGTTTGATAGCATATCGCGCATGTGCGCTGGGGCAAGAAAGCCAACGCTGAGCCTGAGCCAGCAGGGCCTGAGCCAGAAGAAGGTGCAAGTTTACTAAATGCCTTGGTAGCTGTTTTCTTAATTTTCCGTAAGTTCAGGAGTGGAAGAATAAACAGGAGGAACTCAGTCAACGCATTCCAAACGAGCTGGCGATTTTGGAACTCAAAATTAACTTGGCGAGTCAAAGCTCGTGAAGAGGGGGCGAATTTGATATGAAGCAACCGTAGAACCAGAGTAGAATATTTTCCGGAGTAAAGAAACAAAACAAAGTTCGCCAGGCTGGAGAGCGACCATATTGATGACGCAGCATCCGCTAGTCTTCGAATCTGATGGGTTATTTCGACAACTCGCCTTCGATGGGTGGGAAGTTCATATCCGGCTGACGAATCCCACACCGCGGACCTCGCCAAATAGTCCTCGATCTTTGTCCAAAAATAACTTCCTCCTACCACAATAATGCCGTATGCAATTTTTTGTCGCTTGGAAAGCGGTACAAGCTTTGTGATCGTAGACTTTGCATTGACGAGCTGCAGATTCTGGAGCTTGGCTCCATAAGTGGTAGAATGATCCCACACCGTCACCTTGAACAGCAGTAACTTGAGAAGCAGTAGTAGCTCAGGTTCGTACGAATCCTTTATTTCTGGATGAAAATTCTTGAATGCTCCCCATAATTGAGCCTTGAGCAGATCCAACAGCTCGGCATCGAGGATGCTAGCGTCAAGCTGGCCGACCCTCGGTTCGACCATCCAAGCTTGCTTCGTCCAGAGTTGAACGATCTTTGTCTACCAAAATACAAGACTTTTTCAGATGTATAATATTTTTTCACCTGGAATAATATCGGTTCATTAAGCTGAAGTGGGCCCTTATTGGTCTCCAAACAGAGCACTGGAAGGAATACAATGATTCACTTGCACTCTCTATTATGATAAGAGTCACCAAATATGCATAGCCTGGTTCCACAGCAGCAAAATGCGTTACTCGTCCAAAAGTAAAAGACGTAAACCGAAAGTAAATACAAGGCAAATACCGTAGTTTAAGATGATAGCTTATGTCGCTGGGCAGAAATCAGATGTCCTCCACATAGCCGAGGTGTGGAGAACCCGAACCGCATGAAGTGCGCCGTTGGCGGACTAAACTATACTAGGAGAATTGTAAACTGAGCACTAGATGCAAATAAGTTATACCGCTGTCTCAATAAAGCCAAAATAGCTATTCAAGGAAATTGGATTATTTTCTGTCAATACGGACGTAGCGGAGTCAACTTTTCCTCTGCTGACTGTGCTATGATTCTAGCAGAAAGACGGAACTTCGAGCGCAATTACTCATATATAGCATCAAACATAAACTCCAAAATATTTTTTAAATGTTGTTTTGCTTACTTCACTCGGTCATAATATATATAGTTGTATAATTTCAGAAGATCAGGCAACTGTATGTTGGAGTAGACGATGAGAACTTAGAGGAGTTGCTTAAATTAACCGTGTGATCTTAGGGTTGAACTTGCCTGATGGATATTCACAGCACCGATACGGGGCCAACGAGTCAGAATGGGACAGCCTACAACGGCTCTGTTCCGCCAGGCAACGGCAGCCAGTTTGCCAGCATGGGTGCCGCTTCTGACGTAGCTCACTCTCAGATGCAGACGCAGCAGTCTCACGGGCAACCGCCTGTGCAGGACCACCATCGGTTACCATCCATATACCCACCGTCACCAGCAGTGCTGCCACAGTCACAGACCGTCAGCTACGTGCCACATAGAAATATACAGCCAGTCTACACGGATTCACGACTGGCATATCCTCAGCAGATGGGTCAAACTCAATATTCGGGGCGTGGTGCTGAGCTCGCTCCAATACAGGCCCCACCGCCTGTTGCTGTTGCACCGCATACTCCAGCTCCGTTGCAGTGGTGGCCAGGCAGGCCCTACAAAAGCTATCGCAAGAAATATGGCAAGATGCTTGCCAAGTTCAATCTGGCAATGGCAGAAGCCCAGGACCTCCATGCTAAGCACACGAGTGCGGTTCGCATCTTCAACCGCATCGAGCGCGAAACCAACAACCTGGCAGACATCATCATGTCCATCAACGACAGTGATAAGCTCACTCCGGAATTCAAGGTCGAAACAGACTCACTACAGCCTGTACAACCTGCGGGTGGCTATGTGCCAGAGCAGGCTAGATTTCATCACAAGCTGTTCGAGAGCAGTTATATGTTCTCAGACGACGAACTAGCAGAGCCCAATGTGAATCCAGTTTCACAGTATCAATGGCTGCAGACCCACAAGCCTACACTGCTACGACGGCTTCGGTTTCAGTCGTCTAGAAAGCGCAAGGCCGACGACGACGATGGACGGGCGACAAAGAGGATCTCTAACTGAAACACGGGGCAGAGTGCTTGTTCTGACAAATCTACAAGGGCTTTTCGAGCCGGAGATGATATTTCGTTTAGTCGTTTACGTCCTTTGTTTCTGTTTTATTAGTGAAGGTTTTATTAGTGAAGGTTGAGGTGTGTATGAGCACATCTCAGCCGATTGGTACTCTGGAACACCTATACACTGCTAGCTCTAGAAGTATGTGGAATATGAAGTATCTGTGTCCTGCTGCTACTCACAAGCACTTGGCACGCAAATCCAAAATGATATTCAAAACGGTAGCAAGTCACGTCAAGTAACTAAAAACATACAAGCCATTCATCGTACATGTTTCTCTGGGACCAATTCTTCATATGCAAGAGTCAACTATTTTCCATTAGGTTCGTCGTTGCTCGCGGTCCGGCTCTGAATCAGCTGAAATAGGGTCTTCTTTCCTTCTGCTGCCTCTCGCCTTTCGCTCAGCACGAATGCAACTATTCCCACCGCTATTCCAAACAAAGGATCCGCCCTCCTATGCGTGAGAAACTTTTCTTAAATATATTACAACTGACCTTGATATCAAGTACGGATAGCTCATGTGTGAAGTTACAGAGTTCGAAAATGAGGCTCATCTATAAGCTAGATGAGTGCTTCCTGCATTGGTGAATTTTAGCATACGACGCAACTAAATGACGGTGATAGTGGAGAAAAAGACAAGCAAAACCACGCGTATTCACGTCGTGCCCTGTAAAATAAAGCATACAGGCTCTGCAAATGTGTCAAAATACTTTAAGGTATCCAAAGACGCGTCTTCTGATCTTGTGGCCTATATCAGAGGTCGTCGCTTGATGGGGCGGAAAGTTGATTTACCGCAACACTATACGGGCGCTGTGCTCGAAGAGCGTCAGTTGACAGATAGAGACAGACAAAGGTTGATGATGCTGGAGTCTGAAGAGGATCCTGCTCGAACCTTTGAGTGCAAAGAGACTTTTTCAGACATGACTGTCTGGGGCCATGATGTCGTGCCCGATCAACACGACGCCTGGGTCTGCGGAGTAGAGGACTGGCTGGCGCTGGCTGAAAAGGTGAGTGAGTTGGCTGTACTCTAGGGTGGTAGGTGTACTAACGCAGATTCATGAGTAGCAAATCTCAGAGCTGCTCACATCTATTTATCTGTGCATATATGTTGGCAAATATAGACTGGCATAAACACGTCGCATATCGTCTATCAGTTGAATAGGCATTATACTAATTCGCTTGGAAAAGCCATTGATTTGTGTGACGGTGTTAAATACAATTGGCAAATGTTATTGAGAAAATTGATTATCCTTTTGAAGTTGATGCATCAATAGTAGTGCCCTTGCACGCGTTATCAGTGTCGATTATTCACAGGGGATAAAAAGACGAAAGTAAAGTAATAAACTGTCTCAATGAAAAATAGAGCACGCAATAAAGGAATGAAAAGTCTCGTTCAGTTTGTTTTCCTGTATTTTCATATCTACTCTCTTTTTAAGGAATGATTGCCTATTTCTGCATCAGCATAATGCTACTCCCCTTCTCCGCGAACACGTTACACCTTGCATTGTCATCTCATTCATCGCCTGTAGCGAATGGCACAGTGAAGAAGGTGGATGCCATTGAATTTATTGCCGCCCGAAGTCCTCCACATCATAGTAGGATTTCTTGGTCGAGATGACGTAACCAGTTTGTCGCTCGTGTCATTGGCATGTCGCGAAGTTGTGAGTAACATTCGGCATTTTGCGGAACTGACTCAAGGCACAGCAAGTTCTGTTTCGTGACATATACGCCAGATGGGCTGAAATAGGTGTACTTGCTGAAGAGGTCGTCCGGAAGCGGGACGTTGGTAGTCTCCAGTACATGCAAACGCTTCATATAACGGATGTTTCGAGCAGGGAGGAGTGGAAATTTGGCCAGTTTGTGCAATATCTGTGCAGTCAGTTCCAGCATTTTTGCTGTCTGGACGTGACTTTGTCCGGTTCTTCAGGATGGCTCGCATATTTACCACCAGTAAGAAGTATTCGTTGCCTGGTGGCAGCATCTCGTGGCAACCAAAGCATCGAGCAGTTTCACATAAAAGACGTCGAAGGTTCGTTCCCAGAACTGACTTCTCTTACTCTGGAGAGATTCCTCGTTTCATTCGAATGCCAAGGTCACCCCACGCTGACCAACGTCACTCTCATCAACTGTCAGTGGTTGTATCCCAACTCTATAGATAGCCTCACTGGCCTTAAGTCCCTGACTGTGCTGTTCTCAAGCGAGTCAGAGTCAGCTTATTTCTACTCAGAAAGGCTTCAGAGCCTTGTCGAAAGCCCTCCTCCGACCCTCGAGGTTTTTGAGGTGGATCTCGGTCACCGTACAAAAGGTCGGTCGTGGCAGCTGTTGAGGCACAGCAAATGCACGAATCTGAAGAAATTAACTCTGCGAGGGTTTGCTCTACCAGACGCCAAGTTCTTCGAAAGCCTCCCAGAATCTCTCGAAAAGTTATATTTCTCATCAGGTTCAAAGGATGAACTGACAATGCATAGTCTAGCACATGCTCGGGCACACAAGCTAAGCTGTCCTCATTTCCAGATGTTTTTCAACGGAGTCAGAGTTCTTTGACGTACGAAGAATCACCAGTGAAATATGCATTTTTTTTATAAGATAATGAAAAAGATCCGGCAATCTGTGCCTACTACATGACTATACAATCCACACCAAATCCATACATAACCTTTTCCACTTCGCGTCTCACCATTGGCCAGTCCTTACGGCGCTGGACAAACTCCAGCAGCTCCTCCGGCTTGAATATGCCTCTGAATCGTGTCAGGTCACTGAGCGCTGTTCCGAGCGCTTTCGCATCTCTTCCATCAATCAAAAACAACTGGCCCACCTCTTTCAGGGCAGCGAAATATGGCACGAGATCCTTCTGCTTTAGACCAAGCACAAAGCTGTAGTAGAAATTGATGTCACTTATCAGCGTGATAGCGCCAGCAATACTAACCGTCTGTCTCTTAATATGTTTGCAGATGGAGGTAAAAAACCGCAAAACAACCTCTTGCTGAAACACTTCCAGAACAGTTTTCTCGGTGGACCCGACTAGTAACTGGACATGAGAAGATAACAGTACAACGACCTTTTTGGCAGCCATGGTAGGGCCAATATCTCCACCAAACGTACCGCCCTCTATGGGATTGTAGTCACTGCCGAGCTGAACTGTCACAAAAATGAAATCGATCTGGTCAATCAACACATCTATGCCTCTACTGAGACCATTCGCTACGCAGTCGTCAAGCATTTGCTCAAATTTCTTCTTTGCCTTGACAGACGGCGCAAGAAAGTCATTCCGGTCCACAAACCGTCTCATGGCCAGCTCCTCTTCAAAGAATGCATGTATCATTTGTTGTATCAGATCTCCGATGTTTACAAGCTCTGCAAATATTGCCAAAGGCTCTACAGCGCTTTTTTCATCTCCATCCTCTTCTGAGTTGACAGTCCGCCGATGCTGTTTTGGATCGTACATATTGAGGGTCGCGATAGCCTTTTCAAACCCGCCCTTCACATGCCTTTCTCCAAGAGTTTGAAGCAGTTCGATGAATACAGCTTCACACTGCGACTTTGCATTATTACCAACATTTCCACCTGCAATTGATGAGAACTTGCCCATGCGTTCAATGGATTCCTTGCCACTGCGGATCAAGTTCATTGCCAGCTCCAAGCTGAAAAGCGTCTTAATACCCTCCAATTTGTTGTTCATTACTGCCATGACAGCATCAAGTTCAGTGTTTGGCAGCGGTGTATTCGCACCACCACTGAACGAGCTACCTGTCAATGGGGGTGTACTTGGAGGGCGGCTTGGTGGACGAGAAATGGTCTGTCCTAAACTAGAGGAGTTGCCTTGCGACTTGGCGGCTGTTGACGCCGATGGAGTTGTCATGGCAGACACTGGCATCAACAGCACTTTTTTGAAAGAGGCCAAAAAGTCCGTTTTATCTTGCTCTCTGGCCACGTTGCTCCATAAAAAACTCTCAGTAGCAGCCTCCTCCGCGGAAAAGCTCTGCGTCCACTTGGAGACTTCGCCCTCAGCATACTCGGTGAACACCTCGAGCTCCTCTTCCAAGTAGTTGTTAATGTAAAGGCTATAATTATCGTCAATACATGCCAATGCAGATAGTTGAAACTGGTCGCCCCCATTTTTGCCTCCCTTTAGTTCATGTACGAACCAAACCAGTAAAGCATATATATCAGATACAACGGATAGATAACCACGCTGTGTCTTGGTGTCGCTGCGAGACTTTTCAATTATAGGTGATACAACCTCCATTATATTCTCCTCCACAATGCGCTCAAATAGGGGCATCATTGCCGGAACTGCAGTCCCGAAGATGGCGTCGACTTTTAAGGTATCCTTGTTAATGGCATTGGCAATGTCCTGTAAATAGGTTCTAAAGCTGTCAACATCGAGCCTGGGCTCTAAGGTACCATGCTCCTCTAACAGAAGTGAATGTGGTGCTACTGACGGTTGATTGGCCACCTTGGGATGCTTCTGGGTGAACAGCTGCACACATGTTTCACCACCATTGAGAATTATCAGAACCTTAGCGTACACCTTTACATGCGGTGAGATATCGCCCTCTCCAGAATCGAGACCACTTTCAAACTCGCCTAGCGCAGCACTCTCAAACAGATCAATGGTTGTTTGAAGGCGCCCAACATTGTCGTCATGGTTGGGTTCTATTGGGTCGATAGCTGAGAACCTTCTGATTTGAACCAGAACTTTTGCCTGATCTATCGGATTCGAGTATAGTCGAAGTACATGAGGATCCGAGGGGTTGTCAATCAAGTCGTAATAAAGCGGTCCCAACGTGCGAAACAGTTGCAGGCACCCCTCCCGAAACATGCCCCGTCGATACTGGAACTTGTTGAAAACATCCAGGGCCGAGTACGACACATCTCTAGTGTCATTGAGCTCAATAAGCCCTTTGGCAGAGGGAGCAACTTCTGGAACCTCAACTACTCTATCTGACACATTGACATTCTGTAAACGCTCTAACCACAGCGACTCGCTGTAGGCGACATCTCGGAAAAGCCTCGACACCGCTGCAAACTGACACAGGTCTGGCACTGTGAGATACTCTGCGATCCTCCGAAGTACAACTCTGTTGGTACCAATAGAAGGAGGTTGTGCGTGGGCAGGCACCAGCGCTTCAAAAAGAACGCCTCCAGGACCCATGAGAATGGCACCTAACGGTTTGCTTTCAGCGTGATGGCGGCTAAGGCCATGCTCGTCGTGAGATAGTTTGCTAGAGACAGTATGTGTCTATACCTTTTCTTGATGCAAAAAACAATACAGCACCAACTTCTCCACTAAAGTTTACCTTAATTCCTATTAAAATCTTCGAATATCGAATATTAACTGGCCAGTCCGCTATTCTCGGCACTGAACTATTTCTGTACTGTCTGAACTGTTAGAGGGTGAACGGCTGGAGCATGGCCCGGCTGACTTGCAGACTCCATCTCTGTTTGGGGTAACATCTAAACACTAGCATATGCCCTGTCACAGACACACTTAACTTTATATCTTATCACCGCGATATGTCAGATATTGGGGCCGTAGCGAGCAAATTGGTCCATATGACCAACACATTTGATCCCAGTACCAGACTGCCACTGGTTGTAGTCGATCTGAGCGTGTTGCCGGCGTTGAAGTCGGACATGTATAACGGACTCGGATCAGAGGTGTTGAGACGGCTGCCCCAATCAAACTACGTGTTGACAGTTTTCGCGTGCGGAGCTCCCAATAAGCCCAGCTGGTCGTGGGTGGCCAAAACATATGCGTTGCTCGACCGCAATTCCAAGAAGCGGGTCAAAAAAATATATGTGGTGCACGAGAGCTGGTGGATACGCGCCGTGACGGAGATGCTTCGCGGAGTGGTGTCTTCCAAGTTCCGCCGTAAAGTGGTCCACGTGTCGAGCCTGAGCCAATTGGCACAACTCATCGATATCACTATCATCGATATCAAGCCACACGTCTATTTGCACAATCTGAAGATAGAGCAAGACATTACGGTGCCAAAACACCAGGATCTAGTGTTTGGCCAGCGGTTGTGCCATGTTGACGATATCCCAGATGTATGGCACGACTGCATTGGTTACTTATACCAGCAAGGTCACGCGGTTCGCGACGTGTTCAAGAAGACCGACAATGTCCAGGTGCTGCATGTGTTGAAGCAGAACTACGAGCGAGGTCAGACGTGTCAATTGGGTGACTACGGCCCTCAAATAGTAGCATCGCTTCTGCGACTCTACATTTACCAACTGGCACAGCCCGTGGTTCCAGTTCAGGCCGTGGTACTGCCCATTCAAGATACTGCTGACTATTGCATCTGGGTACTGTCTAGACTACCTGAGGTGTCAAAAGTTCTTGTCCAAGACCTGGCTGGTCTGCTGCACAGCTATACACAATACATCAGCAGTGGGGTGCAGGTTCACACATCGTCTAGTCTGGCAGGGTGCGTTGGGCCAAGTCTATTAGGTCCTGGGCCCTCTCGGGAGTCAATATCTATAATTGTGCGCTTTCTCCGAAACTTAATTGACAACTGGGAATACATTGCATCCCAACAAAACCAGTGGAGCTCTAGAAACACGAGCAGTTGGAATCTCACACACTTTCAAGGTAATGGGCGTCGGACAAACTCATATTCTGCCTCGATGCATAGAAACGCGTCTACGCTTACATATGTTGATCCCGTCCGCCACAGCTCTACACCTACTACGCTTTATATGCTCTCTGAAGACGACTCATCTGCTGCATGCTCTGTATCATCGTCGTCGTCAGTTTCGGTAATGTCGCAATCGGAAACAGCAGCCGATTCCGTGGTACTTACTTCACCAAGCAAGAAAGCTGTTGTACCACCACCACCCCCAGGTCCTCGTAAGTTGCTGTCAGTTGCGTCTGTCTCTGTTCTCCAGCCGGTAAAGATGAACATTACAGCCAACAGAGCATTAAAAAAGAATGTTGCAAAACCGGTTGAGCCACCCGTCAAGAGGAAATTCGGACCGAATGCAAAGGTCATTTCGTCAACTCGACGCGGAAAGGTGGTTGCTGAATTGGCTAAGCTTTACGAAGAAAAGAGCGCCACCGCTAATATACTGGTCAACCTTGACCACAACAAATGAAGGCCTATTTATTAAGTATACAAGTAGCCATTAAGCAATATCTGGCCCAGTACATAGAAGTTTCCACAGTACCGTAGCATGGGCAACGATTCACCGTTCACGTTCACCATCATCAGGACAAACTATAGGATAGGCATAGGCTTGACAATTATTTATTTTATTACAAATGGTTGTACGACGAATTGCTTTTTGGTGGTCTTCTCCGACAACTTGCAGTAAGACTAATTGGATGACAGTTGATCCCACCGTGTCTTGCGACTCCGTCGCGCTGGGGCAAATACTGCGCAGCTGGTTCAAAAAATTGCCATTAATCTGCCGATATACGAATATACGGACCGCTTGAATCCTGATCGTAAAAACTAGTAACCGCAACGCTACGAATTCATGAACTAAGAGTCTTACTGGTTACATGTGTGAGATACGCGTTTCTAGATATGAATTGTGCTTTACAGTATCTGAGAAGCTCACTTCAATAGGCATATCGAGCTCTGCAACATGCCTATTCTACTATAACGATATAGAACACACATCTACTCGCAATACTAACACACGCACCACTAACATATCATTCTCATCATGTTGAACAAACAGCAAAAACTTTAGCAGTCGTTACGTGTTTTTCACTGTTCCTCATATTTTTCAGTAACCATTCAATGAGTATAAGTAAAGAGCAAAACGTATAGTTTTAGACTAACAGCTGCTGCTAGCCGATCAGTATCTTATGTACGCTGCTGCGTCAACTGCATGTCGCTAGCGACTTGGAAGCCCCAAAATTGCAGTGAAAGTCATGTGCAATTATTTGCATGCCACCTCACAACGTGCCATGCATATTAACGTTATCTGGCCAGGTCCGAGTCAATAATGCTTATGCAGCATGTGAAAGCGAGCAAAATCCAACAAAATCGATGGTACCGACCGAAAGCCAGCCAATTGTGATTGTAGATGCCAAATATCTTTCGAAATCAGCCGTCTAGCACGGCTCTGCCGTCTTCACGCCACGTCACACTCGGAGATGCTCGTCTCGCCAGTATGCCATAAATTTTCACTCCATCAAGTCACAGGGCAAGGGCAGCCCCTGGGCCGTTTTGGTGGTCCAGTCAATTGGAACGAGTTTGAAGTTGAAAAGAACGTTTCCACGTAAAAATAAAGCAAGTGGCTAATTGAATAGTGCCGGGCTTTTAAACTCCCGAATTTCAGCGGTGTTTGGCTCAGATTCCGACCCTTTCTTATGAGACGCCGCTTTCGGCGGCGCAGATCTGTCTATGTGTATATAAGGGCAACGGTGCTCCCCCGTAGTTTTTCTTCTTCCTTACCACTATTGAAAATCAAATTTTTTTCAATAAACATTCACAAACTCTAAATATGGTCCTTTCATCGGTTCTTGGATTCCCTCGAATTGGTCCTAACCGAGAGCTCAAGAAGGCCACGGAGGCCTACTGGGGCGGTAAGACGTCTGTTGGTGATCTGCTCAAGGTCGGCGAGGAGCTGCGAGTTGCCAACTGGAAGCTCCAGAAGTCTGCTGGTGTTGACATCATCGCGTCCAACGACTTTTCTTTCTATGACCATGTTTTGGACCACTCGTTGCTGTTCAACGTCGTTCCTGAGCGATACACTAAGTACAACCTGCCTGCCATTGACACCCTGTTTGCTATGGGTCGTGGTCTGCAGCGACCTGCTACCGAGTCGTCTCCGGCTGTCGACGTGCCAGCTCTGGAGATGGTGAAGTGGTTTGACTCCAACTACCACTACGTGCGACCCACTTTCTCGCACTCGACTAGCTTCAAGCTTAACAGCAACAAGCCTGTCGAGGAGTACCTCGAGGCTAAGGCATTGGGTATTGAGACCCGACCAGTGTTGGTTGGCCCTGTGTCGTTCCTCTATCTTGGTAAGGCAGACAAGGACTCGCTTGACCTTGAGCCCATCACTCTGCTTCCCAAGCTGCTGCCTGTGTATGGCGAGCTGCTGAAGAAGCTTGCTGCTGCTGGTGCTAAGACTGTACAGGTCGATGAGCCTGTTCTGGTGTTGGATCTTCCCAAGGAGGTGCAGGCTGCTTACAAGACCGCCTACGAGGCGCTTGCAAAGGAGGCCGGTATCCCTGAGATCATCCTCACCACCTACTTCGGAGACGTGCGACCCAACTTGGCTGCTATCAAGGGCCTGCCTGTGGCTGGTTTCCACTACGACTTTGTGCGAGTTCCTGAGCAGCTCGACGAGGTCGCCAGTGCCCTGACTGATAAGCAGATTCTTTCTGTTGGTGTCGTCGATGGTAGAAACATCTGGAAGTCCGACTTCTCCAAGGCTCTGAAGATTGTCGAGGCAGCCAAGGCAAAGGTTGGAGCTGACCGTATAATTGTGGCTACCTCGTCGTCGCTGCTTCATACTCCTGTTGATCTGAAGAATGAGACCAAGCTCAACCCTGAGATCAAGGATTGGTTCTCTTTTGCCACTCAGAAGCTTGACGAGGTTGTTATCATTGCCAAAGCTGCGACTTCCGGACCCGAGTCTGTTGCTGCTGCTTTCGAGGCCAACAAGAAGTCTATTGAGGCTCGTGCTGCTTCTAGCATCACCACGGATCCTGCTGTTCGACAGCGATTGGCCAGTGTTACTGAGGCTGACACCAAGCGAAAATCTGCCTTTGCTACCAGACTGGCTGCTCAGCAGAAGTCTCTAAACCTGCCTCTTTTCCCCACCACCACCATTGGTTCGTTCCCACAGACTAAGGAGATCCGAATAAACCGTAACAAGTTCACCAAGGGCGAGATTTCAGCCGAGGAGTACGAGAAGTTTATTGAAAAGGAAATCCAAGAGGTCGTAAAGTTCCAGGAGGAGATCGGTCTCGATGTGCTTGTGCACGGTGAACCCGAGCGAAACGATATGGTGCAGTACTTTGGCGAGCAGCTCAAGGGATTTGCTTTCACCACAAATGGATGGGTCCAGTCGTACGGTTCGCGTTACGTGCGACCTCCTATCATTGTTGGAGACGTTTCCCGACCGGCAGCCATGACTGTTAAGGAGTCCAAGTACGCCCAGTCCATCACCAAGAAGCCTATGAAGGGTATGCTAACTGGTCCTGTTACCATTCTGCGATGGTCTTTCCCCCGAAATGACCTTTCCCAGCAGGAGCAATGCCAGCAGCTTGCTTTGGCTCTGCGTGATGAGGTCAACGACCTTGAGAAGGCCGGTATCTATGTCATCCAGGTCGACGAGCCTGCTATCCGAGAGGGGCTTCCTCTTCGAGCCGGTGCCGAGCGGGATTCCTATGTTAAGTGGGCTCCTGAGTCGTTCCGTCTGGCCACTTCGGGTGTTGAGGACAGCACTCAGATCCACTCTCACTTCTGCTACTCTGACCTCGACCCTGCCCACATCAAGGCGCTTGATGCGGATGTCGTCTCTATTGAGTTTTCCAAGAAGGATGACTCCAAGTACATCCAGGAGTTCTCCAACTACCCCAACCACATCGGTCTTGGTCTTTTCGACATCCACTCTCCTCGAGTTCCCCCTCAGAATGAGTTTGAGTCGCGAATCGAGGCCATCCTTGGTGTGTACCCCAAGCAAAACCTATGGGTTAACCCTGACTGTGGTCTGAAGACCCGAAAGTGGGATGAGACCAAGAAGCAGCTCACCAACATGGTTAACGCTGCCAAGGTGTACCGATCCAAGTATGCTGCTACTGCTTAAAATCTGTCAATTCAACAATGACAATGCGTTTTTCAACAAAGACGCTGTTTACAGAACGAGATCTGGAATTCCGTTCCTTTTTTGTATATGTGTTATGGAAGCTATGTTTCAACAACTATTTATTTTTTTGAGACGATGTATATAATTAATGACTCCTCAACGGATTGCATGAAAAAAAGGTGTTCTTTGGTGTAGATCGCACGGTTGAAATATATATAAATATCTGGTGAGGTAGTATCAAGATCATATCTTCTCGAACTTCGATGAAATATCGCTGAAAATCGAGATATCTCACATCAATTGCAATTATTCGCTATGCAAAGTACTGTTTACTGAAAATACTGACGTTGAATACAGATAAACTACATTCCAATATTAAACTTTGCCAATCAGATAAAAAATCACATCTCTTAGTTAATACATCATAAATCGTTACGCATGTTCTTTTTGTCCTCGCCTAAGTGGGGTCGCAGACTTTTTGGGTTCACTGGTAGTTGTACCTGAGCCACTAGTTGAAGAATGGTCTATAGCATCAAGATAGATGGTCGTGTTGCTGAGAGTGAAAGATAAAGCACGCTCCATGGCTCGATCGGCTACTCTATCGTGGGTCACGTTCATCTGAGAGCTGCTTACAGAGCTTCCAGGAGTTGTCGATGGTGCTGGAGATGCATAGGCTGTATCACCCGACACTGTTTTGGACTTGCGAGATGAGCTTGCCGAAGATGGACCCGGCGTCGACGCCTGTGCTGAGCTCGTGGTCCCTGAATGAGCACCGCTTGTTGCTCCTGAATTGCCTCCAGAAGGTTGACCACTGTCGTCAAGTGCCAAGCTGCTTTCAGTTATATATGAGTAGCCTTGAGAAGGCGAATACACCGGTAGAGTCGAAGCCTTCGCCAGAGCCTTACTGAGAGAATGAGCAGTACTGAGCAACCGCGAAGCCACCACCGAGTATATCGATGGAGCCATAAATATGTTCTCGTTGACCACAAAATATGTAGCCACCACTCGGACGTCCTGTGGACTCAGTCGGTTTTGCTTCCGAATGATCCACATTTCTGGCTCGCGCTCAAGGTGGACGACAAACTCTATTCCCTTCATGTTCTGTAGTTCTTTGTACAGATCCTGACGCCCATTGAGATTCTCATTGAATTGTGACTGCATCTTGAGGACCTGGTTGTTGGAAGATCGGTCATAGAACGGCGACTGAGAAAAATATTCGAGCACATTATCCGTTCGCAGCCCAAACATCTGAATCCATTCTGGAGAACGCCATTGGACCTCGTCTAGTGGCTCTCCTTCCATGATCTGGAAGCGGAAAGTTCGTCAAAACGATAGTAGTATGTAGTGAGTGATATTGGCGACTTCTGGTTTTGAGTTCGTCCAAGAAGCGTGCCCGGACCCTGAAATTTCCTCTTCTCATCTCTACCAGAATTCGACGAGATCTCGAATACCTCGGATCAATAACTAATGACAAAAGATTCAAATTTCGTCCTTCAGGTCGATGTACAGCCAGATTATAATGCTAACTCTCGAATTTACAATTGGAGGTCCACGCGCACTGGGCTACAGGTGGTGTTGATCCAGCATGATACCCCGCTCGTTTCTGGGTATTTTGCTGTGGCTTCAGAAATATCCAACGATAGTGGAGCTCCTCACACATTGGAGCATTTGGTGTTTATGGGATCCAAAAAGTACCCGTACAAGGGGTTGCTGGATATGGTGGGCAACCGGATGTTTTCTCACACAAATGCGTGGACCGGAACTGATCAAACTGTCTATACATTAGTGACTGCTGGCTGGGAGGGATTTCGTGATCTTCTTCCCGTTTACCTTGATCATGTACTGCACCCAACTCTTTCTGATAACGCTTGTCTAACAGAGGTGTACCATATCGATGGATCCGCAGAAGAGAAAGGTGTGGTATTTTCAGAGATGCAGGGCATAGAAAACACATCGATGTCGTTGATTGCTGAACATGCGCAAAAGCTCATGTTTTCTTCGTTAAGTGGATACTCCAGCAATACTGGAGGACGTATGGATGCTCTGCGAGTTCTCACGAATGAAGAAATCAGGAAGTTTCACGAATTGAGGTACACTCCAGACAATCTGGCAGTGATTGTTACTGGTCCCGTTGACGCGAAGGAATTGCTCGACGTCATGATTCCATTCGATAATGAGTTGGATTACGAGACGAGTACGGGACGGAAAAGACCATTTATCGATTCAGAAAAGGAAAGCGGTCCCTCAAAGAACTTGAAAAGTGATGTTGAGTTCCCGGAGGCCGACGAGTCATTTGGAGAAGTGCAGATGAGTTGGATAGGGCCACCCGCAACTGATTTAGTCGACAATACTGCAGTTAATGTGCTTGGTTCTTACTTGACGACCGAAGGATCGGGAAAGATACAGCTCAAGATTGTTGATGTACCTGACCCGCTTGCAACAGATGTTTCATTTTATACAGATGACTATCTCAATACTGTTTTGAATATGTATATTTCGGGGGTTCCAACAGAGCGCATAGAAGAGGTCGAGTCTGCGATAATGGATGTTCTGGAAAGCCAGGTTGCCGATTTTGATCTGGAGTTTGTTCGAGACTGCGTGGAACGCCAGAAAAATAAGTTCGTTTTGAGCGCTGAAAAGGACCCGTCGAATCTAGTATATATTGCCATTGATAATTTTCTCTACGGATCACTAGACGGACGCCATCTTCAAGAGTGGACCGCAAGTACTTCTGAGTATGATGTTTTGATGAAGTGGTCGTCTGACGACTGGACTAGTCTCATCAAGAAGTATCTGATAGAGAAACATAGAGTGGTGGTGAATGGAAAGCCCTCCGAAGCTCTGTTCCGAAAACTCAATAAAGAGAAGGAGGAGCGAATAGTCGGCAACAAAGAGAAATTCGGAAAGGACGGTCTACAAAAACTGGCTGATAGGTTGCGAAAGGCTCAAGAGGAAAATGACAGAAAGATTCCCTCTGATATTATTGATAGTTTTGCATCGCCTGACCCTCAAAATATCAAATTCATTCACACTATTGGAGCTAATGGTGGTTTTGCACTGCAAGAGCATGGGCCCGGTGCTGAATCGTTGCAGCAGCATATCGATAATGATGGTGGTCGGGATCTGCCGTTCTATATCCACTTTGAGCAGTTCAGCTCACAGTTCATCGGTGCTCGCATCTATGCTTCATCGTTTGCCGTTGACCAACGGCTGTTACCATATATTGAGGTTTTATTCACTGAACTGTACTCGCTTCCAATGCAGTTAGAGGACGGAACACAACTTTCTTACGAGCAGGTTGTCCGGGATGTCAAAAAAGATACTTTAGAAAATACCATTACCACGAGTGGTCAGTTTGAGGAATTTTTGACTATCCGTTTGCAAGCTGCGAAGGAAAATTATGCTAAATTAGCAACCTGGGTATCCAGGGCATTGTATAATACGATATTCGACAGAAGGCGATTGCAGGTGTTAGTCGAAAAGCATCTCAATGGGCTCGCCGAAGAAAAGCGTGATGGATCTAATGTCCTTAACTGGTCCATCACCAGGGCAACTCTTCAGGAGAGATCTCTTAAAAGAGCCTCGGATTTGCTAGAGTCGGAAGGATTTTATAGCAATCTTAACGAGCAATTAAAAACTGACGAAGGATATGCGCAGGTCAACAGAGATCTTACCAAACTCAGTAAACAGCTGTTTACCCTCGAGAATATTAGAGTATTGGTCATTGGTGATGTGCTCTCGCTTGATGATCCTGTTTCAGTATGGAGGACAGCTTTGAAAGGTGGCAACGATGGAAATGTGCCATCTAAAGTAGTTTCAGTTCCACGATCCGTTTCGGTGAGATCTGAAAAGGGCATTACTCTTGATAAAGATGCTATTATAACTCCAATGTCTGCAACTGAGTCGTCGTTTCTCGCGTTAGTCACCAAGGGGCCCACCAAGTATCATGATGCAGATATACCTGCTTTGGCGGTGTGCTGCTCGTATCTTCAAGCTGTTGAGGGTCCGCTATGGCGGGGGGTACGAGGCACTGGCCTGGCTTACGGTGCTTCCATGTTTAGATCAATCGAGACTGGGCAGGTTGTTCTTGACATATATAGGGGTACGGATCCTGGTCGTGCCATCAGTGTCTCGAAAGACATTGTTGACAAGCTGGCAAATGGCACCACAGAGTTTGAAGACACCTCAATAGAGGGCGCAATCAGCACTATTGTGAATTCGCAGGCATCTGAGGGATCAAACTACTATTCGGCAGCAGTCACCAATTTCTTTGATAACTGCATTAAGCTGAGAGGGCCGAATTTCAATGAGAGATTCATGGCAGATATTCGCAAAGTGACGAAAAGCGATCTCCAGCGAGTTCTTGCCAGTTATATTGCCCCACTATTTAAACCCAGCACTTCAATGGTGTTCGTGGCCTGTAATGCAACTCTGGCAGATTCTTTGAGCTCTACATTTAGCGACCTCGGCTATGAGGTGTGTGTCAATCCAATGGTTGGCACAGACAGCGACGATGAAAGTGGTAGCGATAGTGATGAGAGCGACCATGAAATTGGCAGTGATGGTGATGACAGTGATGGTGATGAGAGCGATGATAGTGATGAGGAACATATTCAAATCTAGATAAATTATAATTAATGCATGAAATAAATAAACACATTGCCGATTACTCGACAATATTTAACTGCACTTCGGCCTTGCCATATTTTTCCTTGTTGTCATCAAACAGCTTTTGCAGTGCAGACACGTACTGACTGTGGTAATACTCTATCTGGTCAGTGGTTGGATTGTCAATCTGGGGAACCGGGATGGGCTTGCCGACCACAACATCAATGCGTCGTCTATAGGGAATGATGCCCATATCGTAGTTGAACACTCCGCGAGCGTGCATGAGCGGCAGAGTGAATCCAACAGTGTTTTTGAGCTTGTTCTGGAGTGCATGGATCCACGAGGAAGAGTCGCTCTGGACCTGGTTGTAGAGGTCATTTTCACCAAATGCAACCATCGGTACCAGACTTGTATCCGGATAGGTCATCGCTAGCTTGACGAAACCCTTTCTTTTGTGAAGCACCAGGTCCATCTGCCCGGGAGCTGCCAGCAGGCTCTCCTGGGCCCCCCCAACAACAATGCATATGGGGTGGTTCTGGCGAAGCAGGTTAAGACAGGACTTTTTATCCACAGAAGCCATGCCAAACGATAGCACATATTCGCGGTACAATGGTACCAGGAACTGGTTGGCCAGCGTGAGTAGGCGCACAGGAATGCCTGGAAAAAGTTTCGACCATCCTGCGCCCTCTGTAGCAATTCCTCCCACTACTCCCATGCCAATAATTCCATGAGGATGGTACACGAAGATATACCGCTTACCTGTGGGGATCATGGAAGGTCCCTGCTCACGCTTGAGGAAGTAGTAGTACCACCAAAACGTAAGTTTCCAGATGCGTGGGGGTGTCTGGGCACCATGAGTCCACAGAGGGTGGTTGTCTGGTGCTTCGACGAAGCAGGGGTCGAGATCCACCGTCTTGTGGAGGACAATTGGGAAGTAGGAAGCAAAGTATTTCCAAATACCAAGTCGTCTGAACCAGAATGCTCGCTGTACAATGCGTCCATTGAATGGCACCTGATCCAGCGCTATGTGGATCAGATATAACATGACTAATGGCCAGAACAGCGGGAACGAACAGCAAAGCATGAACAAACACAGCGCAAGAGGGATTGAGAACACATGGAGTGCCATGATGAGCATCTCCAGGCGATTGTGATAGTTATCCGGTTGCATACTGGGGGTATCTGACCTGGCGCTTCTGAAAAGGTTACAAACTAGCAGAAACAAATTCTTTCTTTTTGTTCGTTTTCGTGTTCGACGAAACGGTAGTTGTGCAGCCCCCCGAGATGTCAAGCAAGGTACGACTACCCCGCTTTGACGCCAGTTGCCTGTTTGGTCAAATGAACCTAATGAGAAGCAGTCCCGACAGACCACAATGGAATAATTCCCTACAGGGAATGTGCTCTGTTTAGCACTGTAGAGTTTACCAGTGCAGAAGAATGCAGGTGGCTTTTAAATGTCGTCTCCTGGTGGCCTAAATCTATCGAAATATATGACAGTTCCCGGGTAAATACAAGCCCAGCCAGTTTCTCCGAGATGGCTGGTTCTCAATAGTGCGGCTATATCTCAGGGTGATATGCCTTGCTCGTCAATTGCTATCAATTCTGCATTCTTGCGGTCGAACGAGGATATTTTTATTCATTTCCATAATGTAATGGCAATTCCTGCGCGATTAGCGCAGAGAGGAACTGATGATGAGTTGTCATTAATCGGTGATGTAGAATGTATGCAATGATGGAGGAACAATACATTTTCATTCTTTTAAAAACTCGGATTTAAACTGCATTTATATTGTCTTTCGTTTTTTGAATTTCAAGAGTTTCCTTCAATATAATCGACATCTACAGGGCAAATACCTATATCCAATTTTAGTATATCAATTAGAGATGAGCGCGTATCTCTATCTACTGAGCTGCTTGCTGCTCGTTAGTCTGCGCACTGCAAGCGCTGTGCAGATCACCGGTGGACTCATGCAGTCAAAATAATGGAGCGACCCTAACATATCCCATCTTCCAAACCCAGTGAAACTTTTACATGTTGGTAACCAAAATGCTTGGACGAGCAATGTTTCGGCCGGTTCTGGGCCCGTTTCGTAGCTTGCAAGCTTGCCAGATCAGCACCACGGCAGTTGTAGCTACTAGATATATTGGTCCAGTGCAGCAGGTGGCGCCTCCAACTGAAAAAGTACCAGATGTTGAGACGTTTCTCACAAAAATAGGCCGCAACATGGTCGAGCATGCCAGCCATTTCGAGTCCTGGGAGCACCTCATGAAAGCCACGTCACACGAACTCAAGGAGAAGGGCATTGACACTCGCGGACGACGCTACCTACTTGCATGGAGAGAACGCTTCCGAAGAGGCGAGGAGCTGAAGGAGCACAAGCGAGGCAAGAAGCGATGGGGAGGAGAGCGGAAGAGAGTCGAGGTCCGAGCACAGCATTTCGGAAGATTGCGAGCAGAGGCAAGGAACAACAACTAGACTGTACATAGATTAGCATGACCATTGGGCCCCACAATAGCATCACAGTGGGTTTTCACAGTGGGTTTGATTACAACTGATCATATTGGAGTAACCTCAACGACGAGTTTCTTTGGTTCAATGTAGTTGAGTTTCTCAGTAGATCTTTCAACTACAATGATATCTGACTGTGAACTCCTGGTGTCTCCGTCTCAACTGCACAGGAGTTGCCACAGCGCACTAAAGACTGTAATGCACACTTGTATGGTATTGACATTATCTGATATAGATAATTGAATCTACAACATTGTCCGATTACTCTTCTGTCTATCAAATTTTTCATTACTTGTTTGCTATTGACTACCTTCTTTCATCAGTTACATGTAGGTGTCTAGTGTAAAAATGCTATAAGAATGCTTAGGGGATAAAATAGATAGTTCCAGATGCGCTTGCTCGTCGTCATTCAAACAGCTTCTGCAGAACAGCAGCCTCCTGTTCCATGTCCTCTAGCGACCGTGGAGTACGGTGCTCAGAATCCACTCCCAATGCCTCGCTGCTTCTGTTTTCTCGGATAACTCGAAAGACGTGATCGAGATTCCCGGGCTCACTGTCCAGCAGGCGGTATACATCGTCAATGTTGGGCAAGTCCGACAGTTTGCGTGGAATTATATGGCAGTGCACATGAGGCACCGACTGGCCTGCCAGAGGACCGTCCTGGATCGAGATGTTCATTCCGTCTGCTTTATAGTGCTGCTCAATGGCAAGAGCGACCTTGTGCACCGTCTCATAAAAGTCGGTAATCTCGTCCGGGGTCAGACCAGATATGCGAGTCACCTGGCGCAACGGACACACCAGAACATGGCCTGGGAGCACAGGTTTCAGATTGACGAGCCCAAACGACTTAGATGAGCGATAAAACACCTGGGAGCTCACATTGAAAGTTCCAAACAACACCGCTTTAGACATTGTATCTGACATGGTTTTGGCGCGGCGTCCCCCTGAGCTGACATGGGCCAAAACACCACTATGGAGGAGGGACGTAAAGTTTGATGAGACAATTTAACGATGGATGATCTAGATGCAATGGCAATTTCATTCTATTAAATCGTTTGGCCGGCAGCACTCGTATATATACATTATATATATAAAGACAGAGGCGTGAAATGATATGCTATAGAACCCCTCCAACAATAACAATGCTAACAAAAACAATGACATTCTATACGGTGCTGGTGCTAGCGACGACCCAAGTCGCCATGGGAGCCATCATCCGTCACCACCACCACCACGTCCCACGAGACCAAAACGTGCAGGCACTCGATAGCTTCAGTGGAGATGCGACGTTTTACACTCCAGATGCAGATGCGTGTGGAACGGTCAGCACTGAGCAAGATCTGGTGGCAGCGCTCAACTCTGTACAGTTTGCCAGCACTGCCGAGTCATTCAACAATCCCAACTGCGGCAAGCATGCGGTCATTCACCGAGGATCCAAGTCTGTGGTGGTGAAAATCGTCGACCTTTGCCCCGAGTGCAAGCATGGCGACCTGGATCTGTCTCCAGCAGCATTCAATGAGATCGCAAACCCAGACGAAGGTCGTGTGTCCATCACATGGCACTGGGCATGAATAAATAGTGTAGTAGAATATGAGGCTTAGAATCGCTGCCGTAGCTGCGTTACTGGCTGGACTGTGCTGGTTTTTTCCCATACTGGCTTTTGCTCGTGCTGGCTTTGTCCACGCTGGTCTTTGCTGATGCTTGTCGCCGCCATCACTGAGCCAGCACCGGCGGGTCCTGTCTGTTGGGTCCCTCGACGATATCCAACACTTGCTTATAGTAGTTTTCTCTCGCCGCCTCCTCGAGCTTCCAGTCGTCATACATGTGGGGAAACAGGCTGATGAACATGATCACAATAGCACCCAGTGGGTCGCGATTGACATTTTTCTTGTTCCACACTTGCAAGTCAGCCTTCATCTGCACAATGTAGCTGTCCATTTGGCGATTCCCTGTGAAGTGGCGAGCAGCATATTCTCGGAGCTCACGAATTGACTGAGCAGGATTTTCAGGCGCTGGCGGATACCGATGAGGCATCATACGCTGGATGGGCGCCCAATACCTCAACGCATACTTCCACAGCTTGAAATAGACAATGCCAAACGTCATCAGTGCCGATAATACCAGCAAGGGCCAGCTCGTATTGGGCATCATCTCTTTCACAAGATCGGCGGCCAGCACCACTTTGACAGCCGTGAAAAACAGGTCCCGCATGTTGTCGGCGTCATTGATAGCCCTGTGCACCAAGTTTCCCACATCCTGGCGAAGCAACTGCCAATTGACTCTCCTCTCATGCACTACTCCTTGCACAGGACCACCACCACCACCACCACCACCATGGCGTATATGTACTGTCTGTACTGGCGGGAGTCCTACAGCTGCTGCTTGCTGGGCACGTCTTCGTGATGCACTGGCAAACACTACACCTGGCGCGTTAACGGTTTGAATAGGTCCATCTACCATGGCCTCCAGAGCCTGCTTTGCTCTGGGCGACAGGCAAAGCACCCTCTGTGATGCTGCTGCTGTTGTCGCCAGCACGTAGTCGTGTGGTTGAACAAGAATCGACTGACCGCCAACGAATATCACCAATGCTGCTGGAGGCTGATGCTGCGTACGTGAACTGGCAGCTCGTAGTGTGGGTGTTGCCGTTGCCTGCCGTACTCCATCCTGTGCTGAACTTGAAGTATGAGTCGTTATTCCATCACCAGTTGTTAATCTAGCAGTTGTTATTCCATTGGTTGGTGCTGCTGTACGAGCTGGCGAACTACCACCAGCTGACCTCTCATCACGGGTCGCCGAAACGCCATCTTCTGTCTGTCCATCTCGGACTCTGTCCGTGGATGCAGAAGAATAACCATGTGGCGAAACATCGCTCTCTCCAAAGGTGCTAGCCGGCAAAATGCCTGTAACTGCCGTAGCTGGCACTCCTCTACTAGTACTGGCAGCTGGCTGTACTGGCAAGGTCGTAGAGTCGAGTCTTCTGACCAAATGAAACGTGAATGTGCCTTCCTTCTGGCCGACCACCGACTCGATAGTAGACTGTTCATCACGCAGGATCCTAGCCTGGTAGATAACCAGGTATTTAGTATAGGCGGTATCTGTGAACTGCTCGCCGTCGCCATACCAGCTTGCTATCCTCTTCTTCAGCGTCAATATATCGTCATCTGGCCGCAGAGCGAGTCGGATCCGGTCTCGCGGGTCGTCGGAGCTTCTGCCTGCGGAGACGATATTGATGATTATCGACATCGTTTGAATGCTTCAACATGCAACGAACGATGGCACTACTGATTAATCATAAGCGCCGGTTTTTGGCTGCCAGAAAAAGTGCTGAATATGTGGCCAGCCTCTTGCAACAAACTTTGATATTCCCGCCCTGCAGTCGAAAAGCTTAAACGTTAATTATAGCAACTGCGACGTGTTCAATTCGCAGTGGTGGGCGCTAATGGAACTTGTCTTTCTAGAACACCGGATGGCTGGCAGGCATGCATCTGGCACGCGCGGCGGTTCCACATGTGCGCCTGGGGTAACTGCTGGAATGACAGGATGGATTTGCGCAGCTGGTTGACCGACTCAGTTTCATTGCTGTAACTGCAGCAGAGCGCCTGATCTTTGCTCTGAGTGGAACTGGTGCTTGAGGTATTATTAATTTGGAAAATCGTGACTGTCGCTGTCCGACTGCGCCTGGCAGCGAACTTAGAGATTGGCCTCGAAGTCCCAGTTTCGAACTTTTTTGTCATCAACAAACAGCACTTGTCAAACCTCGAAGATCTGGCATTGCAACCGCTATCCCGAGCAGTTGGTAGACTTCTGAATCTCATACTAGCTCGACTGCTCGGCGAATAATTACTGCTGAACCAGCTGAAATTTGGATCTGTTGGGTGGTGAGGAGTTGTTTCTGTGGTTGTGACTACAGGTCTTAGTGTACGACGAGTTGTTGGCTATCAAGGAGCAGATCCAACAGTCTGTAGAGAGACGAGCGGTTGAAAGGTTCTTGCCAAGCAATAAGCTTTTGAAGTCTTGATACTGTTGTCAGTATACACTTCTCGGAAGAAGCTTGAGATTGAGACTTCTTTGACAGAAGCTGAAGAAATCCACAACGAGGGTTTTCTGAACACTGTTTGATATCCGTCTGAGGTAAGACGTCTGACGTAAAGAGCTGGTCGAATTAAAGGGGAGCGGAAATTCAAAGCTGCTGACGTGCAACATCGTTACTGGTAGTTGACTTTTGCTGGCTGGCAGATCGCTGTGTGAAGTGTGGCTGTGTATCTGTTTGTGTATTTAGTGGTCGCCTCTAGCTGGCTGGCTGGTACTCTGGCGATTTCTGGTCTAGCTGTTCAGTACCTACCTGGGTGTGTCTATTTGTAGAGCGTCATGGCAGCTCGTCCTCAGCCTCTGCCGTGTCGGTACAAGACCGGCAGGACACTTGGCCAGGGAACTTACTCGGTCGTCAAAGAAGCAGTCCACATTGACACCGGCAAGTATTATGCCACCAAAGTCATCAACAAGAGGCTTATGTCAGGACGGGAGCATATGGTGCGCAACGAGATCGTGGTACTTCGTAGGGTGTCCAAGGGCCACCGCAACGTACTCACGCTCGTCGACTACTTTGAGACCGCCAACAACCTATATCTGGTGACTGACCTGGCCACAGGCGGCGAGTTGTTCGACCGCATCTACAACAAGGGCTCGTTCTACGAGTCGGACGCGGTGGACATCATCAGCTCAGTGACGTCCGGAGTCGCCTACCTGCACTCGCATGGCATTGTGCACCGCGACCTCAAGCCCGAGAACCTGCTGTTCAAGACGCCAGACGAGAACTCGGACCTTCTCATAGCCGACTTCGGGCTGTCCCGCATCATCGACGAGGAGAAATTCCGCATGCTCACCACCACTTGCGGCACTCCTGGCTACATGGCGCCAGAGATCTTCCTCAAGACTGGCCATGGAAAGCCGGTCGACGTGTGGGCCATTGGCGTCATCACATATTTTCTGCTATGCGGGTACACGCCGTTTGATCGCGATACCAGTGCCGAGGAGAAGGATGCCATATTGAAGGCTGACTATGCGTTCGAACCCGACGAGTATTGGCAGGATGTTTCTGGCCACGCCAGGGATTTCATCGCAAAGTGCCTGCGAATCGATCCCACTGAGCGTCCCACTGCCGACGAGCTGCTGCAACACCCGTTCCTGGTGCGTCCAGCGCCAGACGAAGCGGACTTGCTGCCCACGTTGGTGTCCAACATCAATCTGCGACGTAATCAGAGCTCAGCGGGTTTGTTGAGCAGCAGAATCATCGAGTCATCGCACGCCATGGATGGGGCATACTCTCAGAGCCCCGAGAACGCTAAGGGCTCGGCTAAGACTCCGCACTCGGGGTCGAGTCTCTCGCGGGCCACTTCTGCCGACGAGATGGCCAAACAACCACTAAATGGACTGGTTCCGCTTACGACCGTCCACCCCGACAAGCACTAGCAGTTATCTCTGTATTTATTAAGAAGCAGTATATACTCTAATCTTTTTTCTAGGTCACAGGTAGTCTTTCACGGCATCTCCTTATCTGTCTGATCATGACTGAGTATACGAGATCTTGCGAGTCGCGCTGTGGCAACTGCTGTGCAGTTCAGGCATTGATGCTGGCGAGCGTGATATAGTCGTGTTCGTTTTATTTATATTTGGCAGCCATAACTGATCAAATAATTTTAGATCGTTAGATAGACGCCTTGCCACTGGGAAAGGACAGACCATTATTGTCCAGTTATTCGTCAGCTCTAATTGTAAACCTGCGCTTTGAGAAGGGAACGCTTGGCAACGACTGAGCATGGTTAGTGGGAGAGACCAATATTCGGCTAGATGTTGTCCAGTTGCGTACTATTTACTATAAATCACGAGAAGCGCAACCACGACTATTGGAACCCGACAGAGTCGCAAGATGTATTCCCAGTTATTACCATGGTAATTCTTTTTTAGTTCGTATGATATAGCTGTCTCATTTTATCTCCAGCTCAATTCGCTATACTTGTAGAACGTCTATTTCACATTCGGTATAAGCTACTTGGTAGATCAACATATTACATTTCTTTTTCAACCACTTCCAGTCCTTTCAGTTCTATGCTCGGTGTATAGGGTTTAAATATAAATCTAGTGGGGATCGTTTCGATTACTTCCAGCCCTGCGCTTTACTACCTACATAGATTTATACCCCTTCTCGGCACACTTCAAACCAAGTGCTTGGTAAGCCAATCAATATTCCATAATCATGCAGCTCTTTCGGTATTATACCAGCTGAGTTCCAGACGCGAGCTTCCTGAGTTCGCGGCGCCTTTTTGATCTTTTAAGCCATCGTTACAGTTGGCTCTGCCCATCTCTAATTTTCAAGACTATCACTGCATCCCCATGTAGAGATCAGCGGGGCGCTTGATTATCCGTTTACAGCGCTGTGCGCCGCTGTCGTGCTGCGGGGAGCCTAGTGCCCGTTATCAGCTCGGCGCTCGATTTTTTTTTCCAAACCCAAAAAGCAACGCGTGCAGCTCGACAATCGCAAAAAGCAATTTGAGTCGTTGCTTTTTTTATCGGCAATTGAGTCAGTGCTGCCCATATAAATAATAGGCTCGTAATTATTCGGTCTGGCTGACTAGCTGTTACTCGGTTTCTTTACGTCGCGACCATCTGTTTGTTACATATTGCTGGTTGTTGGGTACGATCGTTGCTGGATCCCCCGCCACATTTGCTTTGGCAGCTTTGATTGCAGTACTATGTCCCCTGACTCATTTGTACTCGTTTCCTTGATCAGTGGTATTCATTTCTTACTTGTTTTATCTGGGGAACTTTGCTGGTGAAAACGCGACCTGTGCTCGTCATTGTGCTATAGAGAAGACAGCTATGTTCCTGGAAGACGTTAGTCGGCTACCGGAGCTGGATGGTTCGGCGTCCCAGCATTACCCGAAGATGAAAGTTAGTGGTGATCCGGTTGCAACATTTGCTTCTCCACGGAACGTGCCGAACGTCCCACCATCTGCAAACTCGTCGTTCGGAGTGTTTTCCAAATCACCGCCACGAGTTGAGGTCAACCTGGCCGACTCTGACCACGCCCAGGAGCCGAGATCACGCCGAGTTCGAGCTTCGCGAGCCTGTGAAAACTGTAGGAAACGCAAAGTCAAATGCTCCGAGGGCGACGTGTGTAACGAATGTCGGCGGTTTGGCGAAGAGTGCCGTTATCGCCAGCATTACCGGGCGAGGCGCGACTTTGCCGTCAAGCTAGTGAAGGTTCCCGAGTTGCCTCCAAAAGACATATCGCCTCTCAGTTCCACATCTCCAGTAATCCCCAATGTACGGTCTGGTTATACCGTCTCAGGCCCGTCTACATCGCAGGAATCCCATCGCTCCAACAGCTTGTCGAGTATATCGACTGTGGTATCGCGACGAACCAGCAACTCCCTTCACACAAGCTCTACAATGGCGTTCGCAGAAGGAATCTCTGCTATTCTCACAACCACTATCAACACGGTATCTTCTTCCTCACCAGCTCTCCAGTCTATTTCCGCAACTATAGTGCGGTCTGTTTCGCGTATTGACGGTCTATTAGCAGGACGGGCTATAAGCATTTGTCCGCACTTGCAGGAAGCCCATCTCACCGAAGAGCAAATGCTGCAGACGCTGCGAGGATACGGAGAGACGTTTCATTATATGATGCCGGTGCTAGACGTAGATAGCTGGACGAAGCGTGCCAAGACGTTGTGGAGATCTATGGAATACGGCATCCAGGTGCCTTTTAACAATGTCGAGGTCGCCATTATATACATGATCATCTCGATGGGGTGCATCTCAAAAAACTGCCATCGCACTACGTTCGGTGGTAACTCCAGCTTCCAGTGGGCTCTAGAATACAGTAACAAGGCTACCAGAATGGTTCCCGACATGTTTGATGATGAGACGTCAGTTGCCATGGTTCAATACACGATGCTCCGGTGCTTGTCGAAGTTAGTGCTCGGCCGGTCTCAGTCGGCATATCTTTCAGGAGGCACCATGATGAGGACAGTACGTGCATTGGGTTTGCATCGACTTGATCCGTTGCAGGCTCTGTCGTCCGATTCGGTTGACAAATATATTCTCCGGGTCTGCGCATTCAGCATCGAACAGTATTCTAGCTTGCGCGTCGGCCGCTCTTTCGTTGACAGTGATGTCAACGAAGAAGTGCAGTCCCTAAGTCGACAAGTGCTCTCTACAGCCATTTCTGGAGACCGCACCAATGCCGAGTACGTGTATCTGACCAAGCGGGCTGTGGATATTTGCATGAGGGCCATGAACCGGGTATACAACGGTTTCAATGTCAGAGACATTGTGATTGCCAGAGAACTAGTGAATTCTGCGTGTGCAGACATTGACAAGCTCTTATCTAGTACGGAGTCTTCTTATCTTAGGTCGTTTGATTCGGTCAGCATAAACGGTTTGCTGGCGCACCAACTCCGCCAGTGGGCTCTTTTGCATATATTTATCTTCCATCTCAAATCGCTGATGCTGCGTCCATTTTTGATTCTGTTGGGGCTTGTCAAGGACGACGCTATTCTGTGTGCCAACTTAGGCAGTGAGTTAATGGGTGCAATCCAGAGTGGTGCCAGAGCATGTGCTGACTGTCTTGTGGGAATGCTTTCCATTCTGGCCATGGATGGGTTGCGGATCTTGGATATTCACAGTTGGTGGGCCATTAATAATTACGTCGTGAACGCATCAAGCATCCTGTTTTACTACTACATGTGCGTTTTTGATGATTCGACACTAGCTGTTTTATACAATGCGGCCGATATTCTCGATCGTTGCTCGGATATCGCAAATTCAGAAACGGTCTGCACGATGGCTCGTCTTCTGGAGCGATTCGGAACAACGCTGTTTTCTGTATGCCCGAATATGGTCAGAGACTACGCAACTCAACTACTAGGTGTTTCTGACGACGAAACTGGCGTCAGTCAGGCAGACTGGGGAAAGAAAGTCATTCGCCTATGGCATATGTCTCTTGAGGCTACGAGCTGATCCTCTGTGATGGCTCCCTGGCCTGCTTGCTCTTTAGACGTATGCTTAGCTGAGGTCGCTGGAGACTCAGATTCATTTAGATACTACTTATGATCTATATCACGACTATACGTACACTACGTTATTGCGTTGTAGTTTACATCCGTATGTTTGTTTTTTATCATGACAGCTTATCTTGCAGGAGCCCTACATAACTATACATTAAACGGCGCACGGCACCATCAAACGCCCAACCAGATACACGGCTGATTTCCCCTTCGAAAGACTTAAGGCGCTTGATCATGCCGTTTTGAACTACAGTGGATAGCCATATGTGCCGTTTGTGTGTTGAGTATGCGTGCCGTTGCTTTTTGGCGAATGACTACTCGGCATTAGCGTCCGAGTCTGAGCGATAAGCCCTTTTGCCAACAATAGGCAGTACGCCATACGGGCACGGCATCAATAGAGCCAGACCCGAGTTCCGCCATGATTATCAGAATTGCGGTGCCGAGTTCCGTGCCGACTGGAGTAGATACGGCATCTTTTCAGATCGTCAACGATAGTCAACTTAAATGCATGCTTTGATTTAGTTCCGGTTGTGTTATTCATATATTGTTTCGATAACTTGTGTTTCTATAATTTATCGTTGTTTAACTGTCATGTTATTTATTGCTCACTGTACTCCTAAATTAGTTTTTCCTGTTCAGTCGATTGGACCGTTGGCACAAATAAATTTTTTACTCCTGTGGCTGTTCCTTCATACATCATCACATGCTTGGAGAAATTACGATGACCGGCATGATCTGCGCCTGCTTTGGAGTAGCGCAGCTCCGAAGGCTCCAACAAAGTTTATCTGACATAACAAGGGTTTCAGAAAACTGTCTGCTTCAGTACTGCCAAGCAAGATGCTCCGGGCCTAGACACATCCATTTGTCAGATATGGCTCGTTAGGGCATTTGAGAACATATACATGCTTGCATTATTCTGTATGAGGAAAGATGCTCGGATCTATGCATGCACATGCAGCCTGCACAATGCTCACTCTTGACAATCGAAAGGACATGAGCGTGTGTGTACCAGTACTTCTATTTTCTTCCTAACTAGAATGGGCCCTAAATATTAGAGTCCGAGAAGTATGCTGCTGTCGTGGACACAATTTCGGCGCAAAGTTTAGTGGAATTTCAAAATTGTAGAATGGCTGCGGGATGCAACGCAGCAGGTAAGCGAGATGCTTCCGGTCTCGGCTGACAGCCCCGATACCGCCTCCCGTTTTTTTTTTGGTTTTTACTTTCTTTTTCCTTCAACGATTTTGGACGAGCAAAATACAGATGCGCCGCATTTTCACCACCGGAGATTGCCCACATTGGAGGCAGTGTTTTTCCTAGGCGTGCGTTGACAGATAATAATCGTATCATCATGAGGAATTTTTTTTCTGTCAAAAAAGAGCGAACTGCTTTTTGTGTTTGAACGTGCGTACAAACCGTAATGGTAGAGTACAGAGTAAAACTTAAAAAGTATATGCGAAACCAAAAAGTATAATGACAACCGAGGGATTCGAACCCTCGCCTCCGGAGAGATACGGACCTGAACCGTACGCCTTAGACCACTCGGCCAGATTGCCTTTACTGAATTGGACTTTAAATGAATACTTTTGAATCCATAGTCATCGGGCATTTTCTCTTTAATCCTATCAGTTTCGTATGAAATATGAATCCAACAGTATAGCTACGAAAACTGAGTTGTATTATAATATGTGCTTAATTGCGAGTCACCAAGGGCGATTTCACATGTTAAGATTGAACGAACTTTTTGTTAGGTCTAGGAGTTTTGTGCCGGGATGAGACTGATAATAACCAGGAGGTGGAAATTGATAGCAGTGGGTTCAGAAAAATCATCCGATAATTGGCTCGAGATATGTTCATAATCAGTATATCACGAAGTAGCAGACCACAAAAGTTGATCGTGTGATTTGAGCCTTCCATAAGTTAATCTAATAAATGAACTGATATCTAGTAATCGAACAGTGCGTCAAAAGCTTCTTCCGCAGATGATTCAATCACTCAGGTACTACCCTGGGTACGAATTTATAATACGAATTTATAATGTGCAGTTCGATGAAAGCTTGTAAATTATATTTGATATCTTAACTAAAATATAAGATCATTTTGCCAACATCAAGCATGAAAAGGCTATACAGCCGAAAGCCAGTTACATGTATCAGCTTATAATAATATCATCAATGAGTCTTCAGCGTTCGAGCGGGATTCGTACAATGAGAGATATGGCAGGTTATTGAGTATTTCCCGCTTACGACACCTTAACTTTTCTAACAATCATAAAGGTGCTAATAAAGTTTCTTTCTTCATAGCTATACTAGATTCGGATAACCAGCTCATAGCGAATGTCGTACCGCGAAAGAGCTACATATGGACTGGACCCCTTGCAGAGACATCTATATGGAGCCTCTGCACAAAAAAAAGAATGAAATTGTTTCAAATGTGACTGATAATGTTGACAGATAGCTATCGATAATGGAGGCACTAGAAGATCGCGATCGATGTCCCCAGTTCAATCTGTTTGCAACAAACGTACTGGGGTTTAATAAAGCGTGCATATCCTTTTTGTTGGGTTTAAATAATTGGGCCGAGTATCGAGAAGGAAAAGAATATCATATATCAGATATGGTTAGAACAAGACAGGCCTTGTGCCTCACCGTTTAATCTTTCTCAAATCACTTATCAACATGATGTCGCAGTTATTAATTCATGTGGTGAAAGTTCGAAGTGAAGTACTCGTCATGCTAAAAGGGTAGACGATTATTTCATATTTATATCTGAAAAAATTGAGCAGAATATTATAAGGTATACAGGCATATTTTGCTGCTCTGAAAATATGTGACACGGACAAGATCCCGGGTTAATAAGGTAGACACCCGTATACGAGCTTGACATAAGGACAGAAAACTGGCAACTATCAAGCTTTTCCGATTGAGCTTGCTTTTCTGACTAAAGCTAGTACCAATGATGGCTTGAAGATATGAGCCGTCATTTTATATGCCGTGGAATACTAACTATAACTCAGAAATAGTTCAGCAATATGTTATCGCCTATCTTTAAAGTAGAGGACAAATTCAAACTGAAACGCGAAATATAGAAAGTACCATTCTGCGAGAAAAGGAAAAAAGAATATCTCCCGAGGGTGATTCGAACACCCGATCTGAGGATAACAATGCGCCATTACAGTCCTACGCCTTACCAACTGGGCCATCGGGAGGACACGGCTCATGAAGAGATTTATAATTACTTACCATGCAGGTTTGGTATGGGTGCATATTTCCAAAACTGGAAATAACTCTGCTACCGCTGCCGAAAACGAATAAACGAGACCCATATTAATCTCACAAACGGGTAATAACTTTATGGTTACTTATATCTTTAATAGCGCGCTATAAGAAAAAGAAAAAGAGACGTGACATGTAAGTGACCCACTGTAAGGCAAACAATCTTGATGGTGTCGTCGCGTCGCCTAAAACAATGAATGTCTACGCTTGAATCGTTTGTTTCGTTTATAACAAATCAGTCAATTCGAGGAGCTCTGCTTTGCATAGTTAGTCATCTCTCTTCATTTCGGAATACACAATATATCATGAAAAATGATGAATGCCATGTTTTATATCTAGATGCACTATAGTAATATCAGTTTTTAAAATGTGAAGTTAATCATGACGGGAATCCCAAAGAAATAGACCACCGCAGAAAAGCTTTGTTTAACATCTAATTTAGTTGAGAACTGCTCTGCAGAATACGCTTTAGTTCTCAGTGGCAATATTAAGAACACACAACTGCTATCCTGTGTATGTTGTATTCTACTCATATTAATCAGATACAGATATAATCTAAATTGACAGTCCTCAATGGCACGCCATTCCTCTCGATGAACTCTGGACATCTCCCCAGATATAAAAGCCCGCACAGGCTCCCACCGTCACAGCTACCATTGCCCATCCCTTCTGTTAGCCCCAAAATATCGCATACACCATTCGTACATTGTATGTCATGAATATCAGCCTGTTATTAGCATGCCATGTTGAAAACAAATCAACTTACATCAAAAAGAATGAATAGGCGACTTGAAAGCCATATATCAATGCCCGATATAGTTTTAACCTGCGAGCACGTGGTTGACCTAAGGCTCGGTTAATTTCGTTCAAAGGCGAAGCTTCATCTGGTGTCGGCTTGTGAAAGCAAACGATACTTACTATCGGTCATATGGTTAGGATCAATTGTGCCGTCAATCATGCGAGACAGCATGCGGACATACTCGTATCCTGCTCCAAGCACGGATATAGCGAACAAACTGAGCCAAAGCCCAAACGTAGTTCGGATGTGCCACCAGTCAAACACAACACACAGATCCGTAGTATCCCAGGTAAATATCATCTTCGTCAGATGCGACCAAAATCAAACGACTTACGTTCATCTTGCACATTGGCGAATCGTGTCCCATTCCAGGATCCATGCCACCATGGCCATCCAACATGGTGTGTAAACTGTGATCCATTTCGACGTTTGACAAGTGAGCAAGTTTATTGTACTAGTAGACAGTCGGACAATATATGCTCGTACGGCTGAGCGTGGAGCACGAAGTCTATAACAGAGACTGTTGGTTCACTATGCAATCATCACATCATCTATAGATATCTTCCAGTGAGGATAGAGGGTGGACATCAAGGAAATGAATTTCTTGTAATTCAGACCACTCCACATCGGCGCCTGTACAAGAAACTTTATTGGAAAGTGTTTTGAATACGATCCAATGCCCATAAACGCAGGTTGCAGCTGGAAACACCGTTACGATGCAATATGTGAGTTGCTGCCACCCGCTGTCACAACTTTACTTCTCAGAATTGACGTCTAATATACCGCTTTCATGTAAAACTATTGTATTCCTGATAGAATCGCTCAATTCTTCTACATACAACATTGCAAAAGAGCGTGGTTCTGTTATGGCTCGCAAGCTTACGTGATATGAGCGACGGAATAGCTTGTTCCATTCCTAGCTACGGCTCTACTGCTGGACGAGCAAAATGACTAGTCTTGGCACAGCAATCGTCTAACCGTCAAATGGCACAGCAATCGTTCAACCGTCATTTGATCTCTTTAAGGTTCTCACGAATATTAATGGAGCTATGATCAACTTACCCATACATCAGGTCCAATGTTGCTATTGTCGACAAGAGATTCTTGCGAGGTTAAAATGGGCCAAATAAAGAATATAAATGGTTGGGATCGCTCGCGAAGTCAGAAATCAACTTTTAACAATTCAATATGGCTGAAGTTTTTGAAACGGTTGATCCTTCCACTGGAAAGTCGGTTAAGACCTTTGACTCTGCCACTGATGAACAAGTGAAAAAGTCTCTGGATGATGCCTACAAGGCGTTCCATGGGGTGTGGAAAAAGACTCCAGTTGCAGAGCGGGCTCAGGTAGTGTCCAAAGCTGCTAAAATCTTGAGGGACAATGCTGACCAGTATGCGGAACTTATCACCTCTGAAATGGGTAAACTTATTGAGCAGGCTCGTCAAGAGGTCACTCTTTCGGCGGATATTTTGGACTACTATGCCAAGCGTGCTGAGAAATTCCTTGCTCCTGAAGAGCTCCCCGAAGCACCCGGTGCCGTGCTGTACTCCGAGCCTCTTGGAGTTATCTTTGCTATTGAGCCGTGGAACTTTCCTTTTTACCAGCTCGCGCGAGTGGCCGGACCGCAGCTGGTTGCTGGAAATGTTGTTATTTTCAAGCCTGCTCCTTGTGTACCTCAAGCTGCACTGGCCTTTTTTGATGCTTTCAAGAAAGCAGGCGTACCGGCCGGTGTATACACCAATCTTTTTTGTTCTAATAAGCAGAGCTCCAGGATAATTGAGGACTTCCGAGTGAGGGGTGTTGCTCTCACTGGCAGTGAGAGAGCTGGTTCTACAGTTGCTTCCCTGGCAGGAAAGCATATAAAGAAAGTGCTTCTAGAGCTTGGCGGCAGCGATCCTTTCATTGTCTTGGAAGATGCTCCTACTGACTTGGTGAATACAAATGCCGCTAGTGGCAGGTTGGCTGCTATGGGCCAATCTTGTGCAGCTTCAAAGAGGTTTATCATCGTTGGCCAGGAGCGTGGAAAGCAGTTTATTGAGTCTCTGACAAAATCATTCTCGTCTCTGTCTGCTGGTGACCCACGCGACCCATCCACGACGATTGGACCACTCGTTTCGGAACCGGCTCTTAATAATCTGCTCAATCAAATCAAAATTGCAAAAGAAAACGGGGCTACTGTGCTGCTAGGAGGTAGCCGAATTGACCGACCTGGATTTTACGTTGAGCCTACAATCATCACAAACATCACTAAAGAAAACCCGATTTTCTATCAAGAAACGTTTGGGCCGGTGGCAAGCGTTTTTGTGGTTGACAGCGAGGAGGAGGCTATTGCGTTGGCTAACGATTCGCATTTTGGACTTGGTGCTAGCGTCCATAGCGCCGATACCGCACGAGCTACCCGAGTGGCGCGGCAAATCGAGAGCGGGATGGTGTTCATAAACACTATCACTCAAACTGCACCTGAGTTGCCATTTGGTGGAATCAAAAACTCGGGCTTTGGCAGAGAATTGTCCGAGCTGGGTATCCGAGAATTTGTCAACAAAAAGCTGGTACTGATCGCCCAGAAATAGAGGGACTAAGTGACCATATATTTATCCCGTATATTCCAATTATTTATCAAGCAGCAACTCTATCTTAATTAAAACTTGCGTGAACGGCTTTTAAATATGCTACTATCACTCGACTAGTTCTAGTTCAAATATAAGCGTACAACTAAAGGAAAAAGAGAATAAAAATGCACAATCGACATTTGCTCTAAGCTGATGAAGTCTAAGTTAAAATTATCGGACTAAATGAAATAAAAAAGCTGCACAAACACAGGGGTGGGGTGTGATAATCACCTTATGTCGAAGCCACATTCACATGCGGCATACTGAAAAACACACCATTTTGAACACACTCCAACTCACGCTCCAACTCATATAAAAAGTCGCGACTCGCTGTCAAAAGTGCCCATCATGACAATGAGCGAGCGCGACTACGACTTTGTGGTTGTAGGGGCTGGAATAATGGGGCCTGCCGTCGCAGTGGCGCTGGCTCGGCGTGGTTGGACTGTACTGGTCATAGAGCGTGATCTGCGCGAACCAGACAGGATTGTGGGCGAGCTTCTTCAGCCTGGTGGGATAGAAGCGCTGAGGGAGCTCGGAATGGAGCAGTGTGTTGAGGGCATTGATTCGATCGACACTAAGGGATATGAGGTGTTTTTCCATGGACAACAGGTGACTATTCCTTACACAACGGTGCGCATCAACGAGAAAGAAGTGCCCGCTAGGGGTAGAGGCTTCCATCATGGTAAATTCGTAATGAAGCTTCGCCAACACGCGAGCGAGACTAAGGGAGTGACGTTTGTGGAGGCCACTGTAACAGATATCGTGTCCAATCCACATACTGGTCATGTTCTGGGAGTCAAGGCGACCACCAAATCGGGACAGCGGTGTCATTTCTTTGCTAAGATCACTATCGTGTGTGACGGCATCTCAAGCAAGTTCCGCAAGTACTACAATCCGAAAAGCCCCTCTGTCAAGTCGCACTTTGTTGGTCTGGTGTTGGAGAACGCAGATCTGCCTGCTCCCAACCATGGCCACGTTATTATTGGCAATCATCAGCCCATCCTCATATACCAAATTGGCTCCTCTGACACGCGGATTCTGTGCGACGTAGCGGGCCCGCTACCTTCAATTGCCAATGGCGACATGAAGCGACACCTGGAAAAAACGGTGCTTCCAAACCTGCCACAGCAGCTAGCGCCGTCTTTTAAAGCAGCTCTTGAGACTTCACGTTTGCGCAGCATGCCAGCGCAGTTTCTTCCAGCAGTTCCAAACAAGATTCCGGGTATCATAATGGTGGGAGATGCCATGAACATGCGACATCCGTTGACTGGCGGTGGCATGACGGTGGCATTTAAGGATGCAGTGCTTTTGGGCGAGCTGCTAAGCCCAGAACTAGTCCCTGATCTGCTCAATGATCGTTTAGTGTCAAAGCAGCTACGCCAGTTTTTCAGCGAACGCAAAAAATCCGGTAGCGTTATCAACGTTCTAGCTATGGCGCTCTACAGCCTGTTTGCTGCCAGCGACGACAACCTCAAGGTTCTCCAGCTGGGCTGCTTCAGATATTTCCAGCTTGGAGGCACCTGTGTGAGCGAGCCAGTTGGCCTGCTCTCCGGACTGTTGTCAAGACCATGGATTTTATTTTATCACTTTTTTTCAGTGGCTTTCTACGGGATTTACATTAATTTTTTGGAGAACGGTCTAGTCGGTTTCCCCAAGTCTTGCATCCAGATATTCACCGTTCTGTGGACTGCCTGTATAGTTTTCCTTCCATATCTCTACGAGGAGCTCAAGTGGTGGTAAGTGTATAATAGCCTGTTACGGTATAAAGAATATAAACGACCGAAAAACCTAATGTTAATTCGCTTCGGAATTACATTTTCATTTTGAAAAGTTTCGAATTTGTAGGATGTACAAAGTTGCCGTTCTATGGCCTATTAGTCGCAATATTTTTGAGCAGTCCGTCTTTTTCACAGATTTGATTTCCTGTCTGACATGACTACTGCTAGTCTTTTTACTACTTCTCCTGCTCTGCGAGCTTTCGAAGTCGCTGTCGCTCTTGCTGGAATGCCTGCTCCCTCTCTTCGGTCTCGATCTTGTTTCTTGCCTGGATCGCTACCATACGATCTAGTCGGTTCATCTCACTGGTGCCCTTCAAAAACGCCGGAGAATCTCTAGAGGCCTCTGCTTTCGCGGCCATAATGCGTCCAAACTCCTCCCTCACCTTTTTTTCCTGCTCATACTGCTTTCTGAGTTCGGGGGACAGTTTCTAGTTAGCATTCCAAAGTGATCAATATCCTACGCACACTGATAAACTCCTCGTCAGAAGGAGTATTAAATTTAACAACTGCCAGTCCAGCGCCAATGATGGTTCCGCTGGCTAACAGCACTGAAACCCATTGCTGCACTGATGGCATGTCAAATGACGGTTGTGAGATGAAGTCTGTAGTGAGATACGGCTTGACTGCAGGCAGTTATAAAATCCAGGGGCAAAAGGTACGCAGATGCAGACCAGAAGAGTTGAACAACGAACAGCTAAATCAATAAGAGACCAGTTAAGAAAATCTACTAAATAACAAGGAAAAGAAGGCCACGAATAGTTGCACTGAAAAAATATTTATAAATACTATAGGAATACGCCTATAGCCTCTCGAATGAGCCCTTGTTAGTGAGAATAGACGGATACAGCAGTGTCGTCAAAAAGTCGCTGTAGCACTGATTGGTGATCTCAGGTCGTAAGAAGCCAGCAGCTTCATCAAACTTGTTTCCAGGCTTGGCAGACATCTTGATCTTGGCTACCTCTTCATCTAGGATCCGTGAAACGTAGTCTGCAGTTATCTTGGTTCCCTCATTCGACACTACACCATGCTTGACCCACTGGTTGAGCTGAGCCCGCGAAACTTCGGCAGTCGCAGCATCTTCCATGAGAAAGTTGATGGGCACACATCCAATACCTCGCAGCCATGCCTCCATATAACCTAGCGCGATAAACAAATTCTTCCGAATGCCTGCCTCGGTGATCTTACCACCCGGAATATAGGGATTCAGTAGATCTCGGGAAGTTACGTGTACTTCTTCTCGTCGTTTGTAGATCTGATTGGGAGTAGGCATGTGCTTATTGAACACCTCGAGAGCGATTTCAGCCAGCTGGGGATGTGCAACCCACGTTCCATCATGACCAGCGGTCACCTCGCGGAACTTGTCTTCGTAGACACCCTTCATGGCTACTTTATTGGCAGCATCGTCACCCTTGATGGGAATCTGAGCAGCCATTCCACCCATAGCATGCACTCCGCGCTTGTGGCAGGTCTTAATAAGCAGGCGCACGTATGCGCTCATGAATGGCACCTTCATGGTTACATCGTTCCGCTCAGGGAGAATAAAGTCGCCATGAGCGCGCAGCTTCTTGATATATGAGAAAATGTAATCCCACCGACCACAGTTGAGACCAGCAGAGTGCTCTTTGAGCTCAAAAATGATCTCGTCCATCTCAAACACCGCCAGAATGGTCTCAATCAGCACAGTTGCGCGCACAGAGCCTCGAGGAAGACCCACCCAGTCCTGGGACAGCTTGAACACATCGTTCCACAAGCGCGCCTCCAAATGAGACTCCATTTTTGGGAGGTAAAAATAGGGGCCGAACCCCTGGTTGATGGCCTCTCGTGCATTGTGGAAAAAGTATAGGCCAAAGTCGAACAGCGACCCAGATATCGGCTTTCCATCCACCAAGAAGTGTACCTCATCAAGGTGCCAGCCCCGTGGTCTCACAATCAATGTCGGCAGAGTCTTTTTGTGCAGCTTGGATCGATCCAAATTGAGCTTATACGATTTGCCTCCCGGTACATCAAGAGAGATGTTGCGACGAACGGCATCATACAGATTGACCTGTCCGTCTACCATGTTGTGCCACGTAGGAGCTGAAGAATCTTCGAAGTCCGACATATATGTGTAGACATTGGCATTAAGTGCATTTATCACCATCTTGCGGTCGGTGGGGCCAGTGATTTCGACTCGTCGGTCTTCCAATCCCGGACCGGGAGCAGCCCCCTGCCACACGGGGTCGTCCCGAATGTGAGCGGTCTCTGGAAGAAAATCAGGCAGCTCTCCACCATCGATTCTCTTCTGGCGTTCAACTCTGGCTGCTAGCAGTTCCTTCCGTCGACTGTCGAAGGTCCTATGAAGTGTAGCAAGGAATGCAACTGCCTCCTTGGTGAACAGATGTTTCGCGTTGTCAGGAACTTTAGCGAACGACACCCCTGATACCAGCGGTTCAATTGGCGCGACCATCTTGTATCGACTGAATCAGTACTACGCTTTTGTTCAATTACACAACTTTGAGGAACACTAAAGTTATGTCAAATCGGAGGGTTCCTTGTCTTTATATAGTTGCGGTTCCCCACATTTGGGCCAGAAACTTATCGCTCCTAGATTGTAGGCATGACCGAGGTACGGGCCGGGGTAAATGTACGTGCGCGATGGGGGAAGGTTCCGAGAAATTATCGGCCGACTCGGACCGAAGTGAAATAAGTGTCATTGAATGAAGTTACAACACAACGAGCAAGTAGCAGAAAAGTCGAGGAATATTTTCATTTTGTGAGACTTTTTGATTGAAAGCACTAATACTCGATCCTTTACTCTGAGATGCCGTGTGCGCTACGCCGTGCGTGGGATTCTGCGTATTTTGCCCTCGGCCATTCTCGGCTGAGCCGAGAACGCTTCTACTGACCCGAGCCGTTGGTCCAGGCATCCGAGCTGTGCTACACGGTAAGTGAGCTGAGCGAACTATTACCTGCGTTACTAAGTGTAATAGGTTGGTTTTGATAGTTCGTCCTATAACCCAGGTTACTACACGGTAAGTGAGCTGAGCGAACTATTACCTGCGTTACTAAGTGTAATAGGTTGGTTTTGATAGTTCGTCCTATAACCCAGGTTACTACACGGTAAGTGAGCTGAGCGAACTATTACCTGCGTTACTAAGTGTAATAGGTTGGTTTTGATAGTTCGTCCTATAACCCAGGTTACTACACGGTAAGTGAGCTGAGCGAACTATTACCTGCGTTACTAAGTGTAATAGGTTGGTTTTGATAGTTCGTCCTATAACCCAGGTTGAGAAATTGTCCTAGCAGGTGTGAGTGCTATGAGGTTTGTTGTATGTCATGATTTATTAGGCTTAGCGAAAACTACCGTATAAGCGCCCCTCTGAATGTCTATGAGAAGCTGAGAAATAATTGATCACGTATTCCAACATTGATGTCTACCACCAATCCTCCGGTATTGTCACGAACATTAATGGGCATTTTTTGTGCTGTAGGTCGCAAACATGTAGTCGACATATAAGTTGGCGCTCAGCATACAATTGATCTACATATCTGAGGATCATCACATTTCATGTGGCTTTCCTATGTCAACCAAAATCATTCAATTTATATTGTCCTTCCCACCGACAGCAGATAATCGATTGCTGATACTCAAGATTCTCATTATGTTATTTCTGAAATCAAAGATCACATGAGGATGAATTCCTATTCTCTTGATTCAGAGTTGACTTCTGTCGGTAGTCATCTGTACGGACATTAGGGTTCTCTGGATGATAAATTATCAGCCGCGCGATAGTTATGTTACAGATTCGATAGTGACCGCTTGAACTCACCAAGCATATATATAAGGAACCATCATACGACAGCCGTTGCAATGATCCATGCGGTGCTTATAGGTATGTTGAGTAAACTGCCGTGAATATATTTTAACAAAGTTAATAATAGTGGCCTTCCACGACTGATAAAATTTTACACGCCAGTGGATATTCAAACCCAGTCTCTGCTGCTGAAGCAGGTATACGGCATCTTATCGAATCGCACAGCCAATCAGTGCAGTTTTGTCACGCCGCCTCCGCTGCTTTTAGAGGGCATGGATGACGATGTCATCAGAGTTATTTACCGGCACTATGCGACTCTTTACTTTGTGTTCATTGTTGACGAGCAGGAGAGTGAATTGGGGATACTGGACCTTATTCAGGTGTTTGTAGAGAGTCTGGACCGATGTTTTGAAAACGTCTGCGAACTGGATTTAGTATTTGGCTGGCAGGTAGTACAGACAGTTTTGGGAGAGATTGTCCAGGGAGGCATGGTTGTTGAGACAAGTATAAACAAAATCGTGGCTGCGGTGGACGAAGCCAACCGTGCCAACGGTTCGGGATCGGGTCCTGGATCAGACGATTCAGCTATTTCTGCAGCTGCCAAGGCGCTTTCAAGTGCAACTTCGGCCCTACAACACATGACGCGGGAGAGTCGTATGTGGTCTGGAAGATAGAGCTTACTTTCAGCGCATCCCTACTTGTGCTGAACTGTAATTTCTGCGAAACTTTGTTTTATATTTAATTTCTGCTGGCGATGCCTCAGAACCCATGATGACACAAACATGCATTCTGTCTGTCTTTTTTATCTTGTGGTTGCTATTTTTTTTCAGTGCAACCTTGTAGCTATTATTGTATATTCATTTGGAAGTGGCAAAATAATCTCCAGTCTTTGCTCCGCTGTGTGTGAACGAAAAGGCCAGTGTTCTGCATCTCGGATTTTAGATCTCAGAACCAGTTCTTTTAACACACCTTTGTGCCATAGTCATGTTCACTGGTGGCAATGTCATTTAGTACCACTCAGGTTTGGATCGCCACGACTGTAGCGCCTATTTCATTCTTGACCTTGTGTGTAATAGTCCTCGGTTGGATTTTATACAGACGTATATTGAGGGAGAGATCTCGGAAAGCAAAGAATGCTAATGCTGAAAATGGGCTGATTCCTCTCAGCAATAATAGAGAAACAACTGGTATCAATGCTGGCAATGTCCCGCCGATAACGGGCAATCAGCATTCTCAACAGCCTGCCGTCATCAAGCCCAAGTCCAAAGTTGTGAGAGGCTATTCGCCGTTGTCTTCACCCAATTATCCAGAAGGAGAGTTATCTTTGGCACAAGATTCGTCCAAGACATCTTCGACCTCAAGAGTGTCTGACAGTCGCAATAGAAGTTTGCACCAGCCTGAAAACTCGTCATCCTCGCTATTCATGAAACCACCTAAAGGTCACTTAACTGATATGACTTTTACCACATCACCGCCACGGCGTCATGTCCGATCTAGTACACGCCACTATGGAAAGGTTTCTAGTGTATCAGCTAGACCCCAGCATTTTGTGCACGGAAATATCCAGCCGATTATTCCAGTCGCCACTAATGGAAGTTTTTCAGGCCGTACCAGAAATAGAACGCTCACTTCTTCAAGGGATGGCAGAATCAGCAGGCTGAAAAAGGATGTTCACGGGAGCAATACCGATTCAAGTGGATATAGCAAAATGAGTTACAGGGCTCGTAGCTCTTATAGTTCAAAGAACAACCACCATGGATATTGCGAACTCATTCCGCAACAGAATAGTATGGCGACTGATCCCCCACTGTTTCAAGATCAAAAAGATAGAGTCACTCAAAAGCGTGGTTCTTCTCTGACATATCGGAGTGGGTCTGTGAGCCTCTTTTCTAATTCAAGTTCATCTCTTCACTGTCAAAAGCCGTTGAAGTCTATGGACAATCTTAGTGGGGCCTCTAAAGTTGGTTTGAAGCTGCAGCTCGATAAGCCACTCCCAGAAGAGCCTGATCCCGCTTCGGTAGCTTTGGTACCTCAATGGTCTCCTGGGGGGCGTTCTATTATAGGAAGGGGAAGCCATGGAGATGTAACGCTTTTAAAGCCGTCACCACCGCTGAACATCAACAACAAACAGCATTCTCCGAGTTCTGACCAAAACAGTGTTGCCAAAACGGGCCAAGACGGTCAGAACTCTGTACACTCAGAGTTCATAAGAAAAGCAAAGCTATCAAACGTTAACTTAACGAACGACGTTAAAGAACCGCACAATCTACTGAAAATGCATTTGGCAGAAGACAGAGAGAATTCTGAAATTTCTCTTTCATCTCTAAAGCATCATGGTAGACCTCGGACGTCCTTATTGCATGGAGATGGATCCGATGATTCGCAATTTACACCACCAGTAGTGAAACAAGTGCTCTCCTCGCCTCCTTCGCCTTACTTGGATATCAGCAATGATGATGAAGATGACTGCGGAGTCGTTGCCATTGTTGAACAAGTGTGTCGGGTGACTACAACATTCAAACCAAAGTTATCTGATGAACTAGAGCTCAAGAGAGGTGACAAACTTGTTGTCTTTAAGCTTTTTGATGACGGATGGTGTACCGCCCAATATCTGGATGATTACTTAAAAGGGGGTAAAAGCCATGGTGTATGCCCTCAGGGATGTTTGATCCCTATTTTATAGACATATTTAGAGCTTCTGTCTAGTTGCAATTGTTTAGCTGCTATGCTCCATCACGGAAGAAAGTCATCATGGCTTCTAATTGTTTTGGTTTTTATGCGAACCCTCCCAGGGTTGCCCTATCAGTAGCAAATGCCTTGTCCCTTTGTCAGTATTGACGGAACTGCGAATTTATTTCAAAAGAGTATTCCATGTCTTCGCTTGTGTGATCAGTAATAATGCAGGTTTATGTCAGCGGATGACCGTTTCTTTCTAAAATGATATGTAGAGTAATCTTCTAAGCGACAAATAGGTTGACAAACTGGTATAAGCTGATGTTGCAGCATTTCTGATTAGAAGTTGATCAAATTCTGGTTGATTGCTTCTGCTAGACGAATGTTACAGCCGACATAAAATATTTGAGCTAGAGAATAATAGTTATCTGAATCAGAAAATGACATTGAATACGAAACGATATTTGAGTGTCTCAAGAAATTAAACTATGTACCAACCATTCCTATAAATGTACTTAGAAGTTTACTCGTAGAGGGTGTACTCTGACCAGTGGGATCTTTCTACAGCCGTATTTATAGCATCATGTTTGAAATACTGAAAAATCGTCTATCTGACCTAACACCTACAGTTTGAAGAAGTGCCCCTGAATCGTGCATATATCACATCAATTGCAACCTACTTTTACGACAGCTCTGACACTTTCTGACGTTCATCTCATCAATAATAGGTTTAGTATTAACATGACTTGTATTTTTTATCTAAATATACATCTTTGAGACCCCTATTACACTGTGAGATATCCCTGCATATGTGTGTACCTCACATAAATAACATGCGTATGGGTTATATGGCAGAAACCAGAATAAACACGTGCACCGTAGCATTAAAGAAAATTAAACAATACCAAACATTACAATTGCCAACAAAACAAAATCCTACAACAATACCGCTCTTTTGCATTGTACATACTGCAAAATTCATTAGATATACCGACTCTATCATTCTTAAACTAGACAGTCCTGCAGTTAGAATTTAGATCTTACCTCTACAACTTACAAGACACAAACAGCAGGCCAAACCGGCGCAGAGACCACAGCAGCATCCGTCATCACCACCACTCTGGGCAGGCTGTTGCTGGATGTAGATGGGCTGAGGAGGGCCTGTCTGGTAGTAACCCTGCTGGGGCGGTGGATATTGGCCCTGAGGGGGCTGCTGCTGAGGATACTGACGTTAACTGTTGCCCTATCATGAACTAAAACGCGTAGACCAAGCTCCCCACGCAGACAGATGGCTCGATGCCAGTCCAGCTGCCCGATTAGCATCCAATTAGCAGCCAATTACCGACAGCTGAGCAGTACTGAATTCTCATAGCTTTGTGGACAGCGCAGCACTCTTTAACAGACTGTGCACATCAGGTACAACAAGCACTCCAAAAGACCCCACTTACATAAGACATAATTTAGCAGATTCTATAAGAAGCAGTGGGGAGAAAAAGGGGTAAAAATGGGGAACGGGAGCCTATTTATTTGGTCTAGGAAATACACACACATGACGGATGTTTTTTATAGCTGTGTTATCGACGTACCGACGATCTTTCCTGATTAGGACAGCTGCCCAGGGGCTGCGTACGTATGAAGGTGCATCGTAAGCATAGCCCGACACAATGGCAGCAGCATCTCCGAACCGGCGTTTCTGACAGCGAGGACCGTAGCAGCGGCGGTACTCAAAAAAGTGGCTAACATCGCTACTGGCGACGAGTGAGAGTTAAAATCAGGTGATCGGTCGAGCGAGACTGGCCGTCTGTCTGCACACGTCACTATCATCGGGGTCTCAATCTGGCAGTGAATGGTTGGTTGCCCAGTGCGTCGTGGGAGGCGGCGCCAGATCTATGCATCTCAGAACCACCTCCGTCTGAGGCGTGTCCTGTCGAATAACAGACTTGTGCGGCTAGCTGGCTCAGCCAAGCAGTGAAGAGGCCAACAGGTACTCTGATAGGTAAGGAAACACCGACAAGGGGCTAGATATGCTGGAAAAGTGTCTCAAGGACCATGCAGGCGCATAAATTAATGTACAGCGATGAGCAAAAAGGCCGTACTCAACTAAACAGAAGACCAGAGAATAAAGGGACAATCAATTATTGGTAGCCATCCAGAGCAGTAATTCTTGACACGGCGGGAGCTGTGTAAGCGGTATGGACTTAATGCATTAAAATCGTAATAGGTTACTTCGTATTATGGCTAACAGTGGGCTCGAGTATTGGCCGCAGCGATGCCGATCGCCGATCAGGGGTAATCCGATTCTTGGCCAAATCGCAGAGTGGAATGGGAATGAGAACGAGAATGAGTTTAAGAACGAGCCTGAGCTGAGTTTCAGCCAAATGGCTTGTCATGCAGTGGAGAATTGACTGTAAAGCACAGTGAAATGAATAATTTGTGAGACTTGAAGCGGCTGATATAGCAGCAGGCCATAGATCTCAGTAGACTATAGAGATGGGAGAAGACCTATATTAAGGAGATAGGTAAGCATTCCCGCGGAATATACTTTCGCAGTGACTATTATTGACATTCAAGCACATTCACTGTGGAATATGGGATATATCTACCTGACCGATGTGGTTGCGAGCTCGCTCACTAGAATCTGAGGCATCATAAAGCTTCACAGACACGCGGCTTCTTTGAACAGCAGATCAAAAATATGGAGAGAGCGGTAGTTCGGAATGGACAGAGCCGAATACTGTCTCAAAGTCTTACAGAAGAGCTGCTCTTCTGTGAGCCCGGGCTTATTAAAATTACACTTGCATGCAGCCCATTAACCTATAGAGGTAATGAGTGGCTTGCTTGGCAAATATATTTTGCCCTCACAACACCTAAATAACAAGAAGGAATTTTAGATGCAAATAGCAAATATCAAGTAGGTCAATGTATCAAGATGCACTAGGGGAGTGTTTTCAAGTATATCAGGCGCAGCCAAAGTAACAATAAATCAAGGCAAAATCTGTGGGGTGACGTAAGTCAAAACGTGGAGTGTGGATAAATCGAATGAAATGAGAGAACATGATACCAAGGAAAATAGCATCCGATCGGTATTTCAAATCTCTACCACACAGTAATGCTTGGGGTTCGAAATAGATTGTGAACACCATAGAGTCACTTAACAAACGTTCCGACGACTGAAGACATTTGCTGCTTATGTTCGTTTCTTAGCGAGAGAAAACAGTTCTACCAAGGTTTGAAGAAAATATTGAGGATGTTGATTTGCACTATGCACAGCATAGTGTTGACTCAGTTGCTGACATTTTTATTCAGCTAGAGTCGAATCGCCAGAATAGTGTTGACTCAGTTGCTGACATTTTTATTCAGCTAGAGTCGAATCGCCTAATTATTCTCTGCCACCGCCCTCTGTCAACATAGCCGGAGTATTCATATATCACTGCTCTTCACTATAGTCGTTAACCCCTCTTCAGCTTACCTGATCCACTGCGGACTATACGCAGATCCACCCAGGAAATTGTATCCATATGATGCATTTTTAGCTGGATACATTGCTGTTTTTCAGCCTCTATATATATATATATATATTATTTTATTTGGTATCCAACAGGTTAAGATGATCCGGAGGTTTGCGATCGTATTTGAATACTTGATAACTAGTTTTCTGCAATGGAGATAGGTAACATTAACTTGTGATCCAGTAAATTTGTGAGCATCTCCGTTATTGTTATAATGTGCGCTTTTAAGATCTGTGACTTGAATCGCCAACGTTAGCTACCAAAAACAAGTCCTGGAAAGATTATATTTGTTTAGTTAAATCGAAAGTAAATAGTTAGAATCACTACTTCTAATTGACATCGCGCTTGGTCCGATGCTCTGTTCAGACTAGTTATTCTATTCAGCCTGTTTATACTCAGCTTGGAGGCTAATAACGGCAGTATAGTAGGGCAAAACCCATCTCTAAAAACTTGTTTCATCGACAACATCTCTCTATGTTTAGCCTATATAACCCCTATTTCATCCTATTCCCCCTTTCCATCCGCTTCTCCGCATTCACACGACGCCAACACTATTCCGCCGGCTCCATATTGGTAACCGTGTAAAATGCCACCACCAGTTGGAGGTTTTCGACAGAATCGTTTCATATTACCCCCTTGAATTAACCGGCTCGGCCTTACGGTTGCTGCCAAATGGGGCTTCTCCTACTTCAGACCTACTTGCTGCGGCGGGCATCTTCGGACCCAGGGCGGAACAAACGCTCAGCCGCTTCAAGCGAGAAGGTCAATTTCTCCGCGACTACCCACTCAATTCCCCTCGCCAGGTCATTTCAGATCAGCTGGCTATTCTCCATGTTTATAGAATATCAAATACTTGCGTTTCGCTGAGATTTTTCTGTCATAATATCGAAAACGCCACCAAGAAACACTGCCACCCCAATTACCCACGGAAGCCGGGCCGTTGGTCACCCGGATTAAATCCATTTATGCGATGCAACGGGAACACTGCGTTGACGTTCACGATGACCGGATAATTGTGATTTTAGCCGCCACCGGCCGCTGCACAACACACCTAACTCCCCCACTTGATGTGGGGTGGACGCACGTCGCGGGGTACTGGGGTAACCCCGCGCCATCTCCTGCAGGACTCGCACATTTAACCGGTTCCTTCCTGTCGTGCGAATACTCAATAACACAGCTACTTCCGGGACAGTCCAGATGTGTCTTGTGGCCATAGTGGAAGTGCTGTATCCTGTAGGTGGCCTTACCGCTTCTTAGTCACTTACTTCATTTCTGCCGGCGGAACTGCACCGGCAGCCGGTCTGGAGAATCCAGGGCTAGGCCATCCAAATAAGGGGGACTCGGTGTCGTCCCGGTTAAAAATACCCCAAATTGTACTGATGATCTTTCTGCGGACTAGCAGAACCACAAGAGAATGCACCAAAGGTGCCGATCACCCGGCTGTTTGAGAACCCCACTTTTGGTTCCCCGGTACACTATATAAGCATACGGAATCCGGGGAAATACTTTGTTACTATATTGATATTTATTAAAATAAGTTTAACATGTCTGAAGAGCATAAATCAGACAAACCGCTTAATTTGTATGAGCGCCGGCTGTTGCTCGGAAAACAGCAAGAGGCTGGCATCACGGCTTTAGTCAAGAACTCTCATGTTCTCATGATTGCTGTGTTCGCGTCTATGGGAGGTCTCATCTATGGTTTCAACCAGGGTGTGTTCGGATCTATTCTGAGTATGACGGCGTTCTCTAATACCGTCAATGAGGACTCCATCGCCAATCCCACCAAGCGAGGACTGCTGACATCGATTCTCGAGCTTGGTGCGTGGGTCGGTGCCATGATCAACGGGTATTTGGCTGACCGACTGGGGCGAAAAATGTCGGTGGTGGTTGCCACTGTGGTATTCGTTGTGGGAGTTATTGTCCAGGCATGTGCCACTGGCCCCAGCTACATTCTCGGTGGACGATTCATCACCGGTATGGGCGTCGGAAGTCTGTCGATGATTGTTCCTCTCTACAATGCTGAGCTCGCACCCGCTGAGGTAAGAGGTGCGCTGGTGGCTCTTCAGCAGCTGGCGATTACGTTTGGCATTATGATTGCTTACTGGATCACCTATGGAACTGACTACATCGGCGGCACTGGTGCGAACCAGAGCAACGCTGCATGGTTGATTCCCATATGCGTGCAGATTCTACCCGCCATTGGCCTGTTCGTCGGGTTCCTATTCTTCATGCCCCAGTCGCCGCGATGGCTCGTCGACCGCGGACGAGACGACGAGGCGCTGACCATCATTTCGCGGCTGCGCCGGTTGCCAGCCACAGACGAGTCTGTTGCTGTCGAGTTTCTTGAGATCAAGGCCCAGCACCTGTTCGAGGTCGAATATAACAAGGAGTACTTTCCTGAATACTTGGACGGGTCGGTCAAGTCGCAATTCATGCTCAACTATAAGTCGTATGCGCGACTGTTTGTTGACAAGTCGCTGCGAAAGCGCACCTGGATTGCCATCTGCATCATGCTGTTCCAGCAGTGGAACGGAGTCAACGCCATTCTGTATTTCGCACCCTTCATTTTCAGAGACGTGGGTCTCACTAGCACTACTACCTCGCTGTTGGCATCTGGCGTAGCAGGAATTCTCATGTGGCTAGCCACCATTCCTGCTGTTCTGTGGGTTGACAAGCTCGGACGAAGGCCTGTTCTTATCGTTGGAGCATTTGGCATGGCTCTGTCGCACTTTATTGTAGCAGGTATCTCGGGTGCCTATGACATGGACTTCACGGGTCGTTCTGGCGGTGGATGGGCGTGTGCTGTGTTCATCTGGCTGTACGTTATCCATTTCGGCTATTCGTGGGGCCCGTGCTCTTGGATCGTGGTATCCGAGGTGTTCCCTCTGGGTGTGCGATCCAAGGGTGTTTCTATCGGTGCGCAGTCCAACTGGCTCAACAACTTTGGTGTCGGCATGGCCACTTCTGATATGCTCAGCAATATGAAGTACGGTACATATATCTTCTTCGGTCTGTTTGCTATGTTTGGAGGTATCTATGTTTGGCTGGTTGTTCCTGAAACCAAGGGGCGCACTCTTGAGGAGATTGACTCCCTGTTTGACAATGACAAGACACTGAGCCGAGCAGACCAGGAACGCATGGAGCGAATCTGGCACCAGCTCGGTCTGCTGGATGACCACGTCCCCACCGTGGAGAAGGCCACCAAGAACTTGAATGAGCACCTCGAGGAAGCTTAGCCGTGTCTTGTGTTTTAGTTAGGACTTATGATGTGTTCTAGTTTTAGTTGAAAAGCATTTTCTATTATTTACAATTATTTCGTAGGCGTGTTGGCTGTTTTGCTGAGGTGTTGTACCTATGTATCCCGATGACCAAATAAAATTAATTACTTGGACACGGATACGGATGCAGCTATAGCTATAGATAGACGTATTCTATTGTCTTATGACATACTGCTTTAAAAGAGTCCTGGTGATCAGAACTATGGCACACCTCTTTCGATAACGGAACAGCTACAGTATGTTTACAATTTGGTCTATAAAGTATTTCATTCTTTTTTCTCTTGTAATATTATTCATTATCTAATCTGTAGGACCTTATCAGGATATACATCACAACCTTTGAGTGTCAAAAGAATATTCTGTGATTATTCTAGTTATAGCTTACCAGTGGTTCGTTACGATTTGTTAAAGTTGATAATAAGGTGTGCTATATGCAACCGAACAAAGCATATTGCCGACACGACAAATTGGACAAAGACTGATTAGAAACCGCATATATTACTGATATAATTGCTGATATTGGCAGGGTACGACTGGAATACAACTGCTGACTTAGATGGGCAAAAAAAAAACACAGCGTATCATGGAGGCAGCACGGCTGGAGGCGAGCGAGCCAGTATTTGGAAATGCACGGATCGCATTACTTCTGCAGGCAGCCGCTACCGCCCTAAAACGGCAGTGTAAACAACAAACCCCAGCCTCCGCGTTTTGAACGCTGCCCGATCTTCATCATCAAATAAATCCCACAATAGCCGAGCGGTTCCCGTAGTGTGTGCTACAATGGCCAAAGGTCGGCGTTCCAGAGTCAGCGATGGTGGTGCGGGTCGAGACCCGGGCCAACAAGCAGCCGACTCAGGGACTTCGCAGCCGGGCCAGCCAGACGCTAGCCAGAAAACCGAGGCTCTACGAAACACCTACAAGAACTTCTTTTTCACCCAGAATGCGTTTACTCAGGCCATGATTCCGCGTCCTGTACTCCAGGATGTCATTCATGTCATTACTTTTGAGATCAAGGCTAGAGGTAAGTTTTTTTTTCTCTGATGCTCCTAGGATCTTTTGTCTCTAACTGCAGGGGTGTTGGCTCCATTCATTCTGCTGCCATTCCGACCAGAATGCGACCCCAAAGAAGCGCGGGATTTGGTGGCCAAAATCTTCCCAAGGCATTCGGCTCCGCTGGTGGGTGAAGACTTGCTGCGACAGATCAGGCTGGAAGATGTGTACTGTCTAGTATCAGTGCTCAAGTGGTGTTGGGCCCGTCTTCCAGGCGGAGTAGTGTCGTGGAAGGTCTACAACCAGTTCAAGGCCGAAGAGGAGCTGCTGGGCTTTCCCATGGACTCCTTCATGACTGTACTTCCTAAATGCATGGAATCCGAGGCCCATGCTAACATCGTGTACGACTTTTTCGATCTCATAGCAGCGATAGCCACCCATGCTAAGCACAATGGCATGGCTGGTCGCAAGCTCGCGAGGCTAGCTGGAACGTGGGCGTTCGACATCAAGAAACCCGGCGAAAAGGAATCGACGTCTTTTGCAGACGGCCTGGCAGCCTGGAGCCTGGCAGCTGAGGCTACCAACCACGTCTTTTTCGCATTTCTGCGAGCGTACTCCCCGCGTCCCGAGGTCAAAACCGCGCCAACTGCCCGCCTTGCTCGTCCATTGGAGTCGCTGCTGGTGAGCTCCACGTACCCTCCAATGCCCCTCATTAAGTCGCGACTCATTGTAGTGCCGATGGTGACATTGACGGTGGGCAAACTGTCGGCCAACCCGCTAGTGCTGCTGAGACGGGTCGCCAAAACCATCAGTTTCGACAACCCCGGCGTTTTTTCGTCTGAGGAGGACTTCAACACGCTGTTTTTCCTGTTTTCCGATCCCAATGGTATTCAGTTCAAGGTGTCACCAGAGTCGGCGCGCATTCTTCAGCAGATCATCAACCAGAACCCGCTCGTCACTGATCATCCGATCCACATCAAGGACACCCCAAAACTAGCCTACGACGTGCGATGTCGCACTTGGTCGAAGTTCTATAATCACGCATATATCGATCCAGTCACTGGCGACCTGCGACGCCCGCTGACCAACTATGTGTACGACGACAGCCAGCTGAAAGAGATCAGACGAGTGGCTGTCCCCAGCCAGGAGGTTAAAGTCCTTCCGTATCCTGACAACCCCACTACTAGCGACAGGAGCCCCTACAAAATGTCAAGGCCAGTATCGGCGACTGTCGAGGAGTGGGACGACTTTGTCCAGCATGGGTTTGCTACCGACCAAGAAATTCGGTCTCCACGCATTAGCGCCGATGGCCTCGTCACGGCAGCAGTGTCACAAATAGCTATTGATGACTTTTTTGTGTGGGTGTGGATGTCGTGCTTATCGGAGGAGCAGACTGAGGTGCGAAAAGCGACTTTTGGTCGCAGTGTAATAATCGAGATTGAAGTGTCTCCTGGCGAGCGACGATGGATTGTTGTTGAAGAGTTGATCCACCCAAGTCCCCCACCAATGAAACCGCCAGGCGAGGTTAAGGACAAGCCCTTGCCAAAAGCCGTGAAGCGCAGGGCTGTGAGCAGCCCGGTGGTGGTCAAGCAAGCAAAACCTGAAAGACAAGCAGTGCCTCCAAGCCCGCCAACACCCTTAGCTCCTGTTGTGCAGCATCGCCAGCGTCACAGATCTCGTAACGATGAACATAATAAATCCGTTGACTTGTATGGAAATCTGGACCCGCTTGTCAACGCGCTGGCAAAGAGGCTGCAACAGAGCAGTCTTAGCCGTGGCGTGGTAGACAAACCAGTGGGCCAGTCGTATGTGGATCGTGAAATACAAACAACTCCTGAGCCTGCTATCCAGACGTCGCCAGAACGTCCACAAGACTACAGTGCTCGAGACGCTGATGCGCGTTATGGGCGCCAGAACGACGCCACGGAACCTCCGTTGCCTCCTATTCCTGTTGCTCCTCCGCCCATTTCGAAGGAGCCTCCGCCTCCTGTTGCCAAAGACGACCAACATGTTGTCAAACAAAAGCGGTCTACTGATGACGACGGAAAGAGCTTGTATTACACTCCTCGAGTATCAGCTGCCAGTGATGAGTTTGACAACTTGGCACCACCTCCACCGCTCCCCAAAGTGCTTCTGCCTGCTGAGGGCTCAGTGCCAACACCAGATCCATCTCCCAACGGATCCTCGGTGGCTCTCGACAAGGCACTTCCCCCATCACCTCCTCACGAAGAGGAGACTCAAGGACGCGTGGCTGATGCCAAAGAGCCAGGATCTGGCGTTTCCGAGCTAGGAGACTCGTCGCTTGCTGTACCTCGCAAGGTAACTATTGAGCAGGTTCCCGATGAGTCGCACGATGGTGGAACTCATAGAGACGAATCAGAAGAAAATCAAATATCTACACGCCAACTGGAAGTAAGCAGAAAGCCCGTCGGGTCGGCGCCGTCGAAGCCAAACACCCCGAAGCTATCGTCTCCCGAGCTCGGTAGAGAGCAGAGGGAGCTGATGGAGTCTATCAATAGTCTTGTTGGTGGCGGCGAGAACACCACTAATAATAATAATCAGAGCGATTCTGCGAGTAGTAATACTCAGAGAGGAAGGTCACGAACCATAGATGGACCAGAGCATATGCGTGCTGTAGGCGATCAACGGGTCCGTAACAACGATCCTTATGCTGATTTCGAATACAATCGTTACGACTACGATCTGGACAACAACAATTCACGGGATGGTCGGTTCGCATCTCCTATTCCAAGAGGAGGATATCCTGCGCCACGAGGGGGGAGGTTTGGGCCTGGTGCGAATGGTGGTCGACTAATGTCGCCTCTGGTAATTTCAGGACCTCCTCCACATATTCGAACGAGAGCTTTGTCGCCTAGTCCCAGTGATGTCCAGCCAAGGAGACCCGCGTCTCCAGGCAGGTTGCCAGGCAGAGGTATGGGAGCGCGAACAGTATCAATGGGACAGTTGCGTCCCAGATCACCACCATCAGCCCAGCCGGGAAGAGCAATGTCGCCTGGAGGCAGTCGCATGAGACCTCCGCGACCGCTCGAGTACGAATACGACAGGTTTGCTCGAAGCCCCTCGCAGGATCGCATGTATCGTGGTCCTCCACCCCCGCCAAGCCAGCGTGCGTTGATGTATGGTGATGGTCAGCAGTCATTCTATGATCGCGTTGGCGGAGGAGCATTAGAATCAGAAAATATCGCACCAGTGCCTCGTCCTCGCCAGCGTATGTACAGAACGCCACCAGCTCGGGATAGCTATATCTTAGACAGGCCCTATTCGCCTGCTCCCTCATCGTCTGTGAGCCAGGACCCTCATCCTCCGCGACATATGGGCAGCGGTCTTCCACTTCCTCCCCACGTAGGCTACCCGGACAATCGAAACCCCCGGAGACGGCAGGATCTTCGCCACAACTTGGACTCGTTTGAATCACCGTTCTTTGGCAGGGATAACATGGTTCCTCCCACCAGCTGGCGCGAGGCTCCTGATTATGATGATCATACTGGTAACAGACCACCGCTAAGGCCTCTTGTTGACGAAGGTGGTCCGGCTCGACCTCCCATTGGAGACGCTCTGTATATGAGAGGCGGAGCTAGAAGGGGCCCGATGGGACCAGTAGATCCAGTAGGTCAGGGAATGCTTGCAAGGCCAGGACCAGGACGTGCTCCTGCTTCGACTGACAGACGAAGGCCCTCCGGTGATTTTCCTCCTCCGAGACGGTTCCAGCGTGATTTGAATTCCGGCGAACATCGACGTGTTGCAAGCGGAGACTCACAGCGTGGATCAGGAAAAGAAGGTGCCGATAGTGAGATAGCATATGGGCCTGTTCGCGGACTTGAAATTTCTTCGTCGTCAAATTCGAGAAGGGATCCGGGGAGTGGCTCGTACGGATATATGACTGACCGGCGTTCATCGTCACCAGGAAGAACACCAGACGAGAGCAGAATCCGATATCCGTCAAACGAAGGCATGCTACCCAAAACCGTAGTGCCATCGACTGTAATTGCTCCAGCTGAGCAGCAGTCGACTCTGCCGGTGCGTCAGTCTCAGCGAGCCAGCCACCCACCCCCGACATTGCCGCCATTGACAATCGATAGCAATATAGGCCAAATTGACGTGCACAGTCCACGGGACCGTGGTGATTCGAGTCCTCGAGATGACAACCACATGCCGCTAGCATCTCCTAAGCGACAGGACCATATTGCAGCGATGAGTTCACCGCACGATAGTGAATCTGTCACTGGCATGACGGACCTGAGCAAAAGGAGCTCTGCGTCTCAATGGGAGGAAATCAAGCAGAATCTACAGACAATGCGACAATTATACGGAGACTCAATGGTGCCGCCAGTGATCGTTGATGAGGGTTCTTATTCGCATGGCAACGTCAAGTCTGCTTCTACAGTTCTTTCTGGAACTGCTGCTCCAGACGACTATCTCACGGCGGTTGAGTCGACAGTGCGAAAGCCATCCATCTTGACGGGTCCCCATGTCCAGGTGTCGACGGTGAAGCAACCTTCAGAGCCCAGCGATGTTGGAGTGGCGCCGTCCGTGTCTTCGATATACAGTTCGCCGCGATCTACTCCTATTCCAACCACGGGCCAGGACGATTACATCTACAACTTGAACAAAGCGACATATGAGCAGCATTTCAGACAGCCCTTTGATGGTGCCAGTCCTTTAGTGCCTAATCCGTACGAGGGAACCCCAAGCAGGTTCGAGGCATTTATAGGTGCTCATCCTGGATCTCGACCTGGATCTCCTCCGCAGTCGGGGCCTTCCAATAATAGATCGTCGTTACCAGTAGATTTTGATCCGTTGAATGAGAAGAGTGTCAGCAGGGCAGCAAAAATGGGATTCTTTGACAGTCACAGAATGGGGTCAAGTGAGGATTTACAGGCCCGGGCGGCTAGACAGAAGGACAAGCAAAAGGCGCCACTGGCAATGTCAACGGCACCACGACCAGAAGAAAAAGTCAGTCGATACAGTATTGTAGGTATCATTAGCGCTGCAAAAAGGTTATCGCAGCAGTCGCAGTCGTCCCAATCTTGACCTTATGATAGATAACGAATTACGGATGGACTTACGAACAATTTTGTTGTATCATAGTATATTAATCTAATATGAGGCGATATATGATCCCTCGCTGATATAATCGGGAGAAGCCGGAAAAAGCCATCATCTACAGATTGTAGGCAAGGGGCATTTATTGGAGTCTCTGCGTTGTTCTATTCGAATGATTGTTTACGTTCAAAAACCTCGTTACAACTGCAAGGCAGAAAACTGGATGGCGTGTAACGGAGCATGATAAAATAGCGAATAGTGTCAACGGAAATGAAGAAGACAAATAAAGCCGAGACAATTGATGTCTGTCTGCAGTGTGCTCAATTGACGGTTGGATTTGATAATATGCGTGCTATGATTACGAGCGACTGCTGGGCAGGATAAGTTTGAATTCGGCGGAATCTGGATAAATATGCTGTTATAAAATATTTGCCAAGATTTAAAATAAAGCTCCTTAGAAGTTACCAAAATAATCCTGTTAGGCTGTCAATTCCTCTAAAGCCACAGCGGGAATTGCGTTTAAGACTAGCCTGAATTGACTGTATCCAGATGTTCCAGCAAGCAATAATTGCAGTGCGAATAGTCATCACATTTGATCTTCATACTACATACGTATTATACTCTAACAAGTGTATTTCCGACATCTAATTCTCTGAGAAGACACCATCCTGATGTTTATAGTTCCCCACTTGGAAGCTATTTCACTAGCTTCATGCCGATGCAGTAATTATTACAGAGTTTAATTGGCACACTTCAAACACCATTTTTTGAAAAAGGCAAGCTACCGATACAGAGTAGCCATAATACCACAAACAATTTACAACGACAGCTGCGTAACACTTGTCACCGAGCACATAAACTACCCGGCAGTGCAGTCTAGCCAGTCAACCGCTTTTCACAGACTGGGAAACTCGCCGCAATGGTGTGTCGTTGACTATAGAATTGGCAGGCACAGCCCCAACCCTAGCATTACAGACGGTGAAAAAATCAAGAAAAGAAAAAGCAAAGTGAAAAAAAATTAAGTAGTGGACTGCCAGCAGCGTCAAACTACAACACTGCTTCATATAGTTGTTGCAGTGAGCGGAGTCGGTTGATTGTGGTCAAGAGGAGCACCAGCAATTGTCGTTATGAGATCAGGATACATGCCGAGCTTGAAGAGAACTTGTTATAACTGTAAGTGCCATTGGGCCAGCGCGACATTTCTAACACCAGGTGGACTTTTTGGTCACCAGGTAAGACCGCCATTTTGGCATGAAAACAGCACGACCTCTCGGGATAGGCGGTTCTCACTGTTAAGTGGACAGATCTATATTCATTAAATGATGTTGCTATTTATGAATTGTTGACGGGCTGTCTTCTGGGCTGTTTATGAGCTGTTTGTTTATCGACCGTCCATTGTGTACCATAAACAGCTTGTCATTTTTCCAAGCAATAGAACAGCGCTAACTGTAGGCCAAGGAGTGCCCTAAATCAGGTAACCCCGTGTGCTACAACTGTGGAAGTGAGTAGACAGTTCATTTTCTGGGAACCCCCCGGCTAACAGAAGACGATGGACACCTCAGCAAGGACTGCGAGGAGCCGGAGAAGGAGAAGTCATGCTACAACTGTGGAGGCTCAGGCCATCTGCTGCGTGACTGCCAAGAGGAGCCCCGCAAGACTGCGGTGGTCGTGGCAGGCTCTGCCAGCACGAAGAGTAGCACCAGCTCCAGCACCAGCGAGAATGGCGAGTCTGCTGAGCCGGCGTCGAGCTCTGCTGTAGCTTCTACTGCCGATGGGTCTACTCCGGCAGAGTGCTACAAGTGCGGGCGTTCAGGACACATTGCACGGTTCTGTAATAGCAACAGGACCAAGAAGCAGTGCTACTCGTGTGGAGGCTTCGGGCACTTCAGCAAGGACTGCCGCCAGGGTCACAAGTGCTACAAGTGCGGAGAGATGGGCCATGTTTCTAAGGACTGCGCACACGCCGACCAAGACAAGGTGTGCTATGTTTGCAAGCTACCTGGCCACGTTGCCAGCCAGTGCACGAGCGAGGATGCGTCCAGCACCATTGCAGCACCAGTTGCGGTTTCAGCGGAGTCGTGAGCAATGTGTAGTAGTATCATATAGTAGAGAAGAGGAGCAGACCGTAAACTGATGAAGATAGCGGCGAAATTGATTGGTGAATTGTATGACTATATCGTAATTGACAGTTGTGAGGGAATATGAGTGAAATGATTGATGTTTGTACCATCTGCCCCATGGATTTTGGTAGTCGTCAGATCCTTTTTCTTGACAAGTTCAAATTATTGCCAATTGCGTTTCACACGAATTGTGTTTTAATATCAGTTTGTCTTTCATACTTCACCATACAGAGTTTTGCTACATCGCGATGGAAACGCAAAATATGTGCGTTTTGAGAGAGTGAACGAGCTACAGTTCGGAATTCAACTCAGCAGCGGTTGCTACAGCGCACACGCAGCAGAGTCACAAGATATGTGATTACGTTGTGAGCTAAAAGAATTCACAGTTCACATTCAACTGCTGCTTAACAACTTATGTTTCATAAAAAGCGTTCCATATCAATGCTTTTGTGGTAGCTCGTCTATTAAACGACTTGCTCCCGTCGGTTTTTACTTGTTTCTTATAAACTCTTTGATTAACGACTGCTACTTTAGTTATTTTCTGGTAGCTATTCGTAATGCCGATTCTTATAATTCATCCCGCCAATTACCCGGCGAGCTTGGTCTTCGTGCCGGTAACTCCCGGGTCCAGACGGCTAGGATTCAAAAGTAAATGACGTCTAAGAACAGTATTAGAATAACACAGCATGCTATGTTTGACAACCATTACATAGCAGTCCATTGTTGACGTTCTTGCACCGCTCAGCTCATCGGCATGGAACCTTAACCCGACATGTATTACGGCTGGTGGCATATTCCATGCATGGAACGTCTTGCAGATGCCCACCAATGTAGCACTGCCAGCATAGCCACGGCCCACCCAACAGGCAATTCGGGCACCCAATTGGTGGAAAACATACTCTCCTTGTCTTACCACTGTTATAAGCACCACCACCACCACCACCACCACCACCACCACCACCAGCATCATCAAATCTGCGACACGAGTGTCCGAAAATAAGGTTGATGTGCGCACCATAATAGCTTCAAAACAATAGATCTGAGAGGTAGGGGTACGCATTGTTGGCTGCAGTCGGGCATTTCTGTCGCAGCCGATGTGTTTGAAACTGGATGAAACGATTCATGCCAATATGGCCCATATTCTGGCGCTAAACGTGCAGCTGTTTCAGCCGGATAAGACCCACTACTACCAAAGGGGTGGGACGGCTCGAAAATTTTCGGCAGTTTCTTTTTCCGCCGCGACGCACTTCCAAACGGCCATATGTAGCCCACTACCGCATTAGGCATACAAAAAGAAATCTCCAGAAACCCTGAGACACATGCGGTTAGTACAGCCGTCAAAAGAACATCCGAAGCAAAGAAGCCGAGCCGGTCTGGCAATCATGTAGACGATACAATTGCTGGAATTGATCACGCACGCTGTCATTTCAACCCCGCGCGATCCCCTGGCTGGTACTGGTAGTGCCATGGGCGCCGCAAACTCCCCGCCGATGCTGCGAACGGGCCATCGCACGCAGCCGCGGCGCATCGCATTTGTTCTGCGCCGCCTGTACCCTAACCTCGGGTATTTCGGGAAGAAATGTGGCGAGACCAGCGGGTGGGTGGGCGCCATTGGGGCCAAACAAGGGTGGTGGCTGTTACAACCGCCTGGAATGCTCACAATTGCACACAATTGAGCGGCCGTGAAGGAGGGGCGGTTGTGGTCTCCCGCCGCAGGCGTGCGGTAGCGGTGTATCTCATCACATGGACGTACGTACATCCGCACTATCAAATGTGGAGGGTAAGGCCGGTGACACGGAAAAAAAACAAATGTGCGTGCGGTACGGAGAAGCGGCGGGAAGGGGTCGGAGAAACCATGCTCTGGTCCGAATCGAATTGGCAGCACGCACAGGCCAAAAACCCACCAATTTGGGTAGGCCTGCTTCTGTAACAATCAATGCGGAATCACGATGGCAATTGAGTGGCGAGCACGCCAGTTGCGCCCGCAATTGAAAAGCCATCAGCTTGGCCCGTGTAACCCTAACATCTCTGTGGCGCAAGTTGCTTTTTGCAGTTTCCTAATTGGAGTTTTTTTTTTTGGATTTCTTTTAGTAATGTCCAGTGATATATCGTATATATAAATAATCTCAAACGTCCTTGTGTCAAGTCATCTTTCTACATTTGCGTCAAAGGTAAGTTAATCTTGAGATGGATCTGGCGGTGATGACAGGGAGTGATTCAGGGTGACGAATGCGATGAGGGTGATTTGCTGGGGGATGGATACGTTGAGCGGATAGATGGATCGAAAGATGGCTGCTAATATGACAAGCAATGAGCGATACTGATGCTGCTGGCAGGACAACTGAATGGGCTTGATCAACTGTCGAAATTTTCTGTGTGCAAGTCAGCCTGCGAAACAGAGAAACAAGATTTGGTCACAAGTACCCTGCACATGCTACTGCATGTAGAATGCAGTATTGGTAGGCACTGGCAGGCGCTTGGGTCGAATTGGGACTGGCCATCACATCACCATGGATTTCAAATCTTGTGTGATAGCAAGCTTGATGCTCTAATTGAGCAGCTGCAGACCTGGCCAGAAGGTGGTCGTCTGAGCTTGTGCTAGTCACACTGCCTTGCCGTTGCCAGATGCTCGTATATGCCATTATGGCATTGCCCTAACCCGGGCGCTGACAGTTGCGATGAGCAGATGGCAGGCAATTGCTTGCTGCGGCCGCGGCTGGGGTCCAGCAACGGGGGTCTAGCAACTGGCAGTCATCCAGCGGCATCATAGGTAGTGCCAGCAACTTGTCGTCGTTCAGCAATCGGTCGTCGCCAGCAACCCATCCCAGCAATTGTGGGTCCAGCACCCCATGGCCCCATTTGGCGCCGTAAATACCCTAGCATCCCAACTGGGTCACACCTGCCACCACCTGACCAAACCCGCTGCCCGGTTAGGCAATGGCGGGTCGCCCTCCTGCCCGTTGTGGCGCCCATTGTGTCTGCCCGCTAACTCAGACTACATTAAACGTTATCGGTGTGCGTTTGTGTGTATCGTACATATATAAGACCGCGCCCCACTGTGTGTCCTGACTGATACGCGGGCTTATTTATTTATTTATTGGATATTTATTGGACGCGGTTTCTGGACCTGAACTCGCCTATTCCACGACCCTCGCTCGACTCGCTTCCACTGCTCGCTGTCTATCAATCGACTGCACTTGCTGGCTGACTGGGTCTGTGGCTATATTTATCTGATCGCGTTACCTCCGCCCCCTTTACTCATCTACTATTTCTACACCCTTGGCTGTGGCCCGTGCTCACCAGCATATTTATATGGACGCGACTCCCGCAATGTCGCGTCACAGCGTGACCTCTGGTCCTTCTTCTGACCTTGACGACTCGATGGTAGCCATGCTGTCGCCGCCATTGTCGCCTTATCCTAAGCAGGCGCTGGTGTCACCAGTGCTTCATCACTCTAATCTGGCGTCTGCAGAGTCCGCCAACGCAAAGCCAGGCGCCAAGTCTGGATCTGCGACTGGCTTTGCAGGCTTTGCGCACAGGCCTGCTTCTGACGCTGCTGCTGCTGCTGCTGCTGCTGCTGCTGCTGCTGCTACCTATGGATCTGGTGCTCAATCAACTGGTTCTGCAGGCACTGATTCCAATGCCCGTACAGCCACGCCTGGCTACAAGCTGGCAGCGGCGCCTGCAAGCCACAAGCTCGCGGCATCGCATGCAGTACCCCGCAACGGCTACAAGATCGCTAAGCATGATGCCAAAGCACCTCTAGTGTGCAATGCCTGGGCTGCACTTAAGACAGACCCTGTGGGATACTTTGAGCGCGAGCGTGGCTACCTCGACTTGTATCCGGTGCGAGGCCCGACGTGGTCTAACTTCGTGTCGCCAGAGCCGCCCATCAACCTGCCAGCTACGCTGCTGCTGCGGTCTTCTGGCAGGCGTGTGCGTCGCCGTGCCGCTGCGTACTCTTCCGACAACGACAATGACAGCGACACGTCGTCCATGGTGACGCGCCGGGCAGCCGCAGCCGCCAATGGCCGTCACTCGCCCGCTGCGAGCTCGCGTCTTGCGTCGTCGTCCGATGTCCCTACGCGCCGACCAGCTGTGCGTGTGCCACGGTCGACAAACGCTTCACGGTCTTCTACACCGAGCCGACGCCCGCCTGGTTCGCCTGCAGGGCCTCGCGTGCACGACCTCGACGTGACACAGATCGACGACTACTCGCCAAGCACCGACAGTCTGCCTAATGGCAAGGCGCTCAAAGCGGAGTGGAAGGGTGCGCCCATGGATTTGTCGGACGATCCCAACGTGGGGCAGCTGCATCCAGCCGAGATTCACCTGGCCAGCGTGCTGCGACTGCCGGCAGACGTGTACCTGGACTCGAAACGCCGGTTGTTTGCTGAGAAGGTGCAGCGCCTGCGCCAAGGGCTGCAGTTCCGGCGCACCGACGCCCAGAAGGCGTGCCGCATCGACGTCAACAAAGCGTCACGCTTGTTTGGCGCCTTTGAGAAGGTAGGATGGCTCGATGATGCGCTGTTTACAAAGTACCTGTAGCGGTGATGCACTAGAACTCTTACGATTGTCATGATGCTTATTTATATTGGGAACGGAATCCTTTGTGGTTATTGAGGTTATTGGGTATTATTATTATTTTATTATTATTGTTATGTGTTTGGGTTGGCATGTTAATTAATGGTTATTACATTGGGTTTATATTTAGCTTCATCATAGCGTATTTGTGTTCGTAGACGCATAGAGTACACACGGACTTTATGCAGTTGGTAATACTTAGTGCAGCGGAGTTAATGCAACGCTATGCAGTCGAGCCGATACTCGCAGGCAGAAGGAGCTAATGCTCACTACATGCAGTAGATCTGTGCTGAAGTGCATCCGAGTGCCACCGGGGTACCCAATGAAACTAACAAAGCCAGTACGATACGACTTGATGAATATCTGCTCTGAGACCGATGGCAAGCGCCGAAATGGCATCATCTCTCGGCGATGATTATTTGGAGGTTGTCCACCCGCAGACTCCCAGAAGTGGACAATGGAGCTGTACAAGTATAGATCAGTAAATACCTTGTATCAAAAAATAGAAATGTGTCGTTAGTTTGGTATAACATCAGTTTGGCGCCTAGCTGCTTACATTGCAAAGTGGTTTCTGCGACTCCGTCGCAGTTGCCGCAGCGCAGCGTGGACATTGGCAAACATAGGAATACGACCGCTGGAGCGAACTGGTTTCGTAAGAATTCATGTAATCAGAGATACAATTAGTCTATCTGTATGTTCGAGCTCAGAGGCTTGTGGACCAACATCTCTAGTGTCCAGAAAGAACTGTTCAATTGTTTCCCCTGCGTGAGGCAGTTGCAAGGTTAGCGTTCTAAAGTTACAATGGGAATGAGCCGAGCCGCCTTCTCTATCCCAGACTACAGCGCCTGCAACATTAAGAATAAACAGTAAATGGCAAGATATATTGCTTCGAGTTTCATAGTTTCAAATTACAACTTACATATTCAGGTTCCGACTTCTCAAATCCTATTAAACATCGCCATCTATTTAATCTGGCATATGCAGGCTGTTAATGCTACAAAGATAGTTGGCCTGTTTAAGATCTTCCTTGTTCTGCGTTGAACATTCGATGTACTTTAGCTGCTTAGGTCGTAGCTAATTATGCGTGTAGCGGTAAACGTCAGTGCCACTCTAACTTGCCAGGTTGCGTCCATCTTCTACGTCCATCCGGTACATTTAATCCGGTGCTTCGACAGGCTATGATATTTGTTCAATTGTATTATGTTGGTCTATTTATTCTCCTCTGTTTTTAGCTCCGGCTACGTCAGCCGCCTCGGCCGCAGTCAGTTAGGCTGCTGTCAGTTAGCTGCTGTCAGTATGTCCAGCCGAGCCGCTGGCATGCCTGGAAACTTTCACTTCACGATACTCGCCATGGCAGACTCGAAACGAGCCAAAATTGTAGTGCTCAAGCTGTCGCCATCGGTGCTGAGAGCCATTCCTACTACTCCATCAAAGTCTTCTACTGCCGTCCTTGCATCGTCACCTACTCCTGGAGCTACGCCAGAGCCCGGCAAGCCGCGACCCAAATCGAAGAAGAAAAAGAGTCTCAGTGCCGCCGCGTCCACAGCAACCAATGGTACCCTCCCGTCGTCTCCAGCAGCAGATGATAATGGCACTCCACGCTTGGCTCCTCTGGTGGTGCCAGGCGGCTTCAAGAGCAGCACACTGGCTGCCAATATAAGAGCTTTAGACAGGACTGGCACGCCGTGCCGCCGCTGGACGAAGAAGGATATCCAGCTCACCTCGTTCACCGGATTCAAGTACACAGTGACTTCGTGGACTGGTGAGGCCAAAGCAGGTGAAGCTGACAAGAAGGAAGAAAATGCTGCTGCCGTGTCTGTGGATGGCCATCACGATGGTATCCCTGAAGTCAGCCTACAAGAGCCCAGTAGCGACGCGCCTGAGGGGATCAAGGTAGAGAACTAGACGAAGCCTGTATTGCTTTGTTATCAACTCAGCATTGATATGGTATCAGCATCTACAACCGCTTCTAGAACAAGAACAGTTTATGCATCAGAACTGTATTGCGATCTGAGACGGCTTCCAACTACAAGTCTTACTATATGTTAACTATGGTGATTTCAGCTTGCGATTCTGCCAAACTGTAGAAGCTGCTGCAGTTGGGGATGGAAGCTGGAGATGAGGTTAGCCAAAGTTGTAGACTGAAATCGTGTCTCCTTGATACTGGAATTTGTACAGACTCGTTGAACCACTGATCGAATAATGTTTCTATGCCTCAACTGCGTAGCAGTTGCCACAGCGCGACGGAGTCGCAAATACCCAACTTTGCAATGAGTTTTTAGTTTCAATATTTGAGTGCAACTACAACAGCGAATATGACAACAATAGAACAGCATCAGTATCGGTGACTACATTGCTATTGAAAAATATAGCATCAGTATGGACAACAACTGCTTGATGATCAAACAGAAAGCAGAACAAGGCAAGTCAATCAGGCAAACGCCAGACAAATAGCAGCAACAGTTTCAGCAAAGCAGTTTATGCAGCACTGCCGACAGTCATCTGCAAATAAATAGGCACCTATCGACCAATTCACTCGAGCTCCTGGTAGCGTTGCATCAACAACCGCTTGTACTCCTGGGGGTCGCTGTCCCACAGGCGCGCAGCCTCGCCATTGAGCGGAGAGTTGTTGTTGGGCTCTCCCAGCAGCGACTGCAGTGACAGCAGTATGGTCAGCACATTGTACACAGCCGACCATTTGTCCTTGAGGATGTCGAGGCAGATGTTGCCCGACATATCAATGTTAGGGTGCCACATTGGGCTGATGAACTTGATGGTGGGCGCAAAGTACGGATAGTTTTGGGGGAACTCGAGCGACAGCTTGAATTTGAGTCCCTCGTAGTAAGTACCGGCTGGGCCCTCCATGGTTCCAGTCCACAGCAGAAGATTAGCGTCCGATTCGGGAAACGCACTGATTCCCGGAGTGTTAGACATCTGAAAGTTAGTACAGACAGCCCTAAGACTTGAACTGGCCCAGGGATGAAGCCAGACCTGGGGCTCGAGTTCGAACCTCAGAGAAGAAGCTGCTTACCATGAGTTGCATGAGCTCGTTCTGGAGACGCTTGGTGACCGAGTGGCCGTCTGGCACCTGGACACTATTGCCAGTTAGCTTGGAGGACACATTGGGCATCGGGTTGGCGTTCTGGGTGTCGGAGGACATATTTATGAGAAATAACTGCTGGGATCAGACCAACGATGCTGGATCAAGTAGGAAAAGTCGACGTCTAAGGCCCGAAAACAATAGTTTTTATGGCTCTGTTTACAGGGTTGCCGTGGCAACAGGGCATGCTCGTCTCAGACGGCTGTATGCGCGCGGCTGTGCACAGCGAGGTTAATGACAAAAATGAACCGCCAACATTTAAATGAGACATAAGCGCAAATCAAATTTAAAAACCAAATAAATTCCTATTAGTTCAATTAATAAACAATACGCAGACCACTTCAGTGCGTTGTGGTCCAGTCATTATAGATAGATGACATATATATACAGCCTCAGCTGCCTATGCGGATTCGTCAGTCGTGATGATGAGTCGTAGACAGAATGAAGGGCGTGTGTGTGGGGTGGAAGGGAAACAAATAGTAGTAAGACAGAGAGAATCAAACATCAAAATGCAACAGGTTATTTCTTCTTTTTCGGCTCGTCGACCGACTTCTTGCGCGTCAGCTTGGCCCACCGCAGTCCACACGCGTTGCACAGCGTCTTGGGACCGTTAGGGCCTTTTCTCCACTCGGGCGAGTCCTTAACTCCGCACTCAGCACACACGTAGGGCGACAGACCCAGCTCGTCGGTCAGACCGACCTTGCTCTTGCGACGGTTTTTGCTGACCAGCGCTGCTGGCTGGCCCGGCAGTCCACTGAGCGAAGTACGTAATTTTCCTGCTTGTCGCATCATATTGGTCGTCGAGCTCGACGGCTTGAGCATGTGGCGATGGTAACCTCCTCCTAACTTAGAGGGCGAGGACGGTTTGCGAGGACCGCCAATAGAGTAGTCCGAGAAGTCAGGATCAGGACGATTGGCTGCGTAGGAAGGCTGCTGGAGCCGCGACTGAGGATTGGTGTCGAACAATCCCGGCAGCGAATAGCTCTTTCCTCGCGCAGCTTGCGCCATATATGACGTCGAGTCCACGAAGTACGAGGGTGCAGCAGCACCAAAACTGTAGCTGGAGCTCAGCATGTCAGTAGCCATGTAGTTGGGTGACACCAGCTCGCTGTTGACAGACGTGTCCCAGTATGTTGGACCACTACCATTGCCAGACGACGTCTCGTAGTAGTCAGACCCAGACACTGCGGACCGAGGTGAGCGTGGCTCCTCTGAGCCGTCAAAATACGAGTACGACTTCATGGCGGCCGAGTACCCCACCGAGGCGAAGGTGCCCGAGTCTAGCATCACGGGGCCACCACTGCTGCCAGTCCCCAGTGCACTGCTATTAGCGCTACTACTGGCAACACCATTGCCAATGCCACTGCCAATAGCACGACCACCACTGCCAGTGGTCCAATGCCCAGCAGGGATGTCGTCTATCGTGGTGGACGCCGACATTGGCGGGTTGAGCAGCGACGAGTGGCTGTGGGGGTCGTCATACGACGTTGAAGACGACGACAGGGCAGTGGAGCCACCATATCCGACTGGCGAAGATGCAAATGTGCTGTCCAGAGGCGTCGAGGCTGCCATCGACAGAGTACCCCCAGTAAGCACCGCCGAGGCAGGTGCACTGCTGATGTGCAGACTGTTGATGTCGCGCTCCAGCTTGGCGGGGGCAGAAATTACCAGCCCCTTTTGGAGTCCAGCAGCGTGACGGCGCGACCACAGCGTAGAGTTGGGGTCCGTCACCTGGAACTGGTGCTCCTGGTGAGCTTGCTGAGCCTGGTGAGCCTGTTGGGCCTGCTGCATCTGCTGAGCTTGCTGAGCTTGGTGGTGCATCTGCTGTGCCTGCTGCGCTTGTTGGAGGTCGTGGTGTTCCTGCTGGAGCTGGAGCTGCTGCTGCAATAATTGTTGCTGTCGCTGCTGCTGCTGATGGGCGTGCATCTGGCTGTGGTGCTGCTGCTGCTGCTCGCCTTGGCTGTGACGTTGTTGCTGCTGCTGCTGCTGATGCTGCTGCTTATGTTGGAGATGCTGCTGATGCTGATGCTGCTGTTGTTGCTGCTGCTGATGCTGTTGCTGCTGTTGAAGGTGCTGCTGCTGGTGCTCTACTGGCGTTGTTGGCGCCGTGGGCGGGTGCATCCCCACCGACTGAGCAGCCGAGGCTGGTCTGAATACCAGCAGAAGGCCCTTGTAGCCGTCCAGATCGTCACTGTTAGGCCGCGCCATTACCTGGTACAGAAGGTACTGCGAGTCGTGATGATGGCTTAGCCGGAGTGCCATGTGTAGCGTCGACCCGCTAGCGACGACGGACGCCATAGTCGACGACAGTTGGTCCATGTCGTCCGGGTGCAAGTAGTCTACTATCGACGTGCCCACCACCGCAGATGGAGGAATTGACAGGTACAAACTGCACAGCGAGTTGATAGACAAAATGGCTCCGCTGGTGGACACCACACATACCATGGCTTCTGAGTCATGGACTGTTGGTGTGGATGCCGACCCATACAAAGTGGCCACGTCCTTCAGGGTGCCATGAGGAGACACTGGAGGCTCGAGACGAGGCCTGTTGATGTCTCCCGCATGGCCACTGAACCCCGACATGGGCTGGTACTGGCTGTACGGCGACTGGGGGCCACCAGACACCACCCCGTATAGTACGGAGTCCATGTACTGAGGCGACGCTGCGGTGGACGCAACCACATTTTGGTATCCGGAGGGCATGTTGTTGTTCATATCAGGACCCCACGAGTTGTCCACTACGGCCTGCATTGAGCGCAACTACGTGGAAATAGGTCTAGAACACACTGCCTGTGGTTGTTCAGTTTCCGACGGCAACTGATTAGAATTGAGCCCTGAGTGGCCTCTTTTGTAGTACCAGCGCAATTCGACTTGCAGATGAGGTAGAAGCCAGAAAAAGATTCTATGGCAACTTCCACCGACTCACTAGAGAAAGCGGATTCGACTGCTCACCGCCCTGCTAGTGCAATCCAATCCAATCCAATCCAATCCACAACTTTTAGAGGTTGGATATCAGAATAGCCTGTGTCTGACCAGAATCCTACTGAGTCGAATTGTGTCGGCTGAGTTGGTAGAACCCGGTTTAACAGTAGTTTGCTGTTTGACTGATCGTTTGGTCGATTGGTCGATTGGTCGCTTAGTTGACTGGTCGACTGACTCGCTCAAGTTGAAGTTGAAAATGACCAATCGAATGACTCAACTTGAGGTAAGACTTGAAAATGACCTGAAAATGACTTGTTGCAAACGACTTGGAAATGACTTAAAAAATGACACTTGGGAATGTTGGTATTCTGGCGACTGGCTGACTGCGCTGTCTCCACTGACTCAGGGACGATAGTCGTCAGTAGCTCGACAACCAGGTCGTAACTGTGCAGGGGCTCTAAACAAAGCACTCACACGGTGCAGGTTCGGTTTGAGACTGCCTCTACAACAACACACAGTGCCAACAGATAAGAGTAGAGCTAACCGGCGTGCAAACGCACTGCCAAAAGATGTGATCAACCCGAACTCAGGTGGTGATGATTTTATATATGTACCTCCCCCTCTCCCCGAGCAGCACCTGCAGCAGTTGCAGGGTCCCGGAGTAGAGTGCAGTGGGTTGGAGACATGCTTTTTCTGGCGACGCTATCTGGCGCATCATCGTTGCTTTTTCAGCAAGGCCCCTCGCTTATTCGGGACTGGGCCTTGCTTTTTCTGCCCCAAAAAGCAACGTGCATGGCAGGCTCACGCTAGTCCCAACCGGGAGGACGGATGCTATTGTCAACCGGGCGGCTATGGTGGGGGGGGCTCCTCAGACGACTCGTCTCTTCGGACCGCCCTGCCCAAACTGGACTGGTCCAGGCCGGGGCCGACCTTAAGGGGACACTCATCAAAGTTGGGCGTCGACCGGCTGTTAAGGCAGGGTCCAATTGACCGTTTGGCTGCCAACCTTAACGGGTGTATTAGGTTTCGTTTGCCGGCAAAACAGCACCGCTCCACCACAATGAGCATCATGAGGGCTGCTGCACCACCATCGCCGCCACAGAGCACTCGCAAAGCGGATCCGAACTGCTGCCTGCTGCTAGCAACCGCTGCCAATGCTGGGCAGCTGTGCTTCTTGCTGGCGACACCGGTGCATATGCGACGGCGCTCACGCCTTGAAGACCCTTGATGGGCTGCCGCAGCACCACCTCGGTCGGCCTGCTTGGCCCTGGCGGCGGGCCATCGCCGCGGACAAGGTGCGTTAGGAAAAGCACCGTCGAACGGTTTACTCGGTTTTTCGCCATGCTCCGTTGTTTTTCCGCACTGTATGCATGTGATATGTGGTGCGGTATGTAGCTGAATTATCTGCTTGAGTATAGCTGACTGCGCAGCGGGTGCAGCCGGTGAATCACTGGCTAACTAGTGGATATGAAGTTGGCTGCGCTTGCGGTTTCCCCCATTGCCATTGTGCATGCTGTGTGTAGTAGTTCTGTTTTTGTTTTTTTTTTTCATTTTTTGGCGCCGTTCTATCAGCGTTGTATATTTGTGTGTTGGTCATATTTGTCACTGCTCATATTACTGTCATTACTTATTCGCTAGTCATACTCTGCCTGATAATTTTGTCCATTAAGTTGTCGGGTGTGTGTTATTTGACTCTAGTAGTTTTGTTTGTCCATGCTGATTGTCCGTACTCCAATCGCACATTTTTTCATCTTTATCTTTTAGTTCTTCGCCTGCTTTCTCTCTTTGTATGCATATTGACTATCACTTTTAATCTCCATTCCAACACCATATCAGGTGTATTTTTGTAGATGTAGCGAACGTACGTCAATCTATAATCTATGTTATAACTCTGTCGTTGCTCGCAGTTTTCTGGCCACTTTTTGAATGTTTTTGTTCTGTCTTTTTGTGTCTTCTTTCCACATAATCTGTATGACAAAGTTAAATCGAGTCGCCAAATTCTCCTGCTTGATGCTGAATTTTGCAAGTTTGGTTTTCGAGTATTTTGCTGGCTTTTCACGCCTGTTAGTTTTCTTTTTTTGCGGTTTTACAATGATTATTTGTCGCTGCCAGATCTTTGCTTTTGCCATCTTGGCATACTCATATATTCGAAATTATCTAGCCCACATAACGGTGGCTCGGTCTCATCAATCAACAGCAACACGGTTACTGTTTCCGGCACCGATTCGGCTACTCGGACTGCGGTCGTGGAATTGTTCGCTGTATACGTCCGCGCTCGCTAGTTCATGGGCTTGGCACTAAGTGTGCATTAGTGCTAGTAGAGGCGTTGATTATTTGCAGTGCTTGCAGCCCCATTATAGGTTCCCCTGACTCGAGCAGAAATCACGCAGACACAAGGCACACCCGCCTATTCACATCCGCTGATTGCTATGTAGTACTAACTGCCTGCATCCTGTACCATCCTCTAGTTTGAGATTAGTGCACAACTCGAACGCCTTTTTCATTGCACGCCTGAATGTATATTATCGACTAGGTGAATGATATGCACTAGCTTCGCTATATTCACATACTAGATGCCAATCCAGTTGTAAGCTTCTATATCGCAGTAGATCAGATTGGCACTTCAGTGCCTTACTTTAAATTAATCCCTGCTATGTGTCCAATTAGGAAATTCGGCCACCGAACCTGCCGAATTGGTTGGCCGCGAGAGTTGTGGAATCGTCCAACTAGTCTAACTCAGATGGAGATGCCCCAATTAGTCCGCCCAGCGGTGTACCGGCCGTCCCAATTCGTGCGACTTGTCATTTATCGGTCCCAATTCGCAACTCCGCAATTCCTGGTTTGCAGGGGTTGGACTGGCCCCATCCAGATTTGCCAGGCGCCATGCCAAATTGGGTCCCAGCCATCCATCCCCTCCGCTTCCTCGTCGTCTTCAGTCATTATCTGCGCGCATGCATCCGCGTCAGCAGAAGATCGAGATCCCCCGCCATGCTCATTCCTCGTCCCTGGCCAGCGTGAGGTCCAGGAACGAAGCGTCTGCAGCCGCGATCGATCGCATCTCGTATCAGCCTAGTGAGTTTTAATAGTAGTGTTGCATACCGTTTTAAGGCCCTACCTAGCGCTCACTCCTGTCGTTGGCGCTGTGCACCACTAGCCCACCGTCCGCTATACACATCTCTGCACGCCACTGCGGATCTGGACACGCGGGACGTATTCACGCAGGCCCTGCGAGTGGGGTGCGTGGGTTCGGAACCCGTTCTGTTTGTCAGCCCACGCACAAAGCTTAGCATACTGGCAAATGTCAGGGGCTTTATGTCGATCTTTGCTGCGACGATCGACACCGCTAACCATTTTGGGCCCATAGCTTAGCATTGTTAGCCGCAACAATGCTCAGCGGGTTGGCAAGGGTCGAAATATAATAATTGACGACCAACTGTAAACATGCAACGCATGCCAGACGTGCGAGCTGCAGGCACGGCACTGCTGCAGTGTCAGTGCCAAATAACCCTCCGATGCACATTCACTACACGCCAACCTGGCACCTTTTACGGATAACTACCGGGTCCCCAGTGTCGCCTTGGCTGCACTGCACGCCCCAGACGTCGGAACCTCACAGTAACCCACAGTAGCTCACAGTAGTCCACAGCTATCCCACAGCATGCGGCTCCCGCCGCAAACAACCTGCATTCCAGGCACTACTGCGGCGCTAATGCATGGTCCCGCGTCTGTTCCTGCCACTGCGTATAATTATTAGCCACTACTGTACACGCATGCACGGTTAGGGCTGCTGCCAAAGAAAGCCATGCCAAATTCTCAATTGGTTTAGACCGCCATCACTAACCCGTTACCTAATAATCAGTGATCCCCTAATCAGTTATTCACTTATTCAATCGTCAGTTCCGGGGTAGTCGGCATTCAACAATCTGTATTCAAAATATAGTCACTCTGTCACCACTGATCCGTGAGTAGGACCTTCTGTGGTTCTCACTGTAGCCGTATACGCTGTTGACCTGTCACCCTACCGGTAACGGCAAAATAAGCTATTTACGCTTACATAAGTGCTCCAGAGCACATATTGTACGACACAGTTCGTTTGGCTGGCATAATCCAGGCTAGTTAGTCAACTAAAGCTCGTATACCATTCACATCTAATTTAACGAGCAGCCTGCTTCTTCAGGGGCACATTTCGTCGTTTTTTCAGCGCTCATACTGCTCTCTGGCGACTGAAGTATTGGCATCGCTGTTCGGTGCTGATGTCCATATCTGGAGTTGATGCCGCTCCTCATGATATCGATATCCCTACTCAATAGACACTGTGGCGGCATATAGCCTAATTCGCTCTGTTGCTATGATCTACTTAATATCATCTATGGAACCCATTCAACCTTCAATTTCATGCGCTTGGCAACCAATATTATCTGCTTCACATTACCACTACCTAAGAACGCGCTGCCTGGTCGGAGCGCACCCGACGTGGCGGAGATCGCGATCTACGCACCGGTGCCTCTCACGGGCAACAATCTGCTGGCGCTCACTATGGCAGCTCAGGCGCCATCTCTGCAGCTTCCCGCAGTGGCTAGCGCTCGTATCGCCGCATTGAGCAGTGCGCTGGGGGGTCGTTGTTGACGTCGGCCCCCTCCATCTCCGGGCTCAGATCACTGGCACAATCTCACTGCCATCTGACAGGTGGGTCCTCGTGCTTCCAGATTGCGCAGTCGTTCCGCCCCCAAACGCAACAGTCCCTTGCTGTTCAACTGCTCACCAACCTCGGCAGCGCACGACGCTGCACATGCAAGGCACCTATAATATTGGCTCGTACCGACCAGCTCGCTAAGCCCACACAATGGCCCACTAACGCACGCCAAATAAGCTTTGTTGGAGCTGCGGGCCGGCACCAGTTGGTTTGTTTTTCCTGTTTCACGTTTGCGGTATGCACTTGCTTTTTTTTCCTCCCCCAAACCCCCTGGCGCCATGCGCACTCATGGACGGCCGTTCCTCCGCGCAACGCCGCTGCGCAATGCCGAGGTCCATCTTTGCTTGTTTGAGCCAGTCCAACTGCGTGTGGTCTATCACCGCTTTGTTTAGAAATGTATCTGCGTTATACACTGGCATCCGCTGTCTGGAACCTTATCTGGAGCGGACAAAATGTCAGGCACGATCGTATCTTCGGCATAATTGCCAGTTACGCATTGCCCGCCGGCCCGACCCTGGAAGATCGCATGACTGCGTAGTCTTGAATAGCAGCAGATTGCCTCCGAGTGCTTGCTGTGTCTTTTTTTTTCGCCTGGACGATCTGCCTAGCCGAATAAGGAGGCCGCTTACTTGTTTGAGAAGTTAAATTAATTCGTATTTTAACGGTGGCTGGTACTACGGCTGGTTGTGGTAACGGCTTTCTCGATAAGTGCGGTGCTCAGCGATAGCGAGCCTGTCTCATCGCTGAGTACCTGGTGCTGATGGAGTCTAGTTTTGGCAATGACTGGCTTTGACAACTGGATTTGGCGCATAGTGATGACGATGTCGCTCAAAGGTGCAAATGTGTCTGGCAGAGATTTATATACCTTGTGAATTAGTCTTGATTTGGCAGTTCCCGGATTTGGCAATTTCCTAATTAGGCTTAATGATCTCGTCGATGTAGGCTGTCCGAGAAAGATATTACTACTATCAGTTGGTAGACAAAGGAGCACTTCTTAAAACAAGAAGCAAAATTGAATTGATCCCGTCAGTTGGGCCAGTACTACATTCAGATTTACCAGTCCTTCAAATTCTGTTTATATTTCCACTTTCAGTGACATTTCCAGTCGTATCACAGCACCAACTTTATATTTGATATTTCTGATCCCATTAGTTTATCCATTGCTAAGACATTTACAGTGGTATAAGTTGTTTCAATTGTTGTGATATCTCGAATTGCGGTGAAGACACTAAACAGCGAGTTGTGTCCACAACAGTTAAATATCACCAAGATATTGAATTGCTATGTTTAACATTCATTGGCATGAATCAGGCATCCCATGACATCCAACGTCGACTCACATCAGTGCCATCTCCAGGATTCAATGCCATTCTGGTGTCCTCGGCTCAATTGTGCAGCAGTTGCCACATCACGACGGAGTAGCGATAATTCAGCGTATATCATGTTAAAAACTATTATCTTCTACAAAGCGTACGTAAATAAATTTGCGACTGTACAATTCAATAATGAAGGTAGTTACTTAGATAGTATTCCTCGACCGCAGCATGCACCTCAAAACACTGCCGTCAAACGGTCTCACGTCACTCCGCCAAAAGCAGCTGCTTGCCACTTTTGGAGGTTTCTAGCGCTTGTTTCACTTTGTGCTCAATGTCAATCGTGGAGTCGCTAGCGCTGATTCCGTGCGTCTGTACCGGCACGTCCCGCAGTTGCCTCTGCCGATACAGGTCCAGCAGGTACTCGACCACTTCCATTTTGGCCTCCGGGTGTTGCTTGCTCCACTTGGTGAGCCAGTATCCACGGGCCACAATGTCCTTGAAGATGAGCAGCGACGTCGGGAAGGTCAATGGCTGCTTGGACATGCCTCCGTACGTCACGATGGAGCCACCTTCGTCTAATTGCCGGGCCAGATTGGTTGCTGATTTGCCGCCCACGCAGTTAAGCGCCAGCCGGATAGGCGCACCGCCAGTCCAGTCTCGAATGGTGTTTTTGATCGATCTGTCCGCTAGTTCCTCCTCGGTAATGATGTGAGTTGCGCCCAGCTCCTCAAGCTCGTGCTTCAGCTTGGAGATATCTGGCCGATCCCGCACAACCGATATCGACTTGAGCCCCCAGATCCGGCCCAATTGGATGGCGGCACGTCCCACCCCGGAGTTGCCACCGTTCTGGATAAACCAGTCACCGGTACTGAGCGGCACCACGGTCTTGAGCATCTGGTGCGCAGTGGTCGGATTCACTGACACGGTTGCTGCCTGGATAGCGCTGATACCGTTCCGCTGCTGGAGACGAGCGAGTTTGGAGTGGTCGACTAGCGCATGGGTTCGCCAGGTGCCCAAGTTGGAGGCTGCTGGCAGCACCCAGTCGCCTGGCTGCAGGGACTCTACCTGAGGCCCCACCTCGACCACTTCAAACACACCTTCATTGCCTGCTACAGCACTGGGTTCTGCCGTCCCCAGCTCAGTATTGAAAGGTGGTCTGCTGGGATAGACGCCTTCGATTTGGTTGATGTCTGCTGGATTGATTGGCGCTGCCACTAGCCGAATCAATACCTGAGACCCCTCTGGTTTGGAGACGGCATGTTCAACTGCCCTGATCACCGACGACGGAGACCCGTTCTGCGAATACACTATCGCTCTCGCAAGACTCGTCCTCGAAGCATTGGCCAACGGAGCAGTAACTCTCATGAGGAAATCAAGTTCTTGCCGCCCAAGTCAAATGGTTAGAAGTCTAATAGAAGTCAATACGCTCCGGGTTCGTTCCGCTTGCTCAGCTGCTTTTGCAAATCACGAATAGCTCGCGTGCCCTAGTTATTCTTCTCCGCACTTAATATGACTCAATTGCAATATGGTGCCCCAGCCGTCAATAATACTGGCAATTGCGAAGGTGGTGTGTACTCAGCTTAGGACAGCTATGTATAGATATATATGTTTTTAGCTTTCGCAATGTAGGCCTTTTGGCAACTTAGCTGCAGCTGCACATCGCATGTTCAAAATGGGCGACGCCAGCCGCTCCAACCTTGACTTCCTCGATGACTTTCCATGGATGCTCCAAGCGGGATGAGTACTCTGTGGTGAAAAAGCTTGGAGAAGGGACGTTCGGTGAGGTCCACAAGGCTCGCCATAAATCTTCGGGGACACTGGTGGCGCTGAAAAAGGTCATCCTCCACAATGAGGAGGATGGATTCCCCATCACAGCTCTGCGAGAAATCCGCATCCTAAAACACCTCGACCATGTGAATATAATCCCGCTGCTCGACATGGCGATAGAGAGAGGTGACCGAGTGGCGCGTAAGCGAGCCAACATGTACATGGTGACCCCTTATATGGATCACGATCTGACGGGGCTGCTGGAGAATCCCAGCGTGCGGTTGTCGCTAGCCCATATCAAGTGTTACATGTTACAGCTTCTCGAAGGCATTAACTATATGCATCAGAACAAGTTTCTGCACCGAGATATCAAGGCATCAAACATTCTTATCGATAACAACGGCATTGTCAAAATTGCGGACTTTGGCCTGGCTCGTCAGTTTCTCGAAGACCCGCCTACCGTGCATGGAGCCGGTCCTGGAATCAACAAGTACACTTCGATGGTCGTGACACGATGGTACAGGCCGCCAGAACTCATTCTGGGACAGTCGCGCTATACGACGGCTATTGACATGTGGGGTGTGGGCTGTGTGTTTGGCGAGATGTTCCAGCGAAAGCCCATTTTGCAGGGCCATTCGGACGCCGACCAGGGGAACCTGATATTCCAGCTGCTGGGGTCACCCACTGAGGAAACCATGCCTGGATTTGCCGATCTTCCAGGTGGAAGGACAGTGCCTAGTACCTATAGTCGGCGGTTCGAGTCGGCGTTTGCAAACTTGCCCGAGCTTGCTCGCGAGCTCTTGGCTGGATTTCTCACTCTGGATCCCCTGAAGAGGCTGTCTGCACTAGGAGCACTAGAGCACGCATTTTTCACTACTGATCCGCTGCCGGCGCGACCAGAGGATCTTCCGAAGTACGCAGAGTCGCACGAGCTGGCTGTTCGCCAGAGACGTGCTGACAATGCTAACAAAGATGATCATGGCAAACGTCCCCATGTTCCAAATGTCCCACATGCTCGCTACCACCCACAAAACAAGTACAATGACCAGCAGTGGTCAAGTGGTGAGTATGGGGATGATTACTACCGTAGGCGTCCTCACCACCGCAACGGCAACTATAGTCACAACGATAGAGGACGTGAGGGCAGGAATGGCAAATCGTATCAAAACTTCGACTCTCGTCCGCCATACCGTCGCCAAGGACCTAGTTCGCCGCTAGAGCCGCCATATCGACGTCAGAAGCTTGATCACGCTTATCGTGCTGTGACAGGTCCACCAGGTGCTCCAGCTCCACTAGTCCCGCCATACAGGCAGAACTCGCGAGGGGAGAATAAACCAGAGACTCAGCTGAATTACGATGAAAGCTAGCATTGCATATTGCATGTGTATGGCGACCATATTTACTTGGGGATTAGATTTGATCTGCATAGGCAATAATTCGGAATAATAGCGCGAAGTATGTGCTTTGCACTTCAACTGGGTATCAGCGATCGCGTTTGCACGCAATCCTTTTTCGAGAATTTGGCAGAGGTCAAACTGGAAAATATTTTGTCATTGCGAGGAAAGGACAAAAATGACTGTATTGCTTAATTTTTGTGGGCCTTTTATAGTTATCAACTGTGCTGCCTGTCCAATGGTTTTCAGCAAGTCGCGATAAGATGCTGTTGATATGATATGATATGATATGGCTGGATTATCAAGCTCACTGAATGGCATATGTTGTTTCTAAGCATAAACAAGTTCTAACATTACGAAAGGCTTGTAAACGTAATTGTCTAATCATCCAACTTTAGCATTTATGAACATTAGATGCTGAACGCTGCAACACTAGTGAACTGCAATGATCGTCACTGTTAAGCATGGCCTGAATATAGTCATCGAGACGCCTGCCAGGCGTACAGACGACATGCCAACCCATATCGACAAACGTTATGTGCCATCTGAAGTAGTATCGAAGAATCGTTCTACTAATTTTAAAAATTCGTGTGGCGATATTTTATTACACGAATTACAAGTTCGCGACTCCGTCGCGCTGTGGCAACTGCAGCAGTGGCAGCTGCAGCGCAGTTGACCTTCCGGTGTATGCATTACAAAATAAGTTAACGTTATCGAAGTTTGTAGCGTTCGGAAGTCAAAAAATGAAGGGATCCATTAGTTGACGCAATTTATTCTAGTTGTTTTGCTTCTGTCCTGAACCTCCAAGCTAAACACTCGGACCCCGACGTAATCGATGACTGTCTATGAGTGGTCCCGCTGGAGTAGGACTAACTCAGGATTTGCCACTAGATGCTTGGCGGCAAATACTCGTTGAGTCATCTTCTGTGGAACCAAAAGAAACATGGCCTTCGTTTCAATGTTTGGTTGTAACTGAGCGACAAGGCGAATTGATAGCACAGCAGATGTACATATGAGACTACATGACTCACCTGTTATCATGCATTGCATGATAACGCTAATGCAGCTACGCCAAAAAATTGCCACCTCTAGGCCTCGTGGCGCACCCAGCGAACTGAAGTATAAGTAAGGCACACTTGCCTTATTATTCAGACAAGTGAAAAAGAATGTCTTCTACCAAAGCAAATTCAGTCGATGTCAAGCAGGACGGGTTTTTCCTTGAGTACTGTTCTGTGCAATCATTCAGCGGCACCTCTGCCGCATCGTCCAAATCCAAGGTTTCGATCTTAGCATCAAAGATGAAAAAAGTTTTTGCGCTTCCACCAGAGCCCGAGAGATCAAGTCCAGTCAGAATGCAATTCCCGGATTCCACCACTACAAGAATGAAGATCTTGTAGTGAAGCGCTACTTAAATGAGTGCGTGCAGCGATATTATTTTTGGCAATGATTCGGTTCTTTGTATTGGGTTGCATCTCGGCTGCATTTCGTATTTTTCAATTGTCCATTCCTAGTGGAACATTATTTATTTGTGAAGCAACAGTATTCGTCACGAAAATGCTGTTGAAAACACTTGTCAGCAAGGGGCATAATTCTACGAGAGGATATTTATTATTTTTGGCATATACAAATGTTATTATGGGGTTCAGAGGTTTCTGACTTCATCGTCGTAATTTTAGACAGAATCGTCTTGTAATGTGTAGAGCTTGTTGGTGATAGACACAACGTTTCCAGTGTTGGCCAGCATCACCCTATTTGTTTGATTCTCGCTGATTAAACTCATTAGCAAATATTAGATAATTTAAATGTCTAATATGCATCTTATTTACACAGACTATATTTACACACCAGTCATTTGGTTTTCTTTAGCCAAGTCCACAGATTGGACCCCTGTATTGGTACTGGCTGACGGCGACCCAGGCGAGGGCGATCAGCCATCATCGTGATGCGCTGCACTCCACGCAAATGCTTGAGACAAATCAATATAATTATTAATGAAGACATGCCAACTGCACCACTGACTGCCCAAAACCCCCAATCAGTTTCCTCAATAAAATTTTCTAAGTTCATACCGTATAGAGATGCAATGAATGCACCGCCACCAAGCCCCAAAGTACCTATTTGGAACTTCAAGTCCAATAGCATAAGCGAATTCCTATTGGAGTCCAGAATTATGTTGATAATTTCTTCAGTGCTTCGAATATTGGCGATCAAACTGCCTACCGTCTGTACAATTTCGTCACAATGCTTATAGTACGACTCCAGTAACATCTCCACCTCCGAATGGTCATCGTCGCTTTGTCGAGGACCGCCGTTTTTCTTTTCTGTCAAGTACATGCCAGCCAGATCCTCATCTGCTTCTAGTAACTCGTCCAGAGCGTCTCGAATCAGCGTCGCCTTTTGATAGAACGACGATAGCTTTTTGCTCTGGATCAGCAGGTGTCTCAGCCTTTCTCTATTGATATCGTCCTCCAGTTCAGCGAGAATACCGTTGACCACTGTGGTATGGACCTGCATCTCTGCGTCCAGCGCGCTGACCACGCTAATAAATATTGCCTCCAGAGCGCGCATTTCGTACGGCAGCCCACCCATGGTGTGGCTGCCATGTCTTAGTTTGTGCTCCAAATCGTACATGAAAATGCTCTGGGTTTTTGAGTCCGTCGACCCGTAGGCGTCAAACAGAAGAACCATATCTGCTTTGACCAGGGCCCGTATATGCAACAGGTTGACAAGAATCGAGTTCTGCCGGACAAGAATTGATGGTACGATGCTGTTGATACCGGTATCTAGCTTGCGGAGATCCCGAGGCATCAGGCCATGCTCGGAAAGCAACTCAGATCGTTTGAACTCTCCCGATACCACAGACACATTTCCCTGAGGGTCGAATACCGTGCATCGAACCAAGTGGTCACCAATTGACCTACTCAAACTGCGAGCCAGTATCAAATCAGACTCTATAGTCTGCGGATCCCGACCAAAATTTGTCCGTTTCTTTGACTTGTCGTTTCCCAATCGTTTTCCTATGCTGCCTCGGATCATATCCGACAAGCCCTTTTGGCGGAAGTCCTGTCGAGGTGGAAAGGGAATGGACTCCGGTGATATGTATCTGGGTCCAGAATGTGGTTCAGAAAACGGATCTGGTGGTGAGGGGGATGCCAGCGGTGATGACGTCTCAGTCGTGGGATCCCCTGATACTGGCCTCTTTCTTCTAGGGTTCGCAGTGTCCTTAGAGTCTGATGAACTGGGCCTGAATATCAGGCGATGCTGGAGGTGCTGGCGGCTCTGGGCCGCTAAAAAAGGTCTCCATGGTGGCGTAGTAATCCATGAAGTCCGAAAGTCCCCTTTCACAAGCTTCCTTGAAAGCATCTAATCTCAGAACCAGCTCAGAGGAGTATTTCTCCTTAAAAAAAAGTTTCCTTCCAGATACTAAGAGCTGACTGACGTCTGAAATATATCTCCGCCGCAGCCATACAGATACTTAGATGTAATGTACCTAGCTACCGTAGTCATATATAATAGTTACTTATCCCACACACACACTGATAAAAACATCTAATTATTTATGCATGATCATGATCTAAATGTTAAAAGTCATAAACTGCGTCTAGATCAAAACGTACAAGCTGGATCACGCATATACACGGACGACTCAGCACATCCATTTAACACGCACATATTATACACACCAGTGCAGCAATCATGTCTAAGTGGGAGATATCCAAAGAAGAACGACAACGGATGCTGGACGAGAGACGGCGTGCCAAAGAACATCGAAACGCCAAGAGACCCAAAATCCATGCCACTGCAGATGGTGGGCAGCGGTCTGTGGATGCCCAGCACCAGCCTTCCGACATCCAGCACCACTATTCTGCCGCCAATTCTCGACAGTCTGTTACACGTACTATCGCTAGATGCAGGAGCATCGAATGCTATAAGATGCTCAATAGAATAGACGAGGGCACCTATGGAGTGGTGTACAGGGGAATTGATGTCGAAACAGGCGACATGGTGGCCGTCAAGAAGCTGAAAAACATCAGTACTCCACACGGACTGTGTGAGTCGAGCATTCGTGAAATCGTCGGTCTCCAGCTGTGTAACCATCCCAATATCGTCAGGCTGCGTGAGGTCGTGGTGGGCGAGCGACCGTCAGATATCTACCTGATCATGGACTTCCTGGAGCACGACCTGCGGACGCTCCTGAAGTCCAAGGACGAGCTGTTTCTGCAGTCCGAGATCAAGACGCTGATGTTGCAGCTGCTGTCTGCGGTTGCCGAGATCCACAGCCACTGCTACGTGCACCGAGACCTCAAGACGTCCAACCTGCTCATGTCGAACCGCGGGACCATCCAGGTCGCTGATTTCGGGCTCGCGAGGCCAATTGACCCGGGACGCGCTGACAGTGACGAGCCTGAGGACCTTACAGCCACCGTGGTGACGTTGTGGTATCGGGCGCCCGAGCTGCTGCTGGGATGTTCGCAGTACTCGCGGCAGATCGATATGTGGTCGATTGGGTGCATTTTCGCAGAAATGCTTAGTGGCAGTCCGTTTCTGCAGGGCAAATCTGAAGCAGACCAGCTAGCGCACATATTCGCCAAAGTCGACACGCCTTCCGACACCAACTGGCCGGCGTTTCGCGACCTGCCAGGCGCCAAATCCTTCAGGCTGCCCTTCACCAAAAGGGCCATACTGCTCGCACACCAGTTTCCCCACGCCCCAGCGCATGCCATTGATCTGCTGCAGAAGCTGCTCCGTCTGGACCCCGCGCAGCGGATCAGCTGTGCGGACGCTGCACGTCACCCGTACTTCGCAACAGAGCCGCTGCCTAAACACCCAGATCTGTTTCCATCGTTCCCATCCAAAGCGCGGCTGGAGCGCAAGATCATACCGTAGCAGCAACACAGCGGCATTGGCGGTTTCGCCCCGGCCACCGGCCCCCGGCCCCGCGACACGGTGTATCATGGCTGCAGTAGCTTGAATGTGACTGTCATGGGGCCATTGTATTTTTGCCGTATCGCGCAGACCTAGTCGTGTTGCTGTTCCTATTTGGCACTCCAGCTGCCCTATTCGGCGGGCCACTACCTGCACTGTCCGCGCCCCGCCTCATCGCGACGTGGGGCTGTCACTCATCGCCATAGCAACCACATGTAAATAAATGGATCGGCCGACCCTTGCGATCCGTAGTCTGAGCCCCTATTGTTCTGTGCAACCGGATATAATTGGCGGTAGCTGCGTGGTTTTCATTGACACATTGCCTGTTGATCTGTCTGCCGTTTTGACAGTAGATTTTACACCTGTATATTGCATCGACTTGTGAGCCCACTACTGTCATTTTTTGACGCTCGTACTACATCCGTTGACGTCTCATTGTTATCTCATTGACGTTGACATCTCATTGTCATCTCTGACAGCTCAGCATACAGTGATATTTTGACTTGGTACCTAGTTGCTACTGTACTGACGCTTTATTAGCACATTTTTGGTGGCATCTGGCTGGCATTGGCTTCTATTTGGTTTTTTTGAATCCAGTTGTCTGACAGTTACATCCCGTTTCTGTCTCGTTTTAAGGACGCTCTTTGACGTTGCGTTTTACCACCGCTAAAAGACAGGTGAGACTTCTTTGTATCCGAGATCAGTCAATAGCACGTTTGGTTTGTGGGTGCATGAGTATCTCTGCCAACATTTACGACATTTTTTTTATTTAGGCCAGGAGCTGTTTTATACGTTGGTAGCGACAGATGAGTCGGTCCAGCAGCTCATCGTCCACACGATCTGTCGCCTCTGCGACGTCGGTATCGTCGGTATCGAGCTCGACGTCGCTCTCTCCGCGGCGCAGCTTCAGTGCCGACCAGTTCACTATTCTGGAGGAGCTTGGAAGCGGCAGTTTCGGTGTCGTGTTCAGGGCAGTTGACAATGTCACTGGCCAAGTGGTGGCGATAAAAAAGATCGATATGGAATCGAGCGAGGATGACATCGATGAGATCCAGAAAGAGATCGCCATTTTAGCCGCCTGCAAGAACGATCGCATCACCAAGTATTATGGCTGCTTTGTCAACGGCTACAAGCTGTGGATCATCATGGAATTCCTTGGTGGAGGGTCGGGACTGGATTTGTTGAAGTCGGTGGGGCCCTTTGACGAGGCGTCCATCTCGGTTATCTGCCGTGAGCTGTTGTTGGCGCTGCAATATCTGCACACCCACAGCAAGATCCACCGCGATATCAAGGCAGCCAACGTGCTGATTTCCGAGGAGGGAGATGTCAAGATAGCAGATTTCGGAGTGGCCACTCAGCTGTCCAACAACCTCTCTCGAAGAAACACTTTTGTGGGCACTCCGTTTTGGATGGCTCCTGAAGTGATCAAGCAAGAAGACTACGACTTCAAGGCCGATGTGTGGTCCCTGGGCATCACTGCGATCGAATTTGCCAAGGGCGAGCCCCCACTTTCCGAGTGCCATCCCATGAAGGTACTGTTTCTGATTCCAAAGAACAATCCGCCAACTCTACGCGGCGATGGCTATTCGTCGACATTCAAGGATTTTGTAGCCAAATGCCTGCAAAAGGAGCCAGCCATGAGACCGACTGTGCACCAGCTGCTCAAGCACAAATTCATTCGATCGGCTGGCGAAAAGTCCCATCTCGTGAACAACCTGCTTGGCAAGCGAGATCCCGTCAGAGAGGCGAGTCGCAGAAATAGTCGGAACCCTCCTACTGCAACCACGGTGACCGCCCTTGACAAGTCTCATGTTGATGGAGCTGTGGGAGGTATCAATGTTGGCGATGTATCAGACGAAGAAAAGTGGGATTTTGAAACATTGCGACCTGATAATGTCCAGAGACACCCGCCGGCAGCTCGTCCTCTGCCGTCTATTCCTCGCCGTGAACCGTCGGAAAACATTGGCCATTCACATGCCGATTTAGAAAGAAGTGCGAATGGTACGTTTAGTGAATCGGAAACATTGGCTCGAAAGTCCCATAAAGCCATTATGTACAGAAGCATGGACCACCTTCTCGGGAAACTTGATCCCAGCTCTAAGGATTTTGCCATTATTCAGCAGATGCTGGATCTTGTGACGGGTCTTTCCACGTCGTCCGAAGCGTATTTGGTGAAGCGGATCGCCAAACATTTGGAGAAAGAGGTCTCCAAGAGGCCCAAGCCGGAATTTGATGAAAAGCCTGAGCCTTCAGCAAGACGCAAATTGGACCAGGTGGAACAGCTTTTGTTATCCAGATGGGTTGAGAGTCGAATCGAGGCACAGCAGAGGTAACCTTATTATGCCCCAGAAACACATCGGTGCTAGCATATTCTAACTTATTTCATTCTTTAACTTATTGGGCTTGCATAGTACTGAGTACGGAACTATAACAATATATATTGTATATAACGTTTGGAGTTATAAACTGAGGAAAATACAGTGGTGGTGTCGCATGTAGTAAATCCAACGGCTAATTCTTATCCAATTGTGTAGTGGTTACTATAGCTAGCCGGAGTCGCCAGATTGAGAGTGATTTGGCTATGTAACTTGCAACGTGAATGTGACGACGTTTTATACTCTGCTGTGTGATAGCTTTTGTCACGTAACATGAACATCACAACGGAACTTTCCTATTTAAAGTGGGGTCTTCAGCTTATTTTACATATCTTCAGCCGGATTAGCGTATTCTATTGTGGCTTTCAATTTTGTGAAGCACTCATTAATCCAGTCAGGTGGGTCCGTCTGTCTGTACGGCTGAACTTCTACCTCTCCCTGCTACTGAGACCGGACCAGGATGAAGTAAGTCGAAATAGCAGTTCGGAGTTTATTAACATCAGCGCTATTCAAAAAATAGATTCTCTGAATGAGAGAGAGCTGGAAAAGGGAGTGTCTATTGAGGGTTCATGGCACAATGATTACAAAGACACAGCGTACATATGTGAGCACAAATGCTTCGGAGTTTGAGTACTAACAGCAGTTATTGGCGGCTTGCCGTACGATTTAACTGAGGGAGACATTGCGACTATATTCTCTCAATACGGGAATCCCGTTCACGTGAAACTAGGTCGTGATAAAGAGACAGGGAAGTCCAAGGGTTTTGCGTTCTTGAAATACGAAGACCAGAGATCAACCGTGCTAGCAGTGGACAATTTCAATGGCACTGAAATCCTGGGTCGAAAAATTCGAGTTGATCATACATATTACAAATCGAAGGAAGACGAAGAGGCAGCAGATCTTGAGCAAATGAGTCGGCTTAAGGCTAAGCTTGAGGAGCATGGACAAAAGCCAGTCCCAGATCACGAAGCCAAGCGCATAAAACATCAAATAGATGACGATGGCGAAGAACAGGATCCAATGGCTAGCTATCTGAGAGAAAAGTCACGTCATACCAGCCGTGATGGCCGTAGCAGGCATGAGCGTCGTGATCGTGAAGAACGGCATAGAGACTATTCTTCTCGTAGAAGTGAAGACCCTCTAATGCTGGAAAGCCGTATTCACCGAGACGAAATCAAAAATACTACAGGCAGGGAAAGTGCTAGCGTTGGGTATGATAGGCACGAAAGAAAAGAACGTAACGGACGGGTTGTGGATGACGAAGATGGCCACCGGGACAGGCGCAGAAACAGAGAACGAGACTCGGAACGAGACAGAGGAAACAATGGAGAGAAACGCAGAGAAAGAAGCAGAGAGCGAGAACGTGTCAGGTATTAGGTTGAAAGTTCGAACTACGTCATTTTTTGTCACCGGCCGGTTGTATATCTCGGATTCCAGGATTTACAACGGCGTGACTTATCTATAAAAAATCATGTGAAATCACTACCCATCACTAACATTCTCATCAAGCGGTGATGAACATTTGATTGAATGCCTACATTAGTATGTCTGTTTGTCTTACTTTTGTACACTAGCTATTTATAATGTAATGCATTAACTTATATTATGGTCAGTTGGACGGTGTTCTTGGTTGAGATTCTTGTCCGATATGTCACTGTCTCGAGTGAAGTGTTATATGTTCATCCTAGATCATACCGAAAATATGAGGTACGCATCACCCCCTGAGAGCCGCTCAACTTACGTGCCTTGAAGATCATCACATATTTATCACTATCAAGATCATCATCGACGACAAAAATACTACGAATACTTCGCTAATGTGGCTGTCACGCACAGGATTTTTTTTATGTTGAAAGTACTACGCCTTTTTTTCTATCTATCCTGTCGTGCCAGTTACAACGTTGACCGTTCAGCATAAAATCAATGTCTGACGGACCCCCTTTGACGCCAAGAAAATCGCGAAATGCGCCTGAAGGGAGGTCTACCTTCACGACACCGGAGGCGTTCAATTCGTTCAGTCGTATGTCATATCGGTCGTCGTCCTTACGGCATGTGACTCAATTTCAGACACCCGAATCGTCACCAGTCAGCCCGTCAGTGGCGGTGCCCAGCTCGTCGATGGGATCTCACACGCCAGGTGCTGGATCTGAGAATTTCGGACCCCCTCCAGGATCATCTATCGGACCGCTGTCATCTATTAGTAGTGGCCATCAGATTTCCGGGCCCCCTACGAGAAGACCTTCACGATCAGGCCTGGGGCTTTCTGCTTCACCTACTTCGTACTATGGACCGTCGTCAAGCGTCTCATTGCTGGGAATACAGAGCAGATCCAAGCCGGTGGAGGGCGATTTTCCGTCTGGCAGCCAACATCACAATGAAGATGATTCATCGTCTTCGTCATCGGACGACTACCATTTGGATTACGATTCTGACGATAGAATGAGTGTTGGCAGTCGGCGGGCAAGCACATCAAAAATTTCCGAAGAGAGTGCCAATAATAGTAGCGGAGGAAGTACTGAGAACAGCAGCACACCGCAGCTGTCAACCACAGTGATCAAGCATATCTTAACAAGTGGGAGGTCACTGCGACCTAAAGGCAAGAATTTCTTGCGAGTGTCGCAGTATCTCCAAGATGAACAGTCGCCTCTCGAATACGAAATGAGGCATGAAGCCGAAATTACAGGGGCCATCAGGCAGGATGAGCAGAGTCACGCGGGTAGTGATGGCTTTTTACCGCCCTTCAGTGGTCGCAGACCATCTGAAGTCATATTTAAATTCGATGAAGACACCGCCAGCAGTGATCACGAGCCACAGCAATCGGCCAGTTTTGATTCAGAAGATGGCATCCAAAAGCAGGCCAAGCCAGGGGACCAGCGCAACAATGATCTGGAGCTTGTTTCACGGTTACAGGGACTGAATGGTCAACCACTGCGTAGCCCAGCGTTTCATGCAAGTGATACCGATGATTCAGATATTGTTCCTCTTTCAATTCAATCAATGAAGAGAAAGGTTGCGTTTGCGGAAGACTCGACAGAGAATGCTCTCAAACGAAGAGCTGTATCCCCTGGTATAGCCTCGCCGCTGGTAGAAAGCCCGACGTCAAGCATAGCAAAAAGAACGAATATGAAGCAGCTACATGATGCCTCAGATGGTTTCCAGAACATGAGGCTGTAGTTAGACAGACATTAATTCATTTGCTTTATTTAATTTATTTGTTTAACAATCGATGAATTGTATCTACAAGCTATATAAATGTAAGCATATAACATGAATACAATTCGCCACGCAGTAGTACTTCTGTTAGCCAAAAAAATATGGCGTCACGGACAGGATTCGAACCTGCGAGGGCATAACCCATTGCCTAAGCTACTCACAAAGTTAGCAGGGCAACGCCTTAACCACTCGGCCACCGGGACCGCGCACCAAAATTTAGCTTTATTTCTACTTATGGTTAGAACAGGGTTGGGGTAATATGGATATATCCTTATAGGATATGATGAGGCTGAATATCAGACTCAGATCCAGGAGGTCGTCAAGTCAGACTATCAAAGCGCATATAAACTATTTTTGTTGTCATGATTAACGAATTGTACCCATTCATTTGGATGTCCCGCTCAGCACATTGCAGTATTCGTCCAGGTTTGCAGTTGCTACCTTCCCCTCTTCACTCATTATTTTTAGAGCATTCTATTCGTTCGTTAATTGTTTATACTTTACAGCCATATTTAAAAAAATATATATTATCTTATATTTTATTATAGTTACTCGACTTTAGCCAGAATGAGTATGTTTATTCCTACGAAACAGTTACTCCTAGCTAGGATGGTCTTTACAGAATTCATGCCAATTACGGTGACAAATCCGCATTGTATATCCGACAATCATAATTATTCGAAGTAGATGGTCATCTCAAAGCGTGCCCATGATGTGTTGTTCGACGGTAAACTACTAGAATCACAGAGTTATGGCTTCATGTGCTAGCCAAGATCCCGGTCACAAAAGATCCTTCACTTTGTTGGATTTGGCTGCTGATAATACCGGCACTATTAGAAGAGGGGTGGTAGCAGTGGTGTTCAGAGAGAATCGTGAGTAAGCAAACTGTCTTAATTATAAATGAGGTTGACGGCAACCATCACACTCTCATAACGGCTCAGCGGAATATTTAATATATGATGGTCCTAGCGACTCATCGGGAATCTGTGAACACAGCTTTATTCTATTACCTATCTTATAAAGTGATATCATAGTCCCAGTGATGTCTATCTATCATCTGCAGGAATTTATCAGTTTTTACACCTATTTGGGAATAAGAAGCAGTATACCACCATCAATAACGTGATGGCTACCATGAACATAACCACCCGCTCTGCTTACCAGATATAACGCCAATCCAGCTATTTCTTCAGGCTCGCCAAATTTCTGTAGTGGAATGAAGTTTCTAACCGGTTCTCTAAGGTATGGCACGCTCATGTCGCTCGGAAATATACCTGGCACAATAGAATTGACTCGCACCTTGTAGGGCTGCAAACGAGTGGCGAGACTCTTTGTGACATTCAATGAAGCAGCCTTTGCAGCCTGGTACGATGCTGGATTAGTTGGATCATTCGACATACCTCCAATTGATGAGATAATGACAACGTTTCCTCTACCATCGCCTTTCTTGGCAGCCTCAGCCAGTAATGGTAATAATCCAAAGGTCAAAAAATAAGGGGCGATGGAATTAACTTTGTCGGTCTCGACCCATCCATCATAGTTGCCATTAAAATGCCTTGCAGCAAACTCATCAACTGTCTCATCCTCTTTTTCCTGAGCCGACTCCACTGGGAATATTAAACCCGAGTTATGGATAAGGATGTCTAATTCCGATTCAATTGACTTGAAATCGCTGACGAGAGCCTCAATTCCCTTCTTAGTCGACAAGTCTGCAACAATTGGAATCACTTTCCCTTTAGATAATCCATTCATTTTGTGGGCTGTTTCATCTAGCTTCTCTTTCCGTCGCCCACAGATATAAACAGTCTTCGCACCGTTTTCAATTAGAGCCTGCGTGAATGTAGCGCCCAGGCCGACTCCACCTCCAGTAACAAGGGCAACTCTCCCAGTAAGATCGAAAAGCTTAGATGCCTCAAAAACCATTTTTCAGTACAGTACAATTATGCAAATTACTACGAACTTATATCTATATATATATATATATATGGATGCATTCTCATACCTATGTCATCATTTACCGCGTACGAGGTTTCCGTACCGAATGCATGCAGGACTTGCATGCGCATGTCAACCGCTTACAGGATATTCCGCAGAGACGGCATAAGCTACTAGTCGACTAGTTAATATTCCAGATCGGACTAGTGAGGTGTCTCTATCTTAATTACTGCAAACAGAACCTGTAATGTAATTTCGGACCGTTTAACGCTACCCAGTAACGACCGGTTGGGTTCGTGACGCAGATACCAATGGACAGTGTGGGGAGGGCCAGATGTCCGTAAAATCGAGTTAGATTGCAGCTTGTGAATAAGCGGCGCAAAGAAGTCATTTGCAAATAGATAACGCAGAATACGCTGCTGGATTTTCCCACTGCGGCCATGCCAGAAATTTCGTAAACAACGATGATCCAAACCAAACCACTGCTTGTGAAGATCCGGAAATTGTAACGATGCAGGACTCCGCCAGACATCATGACTCGTATGAGGGAATATCACCAGCCGGAGATCAGCGGCAGAGGAGCAGCACTATAGCTCAGTTTCACGGAAACAATTACAACCATCATAAAGCCACGGCCGACCGAATAATGTCGACTCAGACTGTAGTAGAAGAGAGCTATTAAAATCCTGTTTTTTGGAGTGGTTTCGATCTCAAGAAATTTGACATGGATATTATTACATAGGAACCTTGCATTCAGCCTCGATGACCCTGACCAGTCTCGTGGAGAATTCCGTCTTAGCCGTACAACTTAAAATGGGTGCTGGCATATCGATGATGAGCCCAATTCGTTTGGTTTTTATTGACACTGTGCGGACCTCTACTCCTCATGAAATGCTGGAGATCCAGTCAGCGAGTGCGGAGGCGGAGATATATCTAGTATTACGCATACGAGATATTGAAGACGTTTGCAGTACTGTTATGGGAGACTAATGATTTAGTCAGGATACTATTATAAAGCTACAAGTGATCTGCTTTCGGTCATGTTGCCTTTGCATCGTTGAAGTTGACAAGATATTGCTATACATGTATTCATATTTAGTGTATTGATATCTAGTATAATTATATATAGCAACAGTTAGGCAACGGGAAGTAGATCACTTGCAATATCGTTCTAATAGAATCAATAGAATCTTTTAATTAAATGCCAGCGTTTACAAAATCGTCTTGACCGTACTATAGTGTATATGAGGAACCTAGCCAACTATGGAACAAGCCATTCCTGCTCATCAAACTAATATACCCCTGAGTGCCCCATTAGGAAAGATGCATCGTTATCGCAATGGCTCCGAAATGAAATTAATTGGTTAAATTAACGTTAGCCACATTCGCAGTTATACGAAGGGCAGATTATCACGAAATAAATATTTCAAGGAGATGAAAAATCACCGATGCAGAAGTCTTACGCATATACAGTTTGCAATGTACTTATCGTACAGCAATAAGAGCTTCGATGGTCCAACAAAGTGCAATCTCTTGAAGCAACCCTCTCTGATCGCCGGCTATTATGCAGGCTCAATTTCAAAAGAATTGTTCAACGCGGAATGTATCGTCGTTGCTGAGAGTTTAACTCCCGAAGTTTAGAACTTGCAGAAGAGCCGTTGGGGGTAGCATACCCCCAATCTGGCCAGAGCGGGGTCGGACCCCGCTTTTGAGCCCCACTGGGCACGGCGGCGGGGAGCAGCGGAAATACTGGCCAGCTCGCTACTCCGATGCAGCCCAGCAGGTCCAGTTGGCAGCCACAACCACCAAAAAAACGTCGTACTATTGAGCCTTAGTTGGGCCGTAGGGATGGCGATCGTCCCCAGGCCTGATTAGTCACGGAGCTTCTAGCGGCAAGCTTGCTGGAATGGGGCATGCGCCCCGCATTTTTCAGAGACCTCATTGTGAGATGCACAACTGGTACTGTAAATGAAATATCAAAAAAATAAAGTAGGCGCGGTACCCCTAGTAGAGTCCTGAAAATCCCATCATGACGATGCCTCTCATGTGGCAAAACATACTTGGAATTAGTACTTTTAAGGAAGTCCAGTCCGGCTTCTACTAAGAATTCAACCCTTATCCTACCCCGCTACGTTAGTGGTTCGTGACATATTTAAAGCAGGACACGCCCTAAAGTGCCCATTCGGGTTTTTTTTTCTCTCTCCACGTCTTAGACACTGTGTTGCGTACCTTGTTTGCTGAAAAGTTTCCCTTTTACAGTCCAACTTGTGCCTGACTTATTTCTGTGCAGCCATTATCTACTCCACCATTAGAAAAGTTGGACCAGAAACGTAGCTTTTGACTCTGTACAGAGCCCGTTTGTGTGAGTAAATCACTCAGCATCATATTTGTACAGTAATAGCTTTGGTGATTCGACTTGCCTGGCTCTACGGACGTCGACAAGCTGGTCGGTGACAACTCGGATAATATTGGTGAATATACTGGGGCATACTCAACAAAGTCTCGGTTGACACCCTGTTGGTACAGCGTTGGTGCTCTATTGGTACACTATTGGTAGCCACCTTCTTGGCTTTGGATTGCATCCTTACACCGGCCTTTGAGACTCGATTTCACAGGTGAATCCAGAGCGGATTTGTTTGTGTCATAGTACAGCATTCTTCTGCTTCAATTGGAGGTAGTCAGATTGTTAGTGCATAATAACAGCTGACGCAATTTCATCAGTTGCGACTATATTAAGAGCGTTAGTGTAAGAGCCTTGCCGGCTCGACAGCTGTCCATCTCTTCACAGGTCCATTCTTTGTGGACTTGTTCAGACGGGCTTTTCTGATCGGCTTACTCTGACTGCGTCTGTACTTTTACAGCCTCTTACTCTTTTTTACCCACACCCACAACCCCGCACCAACATCGGGACGATTAGTGCTCACGACCCGTTGGGGGAATGGCATCGCCAAGCAGGCTCGGAACCAATGCTGGACGTGATGAACGACTATAACTTGAGCATGGACTCGGACAAGCGAAGTGGGTCTTCAGGACCTAACAGCGAGTCCAAACGACGTAAGTCCCGTAAGGGTCTTCAGAAGCAGTATGTGTGCACCGAGCCCGACTGCGGAAAGAAGTTCACTCGTCTTGAGCATCTGTGCCGTCACCAGCTCAACCATTCACCTAAAGAGATCTTTCACTGCACATGGGATGGCTGCGACAAGACGTTTGTGCGCGAGGACCTTCGTGAGCGCCATATGGACCGCCATAGACGCCGACTGGTCGAGAAGAAGGGTCCTCTCAAATCGTCCAAGCGCAATTCGGTGATCAAAACCGACCAGGCCAGTCCACCTCCAAACCCGTATCTGCCCCAGAATCCCTGGCTGAGCCATGTGGGCGACTCGTTCAAATCGCACGACTCGTCCAGCGGCTCCGTTGCGACTCCAGGATCCACTACGGGAACTGCGACCGACTCAACTGCAGCGACGTCCATTGTCGACAGTGCGATATCACCAGGCATTCTTGGGATGGGTCTGACGTCGACTACAAGAGTAACTCCGCTGTTCGGTCTTCAGGGATCGCCAGGCAGCTCTGGGCTGTATTTTGACGACCAGGCAGATCTCCAGGCAGCATCACCCGCCTCGTCCACGGGTCTCAGCAGCTACCAGTACCCACAGTCGCATTTACGGCAAACCTCGACGTCTTCTTCGTCGCAGCAGCAGCAGCAGCAGCAGCAGCAGCAGTTGAGGTCAATAGCTGCGGTATCTGCTGCGAAAACGGCAGCTCCCAGCTCGTTGTTTGGTCAGTCGCTTTCGCCGTTATCTGCGCTGTCTCCACCAATGCTGGATACTGTGAGTCCAGGAGCAGGCAACTCGTTTATCGACCGGCGCATTTCGGACCTGCGGACAACTGTCTTGGTTGCGTCGTCGACGGCAAACGGCAGCACTACTGCAGTGCTTGGGTCGGTAGATCCGGGACTGGCAGCCAGCACCAGCCCAGACCAAACAGTCTCGCAACCAGATTCAGATCGATCGGTCCAGAAAATGAATGTTGACCCTCGTGGTGGACAGTCGGACGTGTCGAACGGGCTGACCAGTCATCGTTCCAACGGTCTTTCCAATGGTCTTGCAGGTGGTTTGTCGAATGGTCTGTCTAGCAGCCTGTCGAATGGCCTACCGAATGGTGCTGTAGAGCCCGCGGTCGCTGGCGACGACTCCAACACAACGCCAGACTTGATATCATGGCTGTTCTCAGACGCCATGCTGTCTAACACACGAGAAACAGTGCTGTCGCCATCGTTCTATGACTTTGACTCGCCGCTGTCGCTCCATAGCCTGCTGTCGCCGCCTGTACCCCAGGAGGAGATAGCGATGAGCGAGACGAAGCGCCGCGAGCTGCTGACGCTAATTCCTGCTCTGGAGACCCACGAAGACTCTGGGCTGCCGTTTCTGCAGACGTTCATCGCGAAGTACTGGCTGTACTTCCATCCCCAGTATCCGCTGCTGCACAAGCCGAGCTTTCAGCCAGACGCGTGTGCGCCAGGCCTGCTGTGGGCCATCATCATGATTGGTGCGTCATACGACAAGGCGCACGACTTTGCCATGAAGGTGGCGGAACCGCTGCGGTGGTGTATTTTCGGGTCATCCGACCTGGCGCCTCCCGCCAAGCTGTGGGTCATCCAGTCGCTGATTCTGCTCGAAATCTATGAGAAGTCCATGTGCACTCGCAAGTTTCACGAGCGGGCACATATTCACCACGGCACGCTGCTGCAGCTCATTCGACGGGGCTCCATTCTGACTGGCGACGAGACACCCAAGGAGCTCGACCCGTGGCAGCGGTGGATCGAGGCAGAGGCCATGAAGCGCGCGGCACTCATGGCGTTCTGCCTGGACGTCTACGACGCAGCGCTGTTTGGCCACTCGCTCATTATGTCTGTGCATGAGATCCGGCTGTCGTTGCCATGCTCAGAGGAGCTGTGGGACAGATATCCTAGCGAGAAGTCGATTCCGCGCGCTGTGACGCAGCCGTTTCTGGTGGAGCTCAAGAAGACCCTCAACAGGTCACACGTCGAGACAGGGCCGTTTGGGCGCCAGATCCTGCTCAGCGGTCTTCTTTGCATCACTCTACAGATGCAGCAGCGCGATTTGCAGGCTTCAAGTGTCGGGTGGGGAGCGTTCCGAAACACATGGCGCGACATTCTGGCCCCAGCGTTTGATTTCTGGAAGGAGGACCAGGACAAGGTAGCTGACGACCACAAGGACGATCCGGTTGGAGACGACGACAGTACTGGCAATCTGGGCGCTCTGGAACTGACGGCGCTCAAAGTAGAGGGTTGTACGTGGCCATTCTACCATCTGGCCCATATCATCATGATGAGCTCTCCGCTCGAGTTCCAGATATACAGCGGGTGTCCGCTGTCGTTCAATCACCGAGTGCGTCCCGTGGATCTCGAAAACAGCGCCCGCAAAATCAAGGAGTTTGTTAACAGCTCGGGAGGTCGCCAGGCGCTGTGGCATGCCATCCGGTTTCTGCGGGAGATGTACCTGTCGGACGCCAACGAGTATGCCCAGAACGCAGCCAGAGTCAGTTCTGGTCGCTCAGCGTCCTACGCCTACTTGAAATGCTTCTGCGAGCACCCGGTTTCCAAGAGCGTGGTGCCGAGCAGAGTGGGAACTCCGCGAGAAATCCCAGAGCCGGTACAGCAAAGCCCGGAAGAAGATCGCCGACCGCTGGCGTTCGAGGACCATATCAAGGTCGACTACAACGGGGCAGCCGACCCTATCAGTAAACGTCCCCACATGGTGTATATATGTACTATCTTTGTGTGGGCGTGGGCGTTCTCTGAGTACGGTCCAGAGTCCACTGTACTGGCGGACGAGAACGCACTGCCAGCGCTGAAAGATATCAATCACCGCAGCGAGTCTCCAGACGACATTGTCGACATTGTGGACCACCAGACGAGCCACATTGCGTCCGCAGAGGACGGCCACGAGTATCTGTACAGGATGTCGCTGTACCGCAGCTCTGAGCTAGATAGTGTGGTAAACATGGAGCGAACAGTCGGGCTGCTGAGGATGGTCAGCAGGTCGCTGAAGAACAGTCCATGGGAGGTGGTTCGTGAGGGCCGTCGGCTACTCAACCATTGTATTTTGCGGTCGCTGGGCCGTGAGGAAGACAGTTGCGAGTACATGTTTGGACCGCGCGTACGAGACTAGTAGTCAATATTTATTTGTTGTAATAATGTGATCAGAATGAAGTACTGACTAAAAGTCAATAGTAATGAGTTCAAGGGAGAAGAAGCGTTTCTGTGATCGCGTCACCTCATCTCGCGACTCCGTCGCGCTGTAGCAACTGCTACGCAGTTGAAGAATGGATCGTAACGAATACGAGTAAGAAGTCTCGACGAAATGACAAGTCGGTATATAGCTTTCGCATTGAATATCTGTCTTACAACTTATTACGTCTACTGGCTAGTAAAGGAACTAAACTGTAGAAAGCTTGCGGAAATGCTCTGACAGTTTGATGTTAATTATTTAATAGTATTACTCTTCTTGCAAGCTGCACACCCATATTATTACTTATCTGCAACTATGCTACGTACGTAGTAGCTCTTGCAGCAAAATTAGCTGAGGGAGTGACATGAAATGCGAACTCTATGAACGAGAAGAAATGTCCAACTATCAGAAAATCCCGCGTAACCATTGCGACCAACTGCGCAGCAGTTGCTACAGCGCGACGGAGTCGCAGGATATTTAAAGGATTCCTGCTGTTGTCGTCATAGTTTCTAGAACAGTATTAGTTTAGGGAGCGAAGCGAAATGTATATTCTGCATATCCAGATGAAATCTTCTAGACATTTACTTCGCTCTCACAGCAGTTGCCACAGCGTGACGGAATTCAAGACAATTAGCTTCAATACAACAATTTTGTATCTGGTAAACCGCGAGCAGCAAAATTCCACCGACTTTAACAGATTCCAACTCCTCAAACAAACATGCATACAAAAATCAAAGAAGAAAACTACGACATTGTCCAATGCTATATTACATTAGTCCTGCTCTGCAATAGACACCAGCCTCTCCTCGATTTCGTCGACGGTCAGCTTGCGGAACGTGTTGTCGCTGTCGATGCCTACGACGCCAATCTCGATGTCGTTCTTGCGGAAATCGACTGCCAGCACGTTTGACAGCGCCACGATGGCTAGCTCGACCACCTCCTTCCAATCGCCCCTCGCGTAGTCCCTTTTCTTGAGCTTCTTCTCAAGGTAGTTCATGGCTTCCTGCTGCTTCGGACCCGTCGCAGTAGCTTTGTAGCCAACGAAGTAGCCGGCCGGATCGCATTTGTAGAGCTGAGGCCCTGCCTCGTCATCGACCGCTATCAGTGTGATGGCCACGCCCAGAGGACGCATGTGTGCTCGCTGCGTGTAGACCTGATTGATGTTAGCTAGTCGCTTGGCGAGCGCATCACAAGGCATCTCATAGCCATGCCTGTATCTGAAATTCGCCGCCTCGCTGCGAGCCCGAATCACCTCTATACGAGCATCCGCTGCTGTTAGCAATTTGCGAAACTCATCCCACATAATCCCCATTATTCGTCACACATACCTATTTGGCCAGTCAGCACTGCTCCAATGCCAGGTGAAATCTGGAATATGTTGGTCACAGTGTCGGGGTCCAGCAGCTTGTCAGGCACCTTTTTCTGCGAAATCACCACCGCGCAGTCCTTGCCTCGGACGCCAATGGATGTGATATTGGCAGCAGTTATGGCCTTGAAAGCGTACTCTGCAAGTTAGCAAATCCGCCACCACAACCCGCCTCAGTGACGAGCCTCTCTACCTACCAACTTGGTACAGCCGGCCCTCTGGCGAGAAGATGGTGATGTGTCTATCGAATCCTGCACTTCCTGCTGTTAGCAACTGCCGCCAATGGGGGTGCTGGAGCTTCGTCCAGCTGCTACTTGCCTGACATGTTGAGGTGTGTGCAAGTGGCAACGAGCAGCTAGCGTTCTGCAGCGATAGCACCTCGCTATATACGCATAGGACCTGCCGCTTAAGAGCATGGCTGGATCCCAGATATTTTTTATCCAACTAACCTTGCAAAAGCCTCTATAGAAAGTCAACATTTGTCTGAAAGCTCTCTACAGAGCCACGAAATATCCGTCACAATCGGCTAAGAGCGATAAGAGCTGGTGAAAGCCCAATAAGGGCCCAAAATACCGTGATATATAGAGGCGGACGGGGAAAGCACCATCATCAGTGTGGTGTACAGGCTGTCCAACAGGTTGTTCACAGGTTGTTCAGCACATTGTTCAGCACATTGTTCAGCACATTGTTCAGCACATTGTTCAGCACGTTGTCCAGAACGTTGTCGTCGTAATCCACACAGCAGGCGCAGCCATGGTGGTGGAGCCGTGGGCACCGACGCTGTCGTATGACCACAAAACGGCGGCCAATATCCCGTTCTACCAGGACTTCACGGGCCCAGTGCGGCCTCATGTGTCGTACCACTTCAACGAGGACGTGTCCAAGTTCCATTTCGGACCCCACCATCCCATGAAGCCGTTCCGGCTGATGCTGACGGACCACCTGGTGCTCGCGTACGGGCTGCACGAGCGCATGGACCTGTATCGGCCCCGCAGGGCCACCAAGGACGAGATGCTCGAGTTCCATGCCAGCGAGTACGTCGACTTTCTGCAGCGGGTGACGCCCGACAACGTCAAGGACTTCAGCGATGTGGTCGCCAAGTTCAATATCGGCGACGACTGCCCGATCTTTGACGGACTGTACGACTACTCGTCCATCTACGCAGGTGCGTCGCTGGACGCGTCTCGCAAGCTGCTCAACGGCCAGAGCGACATCGCCATCAACTGGTCGGGAGGCCTACACCACGCCAAAAAGTTCGAGGCGTCCGGGTTCTGCTACGTCAACGACATCGTGCTGGCCATTCTGGACTTGCTGCGCTATCATGCGCGGGTGCTCTACATTGACATTGACGTGCACCACGGAGACGGTGTCCAAGAAGCGTTCTATGCTACAGACAGAGTCATGACGCTGTCTCTGCACAAGTACAATGGCGAGTACTTCCCGGGGACTGGCAACTACGACGAGATCGGTGCTGGCGACGGCAAGCACTACTCGCTCAACGTCCCTCTCAAAGACGGAATTGACGATGAGTCGTATATCCAGCTGTTCAAGTCGATTCTCGAGCCGGTGCTGACCACCTTCCAGCCAGGCGCCATCGTGCTGCAGTGCGGAGCCGACTCGCTGGGGGGCGACCGGCTGGGATGCTTCAACCTCAATATCAAGGCCCACGGCGAGTGCGTGCGGTTCACGAGGTCGTTTGGCATTCCGCTGCTGGTGCTGGGGGGCGGGGGCTACACGCCTCGCAACGTGTCGCGGCTGTGGGCCTACGAGACGTCGATATGCCTCGACGTCGAGCTCGACCCGCGCCTACCGGCAAGCCTGCCGTTCATCAAGCACTTCGCGCCCGACTACAACCTGCACCCCACCCTCTCGGGCAAGATGGACAACAAAAACACCCGCAAGTACCTCGAGTCGGTGCGAATCCATGTGCTCGAGCAGCTGCGGTTCCTCAATGGAGCGCCCTCGGTGCAGATGCAGGTGATCCCGCCCAATTTGCAGGGCCTCACCGACGACGGCGACCGCGCAGCTGCCGACGCTCACCGCGACGCGGGGGCCGACTCCATGGACGTCGATGGCGAGGCCAAGGACCACGCGCGGCCTGGCGAGCTTGCTGAGTGAGCGGCCGGCACAGCAGTCTAGTGGACTCGTCAATAGCGATTAGGCAGCCAAAAGTTGTTGCGACTCCGTCGCGCTGTGGCAACTGCTGCGCAGTTGAGACGAGGACACTGTGCTTACAATCTGCGTTCACCTTGCTTATCAGTCTTGTTAGTTACGTTGCTCATCCACACTGGTCTAGTATACTATCTTAGGCTAAGGTTCAGCAATTCTCGATAGCTGGGCTGGTTTGGTTATTGCGAGACATTGACTCAGTAGGGGGATTGACTGGAGACTATGGTTTAGCTACGATAGACCACAAGTAGTACATTTGCCTATCAGGAATTTGACTGGGTATACAGGTCTCTCTCCACGGGGCTGCTATTCACTGAGTTTACTGTCGACGGTTTTGGCTGCTGTCCGCTGTCAGCTGGGGGTCATGTGTTGTTTTACACTGTGGCGGCTTCGTTCTGCACTTTGTGGACCTGCTGAAAGTGACAGTTGTGTTGGAAATCGTATACTGCATGATTTTAACACAAGTCCATTGCGAGGTTTGATTGCCAGCCGTTAGGCTCATCGCATGCAGGGCGTATGGAGTGCATATCGTACGGCTGTTTTGACAGGAGAGAGGGCGGGGTGAAGGCACTATTGCCATAGTCAACAGCCATATTTCGCAGACACAAATGGACTTGGTCTGTACAAACCGGTCGGTCGTGGCTGAAATTCAGGTGCTGTTAGTCTCGTGGCGTAGGGCTCCAGTTTTCATGTGCAGTCCACGAATATAGCCGGATCAATAATCGGAGAATTGCCGTGCACGCATGACGATGCAGCACCTTGTGCATATCCCGTTCACTCACTCCCACCCCCCCTCCTTCCAGCTCAGAACGGTTTTATTGTCGCGAAACACGCAAGTCTGATATATATATATATATATATATATATATATATAGGGTGCGATGAGCCAGCCTCACCCTACACGATCCAGATGTATACTATGCTAGAATGTATACGGCCACGAGCTGGAATGATATTTATTATACAGATGTACACCATTGGGACATAGTGGGGATGTGTCTTTTGTAGCTGAAATTGCTAGTGACGATTATTATTTATACTCAACTGTTGTCTAACGAGTTGGAGCTGCGACTCCGTCGCGCAGTTGATGGCGTGGACACTGACGAACTTGGTTCAGAGAGGGAATTTAGCCGGTTGCATCTAATGTATCTATTTATATATGTTACATGAGATATATGTATAGCCAGTTAAACGACACACGACAAGCTCCCAGTCCAACTGCGCGACGGAGTCGCGAAAACGAAAATCCATTATTTAATATCGAGTAACTTTATTTATCAGCTGCCCACTCAGTCGTCCCCACATCGGGCTACCCCACTCCAATCTTTTTCAATGATAGCAATTGGCTGCAGTGTCCCTAGATCGCGCCAATTGTATTCACAAACTTGTCATAGGCACTATATAGATATATAACACGGAAATAGCATATCAACAAGCACAATCCAACTGCGTAGCAGCTGGCACAGCGCGACGGGGTGCGGGGGGAAAAAAAAAAAAAAGGAGGTCTATTAATATCGGACTACTGCTATCTCCCACTACCCCACTAGACCGTTCAACCAAGCCGACTCCAATCCAAACCACATCAATGGCCTCAATTGACTGCGCACGCTCTTCAAGTTCATTCAAGTGCGTTTTGTTCGGCTCGCAACACCCAGAAACACTCGAAACTGCTGTGATCCCGTTCGGTTGTTGCCCGGTATCGGCAGCCCCCACCTGTGGAGGTGTCGGGAGAATTAGGGACCCGGTGGGACCCCAGCCCTAGTCGACCGGATGCGGGCATGAAAATTGAGGGGGGGGAGGAAAACCGCCCTGTTGACTAAATTGCCGGAACTTTTGTCGTCTGGAAAATCGGTATATATAGACACGGTGGTGGCACAGTTGCAGCTGCCTACCTCCCTCACACACTGTTGGTACCCGGTACGAGCTAGAGCTAGAGTTTTTTTAGAGGTGGAGCCCCCATTGATGGCCCTCTACCTGGCAACCCCCCCCATATCATGAGCGACCTCACCCCCAGCAGCGAGTCTAGGCGCACCTTCAACCAGTATGCGTCTTTGGTGGAGGACGGGCAGCGGTTCCTGTCCCAGGAGGACTTTCTGAACGCCATTGCGCCCCCCAATGAGGACTACCACAAGATCTCGCGCGAGTCGTACGCGGTGCTGTTCCAGGTGGCCGACCGGTCCCACACGGGCCGGGTGTCGGTGCAGGACTGGCTGGCGTTCGAGCAGCTGCTCAACAAGCCCGACGCCGAGTACGAGATCGCGTTCCGGCTGTTTGACCGGGGCGGCACCGGCGAGGTCGACTTTGCCGACTTTGTGGAGGAGTACACAAAGTACAAGAGCGCCGACGCGCTGCCGTTCGACTGGAACTCGTCGTGGGCAGCCCTGTACCTGGGCGACAAGTCCAAGCGCCACAACCTGTCGTACGCCATGTTCAGCCAGATGCTGAGCGGGCTGCTCGGGGAGCGGGTGCGCCAGGCGTTCCAGCGCTACGACCGCACCAACTCGGGCTACATCCTGCCCGACCAGTTCCAGGACATCATCACCAAGACGGCGTCCCACAAGCTGTCGGACAACCTGCTCGAGTCGCTGCACACGCTGTGCAACGTGTCCAACTCGTCCAAGGTGTCGTACGCGACGGTGCGCGCGTTCCTCAACGTAGTGCGCCACGTGGACCTGGTGGACGTGATTGCGGAGCGCGCGACCGGGCGGGCCCGCGACGGCACCATCACCCGCGAGGACTTCATGGCCGAGGCGGCCCGGTCCACCAAGTTCTCCATCTTCACGCCGCTCGAAATCGACATCCTGTTCCACTTCACGTCGCTCAACAACCCGTCGGGCCGCCTGTCGCTCGACGACTTCCGGCGCATGTTCGACCCCACCTGGCAGGACGTCTACACCCGCTACCAGCGGGCCGAGCGCATCAAGGTGGACGCCGCCAAGAACGCGCTCGCCGACCCCACCTCGTTTTTCGGCGAGGTGTTTGAGTCGGCCTACAACTTCGCGCTCGGGTCGGTGGCCGGCGCGTTTGGGGCCACCGTCGTGTACCCCATTGACCTCGTCAAGACCCGCATGCAGAACCAGCGGGCCTCCCAGCCGGGCCAGCAGCTGCTCTACAAAAACTCGTGGGACTGCTTCCGCAAGGTGGTGTCGCGGGAGGGCGTGCGGGGGCTCTACTCGGGCCTGGGCCCCCAGCTGGTGGGCGTGGCCCCCGAGAAGGCCATCAAGCTGACCGTCAACGACCTCGTGCGCGGCAAGCTGACCCCCAAGGACGGGCCCCTGCCGCTGTGGGCCGAACTGGTTGCTGGCGGCTCGGCGGGCGGCTGCCAGGTCATCTTCACCAACCCGCTCGAGATCGTCAAGATCCGGCTCCAGATCCAGGGCGAGGTCGCCAAGTCCATGGACAACGCCCCCAAGCGCAGCGCTCTGTGGATCGTCCGCAACCTGGGCCTCGTGGGTCTCTACAAGGGCGCCAGCGCCTGCCTGCTGCGCGACGTGCCGTTCTCGGCCATCTACTTCCCCACCTACGCCCATCTCAAGAAGGACCTCTACGGCGAGGGCCCCAGCCACCGCCTCTCCATCGCCCAGCTCCTCATCTCGGGCGCCATTGCGGGCATCCCTGCCGCCTACCTCACGACCCCCGCCGACGTCATCAAGACCCGGCTCCAGGTGCAGGCCCGCAAGGGCCAGACCAGCTACAGCGGCCTCCGCCATGCCGCCACCACCATCTGGAAGGAAGAGGGCTTCAGGGCCTTCTTCAAGGGCGGGCCTGCCCGCATTCTGCGCTCGTCACCCCAGTTCGGGTGCACCCTGGCCGCCTACGAGCTGCTGCACCAGCTGTTCCCGCTGCCGGGCCACCAGAAGACCGAGGCCGGCCACTCGGTGCCCACCGCTGACCGCACCTTCGAGAGCTCCGTCAAGTACCTGCGGAGCAGAAACGCATTGAAGATTTTGCTCGACATTGACGAGAACTTTGGCCGCCCTGGCGTGCTCACCCCGGACCGTCTCAAGCTCGTCAAGTAGATGTAATATAGCCAATATACAGGACTCCTCCTACAGGAGGATACCACTTCGTAGAAGACCACACCACTGCTCGTAGAGCACATGCGCAGCACACATATCTTGCGGTCTCCTGGCGCAGTTGTTGTGGGCCACTTGTACCCGTTTCGACTGTGCGTATGTGTAAAGAGGAATTAATTGACGAGACTGATTAACTGCGTAGATGCTGATGGTCGCATCCACGGCTGCCAGTGGCCTCCCTCGCCTCAACTGCGTTGCAGTTGCTACAGCGCGACGGAGTCGCGAGATACGCTGCCCCCGGCTGCACTAGTTGCTATTGCTTCTGCCACTCCGTCACGAAATTGGATGGGCACTTGGTCAACTCAGTGCATTTTCAGGGGTAGGCGCTACTGCAGCTGCGGTGCATATGCGATATCGTCCTGCAGGTGCCCAACGGCTTCGCTGCAGACCTGAAGCCTGTTGGTGTATGTGGACCAGTTCAGTTGCGACGAAAATACAACTGCGCAGCAGTTGCTGCAGCGCGACCGAGTTGCAAGACACTCGGGTGTTCTACAGTTGTTTTATTTTCTTGCGACTCCGTCGCGCTGTAGCAACTGCTGCGCAGTTGTTGTGGGGCATCTCTAGCTGAGAGCTGTCAACGAGCTCCAATGCTGCCAATGCCGCAAGTATAGAGCATCCTGTATCAATTGTTCTCTCCATCATGGGACGGGGCCGCAGGGAATATCCCGATGCTAGTCAGTCGTCTTATGTTGCTTGTTCTTTGGTCGTCATAGCTGGTTGTGGTGACTTACAGCTAGTCCTTACGATCCACGCCTCAACTGCGCAGCAGTTGCTACAGCGCGACGGAGTCGCGATATGAAAAACCTGCATTCCGCCAACTGCTTCGCTATTGATTCGGCATTGTTGGACAAATCAGCTAGTTGATTTGTTGCTGTGTTCCCCGGAATACCAGTGTTCTGCCATTTATGCTTAGCTGCTGTCTGAGACAGCCCACTGCATGCACCTAGACTGGGGTACGATTTCTCTCACTGTGGCCTACGTTATCGACAATACTCTTGATTATATTTTGAGAGCAGTCTGAAAATTGGTGCTCCTTCTGAAATGCCCATACGAGTCCTATTTCATTGCTTGACAATACTATACATGTGTGCTTACACGGCTGCACCAGAAGTCCACTGAAGCTGTGCCAATAAAATCAAGAGTAGGAAGCAGCTACTACAGCTCCACTACAGCTCCACTTATCTGTCTACTGGCCCAACTGCAATTGGTCACAATCAGAGAGGTGCCTGAACTGAGTCAATTGCTTACATATATATATATATATCTATATATACCGCAAATATTAAGAGACCAAATCTCGCAACAGTTACTACAGGGCTACTCAATCGCAAGATGAAACTTAGAGTAAGAGTGAGTGAACAAGAGCGATTCAAACGGCATCCGATTAGTCAATTGCAATTGAGGCTTGGCAGAAACCGCAGACACTAACGGACCAACTGCGAAGCAGTTGCTACAGCGCGACGGAGTCGCAAGACGAAAATTAGAGTGAGAGTGAACAGGAGGGAGACTCAGAAGGGGCCGCCCGATTAGCAATCTGCATCTTAATAGAAACAAGCACCAAGAGACGTAGTGTGCAGCAGCTGCTACAACGCGACGGGCCATAAGATAGAAAATAGAGTGTGAGTGAGTAGACAGCAGCTTTTCACGGATAGAATCGTTTATTGTTGTTCGGTAGCCGCCTCTTAGTGTGCCCTCGTCGGTCCTGTCACCTCACTCCACCCACTCCGGGGCAGGGGTTTCTCCCAACTAGCGTCCAGGCCGGTTGGGCAGCCATTTGTAACTTGCCATCACAAGCTGTTCGGTTAGCTGGTGACGACACATACACACAACACACACCACTCAGTACAGCGGTTCTGTCGCGTGCATGGTATACGATATGGATGTTGTAAGCTCGCCCAATGGGGTGCCGGCCCCCCGACTAACGCAGGACGGAGTGCCAGACGTCAGCGGAGATCAAGCTGCCAAGCAGCTTCACGATGAGGACGAGCCGGCTGGGCAGCCTGCCGAGCTCGCCAGCGACCCCGACGCCATGAGGGCCCGCCTGTTCACGCCGCTGGACGGGCTGGAGCCGCTATGCGACGTCGACCACACGTGGGTCATCGACGACTGGAAGTCGCTGCCGGAGCGCACCCACGGACCCTCCTTCAAGGCGTCGCCAAACCACTACTTCCGGCTCCTCCTGTTTCCAGAGGGCAACCGTGTGGATTCCGTGTCGCTGTATCTGGAGGCCAGTCCCACCGAGTTCCCGCCAGAGCCGGAATCGGCGGCGGCTGACGATAGTCTGGCTGCCAGACGAGCTGCTGCTGCTGCTGCTGCTGCTGGTGCGACGACCATTGTGGGCGACAAGGACACGCTGGACTCGTTTGGGGTTGACAATAACGACGACGGCTACGGCATGGACGACGTCGACTCAGCCGACTCGGACGACAACGACGACAACAACAACAACGTCATTGCCATAGACGACCCGACCCCCATCGCCGACCACCCAGACCCAGACCTCATGGACGCCGACGACCCCCAACTGGAGGATATCAAGGCCAAGCAGATCGAGCACGACTCAGTGCAGAGCGATGACATGCACAGCAAAGACGGCAACGATGTGCACAGCGACATCCGCGAAATCACGCCCAACGACGACGACACCCAGAACGTCGACCAGAGCCCAGCCGATAACGACGATGACCAGGAGTGGGCCATATGTGCGCAGTTCGGGCTGGTGATGTGGAACCCCGACGACCCCTCGATCTACCACCATAGCATTGCTCAGCATAGATTCAACCCCGACGAGTCGGACTGGGGGTTCACGCGGTTCTACGACCTCCGCAAGCTGTTCACGCGCCACGCCGACAAGGGCGCTGCGCTCATCGACGACAACAGGGTCAACATCTCGGCATATGTGCGCATCATCAAGGACCCCACCGGGGTGCTGTGGCACAACTTCTACAAGTACAACTCCAAGAAGCAGACTGGCTACGTCGGGCTCAAGAACCAGGGGGCCACCTGCTACCTGAACTCGCTGCTGCAGTCGCTGTACTTCACCAAGGCGTTCCGCAACGCCGTGTACCGCATCCCCACCGAGGACGACAAGCCCAACTCGGTGCCGTTCGCGCTGCAGCGACTGTTTTATTTATTGAAGTCAGCCGAGCAGCCAGTAGGCACTCTGCAGCTCACGCGGTCGTTTGGCTGGGACTCGGCAGATGCCTTCACCCAGCACGACGTCCAGGAGCTCAACCGCGTGCTCATGGACAAGCTGGAGGGCAAGATGAAGGGCACCTCTGTGGAGGGTGCCCTCAACAACATCTTCGTGGCTCAGATGAAGAGCTTTGTGCGGTGCGTCAATGTTGACTTTGAGAGCTCCCGCACCGAGGACTACTGGGACATCCAGCTCAACGTCAAGGGCATGAAGGACGTTGAGGCCTCGTTCCGCGACTATATTCAGGTTGAGACGCTCGAGGGCGAGAACCAGTACCAGGCCACTGGCTACGGGCTCCAGGACGCCAAGAAGGGCGTCGTGTTCCAGTCGTTCCCGCCAGTGCTGCATTTGCAGCTCAAGCGCTACGAGTACGACTTCATGCGCGACATGATGGTCAAAATCAACGACCGCTACGAGTTCCCCACCGAGATGGATCTCAGCGAGTACCTCGAGGAAGGTTCCGATATGTCGGAGCCGTGGGTATATACGCTTCACGGCGTGCTCGTCCACAGTGGAGACCTCAATGCTGGGCACTATTATGCGTTGTTGAAGCCCACCAAAGAAGACGCCTGGTACAAATTCGACGACGACCGCGTCACCCGAGCCACCATGAAGGAGGTACTCGAAGAGAACTTTGGCGGTGACTATGTGCCGCCGGCCCATCTGCAGCAGCGTACTGTCACACGGCCTAACTACAAGCGCCATTCGAGCGCCTATATGCTTGTATACATCCGCAAGTCGCGCCTTGATCAGATACTGCCAGAGAAAGATGACGAAATTCCCCAGCATATTCCAGATCGCATCGAGCAGGAGATTGCTGAGGAAAACGCCAGGCGGAAAGAGCGAGACGAGCAGCATTTCTACATGAACATCCGCGTCATGTCCAACAGCCAATTCGCGCGCCATCAGACGTTTGACATCGGCCAGTGGGACAACAAGTACAGTGTCCCCTACGATGATCCTGACGCCAAGCCAGTGTCATTCAAGGTGCTCAAGTCGACACCTGTGAAGGACTTCCAGGCTACGGTGGCAGAGACGCTGGGTAGAGACCCAGCAGCTGTGCGTCTGTGGACAATGACAAATCGCAAGAACGAGACGTATAGACTGGACTCGCCGTTGACTGACAACGATCTAAGCCGTACAGTCGAACAGGTTCGACAAGAGTCGGCTAAGCGCGAGCTTCGACTATGGGTGGAGGATCTGTCTGATGACTACGTGCTGCCATTCGCCACTAGTGATAAATCGGCAAACCCTTGTCTTATATTCTTAAAGCACTTTGACCCCTTTACACAGACTCTGGTGGGTGTTCGCACTGTAAGCGTCAATGAAAAGGACTCGGTGGGCCATTTGGCGGAATATATCAAGTCTATTATGGACTGGGCGCCGGATACAGCTGTGCAGCTCGTGGAAGAAATCAAACCTGATATGGTGGATGTTATCAATCCAACCAAGTCCTTTAAAGATAATGAGCTTGGAGACGGTGATATCATTTGTTTTGAGAAAGTAGTCCCTGAAGAAGAGCTCGCTGCAGTACACGGATACAAAACTGCCGAAGAGTTTTATGACTTCATTCGCCATAGGATCCAGATCGCTTTCCGCCAAAAGCCGACGCAGGATGACATGGAGAATGGTCGTGAAGCATCAGACTCTGGCTCGTTTATGCTGTGGTTGAGTAGGAAGGATACTTATGACAAGATGGCCGCTGAGGTGGCCCGGTTCGTGGGTGCCAGCCCTACTCATCTTCAGTTCTTCACCACATCCATGAACGGCTACCAAAGGACTCCTATCAAGAGGTCTGGAAGCACGCTGCAGCAGATTTTGTTGCCCCCCTATGTTTCGCAGTACTCGGGGATCCTGGTGCTGTACGAGATTCTCGATATCAGTTTAGACGAGCTCGAGAAGAAGCAGCTAGTGCAGGTGTCGTGGCTCACCGACGGCTTGTCTCAAGAACATAAGCACGAAATCCTCGTACCCAAGACTGCTAGCATGGGCGAAGTTATCCAGGGGCTACGTGTAAAGGCCAACATCCCAGATGAGCAGGTGTCCAGAATTAAGATTTGGAGTGCTCAAAACAACCGCGTCCATCGTATGTACAATGATGATTTCCCGGTGTCGTCAATTGCCGATAGCCTCAGTATATATGCCACCCTGATGCCCACTGAGGAATATGACTATATACGCACAGCGGGTGCCTCGACTACGAGTCGCCTGATATTCGTGATTCATTTCCAAAAGGATCCCTCCAGAACGCATGGCATCCCTTTTACGTTCTTGTTACACGAAGGAGAAAAGTTCTCGGACACAAAGGGGCGTCTTCAGAAAGTGTTGGGCAGTTTCGACAAAGTGTTTGAGAAGATACGATTTGCCGTGCTCAAGACTGACGTATATGCTGGTCCAGAGTATTTGGATGATGACGACGAGCTGTTCACTTTGATTGGCAACGATGAGTGTCTAGGACTGGACCATATTGACAAGACAGTCCGCCGCGGCTATGGACAGCAGACGGCAATCTTCATCAAAAACTAAACTAGTTCTGTAATTATACTGTTCTATCCTCTATAGTCTTTTATTGTGTTTCTCTTCGCAATATATTTGTCAATCGTTAATCAACCTAAGTTTAACATGCGCGTTAGCTTGACCCTATAAAAGATACACTTACATACTAATTCACTTGCATGCATCAACTGTGCGGCTGTTTTTTCAAGATTGTGGTCGACGATCTGATCTGAAATAAATTAATTTTTAATTCTCTTTCAGTGTGATGGAATGTTAGGTGAAAATGTCCAATAAGCAACACAATATCACATTGCCTGGCGCAATATTAGATGAGCTGAACAGCAGAAATACTGATTCTTTTTCCGGTTCAGATCATAGGTTTATTCGCTCTAAAAGAAAAGCTGGTGGGCCACCGCTGTCAAGGAAGGAATCACGAAAGCAGCAGCGTCTCGAAAAAAAGCAGAAGCACACCTCGTCTAATACAGCTCGCCATGGTCATGGCAATAGACGTGATGAGTCAGACAATGACGAGGAAGAATTCGAAGGTTTTGACGATGCAAGCTCCGAAGTGTTTGACGACAGCGGGCAGACTGTTGAAGATACATGGGCTGCTTTGAAGGCTGCAAAGGCTTCAAAAAAACGTGCAACCAGCGACAAAGGAACAAAGGCACCTGCAACATCTGGGAACAACCTTGATTCGCTCTCTACGGAAGACACTTGGGCTGCCTTAAAGGCTGCCAAAGACAAGAAACTGGCCAAATCCCCGAATGCAAGCACGTCTGCGTCGAACACTGGAAACAAGAGTGATTCTTATCTCTCTGCGGAAGACACTTGGGCTGCGCTCAAAGCAGTGAAGAAGAATAAGTCAAAGGACTTGAAAGAAACCGAAAATTTGAAAGATACTTGGAAACCGTCAAAGACTGTGAATGGTAAAAATGAAGTCCATCACAAGGATGCACTGAGCTCGAAAGAACCGGCAAGCTCGAAGCGAGCTCGCATGATATCAGACCAAGACAAAGCGCTTATGGCGCAGGATGAGCTTGAAATGGAATACTATGCGAGGAAGCTGCGACTCAAGTCTTTTAAACTCCCGAAATCGAATGATGATGATGGACTTGATGACCTGTTAGGCGACCTTGACTTTGATGATTTCGCAGAGGGCAGTGAGACCGAAGACAGTGAAGGTCATTATTCTGAAGATGATGAGTCCAATGGTATTTCCGGATCAGACTCGTCTGATGAGATGACTTCATCTGACATTGACGAACGCTCTGAGGAGGAAAATGCTGATGAAGCAGCGCAATCAATTGAAACTGATGATGACGATGGCGAGGGGCGCCAGAGGGAGAATCCGTATGTGGCTCCCACCACCAACACTGGAAAATATATTCCGCCTTCTAAGCGGCGTCTGCTTGAGCAGGCCAGTGAAAACGTCGAGTCCGAAGAGACGATTCGCCTGAAGAGACTGATAAAGGGTCAGCTGAATAGGCTCAGCGAGGCCAATATCGGGTCAATCATAAATGAAATCGAAGGTCTCTATCTGAACAATCCCCGTTCGAGCGTTACATCGCTTGTTACATCGATCATTATCGAAAGCACATCTCTACAGGGAAGTCTAATAGAATCTTTTCTGATTGTCTATGCTGCTTTAGCCACTGGACTGTACAAAACAGTCGGCATCGAATTTGGGGCCCATTTTGTTCAGACTCTTGTTGAATCTTTCGAAAAGCGCTACAATCAAAATGATTCGGGTAAAGAGGCCTCCAACTTATTGTCGCTGCTTACAGAAATCTATACATTCCAATTGGTATCGTGCAAGCTTATGTATGACTTTATCAGATTGTTCTTGAAGGATATTACTGAGACAAATACCGAATTGTTGCTAAAGGTGATACGAAATTCGGGCCCTCAGCTACGCTCTGATGACCCAGTAGCATTAAAGGATATTATTTATTTGCTTCAAACTTCAGTATCCAAACTGGACCCTAAGAGCATCAACAGCCGAACAAAGTTTTTAATAGAAACTGTTACGGCTCTGAAAAATAACAGGCATAAGAAAGCCACAGAAGCTTCGATTTCGTCTACTGTAAGGATGAAAAAGTTTCTTGGCTCTATAAACGGTCTTACAAATGAACCGCTGCAAGTAACGCTGGATGACATTCACAGCGTGGAAACAAAAGGAAAGTGGTGGATCGTGGGGGCCGCTTGGTCCAACAACAACAATGGGTCCGGAGCTGGGTCGGGTGATTCGGCCGCCATAGGTTCACAGGTGGATGAAGCGGCCGTCTTTGATATATTGGATACTGCCCAACCCGACTGGATGGAGCTTGCAAAAAAGCAGCGGATGAACACAGACGTTCGGAAGGCCATTTTCGTTGCTCTGATGGGCAGTGAAGATTATGTCGACTGTTGTGAAAGACTGCAAAAGCTGCGATTGAGGAGCAAGCAAGAAAGAGAGATTCCGAGGGTGATACTTCACTGCTGTAGTAGCGAAGATGCATACAATCCTTACTATTCGCTGGTTGCCGAAAAGTTGTGTGATCAGAGATCTATTAAAAAGACCTTCCAGTTTGCATTTTACGATTTCGCTGGCGAGCTCCAGGGTGAAGATCACGATTCTGATGAAGATGATGACAATAATGCAAGCTCAATGAAGAGATATAGTACCAGGATTGGTCCGACCAATGATAAGGAGTTGTTAAGACGTATCAGCCATCTAGGGAGGTTTTACGGATCCTTAGTAGCAAACGGTGTCATGTCGCTTGATCTACTGAAGACAGTCGATTTCCTTGGTGCAACGGCAGATATGAAGATATTTTTGGAGTTTTTCTTTATCGCTCTTTTAGATGTGTCGGGTAAGCGAGCTGAGAGGGCTGCGAGCTCTGGCAGAAGCTCTGGTTTAGGTGCTGAGATGTTCGGCAAAAGTCGCGACCAGAAGGAGTTGGCTCAGCTGGTGTTACGAACAAAAGAGCAATCTGTGCTACGCGGGATTCAAGTGTTTCAAAAGCGCATTAATGTTTCAACTATAATGCCGTTGAAGGACAAGCAGAAAGATAGAGTTCAGTGGGCGTCTAGAATATTGTCAGATCTCATTGATGGCATGATTAATTGAAACCCCAAAATAAATTGTACAAATCAATTATTCATTCAGCCATAGCAACAAAAATATAATCGCATTAAGAATCTGCGTCCGCAGATGCAGACGAAATGGAGGTCTTCTCGAGCTCCCGGCGTCGGAGCTCTGTACTACTCACCTTGTCTGCTCCATCTCCTTCATTTATTAGATCAACCACTACCACTTCAAGCTCCTTCCAGCCCTGTTCTGATCGCTTTTTATTAACTGCCTCGCCTCCAGCAGCAGTTTCCCTACTGACTACGAGAGCGTCGATGGCCTGAATCGTTGCTGTTGGTCCGTACATATCGTTAATCATTTCCAAGCTGAGATCCAAATTGGGAAACACATAGTTCAGAAACCCACGTACTGCGTCTTTCCGCTTCGTGAACGACTCCATTGCCTGCGCGTACTTTTTATTTTTCAGCAGTTCAGGCCCTGTTATGCCCACAATCAGCAAGTCCCTGGCAATGTATCCTGAAATGGTCAAGAGGAGCTTGTGGCCCTCGTGAAGATGATCAAAAGTCCCGCCCACTGCTACAACGTCGTAGAAGAGTTCAGATGCTGCAGTTCCATCAGTCACACTGTATGATCCCTTCAGGCTGGAGGAAGTTTTCTTTAGCTTTGGCTCGTCTGACTGAGATGTTCCACTTGCAAACACAACCGGCAAGGTGTGAATGATAGAATCGTCTGGCACGAGAGACCGGAACAGTTGAGGTAAATCCGATTCTGATCTTTCAACTGTCAGCACTTCCCAATTCTGCTGTCTTGTCAGCTCCAGCTCCAGCCCATCAACCAACACAGTAACTTCTATCGTTGATGCATGCCCTCCTAAGTTCAACGCCTCAATGCGTGCAATATCATATAGGGTCCGTATAGCTAATTCAATCTCTTCTATGAGTCTTGGCATCTTTACTATTAGGAGATCCAGCTTGCATCTGGGCATTGTCATCCTCAGACATGAGCTTATGAATGCAGAATACTTTGCCTCGAGTGTAGTGGGATCTCCAGCCTGGATTAATGCCAGGGTGGAACAATAGAGCATGATGTACACAGCAGAATCACCAGCACTGCCAATACTCTCGATTTAATTTTTTTTTTGTTACCGCCTCAACTGATGTCTGTTCGTTTGGGGATTCAGCTTAGTAGCGTGCAAATGAAGCAGAGCTAACCGCAATCTCAATGTGGGGTAAGAGCCCAACAACCGCAGTTTCAGTACTTTCAAGATATAAGAGCAGCTGTCAAGTCAACTCTCCAAGTCTAATGATAATATGATACCTGCTGCGTATGTGTACAATTCCGTAGTATTTTTCCACCACTGGCAATGAATGAAGTGCTAACAAACAAAAACCTAGGTGGTCTTAACTCGTGCGCTGTTCAATGAAATGTATCCTAACCTTGGGGATGCGATACTGAGAGGTCTCAGACTTGCGTGAAACAAGTCTAACGTGAGTCTCTGACTTATAGAATTATCCAAGCATTAATGTTGAGCTACAGCAGAATTATAATATATTTGTATAGTTATAAAACGCACATAAATTAACGCTGTTTGATTCAATGTGGCTGGTCCGGTTGCAATATTATAGGCTGGCCTTCGGGCGAACCATCCATCCACTGAGCTCACCAATGCATATATAAGCGCAGTATCATCACCTACATTTCTATATCTTTCGTCGAGTGGTTATTTACATTTTAAGAAAAATGATTTCTTCTGCTTTTCTATTAACTTTGGCTGTGAGTCTGTCAGCAGTATTTGGTCAAACGACCTCAGTGAGCGACTTTGATGATCTTGTGTCGCAAATCGCAGCAGGGGTCATTAAAAATTACGACATCGTTAAATCTGTATCAGCTGGAACCGCTGACGTTGCTAATTCCTCTTCAGGTGTTGCCACAGAAATCGATGACGTTGTTACTGCCGTCATTTCATCGGTGCAAACTGACCAGACATTGCAGCGACTAGTAGAAAGCTACATTGGGTCTATTTCGAGAACTGTTAATGCGCTGTACGATGCCAATGGTCTTGGTGTAGAGGAGGATTTGCGAGACGCAGTAGGATTGTTGGTATCACTTGGCAAGGAGCTTGATATCGACACATCATCCCTGGAGCAGTACACTTCGCCGAACCCCAGCACCAGAGCTGTGGCACTTAAGAAGAGACAAGCAACTACTGCAAGTTATGATTCAAGTATCTATGGTCTTTCGGAGGGAACTCTGATGTTTGCTCCCGTTGCGGAAGCCACCCAGAATCTCGTCGATGGCAATAACTATGCCAGCAATTTATATAAAGGCATCGACAGCTTGGACCACATTGCCGACACATTTACTGCCGCTGTCGGTACCGTTATGCCACTTGCTCAGCCGGTAACAGACTACCTGAATGGACCCATTGTCCAGTCCTTGAACCACGGAACATACGCAGTCGTTTCTCACACCCTGGGAGATCCTGCTGATATGGTGCTAGGTGCTGTCTACGGCGCGATGGGCTCCTCTTATGGTACCACTTCTGTCGCCTCAGGATCCGTTTCTAGTGTGGTTGTTCCGGCAGCCTATGCCAGCTCTACCGCTGCTTTGTCGGCCACACAGTCCGGGTCCAGCACAACGAGTAGCATCATTCCTGCTGCATCGTCTCTGAGTGAATCGTTGGCGCGATTTTCTGTTGTGAGCCAGCAACATGATGTTGATACTTCAAGCTTGGACAGAACAAATCAATTGCTGCGTGATAGGCTCCAACAATTGAATCCTGATATTACATTCGAGGTAGACATCCCCGCGGGAGAGGAAGTATCGTCCAATGCAGTATCGGCAGCCCTTAGCGTCGCTGAATCACAGGCGAGCACTGCAACAGTTGTAGACCCACTGGCAGCATCTGCTAAGGCAGAAGTCAGTGCAGTAATCAGCCAGGTAGCAAACGGGCTGTCAGTGACCGCTGGGGTCACCAGCATGCCAACCACTCTGATGACATCGCTAAGGGCAAGTCTTGCTTCACCTATTGCAAGTGTTCTTCCATCTGCCACACAGACAAGCTCCGTTGCTTCCACTTCGACGTCGTCGTCAGCTTGGTGGCCATACAGGTTTCTTTCGGGAATCTTCCCGCGACAGGTCTACGGCTACGTTGCAACAGTGACTGTCACCGCATATCCCTCAAGCCACGGAACGGCTCTGGCAAAATTGGATCGCGTGAGCGGATCCGATGTTCAAACTTCTGCTGGCTCGCCTTCTGATGTTCCTTCTGGCTTTCCATCTGGCCGTCCTGTTGGACGACCCACCGACTTTCCTTCAGGATTTCCATCCCGTCGACCATCCGATAGACCATCTAGTTTTCCCACTGAACGCCCATCTGGCTTTCCGACCGATTTCCCATCTGGCTTTCCGACTGATTTCCCATCTGGTCGACCATCTGACTTGCCGTATGGCTTTCCACCTGATCAATTTGGTGGCTCACTTTCTGATGGTGCAGCAAAATTCAGTACTGAGCAAGGTTCTGGTCGTCCATCTGACATTCCCTCCGGCCTTCCCTCCGATGTTCCTCCTGGCTTTTACCCTGATCCTTCAGGCTTTCCCTCGGGTGTTCCTCCTCCAGGCCTTCCCTCTGGTGCTCCTCCTGGCTTACCCTCTGATGCACCTTCTGGCCCTTCCCTTGATGCTCCTTCAGGTTACCCATCCAGCCTACTTTCTGACATTCAACGTACATCTACAGATATGTCAGATGGAACTGCTCCATTTCCGCCCTATGCTACTGCGCCAGAAGTGATTTCCCTGCTTGAAGACGTTAGATCTCGCTTGGAAGCATCACAAACACCCTAGATGCTAACCGAAGAGCCATCTTCTCAAGAAGCTTAAGCTACCTTCAGTACTTTATAATTTCTCCACCTTCCTTGATCTCATTAATATTAAAATACATTTGTTGCGCCAACTAAAACACGTGCCATCAGTGACAGCGACTATCATAGACACACATGCATAGCTTCATTGGAAATACTGAAGAAAATAACTGTGACATGCTCTACTATTCGAGTCTTAAACACAAACTGGGGTCAAGATTTGTTTCTCAAGATTCTCTTCGGTGTTTGAGCATAAATCCAAGCGAATCTCAGAGAAATCGTCGATTAACGTTAGATCGACGACAGCCGCAATGACGCTTAATATATCCGGTATATACATGTGGCTTCATCAACCTTCCACTCCATCAGACATATATATTGGGATTGGCGAGAAATGAAGTTTGCGGCCCTATTAGTGAGTGTGCTGGCTCTGGTAGCCGCTTCCAATGATGAATCAGAGCAGAAGTTGCGCATTGGCGTTCTCAAGAAGGTTGAGGGCTGCACCCGGAAAGCTCGAGGTGGAGATTTTGTGGCAGTCCACTACACGGGCTCATTGGAAGACGGCACGGTTTTTGACACGTCCCTAGACCGAGGACAACCAATTGAGTTCCCACTAGGCACTGGACGGGTGATAAAAGGCTGGGACCAGGGAATCCTTGGTATGTGTATTGGTGAGAAGAGAAAGCTCACAGTGCCTCCTCACTTGGGCTACGGCAAGTCTGGAGCTGGAGGTCTGATTCCCCCGGATGCCACGCTGATATTTACCACCGAGCTTGTGGCTATCAATGGCGAGGGTGCTGTTGTTGACAATGATAGTGAAAAGCAGGAGGTTTTTGAAAAGGGTGACCTGTAAAGAAATAGACAGTGAAATGGCACTGGTAGAGTGTTAGTCCGACAGCGATAATAAATCTGTGTTGTAGTTCAAAAGCAGTGATGTAGTTGTGCAGAGTAGTACAAGAACTACAAAGTTTATTATCGATACATGTTGAATTCATATACTGCACAGACGCGATACATTCTGTAGCTCGAGTTCATACACATTCACCAAGTCAGCGAGCGCATGCATGCCACTGCTGCATATACATCTTACATACTCAGCTCCATGCCATACTACATGCCATACTACATGCCATACTACATTCCTTCTGATATACATCTTGCTACAACTCAATACCTTTTGTCTGGGGTGTGATAGCTACAGTATAAACCGGCACTTTAAACAAATTCAGCTTGTTGGGTCTTTCTTCTAAACTGGGTGATCTTCATCGTGATTTCTGCGTATACAAGTACAGTTTACTAGTCGTAGACCTATGCGAAATGTTTTCAACCTAGGTATGATTCTCTAATACAAAGATACTACAATACGCATCCCTCGAATTGAAACAGGAAACATGATTTTAACTTACTTAGGGGTTTCATATTTAAAACCGCAGAAGAAGGGTTGGATGCTTCCGAAGTAGTTCCATCTTCTAAACTCCAAACAGACAGGCGGAATCGACAATGCCTCGTGCTCACATCCAACTGCGCGGCAGTTGCTACAGCGCGACGGAGTCGCAAGAGCAGACAGCATGTTATGTGAATTGGAATATAATTTGCGACCCCGTCGCGCTGCTGTGCAGCTCTGCACGTAGATGCTTCCAGTACTTTCAGTTCAGTACCTTATCATATTTAATTTGATAATTCATTAGTACAAAAGTATATATCACAGATGATAATTTATTAGTACAAAAGCAACATTTTGAAATCGCGACATTAAAAGAACAAGGATAGTCGGGAACAAAATCGAACCAAAACGTCAGCACAAACTACTTCGCTGACGAGGTCTAGCGGATCACAGCTGGTGGCCCACCAAATTAAACGAGCTGGAACACGAAAGCAAGCAGCGCGCCGAACACAGAGGTGTACTCAAGCACAGCGCCAACGCCAGCACCGGCCTTGGACGACGAGGAAGACGACGAACCAGTGGCGGTAGCAGACGCAGAGCCAGACGAAGAATCGGAGCTGCCAGTAGCAGAGGCCGAGCCAGACAGCGCAACCGAGGTCGAAGTGGATGCGCCCTTGCACTCGTACGAGTCACCCTCAATGTCGCCCGACGAGTCAAGCTTGTCCCACGCGGAGCAGCTGAAGTTCTTGGACGAAGTCACAATGTCGACATCACCTTTGACGAGCGTCAACGACGGCAGCGAGGCCGAGCTGAAGTTGCCCACAAAGTCAATGGCACCACCAACCGACTTGACGAGCGGGAAGCCCAGGATAGAGCCCAGGTTGGTGTTGTTCGCGATCTGGAAGCCACCGCCAATGGTGGTAAGGTTGGGGAACGACACGTTGGACAGCGACGGGTTAGCGACGATGGACAGCGACGAGCCCACGGAGGTGAGCAGCGGGAGGCTGAGGCCGGAGATGGAGTTGTTGATGAAGCCAAACGACTGGTTGACCGACACCAGCTGGGGCATCGACACCGAGGCCACATCCTGGAACGTCACGTTGTTGGCCCACTTAAGGTCAGGGAAGCTGGCAGCAACGCTCTGGCCATTGAACGACACAGCAAGCGCCTCCGACACCGACACAAGGCCTACATTGATCTCGGACAGGTAGCGGTTGTTGTTAATGTTGAACATGCCTGTGTTGTTGAGGCTGATACCGGTCAGGGCAGTGATTCCGGTGTCGGAGATCAGTACTGAGTCGGCCTCAGACACTACAGCGTTGAACTGGAGCTCCGACACAGCTGGCAGGGTCACGAAGTTGATGGCGCCCACCGAGGTCAGCTCCGGGAAGCTCAGCGTCGACAGCAAGTTGAGGATCTCGAGGTCGAAAGTGCCGCCAATCGTAGTCAGACTGGGCGCACTCAGCGACGTCAGAGCTGTTGCGTTGATAATGGTCAGCGACCCGGTGATGTTCTGGACACCGTTGATAACAGCATTGGCGAGATCGCCAGAGATGGTCAAGTCACCGTCAAGGGTTGAGCACGACGCAATCTGCCCGAGGTCGCTCTGGGAGGTCGCATTGAACGACGAATCGCAGGGGTTCGACGCCGCTAGAGTTAGTTTACCGTGCCACACATTGGCATGCACTTCGTGCAGTCAGAAGTAGTAGTGTTGGTGGTAGTGGTGTGAAGTAATGCAGAAATGCATGTGTCTGATGCGAGTGATTGTTGTGAGTAATTGATGTGTGCGTGATGCAAGTGGGTGTTGCCTAAGAGGCAGCACCAACACACTAGTGCCGAATAGCGTTGCATTAGCGTGGGACCCGGCAGTAGCGTGAAACTCAACAATGCCAAGTCTTTTCATACAAGGCTCCAAATAATGCAATTGGAACAGTCACATAACCCACGCAAGGTGTGAGGACATGTATGGCAAGGACACAGTTAGTTAATGCGAGCCAACCAATGAAACAGCGGCATCCATTATTTGCCAGCAAGCCGTATACTGTTGCACTGGTACTGTATTGCACATGTCCTGCTGGCACAGCCTAGTAGGAACCATTGTAACCAGTATTGAACCGCTGTGACCGGTATTTCCGATACTACCAGCATCACTGATATAACTTCAGTTATGACAAGTGAAGCACGTAAATCAGTGAAACCAATTCCCAGTTAAAACCAATCCTACCAGTGTTACAGCACTGCTGGCATCCAAGCATAAACCGACATGAACCAGCACAACTGGTTATCACAGTCTGCACCAGAAACATCAACCATACATCAGCACCGCCAGGGACTGGACGCATCAGTTTAGACTAGTGCAACCCGTACTAACCAGTACATATCAGCACATACCAGTATTCACGTTACCAGCACCACAGCATTACCGGCATTACCATCATTTGCCAATTTAATACCAGAATACAGCATCTCTGTCTCTCTGTCTCAGCCGGCTCTACAAAACAGCCTGCTTCTTTTCGCGTGCCGTCATCTCATATGCTGCCGTGCGTACATCTTTTTACTTAATCTTGCTCAAGGGCTAGGTATAAGTGTGCTCCCTACTGTCGGATGGCAGTGTTGACGACGGGAGGAAAATTTGCAACTCCACAGCGAAAGCGACACCAGCAGCGCCCCCCCAACAGCCGTGGAAGTTCAATTACAACTGCCCGACGTCGCTCGACAGGCAGGGCGATTTTGGCCCGTTCGCCCCCACGCCAGCGGTCGCAACGCCAATTTCCAACTTCTAGCACCACGGCCCTACATCAGGACACAGCATTGATAAGCAGATATAAGTTGCCAGCAGAATTGAGTCGACAGCTACTGCCAGGAGGCTCTTCGGAGCTAGTTGACGTCGGCTATCGACTTTTAGATAGCTCGCAACGCCATCAAACATCACCAAGCATCACTCACGCCAGCACCAGACGAGCAGCACCAAACCCCCTCTCGGCACACGACACGACACAGATTCGCGACCAACACCCCAAACAGCCACTAAACACTATACTACTACAGCAGCCAATACACAATTGCTACCTACCAAGAGCACCGGACAGCAGCGCAGCACTGGCAACGAAAGCTCGGTATTGCATTGTCTCAATCAACCAGCGATAAAACAAAAAATACCAGACAGTGGTGAGGACAAAAACACAGCGAGGGAGGGGGAATAAAAAGCACCGGGTGCACGCACCGTGCATCTAAAAAAAGCAACGCGGACCCTAGCCCCGCGTGCTTTTCGGCAGCAGCCGCTTGCCTATTTGGGTAAAAAGAAAACCTCCATCTTGAGTGTAGCTGCTGGCCAGCCTGTTTGGCAGCTGCCAAAAGCAGCAGCACCATCCAGGTGAGCGGGCGCTGGCGCCATGGTGCCTGGAATCCAACGGACCCCGCTGAGGTTGTGCTCGATGACCCACGTCTGCGACGAATGGCGGTCGCGCCCCTGTCTGCCGTGTCGGTCTGCTATGTCGCTGTCTGCTCCTGATCCTGGTCCGCGTGTTTAGGCATCGTCATTTAGGGATTGGCATTGCGATTCCATTTTTCAGCGATTTGCCAGCGTCTTGCCGGGGACGCTCCTTAGCTAGTAGAGCCGCCATTCGCTTTTGGCAGTGTGGACAGTTGGGGGCGCCTCGGTGGATCTTCGTCTCCCAGGGGCCGCTTGCGACCACAGCATATTTTAGCCCCCGATGCACGCAGGCTCTGCAGCCGACTGACTATCAGACGCTGCTGCTACGAAGACCTGGCTCAGCACATGATTTGGTATATAGCATCTAACTGACCACGAGCCAACCGAGAGACCGTAATGGCAAGCAGCTGAGTTTATATATATATATATATATATATATATATGGCTGACTGATCCCCTGAATTATCGGCAGTCGCCCGGCTGAAACAGTGCAACCATACAGACAGACCCCCTCGCATTCCAGTGCCGCAGCGCTGTCTAGCTGCTGCTGCGCTTTGGTTGCGATAAGATCTGAGCCAGAGCTGATCGCGGCTGCTAGGGTAACAGCTGGCAGCCAGGGCTTGCTGAACAACAACCAGCTGGCTGGCCGGGCAAAATCTGTCCCCGCTCTCTGCAACAGACCAGCAGCTGGATATGGGCTGGTGCTAGTGCTGCTAGTGGTGCCTAGCCTAGCAAACGCGCTAACTGGTCCGTCACGCATTAGCACTGTGTCTATCACAGAAGGCCCGCCTCAGTAGCACATGTAGTACCAAGTATTCGCGTGAAACTTTTCTGTGTTTGATTTGCCTGTTTGGGCCATAGCGCCATCGTGTTTTTTTTTTGGCCGGCAAATTATTTTTTTTTTAAAGTTTTGCCAACGCCTATAGCCGCCTGTCAAAGAAATCTGGCGGCGGCGCCGACTTGGGGGGCCTGGGGCTATGCTACTCAGGGGGTCAACACAACTACTCCATTGAGCAGGACTGTCCGCCGCGTTTGGTGAGGCGCAGAAATTTGAAAAGTCCCAATTAACATCTCATTCGGAACAATCAAATATCACCACCAGCTGTTAGGTTATTTCAGGTGTGTATCGCGATTATTCGAGGTGTATTGATCCAGATGTCTGCGGACCTGGATGATCTGCCACGGTTTCGTGATGCTAGCCCTCAGCGGGCGGGTGCTCGCGAATTAGAGCACCACGACAGCGGTGGGCTTGCTCAGCGTGACCAGCAGCTCTTGCCACCAGAACAAGAACCAGCACCAAAGGATGCTGCCGACGAGTACAGGCGACTGATGGACCTACGATCTGGTGGTCGCTATGTTCCGCCGGCTCGGCTGCGGGCACTGCTCGAGCAGATGTCGATGTCGAAGTCGTCGAAAGAATACCAGCGGGTGCAGTGGGACAAGCTCAAAAAGTCCATCAACGGACTCATCAACAGGGTCAATACCGCCAATATCCGTGAAATCGCCATGCTGATTTTCGCAAACAATCTGGTGCGTGGTAGAGGGCTGTACTGTCGCAGCGTGATGCGCGCGCAGGCCGTGTCGCAGTCGTATACGCCTGTGTACGCAGCGTTGACCGCCATTGTCAACTCCAAACTGCCCGAAGTCGGCCAGCTGCTGGTACGCAGACTCGTGATCCAGTTCCGCAAGGCGTATCGTCGCAACGACAAGACGGCATGCCTCAGCACGGTGGTGTTTCTGGCGCATCTCGTGAACCAGCAGGTGGCCCACGAGATTCTGGCGCTCGAAATCCTCCACTTGCTGCTTGTCAAGCCGACCGACGACTCGGTCGAGATTGCGGTGGGGTTCATGAAGGAGATTGGCCAGTACCTGCTCGACAACAGCAGTGCTGCTGCCGAAGGCGTGTTTGACAGGCTGCGAGCGGTGCTCCAAGAGGGTCTGCTCGAGAAGAGAACCCAGTATATGGTAGAGGTGCTCTTCCAAATGCGCAGAGACGGGTTTCCAGACAACCCACCTGTTCGTGAGGAACTCGATCTGGTGGAGGAAGACGACCAGATTCTGCATATGATTGGTCTCGATGACGAGCTCAAGGCCGAGGAAATTCTTAATGTGTTTAAGTTTGACGATGATTACGAGCTCAACGAGCAGCGCTACAGTGAAATCAAGTCTGAAATTCTGGGTGATGACGACGATGACGATGATGATGATGACGGCGATGAGAATTCTGACAGGTTTGGTATTGGATCTGAGGATGAAAAAGCTGGCGAGTCTGAGTACGATTCTGGAGCCGAGAGCGGTCGCACAGGCGGTGCCGATAGAGCTGGTCAAGTCGAGCTACAACAGAAAGGTCATCTGGGAGAGCAGCAGGTCGCTGCTGGAGGACCCGATAAACCAAAAGTGGTTATCCAGGACATGACCAATACAGACTTGGTCAATCTGCGTCGCACGATATATCTCACCATCATGTCGACCATGTCCATTGACGAGATTTGCCACAAGATATCCAAAATCCGCGTCCCCGAAGGTCACGAGATCGAGGTCGTGAACATGGTTATTGAGTGCTGTTCGCAGGAACGGGTATACAACAAGGTGTATAGCGGCGTGGCTCAGCGCTTGATGAAGTCCCACCGACGATGGGGCGAGTTGTTCTCACGGGCGTTTGACCACTACTACAACATTATCCATCGCTATGACACCAACAAGTTGCGCAATATCGCCACTCTGTTTGGGTATCTGTTCGCCTGCGATGCATTGGACTGGAGTGCATTTGAAGTCATCCATATGACTGAGGCAGAAAGCACCTCGTCGTCGCGGATTTTCGTCAAGCTCATGTTTCAGGAGATCCGACAGGAGCTTGGTCTCAAGAGGGTGGTGGAGCGGTTCAAGGAGCGCTATCTGCAGCCTTATTTGGTCAACATGCTGCCTAAGGGTGAAGATGCAGAGGACACTCGATTCTCGATCAACTACTTTACGGCTATTGGACTTGGAGCCATCACGGAGGATATGCGCGAACACCTCAAAACCATTCCTGTCAGGGGAAGAAGCTTGTCAAGGTCAAGCATAGATTCAAGGAGTGCCAGTGACCGTCGCTCGAGCTATTCACGGTCGCCCAGTTATTCGAGATCCCGGTCGCCGACCCCAGACTCGCGCTCTGATCGTGGCAGAACCACCCGACGTGGCTCGAGCTACTCTAGATTGCCTAGCTACTCGCGAACACCACCACGAAGGAATTCCTATTCGAGATCTCCAAGCTATTCACGGTCACGGTCGCCACGCAGGCGTCCACTGCCGGTAACAGTGAGGTCGCCTTCACCTTCCAGAAAGTTCTCGAGGTCTCCGCCGCGAAGACGCTCAAGGACTCCCAGTATCTCTCGATCTCCTCCACAACAACAGTACTCTAGGCCATTGAGGCAATACTCGAGATCGCCTAGTCGCTCGCGCTCTCCAGTCAGGAACTATTCGAGATCGCCTCCTCCCAGACGAAGATACTCGAGGTCTCCGAGGCGAGACAACTATGAACGGAACAGCAGATTTACGTCGCCGCCGATTCCATCTAGACCAGCTAGCACCAGATCTCGTTCTCCACGGGAGGTTCCTATCAAGAGGAGCGCTTCCCCAGTTCCAGATCATGCAAGAAGACGTGCAAGAGCATCCGACTTTATTTAACTGCAGAACTATCATTTGCAGAAGTACTGCCTACTAAGTTGGAGATGATCAAAGTGTCACTGTAATGGCCAGTTTTTTGAGTATGTTGTCTAATTTATGATGATATTTGAATGGCAGCGGTCAATTGTGAAGCAGTTGCATCAGCGCGACGGAGCAGGCGTGAGCTTTACTTTGGGGGTTCGTCAAAATATTTGTGAGAATATCTGCATTGTTTATATATTGTCCTTTTGAATATCGAGTGTGGTTCTAGAGAATGTACATATTTATAGGTAAGGTCTAGGTTGTCACCGCACCAATGGCCCGTTTGTTTGTAAAATATCGCATTTACAAAGAAACTCTCATATAACGCTCTGTGTGTGTATTAGCAAAATGATTCCATCAAATGTTTTTTTCTCAGGAATCGCCAAAAAGTCAACAGCTCATGAATGCTCCTTATTAGGCCTCCCCGGATAATCCCCGGGTCAGGGCTGGTCCAATGAAGATTTTCCCTTTGGAGTATCCGGTAACCCTCCGACCCAACAACATCCAGTCCGGACGTTTCCACTTACTAACCATCTACGGCCTGTCCGTTTGTATTTCTCAGTGTTTTACCTCACACAATTGCACAAATGTTAAAATCCACCGTTCTTCGGAAATCGGTGGCTGCGGGCCGACTCCACGCAGCCAGACCTGCTGCGGTCCAGCAGCTGCGTTTGATGTCTTCTGGTAAGTGCTGTTCTTGTGATGTCCTGTTCGACCGCAGCGACCACTCTGCCACAAAACAACAACTTTTTGGTTCAAAGTTGTACTTCCATGATATTAGTCATAGCGTCGTTTACGGTTTTAGTCCTGCTATTTGGTCTGTTTTATTAGATTGGCCCTCGCTTGTTTGGCTTGTTCTTCTCTAGACATGCTGTGGTGATCAGAAAGCAGGCAGGCGATCCACGACATTTTGACTGCGCAATTTGCCACCTAATGATGTGCTGGAATTGCTCAAGCGGTGAAAATCAGTCAGTACTTGCTAGAAAAGATGTTTGTTCGTGGTTGAATGTGGTCCGCGGAGTGTTGTGGGCGTCTCGGGTCGTCCGAACGGTTTATCCGCTAACTGTAGAAACGGAGCACGACGTGGTGGTCATTGGAGGAGGTCCTGGCGGTTACGTAGCTGCTATCAAGGCTGCTCAGCTGGGTCTCAAAACAGCCTGTGTGGACAAGCGAGGCGTTCCGGGAGGAACCTGTCTGAACGTCGGATGTATTCCGTCTAAGGCGCTGCTGAACAACTCACAGCTGTACCACCAGATTCTGCACGACACCAAGAAGCGAGGAATTGACGTTCCCGAAGGCACCAAAATCAACCTCGACCAGTTCATGAAGGCCAAAGATGAGGCTGTCACTGGGCTGACGAAGGGAATCGAGTTCCTATTCAAGCAGAACAAGGTCGACTACTTCAAGGGAGTGGGCAGTTTTGTAAGCGAGCACGAGATCGAGGTGGAGCCCATTGATGGCTCCGCCAAGACCGTTCTCAAGACCAAGAACATCATCATTGCCACTGGATCCGAGCCTACTCCGTTTCCAGGCATCGAGGTCGACGAGGAGAGGATTGTCACCTCCACGGGAGTGCTGGCCCTTAAAGAGGTGCCTAAAAAGCTCGCAATCATTGGCGGTGGCATTATTGGTCTCGAGATGGCCTCTGTCTGGGCTCGACTGGGCAGCGAAGTTACCGTGATCGAGTTCCTCAACGGGGTTGGCGGTGCTGGCATTGACGGCGAGCTGTCCAAGCTGGCTCAGAAGACGCTGAAAAAGCAGGGCATCAACTTCAAGCTCGGCACCAAAGTTCTCAGTGGTAAGCGCGAGGGCGAGAATGTCAAGGTCGAGGTCGAGAACGTCAAGAGCGGCAAGACAGAGCAGCTGGACGCTGATGTGCTGCTTGTGGCCATTGGGCGACGCCCCTACACTGAGGGCCTCAAGCTCGAGAACCTTGGCATCGAGGTCGACCAGCGAGGACGGGTCGTCATTGACCAGGAGTACCGCACAAAGTACCCTCATATTCGCGTCATTGGAGACGCCACTTTTGGCGCTATGCTGGCCCACAAGGCCGAAGAAGAGGGCATTGCAGCCGTCGAATACATCAAAGAGGGCCATGGCCACGTCAACTACGGTGCCATTCCGTCCGTCATGTACACGCATCCGGAGTTCGCGTGGGTTGGACAGACGGAGGAGCAGGTCAAGGAGTCGGGCATTCCATACAATGTGGGCAAGTTCCCGTTCACAGCCAACTCGCGAGCAAAGACCAACCTCGACACTGAGGGATTCGTCAAGTTCGTGTCTGACAAGGAGACGGACCGCATTCTCGGCGTTCACATTGCTGGCCCCAACGCTGGAGAGATGATTGCTGAGGCAGTGCTCGCCATTGAGTACGGTGCCAGTTCGGAGGACATTGCTCGCACCAGCCACGCACACCCTACGCTGTCCGAGGCGTTCAAAGAGGCTGCTATGGCTACCTATTCTAAGGCCATCCATTACTAGATGGTCAAGTCTTTTTTTTGTTTGTCTATAATATACTGTTCTCATGTGTAGGTCGTGCCTAATTGCAACTAGAATCTGACTAGGTAATTCCAACTAGGTTGATCTCAACTAGAATTTTGACTATGTACTGCTCAACTAGAACCTGATTGCAGCTTCAGCTACAATTCAGCCACAAATGACTTGCAACGCTAGCCAGAATCTGTTATTCGTAATCCCCGATCAGGCCCTAACTTGCAATATTCCGAGCCAGAAATCTAACTTACAATCCTGGTTAGAACCCGACCTGGCGGTTCGAATTGGCTGTTGGAAAAAAGTCCAGCATCTTATGCTACAATTATATCCAATATAAATATCGTAATAGTCGTCCCTTCCCTTCCGTTCCCTTCTTAACAGCTTGATGCCGGTTCAGAGCAATCTCACGTCGTGTCATCGTCTTCTCAGCTTTCCAATTAAGGGCTCCAACGCCTTTGGTAGCCATTCGGCAGCGTCGCCCTTGAAAACCCAACCATCAAAGTCCTTATCTTGCATGTCTGGTGTATCGGTGTTGAATATAGCGACTTTGCCGCCAGTCAGTGCTACCTGCTCAACATACCCTGCAGCAGGCCACACCGTGCCAGATGTACCCACGACTAGAATCAAGTCAACTTCGTTACTCATAATAAAGTCGTCGGCCTTGGACATGGCCATCAATGGTAACGGCTCGCCAAACCATACCACTCCTGGTCGCAGCAATCCAGTCCGACATGACGGGCATAGCGGTAGATCATTTATGTCGATGTTCGAACTGAGGTCAGGCTCGTCGCAGTTGGCAAGAGCCGGTGTCAAGGGGTCATCAAAATTGTTGTCCTGCTTGAAGGAGCACATGAACGACGTGCACCGCACAGTGAAGAGGTCCCCGTGGAGATGCAAAAGAGTTTCTGCCGGGTGGTTTGCACGCGCGCTCAGTCCGTCCACGTTCTGCGTCAGAGTCAACAAGGCACTTCCCTTGCGAGTTGCTAGCTCTGCCAATGCATAATGTCCATTATTGGGCTTTGCTCTCAAGGCAGCACGCCTTCTGTAGCTGTAAAACTGCCATACAAGCGCTGGATCGGCTTGAAATGCTTCAGGCGTAGCCAGCTCAGTCGCATCGTACCCCCTCCATAAACCGCCAGTGCCTCTAAAAGTGGGCAGGCCCGATGCTGCAGAGAGTCCTGCTCCAACTGAGTCAGCTCCTCCTGTGCGATAGATCTTGCCGTTCGAAGAAACTTACCCAATGCCAGAATCTTCCGCGATGAGCACAGATGCTGGTGGAACGAGGCAAGGTCAGTCGACATTGCGACCGATATCAACTGGAAAAAACAGTGGGTGGGCGCCAAGATCTGAAGTGATTCCGCCAAAACTCTTGTCCTATTACGACCAGCCTGGGTCTAGCCATCAAACTGCGACCAAGAAGTCCACTGGCCAAACAGCGATTCGACAACGGTGCGTTATTTTGTTCGAGGTTCGATTTATCTAATAATATTCACCTCCTAACATAGATCTCGTCAATTAGCTGCTTTTCCTCGTACAGTGTGTGATCTAATATGTGATCTGCTGTAGTGCATGCAGAGGTCTCCTATATGGCAGATAACAGCCCTTACCACTACTTCACCACTTTCACTTCACCCTCGCGAAGTCACTATGGCGACCCAGGAGACCGACTATGCGTTCTATGACGCGGTCAGACCAATACTGGATGGCATTTATAAGCTGAGAGATCCTGTAACAGGTCGCGATGTCTCCGAGATCTTCCATTCGCTGCCAGACCGCCGATTGACCCAGTACTATAAGGTGATCAAACGCCCTTACTCGCTGTATCGAATCAAGATGAATCTGGCCCAAAAGAAGTACCGCCATATATCTGAGTTCATTCGCGACGTGGCTCAAATCACATACAATGCACGCGTGTTCAACCGCAAGAAGAGTCCCATATATGAAGACGCAGTGACTATCGATAACTATCTGCAAGAGCAGCTGGCTATTCTGAGGCAGACTGGCCAGTTCAGTGACAAAGACCTGGAGTATCCGTATTTTGGAGATATCCCAGACCAGCCTGATGATGAGGAAGACTATGAATACGGAGCTGGTAGTGGTGGCGTTTCGGGAATGACGGACGGCACTCCAATCAAGGACGAGTACGACGACGACGACGACGAGGAAGAAGACGACGATGATGATGACGACGACGGCAGTGCACGACGCAGAAGTGGGCGGATTCTCGCGACCAGAAAAAAATTGCGTCGCAGCGTGATGCTGGGTCGCAGAAAGAAGCAGGAAGAGGAGGAAGAAGAGGCTCGCCAGACTGCCATCGTGGACGAAATGAAAAAGAGTAGGGGTCGTCCGCCAACTGTAGACAAGCCTCATGAGCACCGTATCAAGGCCATTCTACGCGCAGTACGGAGGGAACGTGATGATGATGGACGTAGCCTGGCTGGTCCATTCGAGAAGCTGCCAGACAACAAGCTGTACCCCAACTACTACGAGGAAATCCGCAACCCGATAGCTCTCGACACGATCAAAAAGAATATCAAGCGACGCAAGTATGGGTCTGTGGAGGAGTTTGTCAGTGACATGGATCTCATGTTTGAGAACGCCAAACGGTTCAATGAAGAGGGCTCGCTCATCTATGAGGACGCAGCTCACTTGCAGCAAGTGGTGAGTATGGTGGCCGAAGAGGAGCTCAAAAAGCCCGACTCGGTGTACCAGGACCCGGATTCCAACACCAAGACCTCTCGATTCCCACTGGACCAGATCGAGCACCGGGGCGAAGTATATCGAGTGGGTGACTGGGTGCATATCTCAAACCCGAACGACCCTGCAAAGCCGACCATTGGGCAAATTTTCAGGATGTGGCAGGCATCTGATGGCCAGAAATGGGTCAATGCATGCTGGTACTATCGTCCGGAGCAGACGGTTCACAAATACGATCGGCTGTTCTACGAGAACGAGGTGCTCAAGTCAGGCATGTACCAAGATCACTTGGTGGACGAGATCCTCGAAAAGTGTTTTGTAATGTTCATCACAAAGTACCAGCGTGGGCGTCCTTCAGGCATTGGTGACCGCAGCGTATATTGCTGTGAAAATAGGTACAATGAGAATGAGCGGACCTTTAACAGGATTCGCACTTGGAAAGCGTGTATTCCTGATGAGGTGCGGTCGGCAGACTACCCCATGGACCTATTTAGCAAGCCCCAGCTCCTTCGGCGAGTGGTGTCACCTATCAAGCATTTGCTTCCTGAAAACGCCAAAGACGATGATCCAGTTCCGTCACCTAAGATGGGTGTTCCCAATGCTCCGCCCATTATTGGAGCAGTGTATAAGCGGCCTATCGATCCCAATGATCCCCCCGAGCAGCCGACGCCTGATGTTGCTAGTGGCGATAGGGTGCTCGTAGGCCGAGGACGCCATGCGTCACCAAGTGCACTTTCCAACTCTGCCAGTCCCAGATACAGGGTGGACAAGCAGGCCCAGGACAGCCGAACACCACAGTTCGTCCACGGTGGCAGCAGAATGTCGTATGGTTCTGCTCCTGGCCCCAGTCCTGGGCCCTCTGGTGGAGCATCCAGGCCTGGTTCAGGCCCGCAGATGATGATGACCCCGCAGATGCCAGTTGTTCCGGGGTATGTTCCACCAATCCCACCCTCCACATTCACGCTGCCAGAAGGTATGCAGGCAGCACTCCCTACTAAACACTTGGGTGCAGTGATGCATTCGAAGGATGGGCAGATGATTTGGTTCTCGTCGGTTCCTACGTTTATAGCCCATAGGCATGTGCGGGACCCTATTGGTAAGGACTTTGTGTTTGGGCCTAAACGACATGGCGACGACTCGCGACAGAGTTATGGCAAGCGTGCTCGGGCCAAAGGATTTGGTCACAGCGCCAAGTACCTGGCGTGGAAGTTACGGCAGCAGCAGGAGGCCAAGTAGTGATGCTAAGTAATAGCTAGCAAAAATGAATAGTGTATTTATAGAGTGATGTCTGCAGTGTTATCAGAGAAAAGCTGTAGGTGAAGGAAAAGTCTGTGGCAGTCAAAATGCTGTGACGGACTGAGATAACTGAATTTTGGCGGTTGTAAAGCCAGTCCCCACGCCCAACTGTGCAGCTGCTGTTGAAGCGACGGAGAAGCGAGATTTTGCAGCACGCATGTTTGAAATTGCTCAACAGAGTGACTGCAATATTATAGCATGAAATGTTCAGGCAGACTATCTGTTTTTAAATAACAATATAAGCTAGTGTTTACCGATAATATAAAATATCGTAAAAAGGAAGTCAATCGGTAGAGAATCACGGGTAGTATGCACTAACGGATCATAAGTATCTCGAAGAACTTGTGAACCATACGAGCTGTAGAGTCCTTGAATTAGGCACTCAACAGGCAGAAAAAATAGTGTCCGAAATTAATTATTTAGCACTAGTAAATTGTGCATTTGCTGTAGTCCACACATGAAAACACTGTATCTAGATAACTAATGCAGCAGTAAACAGACCATTTGAGACTAGTACACGCGACAAATTAAAGGGCTCTCTGCATTTGGAAGCGACTCGGTATAAGTAGAAATACTGGAATAGTTCATACATTGAATAGCAGCGTGTAATAACTCAGAATCGAGTTTGAATTAAACGTTGCAAAAACAGAACGAGACAGCGAGAAGAGAAAAGAGGTGTATTTTGATTAACTCGGCAGCAATAACAGGAGTTTGGCGGAAATGACGACGCATACAGTAAATAAGCAGTGGTGCATTAGTACGGGAAAGAAGAATAACTTCTGCAACAGAAAGCATAGCTGTGCATTGGATGCCTAGTGCTGCGCAGTAGGAGGTTTTTTTTTTTATAACTCGCGAGCAGCAGCAGGCAGAAGTAAACAAACTATTTTGGACAACTTGTGCAAGAGAGTCTTTACAACAACAAGATCGTAGGTGGAGCCGCGTTTGTTTGTTTACAATGGTAGTAAACAAACTTTCTAAAATAGCCTGTGCAGTAGAATTGTGCTTAGATTAACTCAGAACACGCCTGCGTCACTTTCACAAACCGGTAGAAGACCGGCGACCATCGAGGTGCTCTGCCCGAATACAAATTACGGTTCACAGTGTTTGCGTATAGAGAAAACACCCCGTGTCTACGACACTCAGTAGCAAAAAAAAAAGCTTTATTCTAGATTTCAAATTTCGAAGTGGTATATTTTGATCAGAAAGATAGTTATTGTTAGTTTAAGCGTCGATGATTCCCCAGTACTGCTCGCAGTTGAATTCGCCAGGAGCCTCCCACAGGTTGTTGTAGGCGCTGAACAGGATCACGTCGTTGCCAATTGTGCTCTTGAGCGACGAGATAGCAGTCTCGAGGTTGGCAACAGAGGGGACAGCAACGCCGTTGTTGCTGCCCTGAGAAGGCCAGCCGGACTCACTGATGAGCACCGACTTGGAACCGCTGCAAGCCTCGTACACGCGCTGGATCTGCTCCAGAGCCCACTCGCCAGCCTGGCTGGCAGTCACAGTGCCGTCAAAGAACGCGTGCGCGTTGACAGCCATGTAGTCCGAGTACTGGCACAGCTCCGGGTTCTCAATCACGGCAATGAACGTGTCGACAGCGACCACGGGGCCAGTGTAGCCGTAGCCCTGCAGAATAGAGCGAGCCTGGCTCACGTAGGAACCCACCTGGGCAGGACTGGCCTCACCGTCGTTGACAAGCTCGTTGCCAATTGACACGGTGTGGACCTTAGCCCAGTCGCTGTTGATGCCCTGCTGCAGAGTAGCGAGGCCAGCGGCGATCTGGTCCATGTAGAAAATACCAGCAAACAGCTTCTGGTTGGGTCCAAGTGCTGAGTACACATTGGCCACCTGGTTGCAGTCGGTGCCGTAAATACGGATCACTTCGTAGCCAGAAAGAGCAGCGAGATCGGACGCGACCTGCGACGCGGTTTTGCAGTCGCCAGAGTCCGTGTAGGGGCTGTACGAAATACCTAGCGCGCCTCCAGAGCCGACACTGCTCGACGACGAAGATGAACCAGCCGACGAGGAAGCAGCAGCCGGGGCAGCAGCGGCAGGGCTCGATGTCTCAACAGCAGCAGACACAGTGGCGGCTGAGGGAGGAGGTCCCTGAGGAGCAGGCGCCGAGTAGACAGAATCGACACCAATGGCGCTTGCAACAGACTCGGTGACGAGCGCCTCTGCAGCAGAAACCACCGCGGTGGCTGCTGCAGTGTCGGCTGTTACGTACTGGGTCACAAAGTCGGTGACCTCGACCAGGTCAGGCTGAGGTTCACGCTTGTGGGCGTGGTGAGCGTGGAGAATCGGCTGGGCCACCACAGCAGCAGCGAGGGCAGCTGAAATAATAGAGTACTTCATAGTATCGCCGTAATGTCCGTCGATATTTTCAGTCGGGGCGGTTGGTAGTTATATGTCGGATTCCAGAGTGTTTAATTGGGACTCGAGACCAGCTCAGACCGCAAAAAAAGGAGGGTTGTAATTTACACTCAACTCAGTTGGTATATAAGAAAGGAACGAAATTGCAGTGCAGATGAGCTGGACACTGCTACACTTCCGAAATTGCGACGGGCAACGAGGGCCTAAATGAACGAGAAAACAAAAAAAACCGAGTGACTAGTAGGAAGTCAAGAAGTGACAGGTCAGGCGTTGGCGAAGAGAGGGGCCTGCCGATTTTTTAAGGAGTACCTCGCTGCCAATGCACCCACTTGCTTTTTCTCCGAGGAATGGATCCAGTTTGTAAACAACCGCCGTAGATCGCTTCCCCATTCGGTGACTGGGAATGTGCCAGCGGAGCCGTTGGGAGCAGTGCGATGCATGGGGCTCTAACCGTGCGCTCTGGGTCCCAAACGGGGCCCTGCAGTGTCGGATGCGTGCTCGGCAGCGACCTCGCTTACGTCGGACTCACGGCCTTTCCAGCATTCCCGGCATTCCTGTATGCTGGTTTTGGAGGTTCGAGCTGTAGCGTTGTCAAAACCGCGTCCGACGCGTCTGTCGTCTGTCCTCAATACGCGTCACATTGGGCCATCGCGACCGGGGGTTTCCAATTCAGCTCGTCCCTACCCATGATCCAGCACAGTGGACTCGCTCAGTGAGGCGCGATCGACTAGGTTTGGGGCTCCCGATGCATATGTGGCCCCCCTGATTGAGACGGCTCTGGTGAAAATCCAAATCGACTATACCCTGGTTTAGCGGTTAGGCGATGCTCTAGCGGTGGATTGGCGTTAGCTAGGCGCTCTTTTTAGCGGTAATCAAGAGCTGCAGTGGTGGTGAGTTTGCGGCTACCTCTGCTTTAGTCGGTGCTTGCTGTGCTGTGCCTGGATTTAGGTTGGTCTGGCTGCTAGTAGCGGCGATTCGTGGTGCTCGACAAGCCGTACTACGGAGGTTCGCAGGCGGTCCTACGCAGCCGTTCGGTGGGCTGAAACAGCCTATACCGGTGCGAACTGCGTCTCAGTCGTCCACTGCACATTAAGTGGGTCTGGACTGCAGCCCTACGTCAGAAAGCCGTCGCTGCACAGTTTCGTGGACTTCGCAGATGTTTACCATGTAAACGGTAATTAGCATGTACATGGTTTGACTGAGACAGATGATGATCGCCAAGTCAGTTCCACACTCGGCTTATTGGAAACCGCATACGGGCTCGAACAGCGATCTCCGCCCGTAAGTCAGACTAGCACAAAAACCAAAAGACAAAAGGAGAAATAAAACCCAATTACGCTTTGCTGTAACTGCTCATCTTTGACCTAACCAACGCCTCGGCACCAAGCACCCCGCAGTCTTTTATAATGTACCCCAGAGACGATGCGACCTCGGCCGAACACCGCGAGAAGCTGATCGTCAGCAAAACTACAAGAGGCAGCAGCAAGAGCAGCGAAGTGCAAATAACCATTAGTAGTACTAGTATACTACAACCAGAAAGAATAAAGGCCTTGTGCAGACTAATGGAAATTTTAATGTGATAGCTGCAATTGTGACTGCGGGGTCCTGGCCTAACTGCACAGCAATTGCTGCAGCGCGAGAAAGTCGTAAGATGTGCTGCCATGTGGCCTATATCTGCTCTCAATCTGACGACAACCGACTTGCACCTTCGTCGTGCTGTGGCAATCGGTACGAGTAGGGTCGAGACCTCTATATAAGATCAATTATATTTACAATATTCGAACAGCTACACAGAGAAACTTGCCGCATTAGCCAGCAGCTAGCGACAAAGCAATATGCCATATTAACAAGATGTATACAATAAATTCGACACCGTATCTGGACGCAATTGACGACATCTGACTACAACAGCGATGACTCTAGTTTCGCCAACAAGTTAGTAGTCCGTCACAATTGCACCATCACGACGAGTTCGGCAATTCAAACACCAGCATGGCAGAAAGCCGCTGTGACCGTAGCAACCAATAGATCACACCGATAAATGCACTATTATACGGTGCTACGACTGTTACCTACTAATGGTTGCTCGCAAGTAAGGTACCACAGACAGGCCTCTGCATTGAGAGCGCCTATTTGGGAACTGCCGATGATCCTCCGTATCAGGAAACTCCCAACGGAGATACCTGTCAAACCCGGATAAAATGTAGTACCAATTGACAGAGCTCTGGTCGACCTCTAAGACACAAAACAAACGACACAGCAATGCCAATTCAGTGTACTCTTCACTTGACCCGTCTAGTGTGCACTTCATATTCTGAGCTCGACAGGTAGGATGCAATTCATGCAGCATCATAAGTATGTCAACTTCACCCCTGGTGAGACTCAGTCAAAACCACTTCAGTATATAGTAAAAGCACACCAGCATGACAATGATGCCTCCGTAGAACACCCACTTGTCCTCTAATGCCCGGCGCTCGACAAGCCTGATCGTCTCGTTGGACACTCCCAGCGTGTTGGCCACGCTGTAGATGCGCTTCTGGGTGCCTCTGAGTATATCCTTCTGGTCGGCCAGATCGCCCAGCACGAGGCGACCCCTTTCGATGAACTCATCGATCTGATGCCCAGCACGTCCCAGCACGTCGTTTTCGCGCAGCAGGCCCCTTTCGCGCGAAATGCCCTCCGACGACATGGCTGCAACCGCCCCGTACGGGTTCTCGGGGGTCGACGACGACGAGGGCTGGCCAGCTCCGACATGGCGGCGACCCAGCAGCTCGGACCGATTCGAGCTGTGGACTGCGTCCTCGCGCTGCAGCTTGAGCTGCTTGAACTGGTCGCGAGCCTGCGCGATGTCGGCCCGGAACTTTTCGAGCCGCTCCTGGCCCAGCTCCTTTTTCTCCTTGATGATCTCGTTCGACACAGCGTTACTGTAGTCGTCGATAGTCCGGCTGAACGATGTTAGGGTCGCGGAGATTTGCCCTGGCACTGTTAGCAGGGGGCCTGAATCCACCAAAACCAGCAGGACTGGGGTACTTGACTTACCTTGAAGCGCCAGCGGTGACGAAGCGGGGTCTGCTGCGAACAATTCGAGGTCCTGCTGTAACGCACGGCCCTGCTTGACAGCATGGTTGTACAGCGAGTTCTACAGTTAGCTTTGTACACGATATGTTGCTGCTGCTGCTGCTGCTGTTGAATACCATTGATGTTGGCAAACCTCCACCGTGTCGTTGTTGCCACTTGAAGCGCGGCACGAGCCCCACGAGCCCCACGAGCCGCTGCTCAGACGGCTTCCGGAGCTGCTGCCTCCGAACTCTCTCGGTGAAATACTCGCTGAGTGCGTTTGGCAATCCACCAGTGACTTTTATAAGTAGGAGCATCTTGCACCGTTCGTTACGCATTGAAGAAATTTCCTGGAAGAAAAATGGTGAAGAAGGTGTTGCTGCTCGGGTCTGGATTCGTGGCGAAGCCCACTGCCGACATTCTGGCTGCTGACAAGTCTATTGAGCTAACGGTGGGCTGTCGAACGCTCGAGAAGGCCAAAGAGCTCGCTGGACCCCATGCAAAGGCCATTTCGGTCGATGTCCAGGATGAAAAGGCGCTCGACGAAGCTGTGTCCAACGCAGATCTCGTCATCTCACTGATTCCCTATATCTATCATGTTCAGGTTGTCAAGGCTGCTATCAAGCACAAGAAGCACGTTGTCACAACCTCGTATACGTCGCCGGCAATGCTCGAGCTTCAGGAGGAGGTCGAAAAGGCAGGAATCATAGTGTTCAATGAGATTGGTCTCGACCCGGGAATTGACCATCTCTATGCCATCAAGACTATTGACGAAGTCCACAGCAAGGGAGGCAAGATCACGTCGTTCCTGTCGTACTGCGGAGGACTGCCCGCTCCTGAGGACTCGGACAATCCGCTCGGCTACAAATTCTCGTGGTCATCCCGTGGAGTGCTACTGGCTCTTCGAAATGCCGCCAAGTATTGGAAGGGCGGCAAGATAGAGGAGGTCGCTGGAGAGGACCTCATGAACACGGCCGCTCCCTACTACATCTACCCCGGATTCGCTTTTGTGGCCTATCCCAACCGGGACTCCACTCCTTACAAGGAGCGTTACAACATTCCCGAGGCCAAGGATATCGTGAGAGGCACGCTGCGATACCAAGGATTCCCCGAGTTTGTCAAGGTGCTGGTCGACATCGGGTTTCTGAGCGAGGACAAGAAGGACTTCCTCGACGAGCCAATTGCCTGGAAGGATGCTTTGGCCAAGATCCTGGGATCCTCTTCGACTAACGAAAATGACCTCGTGTGGGCCATCAGTTCCAAGACAGAGTTCAAGTCCACTGCGGATAAGGAACGGATCCTGTCTGGGTTCAAGTGGCTCGGTCTGTTTTCCGATGCCGCTATAACTCCTCGCTCCAACCCGCTCGACACCCTGTGCGCTACGCTGGAGGAGAAGATGCAGTTTGAGGATGGCGAGCGGGACCTCGTCATGCTTCAGCACAAGTTTGGCATCGAGTGGGCTGATGGAAACACCGAGGTGCGGACGTCGACTCTTGTCGAGTACGGTGATCCCAATGGCTACTCTGCTATGGCCAAGCTTGTAGGAGTGCCGTGTGCAGTAGCAGTCCTCCAAGTTCTCAATGGCACAATCAAGACGCCTGGAATACATGCTCCTGTCACCCCAGAGTATGCCTTCCCACTTCTCGAGCAGTTGAAGAAGGACTATGGCATCGAGCTCAAGGAGAAAACTGTTGCTTAGGGTGCTGGCGCGAGACATATATATAAAAGAGAATAAATATTTGTAACTGATTTATGTTTGTGAATAACTTAACTGTGAAGTTATATATCATATATAAATAATAGCATATAAATGTAAAGATGCAAGCTTACCATTGCTCATCACTTATAGCTGTCATTATCACGTCTACTATAGCCATTTATCGACGACTCATTGTCGCCCTCGTCGTCGCTTTTGAGTGGTTCATCGTCATTTACCCGAGACTGCGGAGGTGATCCAGTCGTTCGAGCCGTAGAAGAGCCAGTCTCTAGAGAATCACCGTCAGAAGCCCTGTTACTTTCGTTTTCAGAACCTTTGCTACTACTGCTGTCAGAATCTCTACTATCATCGCTGTCAGAATCTCCACTACTATCGCTGGCACTGTCCAGAGGACTTTTTCGCGGTTCAAGCTTCTCCATGTCTTCGAGCACAATTCGCTTAGGCAATCGAGGAAGAGTAGTGTCACAGACCCTCACCTGGGTCAACAACGAGTCGACAAACTCGTCCATGTATGTCAAGGTCACTGTCGTGGTCGTACGCAATCGCAGCTTGCGATAGTCCAACAATAGAGGTTCTAGCAGCCGGTAGACCTCCTCAGGGCGGAAAAAGAGGCGGATGTAAAAAGCAGCCAGAGCGCGCAGGTACTTGAAATCAGGCTGGTTCAAATACTCGATAACGATTTCCCGCTCTGGCTGGAGCTGGATCATCTTGAATATCAGGCACAGAAACGGGCTCACTCGCTGGTTCGCGTAGTGGCCCCCAATGAACTGTAGCTCCACTGCACGGTCGCACAGCGTCGCAGCATCGAGCCCAAAACACTGCTCTTTCCAATACAAAGACTCGTAAATCCGTTCTCGAACAATTTTCTCGATCAGTGTCGCTGGATTGACGTCGTAGATCGTCTTTGCTCCCTGAACAATGCCTCTGTCTATGATATACTCCGACATTCTGGTGCACTATTGACAGCAGAATTACAGTTGCGAAACGATTATTGCTGGCACTTACGAGTGTACGATAAAAAAGTGGCACAAAACTATCGCAATCGCAGTATATCGTTCAATTTCCACCTGCTTGTTTTTGACTGGCTATAATATTTTCATTATTATCCCTTTTTTCGAGGAAATGTTAAATAGCGAAGTAAGCCCCATATGCGTACTGTCGAAGACACGCACGCATATATATATACACACGCTTACACGTTCGCAGCAGCACATACACTCTCTGCACACTAAACGGCGTATTATTCAAGCGTCGAGCACAACTTCCATGCCACTGTGAGTAATCATGCCCCAAGGATTCTGGTCCAAGATAAAGAACCAGTATGGAAATGCGTCGGCGGCGTTTTCGAATCTGTCTCTGTCGTCCAACGAAACAGATGGAGACACAGAGACCAGTACTGTTGTTCACAACGCCTTGGTACGCTACTATATGAATAAGGACGGCTATGTGCCTCAGTGGCTTGGGGTAGAGCAACCAGCTCCTTCAAATGGTAGCGGAAGTAACAAGGCTCTTTCGTCTGTCAGTGGTCTTGGGACTGGTCATGGATCGCATTCCCAGTCGTCATCGTCTCTACAGGACATTTACAGAAGAAGACAGGAAAGACAAGAGCAATTACAGCAACAGCATTCTGGGCACTCGGCTCCGCAGCCACTACTGCGGGCCCAGTCGTACGGGACAAGTGCTCCTCCTGGTACTTCTGATCACTCTGACAAGTATAGGAGCAAGCTGCGAACTCGCGGAAGAGCCAACTGGTAACACATTCGGACCCACTAATTCTAAGCCGTAGCTTGCACCACCAGTACTGCCACTATTAGGCTCAAACACAACTAAGTTCCCGCTCTCGAAGATGGCATTGGAATGAAACAAGGGCGAAATGTTACGAAAATAAATGAAGACCAGCGTTAGTCACATTGGATATACATGCATTGGCGGGTACTGTTACTATTTAATACACATTAATTTATGCGCGTGCGTAGTCCTTGAAACACTTTTCCAGGATATCTAGCCCCTTGTTAATGAGCTCATCGGGAATGTTGAGAGCAGGTATCAATCGGAGGGTGTTGGAACCGCAAGTGATTACTAGCAGTCCTTCGTCTGTGGCCTGTTTGATAATGGGAGCAGGATCCACCTTGAGTTGCAATCCAAGCAGCAATCCCTTGCCTCGCCATTCGGATACCAGGTCAGGGAACTGACTCTGAAACTCACTGAATCTGTCGGTGAAAATCTTTGATTTTTCAGCCACGCTGGCAAGTAAGTCTGGATTAGCGAGTCGAGATAGGACGTTACAAGCCACCCGAGCACCTAGTGGGTTGCCCCCATAAGTTGTTCCATGGTCACCAACCTTGAGAATGCTTTCCACTTTTTCAGTGACAATCGTAGCAGATACAGGGTATCCGTTACCTAGAGCCTTGGCCAGAGTCAGCATATCAGGGTGAGCTTCGTCAGGTAGATATCCGTGTGCCCATAGCTTTCCCGTACGACCAAGACCGCACTGGATCTCATCGTATATGAGTAGCGCACCGACCTCATTACAACGTCGACGCAATGCAACAAGGAACTCAGGATTACACACGTTGACGCCACCTTCTCCTTGAATCGGCTCGACGATCACTCCGCAAGTGTCAGCAGTCACTACGTTGGCTAGCGACTCGATGTCATTGATCTTTCCAGTGCGAAATCCGGGCACCATCGGTCCAAAGGGAGTCTGATATTTCACATTGGCAGTCGCGCTGAGCGCCCCAAAGGTCCTTCCATGAAAAGACTTTTCAAATGAAACAATGCTTGTTCGAGTGTTCGGTCGAGTGTTGCCCCATTTTCGGGCGAACTTGATGGCTGCCTCATTCGCTTCAGACCCACTGTTTGCTAGAAATACCCGACTTGCATCCTTCATGGCTCCTGATCGCCTCGTGGCTTCTATCAGCTGTTTCCCCAGCTTGAGGGTCCATTCATTATAATACAGATTCGAACTATGAGTCAACAGCGAACTCTGTTCTGCTAAAATCGACGATATCTCCGAATCAGAGTGACCAAGGCTTGTCACTGCAATTCCAGCTACAAAGTCCAAGTATTCTTTACCGTCAGAGTCCCATACCAGTGATCCTTTGGCCTTCGATAGTATAATATTAGGCCTCGAGTATGTGGTTACCGCGTAAGGACTAAGCTCCTCGATGACCTGATTCGTTGTTAGGCTAGAATATAGCCTCTTGGATTGTTTCGCGCTTTTCACTAGATTTCGAATCATTTCTAGTGATGGACGAATGGCTGTTGAAGTCCGGATTGAAAGAAAAAAAAGCACACCAGCCTTAGTGTGACCGCTGATAGCGCGTCTATCTAATTAGCTTATTGGACGCGGCTGACTGACTCATTCCCACTGGCTACAATTAGTCAGTGGGCATTGCTGATAGTTATTTTTCTACGTGTAGTGTGGCAACTAGGCAACCTCTGTTGACTGTCGTTTTGAAAAGCCTTGATATGTTTGATTCTATACGTTTTCACGTTTTGTCGGCTTGAACCCTTCGTTGGGCAACTGGGATGGATTACATTTTATTTGCACTTAATGATACTTTCCTAAAATGGGTTTATTCAGCCGTATATAATTTTATTGACGATCTTGAGAAATCCATGATCTATGCCTACCTTTCCTAAAACGAGTTTATTCAGCCGTGTTTCCCCTATTGGGTAATTGTCCTTCCTAAAATGTGGTGGTTTCATATTTCTGCCTAGTAAGTAAGAGTGCCTATGACCTATGCACGTCATTTGGGTGGCGTACTTCGTCCGCCGTCCGGGGTCCAGTGAGAATTAATTGTTCTATATAGGAATTTAATATTTTAAGGATGCAATGACTCGCAACGCAACAACAACCCGCGACGATCAAGGCGTAGCGGCGGTAAACGCTGCCAGAGAGTCCATATAGTCGCGCCAATACACAATCTTTCTATTTTCAAGTGTGATAATAGAACAGAACCGATTATCATAAGCCTTGTTAGAGCCAGGGCCGAAACCATGTACCTCGTATTCCAATATTATTACATTGGGATTGGTAGTTTCGTACTTCTTGAGGTTGTCAGCCGACTCGATGCGGAAACTGTAGTTTCCAAACCATTCCATATAAGCAGCTTTTCCTTCTATCTTCGTCGTGAACCCGGGAAATCGATAAAGGAACTCGAAAACAGCATTGTCATCGACAGCATCCCAAAAATGGCTGCCGTTGACTTTGCCATTCAATCCCTCCATGATGATCCTGTAGAAAGGCTCTGCTGCTTTTTTGAATGCCGGATGATTTCTGTTCATGTTGAACTTTAAGTGTGAAATAGGCCAACCGGCTCTTTTATATTCTGCAGAACTCACTGATTTTATATACGAGAGATAAAGTCTTGGCACTGGACTAATTATCTATAGAAGCTAACAAGGGATTCTGATGCGGAGACACGCTATTTGTAATTCTGTACATGCGGAGCTGCACAGCTCCAGACGCTCATTCAGCGGCCGACTGCACGAGAAACCCTTACCCCAATAGACAGAGCCATGAAATTTCACCTTAGGACTCAAGATCAGACCTTTCAGAAGATCTGTTCTAATAGAATAACGCGAAATCCAACGCCAATGCGTGCCACTCTTCAACGGTTGGTACGACAGCCTAAGCTACTGGCCAGCGAAGTTCTGAGCAGGGTTGATGCTCTTAAAGCAGCAGCTGCCGAAAGCTCGCAGCCAGTGGAGTCACCGTCGGTTTTTTATAACCAGCTTCCTTTCAGTTTACGGCGATTCTTTGAGAAATATCCACCACCACCGTTTGCAACATATGCAACACGACCGACAAGCACACATGCTCCAAATGCCAATCCGTTTTTGCCAAACAAGCATCCAGTAACTAAGGCATGGCACGACCCCAAGTACTCGTTGCGACGACAGAGCGACTTGTTCAAAGCAGCATATAGATACGGAGTGTCACATCTTCTCCCTCGGCTCGGCAATAACAAGAAGTTCTACGAGTATAAGGCTGCCGTCAAACCGCGAATGCGTGGTTCCACTCAGTTCAAGCTGAAGAAGGGCGAACGCATTGCTCCTCAGCGACAGCAAGAAGTGGACCAGGCAGTCGCCAAGGCCGACCAAGTCATTGCCAAGAGCAGGGGCTCTGGGTTCAAACGGCGGCTCGAGAAAAAGTCCCGTGCTGGACGCAGGTTTATATAGATGTCGGGAATTTGACCAGCATTTTGACACGCTGCTTCCTGACTGCCGCATGTATGTAAATATGAGAAAAGTGGGAACCGTAATAGCGCTCGTAGTAACGGCCTTGTTTTTGGCGTTCAACCTGTCAAAGTTCCGTGACGAGACAGAGGCTGATATCGTGACGCCCATAGTGTCGTCTAAAGTGTTCCTGGACGTTGAACAAGGGGGCAACAAACTGGGTCGCATTGTCATAGGGCTGTATGGGGATATTGTGCCAAAGACAGTTGAGAATTTCCGAGTGCTGGCCACTGGGGAGCAAGGATTTGGATATCAGGGCAGCGATTTCCACCGAATTGTACCGGGCTTCGTCGTACAGGGTGGCGACTTTATCAACCATGACGGTACTGGCAGCAAGTCTATATACGGTGAGCAGTTTGACGACGAGAACTTCATTTTGGGCCATACGCGGCCAGGAATGGTCGCAATGGCGAATTCTGGCAAAGACACCAATGGGTCTCAGTTTTACATCACTCTTGATGTGCTGAACGGGCTGGACGGAGGCTACGTGGTGTTTGGTGAGGTGCTGGAAGGATTCGACGTGGTGCAAGCCATTGCTGCGGTGCCTGTCAAAGATGAGCGGCCTGAGACGCCTGTAATAATAGTCGCGTCTGGTCAACTACCGGTCGACAAGTAATAGAGTTATCGCGGGACGATTTCTAGCGCGTGTTTTGGAACATATTTCGCGCAGTACTATATACTGACCACGAGGCACAACTGAACTGATACTCGGTTTCAGTCAATCAGGAACACAGATACAATCTATACACACAAGTCATGAACATTCTAAGAATATGCCACCTATGCTCTTGTATTTATATGACTTTCAATGTCAAGAGACGAACCAGATACTTCTCATCGAGTTCCCTTATCTGATTCCAGTCTATATACACAAGCGAAGAACTCAAAAAATGTACCATGCAGTCACTTATCTCTATGTGCTGACCTGATTAGAGAGCTTACCGACTGCTTTCTGCGATTTACAGCAGTTGCTACGGCACAGTCGCAAGATTAATAGTTCAGCCAATGGCTACCAATTCAACACATATCTTGCTACTCCGTCGAAGCAACTGCTGAGTAGGTTCATGCATGGTCTATTTTTTATCCTGGTCTATATACACAAAATGAGACACATTCTCAGAATGCACCCATCCATATACTCCCCTCTATTCTTTCCAATCAATCAAACAGACGTACCAGATGCTTCTTATTGACTTTGCCCATCTGATTCCGAGGAATATTGTCCACCACCAGCATGCGCTTGGGTAGTTTGTAGCGCGCCAAACCAGTGAGTTCTTTTCTGAGCCGATCAAGGCTGTAGTTCTGGTCGCGTCCACTCTTAGACAAAACTACTACTGCAGCTACTTCTTGTCCCCATTCTGGCGAATCCACTCCCACTACGGAACATTCGGAAATCTGCTCGAGTCCGAGCATCTCGCGCTCGATTTCCAGCGCTGAAAGCTTTTCACCACCAGACTTTATGATGTCCATGCTGGCCCGACCTAGAATCGAAATGTTTTGCGAATTGTCGACATTTACAATGTCGCCAGTCTTGAACCACTCACCGCTGAATGCTCCCTGAGTGGCCTCGGGCTTTCGCCAGTATTCTTTAAATACAACTGGACCCTTCATTTGCAGCTCGCCTGGTCTACCAACAGACGTGTCTGCGAAGGGTTTGTCACTTTGATAAATGACTTCGTGAGTGTCTGTATCTACTATTCGAGCTACTACTGACGGAACGGGACTGCCGACAGATCCATTGACTCGGAGACGGGGGTCTAGAGGCTGGGACAGAGTGATTCCAGTCTCGGTCATTCCATATCGCTCCAGCAGTGGGACTGCGCCTCTAGTCAACTCATGCCAGGAGTTGCGTAATGGTGCTGGTAGAGCTGCTGAACCGCACATAGCCAGCCCAATATTAGCAATACCAGCCTGAGCCTGAACGAGTTGTTCAGGCGCCAGAGACTTCAAGTGCGACACAATCCTGGTATATATAGTAGGGACTGACGTAAATGTAGTGATAGGGGTCAAGCTTGCATCCGTGACTCGACTGACAAACTTCTCAGGGGAAAATGGGAATAGAAACTCCACTGTCCCGCCAGCTAGTAAAGGCAGCGTCATCCCAATCACAAGTCCATGAACGTGATGCAACGGCAGGCTTTGAAGCATGACCGTAGAGCTATTGATATTCCACACTTGTGTCAGGGCATCAACTTGTGCCATATAAGTGGCAAGAGGAGTTACAACTCCTTTGGGATTGCCAGACGTCCCTGACGTGTATAGAATATACCCAGACAAGTTCGTAGACGAAGCTTGATATCCCATTGATTCTTCAACGGAGTTGACATCTTTTGCAGAATTGATTGCCTCTTCAAAAGTAGTTACTTTGCCAAGAGTAGCGACCTTGGAGGCGAATCTTTGAGGCGTGTAGATAACCTCTGCTTGCGAATCGGCCAATTGGTATTTGATCTCGTTCTCAGTGTGGCTTGTGCAGAGCGGGACTGCCAGCGTATTGGGACCAGTCACCGCTGCAAACAGAACAGAGACGAATTGGAAGCTGTTTTCCGCCATGATGGCCACTCGTCTGGCCCTTTTTGTGGTGCCCAGGATTTCGGTCCACTTCGTGATATCAGCGATCAGCTCCCCGTACGTATAACAATTGCCGGATTCCACATGGCGCACCGCAACTTTATCCTGAGGATAGCTTCTGAGCTTGTTTATAATAGGATGACCGGTACTATACGCTCTGAATAGCGGCACATTTCTAAATAGCCTACCTGTGAAAGCTTTCATGCTTGGGCCACAAATGGCAGATATAAAATAGAGAGTGCACATATGCAGGTCCCCAGAGGGTCACTGATCTCTGCATGCTACATGTTGAAGTAGGTGAGCTAGTGTATAGCTAGTACCAATGGGCAGAGAAGCGCATGCAGAAACTGTTCCAACAGGCGATGTGCTGTGTTTGGACTATCTTGTATGGGCTGCGACGGGGTTTTATCGAACTATAATGGACAAGAACGAGTTGTCGCCTAGCGACATCAGCACAGTCGTTGAGTTTGAAGTTGCAGTACAGGGTTATAGGCAGCTGGTTCCGCCTGCCAACTACGAGTGTGCACCTTTTTTAAACGCCAGATGGCCAGTATATTTGTTAATGTTGCGGACAGCGAAAGTCATGTGTGGAATTGAGCGTTGCGATATCCAGGAGCGGCAAGACGAACTGGAGCAGGTAGAGGGCTCAGCTGCGACAGACCGTCTAATAGGATATACCATCATGGATAACTTCGCACGATCAATTCCAGGACTGGCCAGCAATGATTTACACGATGAAGTATATGACGGTCACGATTACCCGCAAACACTGGGAAGGCTGATTGCGTTGGCTAAGGCGTGGTACGACATCAGGCACATCGTGTATCTAGCACCAGAGCAACCCCAGACGAGTCAGGTTATGAGCTCAATAATAACTGCTGCCTACCACATGGGTAAGCTGACGTATACGACGATTCATATTCTATTTGGCGTGTGCGATATCTACGACTCCAACGGTGCTACTATAGAGCTCCACAACCAAATCCAGCGCGAATTGCATTTGGACAGCCTGCCTCTGACAGTCGCAGTGTGTCAAGCATATGACTGCTTTAAGGACCAGCTGGACGTACCACAGATGGAGCAGCTGGACTCCACAGTTCACGAATACGTCTACGCAGAAAGTCTGTTGAGTGTTGTCAATGACAGCAGTTGACTGGAGTTGATAATGGCTGGTAAAAGAGTGAAGGTGGGCGGAGAGGTATGGGAGCTATTTGTCAATCCGGTCCTGCTACATTTGGCATATTGCATGCTGAGTTTTCGTTATGCTGAAGCTATCTTTGTCATTACTATACAATGGTCGTTCAAACGCCTCTGCCGCGTGCACGGCCTCGGCCACGGACACCACGAGCACGTCCTCGTCCGCGTCCTCGGTCCCTTGCTGGAGTGTTTTTTGGTCGTGGAGCATCATCTATTAGCAGTGTGTCGAGTGGCAGCGACTCTGGCAAAATATAAAAGCGAATGGTGTTTCCTCGGATGTTGATGTAGTCTAGAGTCACTGGATCCCGGCCCTTTATAGTCATTTTGACGCCTCGCAGTGTTGTGTTCATGTTTGGCGATACCGAAACTATGGTGCCCGACACCACCGTGCCTGGATGTCAGCGCATCGCATATACTGATCCCACTTACCATTTTTGAGCTCGATTTGCACCGACTCAGATGTGAGCTTCATCAGAAACCTGTGTTAGTCTACGTTTGGAGTCTATACACCAACCTACCTGACGAGCTTCATGGTGTAAAGGTGAAGTGACGATTTAGATCGTTCCTTCACCGCCCATACCCTTGAACAAATATACTAATACTCGATCAATGCTATACATACCCTTACAGCAGCGTACTTTATATAGCCCTTAACAGTTCACTTCTTGTTTTATACGCTTTGGGTGCAATTCTTTACACCAATCTTTCTGAGCTGACTGAAAATCAACCACAACAATGGTGACAGTGTATTTCAAGTCTCGAGGCAAAAAAATCGCGCGTCTCCCGGACTCTATTGATGTCAATTCGGCTACAACGGTTGCCGATATCCAGAAGCTGCTGTCGACTGCAACATCGCTTTCGGTGCACCGGCTGCGATTGACGGTACCAACCGTAGACGCCAAGCCGGAAGCGGGATCCAAGAAAAAGCCTGAGCTGGTACTGAAGCCAGACGAGGAAATTGGCGAATTTTTCGGCACTGAGGACTCCATTACGGTCAATGTCAAGGACCTAGGGCCCCAGATCGGCTGGACCACCGTATTTGTGATCGAATACTTCGGGCCCCTGCTGATCCACCCATTCTTCTACTTTTGCCAGTCATTTGTGTATGGCGAGAAGTTCGACCACACCCAGATACAGGCGCTGACGTTTGGGCTGGTCATTCTGCATTTCCTGAAACGAGAGTTCGAGACGCTGTTTGTGCATCGTTTCTCGCTGGCCACTATGCCGGCACGCAATATCTTCAAGAACTCGGCTCACTACTGGATCTTGTCGGGCGTGTTACTGGCGTATCCGTGCTATGCCCCGCCGTCGTTCCAGAACAAGTCGTTTGTGCATAAAATCATCTTTGGGTCTGACGTGGTTCCGCTGGGCCAGTTTGGCATTCTGGTGGTGTCGCTAGTGTGGATGTTTGCCGAGCTTGGCAACTTCTACGCGCATGTCGCATTGGCGAACCTGCGGCCTGTCGGAACTACAATTCGCAGTATTCCCCACGGAGCGGCATTCGAGTACGTGTCATGTCCCAACTATCTGTTTGAGACCATCGCGTGGCTTGCCGTTGTCATTTTGACACAGAACTGGTCGGCTGTAGTGTTTCTGACCGTGTCATACTTTCAAATGCAAGCATGGGCCCTCAAAAAACATCGACGCTACAAGCAGGAGTTTAAAGACTACCCGGCAGATCGCAAGGCCATCATACCATTTGTTCTCTAAACGCCATATTCTGCTGCTGATGGAATCTACGTCAGCTGATGGGCAATTAAAAATATAAAAACAACTGAAATACTCAAAGCCATCCTATGCAATCTATGCAGGGATCAATCATTACTATGGAAGGGTCAGTGAAATTCATCACAGAATTTGCCAGAATAATAACTACAAAATTAAAAAAAAAGTTTTTTTTGACTATTTATGTGTTGATAGATTTAGTTTGCGTAAATGACTGTGCTAGAACAAATCTGAGTGTTGCAGTTGTTGTGTTGCAACTACTGTGTCCACGCCTTCTTACCGTAGTCCTCCAAGGTTTCCCACTTCCAAAGGCCAGGATTAACCCAGCTATTGTCAGAGTCTGACGACAAGTCGGAAGCAGCGGGGTAATTGACGACAACAGCCTTGAGAACGTCTAGGAATCCTGCACCCTTAGCGCCAGGACCGTCGGTCAGGAACGAGTTGGCATTGGCAGCCACTTCTTCTTTCGTAACAGGGTTGTGCACCAACGTCTTGCCGGTGATTTTTGAGTACAGATCAGCCACATCTTTGAGGGTCACTCGGTCTCCGTACACCTTGACCTCCTCAGGAATCTTTTCGAGGGGCTGGGTGAGCACCGATGCGACGGACCGTCCGATGTCAGCAAGGGACGTCAGAGTAACCGCGTCGGAACCGTCGCCTGGATACGAAGCCACACCCTCTGTTGGATCCACGAACAGCACTGTGACGGCTTTGGAAGCGATAAAGTCTAAGAAAAAATTGGTGTAGAACCGCACAATCTTGAGCCCGACTTTCTTTGCGTATTCACCCTGAACGAGCTTGTCATTCCACACGCCCTGTAACTTGCCCGCATTCTCGTACCGGGTGCCGTAGTCGGATGTCGAGAACAATTTGACGCCAGCAGCCTTTGCTGCGTCGACTACGGTGTTGTCCTTCAGAGCGCTAGCATTTCGAGTGTCGAGAACATAATCGACTCCTGCGAAGGCCTTCTCATACCCAGCAGCATCCGTCGCCTCCACCAGCACTGTGTCCGGCAAGGCAGTCGCCTTGGAAGCGTCCCTTGTCACCAGTTTGACGGGCAGAGTGAAGTGGTCCTTGAACAGCGGACTTGTGATGGCGGCAACGATATGTTTGGCGATCAGGCCATTCACGCCCACAATTGCTACAACTGGCTTCGTCATCTCGATTGTAAATTTAAAAACTCAATTGAATGAATTGAATTGGTGAGTCCATATGAAGTACTATCTATATATATATATATATATATAGATAGATATACAAGGGCTATGTACACTGATTGATAATCAGATGAGAGATATTACCAAATAGGGTCATGTCTTGCGTGCGAGAGAGGTGGCCGATCCGACATTCGGAACCATCGCTTAGCTAATGGGCAGCGAGATGACGAATAATACATCGTTTTATAAAACATCTTCGTTATCGGATCGCATTAGAACATGTCATGTGTCAACTTCTCGGCTGAATTTATATTAATAGTGTTGTTTATACGTTATATAATCCGGAACACCCGTTTTCATCCACTTCCCTAGAACATTCTGTTAAAATTGTTAATTCTTTAGGCGCAAACCGGAAGTGGGAACATAAGAGTGACAATGTAAGACTATACTAAGCATGACATAATTATGACATGAATGACCAAAATAAAAAGATCAGCATGTCAATGCTGACACTGGAGTACTGCGGCGATTGATATGGAATATCGAACCTCCTGCAGTGCGATAACGCTAAGGAGAGAACCAGACGTATGCTGCGTGTTATAGTATAATATAATGACTACAACGTAATATAACGAACAGCAGATATCAGCAAGTAGAACCGTTCTATTAATGACTACATGACAATGAAAAACCGCCATCGCTCATAACGGCGGCAGCAGGAAACTCGAGACCTCGAGAATGCCGTCCAAAGTATCGATATCGGAGAAATAGAACCCTGACATTACCACCATGTAGGCGAGAATTAGAATCGAGCCCTTAAAGTAGTTGCTCTTGCCTTCTGCGTAAATATAGGAGAATAGAAACACACAGAAAACTACCACCCACAGGTCCCAACGAGGGAACACCAGCGTGAAAACATAGTGGTGAATCGGTCCCACCAGCCCACGCTGCTTGACAATGGAGTAGAGCACGAGGGCCGGGATTTGGAGCAGAAACACTTGCAGTGCATACGCCGACCCGATTTCCATGCTCAATGCGATATTTCCGTGGATAGCAAACGAGATGGCATTGAGAAACTCGGTGGTGTTGGGAACCAGTGCGAAAACCGTCATACCGAGAAACTTCTCCGAGATGGAGAAGTTCTGCAGCACCACGTCTACAGTGTCGACCAGTATCTCAGCTATCACTGCGTACAGCACAGTGGCTCCCAGAAGTATCACCGCACTCTTAAGACGGCCCCAGTTAGGCGCATCGTGGCCTCCGTCCTCATGCTCCTGGTCTTCCTTATGTTCTTGGGGCACCGGTTGCTGCGGCAGGGCTACTTGCTTCGTCAATGACCTTCTGACAGTGCTGTTTGCCGAGGCGTCTACAAACACAGGCGGAGCTGTACCCCCTGGAGGCAGTGGCTGGTTTGGCGCAATATGAAGCGCGCCAGAATGCAAGATTGGGTGCTCAGACGCGGTGGGCGTGTTCCAAATCATGGCAGCGTGGGTCCTGAGGGTGAACCACGAGCCGATCAAGTAGGCCACCGCCAGCAGCACCACACAGGTGATGCTGAACGGCTGGATGACATTGAGGTAGAAAAAGTTCTCCACCAGCGGAAGCTGCTCAAAGTGGCATTTTCGGCAGGTCGGTGCAGTCTGGCCCGGCTGGATTTCGCATGGAAGACACGAGATCTCGTAGGGACCATATATCTGGTAAAATACTGTAGGCGCAAACGCACCAATGACTGCAAACACGAGCATCGTCGAGCTGACACCAGCAGACCGCGGGTTGTAGCGCTGTGTCTTTCTCTTGATGGCTCCTGCGCACATGGACATGCCTGGCAATAGCAGTATGCCGGCTAGGATGCTGCCGATGATACTGCCCTCTACGAGGTCGCCTTTCCCCTGTGACAGCGCGACCGAGTACAAATAGACTTCTACGATAGTCGAGAAGAACGCGTTGATTGCCGCGCCCATCCCCATGGACGACTGGGCCGAGATAGACGCCACTGCCTGGCCGATAAAGTAGGCAAGCGGAATCACTGACAGTATACTCAGCGAGAACACAAACGCAGCGCTTGTGATCACATTGTCGAGATGCAGCGTCAGGTCCAGCACGTAGTAGTCAAAGATGGCAAACAGCACCGGTATCATCAGGTTAATGATGATGATGTTAGTACCGTCGATGGTGTACTTATAGTAGTTCCAACCCCACGCACGGTACGTACACAAAATGATGGAGCTGCGCTTGTCGTGCTGCGAGCGGAACACGCTGTCGGGTCGGAATGACAATGCAAGAGGATGGCGATGCACATGCGGGATGAGGATGGAGATGACGCGCGCCATGGGAATCGTGAACACGCCCAGCCAACAAAGAATGGAGATCACATACAGTACTGGCGAAATCACTAGATGGAACCACAGGAAGAATACCACTCTGCCAATGTTCCACTCGCCACGTCCAAAAAGGCGGCGCTTTCGCCTCGCTTCCGAACCTGGCGACCGCAGCAGGGGCTCCGACTCATCGGCATCGTTGTCATCGTCGTCGCCGTTGCCTTCCTGGATTTGCACGGCCGGCGATATCTCTGCTGGCGACCGGAGGCTGTGGGCATCCTGCTGCTGGAGCCGCTGCTGGAGCTGTTGATGCAGTTGTTGTTGTTGCCGTTGCTGTTGTAGTTGTTGTAGTTGTTGTTGTTGTAGACGTTGCTGAGGCTGTTGAGGTGGCTGCTGCTGCTGCTGCTGTTGTTGTTGTTGTTGTTGTTGTTGTTGTTGCTGCTGCTGCTGCTGAAACTGCCGCTGCAGCTGTTGGAATTCTTGGAACTGTTGTTGTTGGTTTTGTTCTTGCTGCTGTTGATGCAGTTGTAGTTCCTCCTGCTGCTGCTGTTCCTGCTGCTGCTGCTGCTGCTGTTCATGTTCAAGGTGCTGCTGCTCCTGGAAGCCAGTGGGCGGTCCGAAGAACAGGCGTCCGTACTCAATGTCGCCCGCCTGCCATTGTTGGTACTCGGCAACCGTTCGTCCCTCGCCCTCGTCCTCGTCCAGGTAGTTCTCGTCCTGGATCAGCTCCACGTAGTAACCAAATGGCGACAGCAGATACTTGCCAATGTTGAATAGAGCTCGTCCGTACTGGGCAGAACTACTGCTCCAGAACAGCGCGAAGCACGACGCAGATGCAACAGTGCACAGCGCAAACAACAGCACGCCAAATAGCAGCGTCCATAGCCGGTTGCCTAACACGACGCCCCAGCTGATAACCCTGCCAGGCGTCGAGTGGATGTCACCCTCGGCAATGCGCTGTACCGATCGGATCTTCTTGTACACCGCAGGCTTCCAGATGCGGATACCAAACGGATGGGTTGTGTTAATTGCATCCTGGCGCTCTCGCAGCGTGAACGTCTCGTTGCTGGCGATGCTGGCGCCGTCACCGTCCTGGTCGCCAAGCTCGTCATTTGCGGTCTCACCGTCGTCCTCGTCGCGTCGGAACCCCTCACGAAGCTCGCGTGCCGCCTCCGTGGTGTCGCCGCCCTCGTCGTCGTCCGCGAGCAGGTCGGCAATGAGCTCACTCTTGCGGTGACGCAGCGTGGCATGCTGAGAGTGTGGGTCATGTCCTGTCGACACAGCAGCTCCAGCGTGCGGGGGTTGGTCGCCTGGCGGACCAATGCTCATAGGCGGCGGGTCTCGCACGGTGCGTCGGAACCGATCAGGAACAGCATCTGAATAGCCTTCATCGTAGCCTCGTTGAAGGTCCTCCTCGACCTCGTGCTCATCGTCGTCAGTGCTGTATTTGAGACGACGGACCGACGACCCGCTCACCGACGGTCTCCACCGCAGCTGGGGCCGCTGCTGGACACCTGGCGGTACCTGGGCACCTGACTGGGCTCCTTGAGAGCCCTGGGGAGCCAGCGAAGGACTGTTGGTCCTGGACGGCTGCTCATAGGGCCCGACTCGTGGCGACAAAGGCGAGTTGTTTGACGATTGCAATCGCGACAGCCGCGACCCGGTAGTGGCACTTGCAATGTCCCTCTCGGGGTCTGGTTCACCAGCCATCAGAGGTACAATCGGGCTCGAAGTTTATGAAATTGAGTTTGACAGCAGGTGTGTAACCTTGTGTGGGGCACTTCTTGGGTCGCTGGTTAGATTAGCAGCCTGCACAGCACGTGGAAAGAATCCCGAGCAGAATCCCGATATCGGTGGACTGTACAACGGTAGTACATATAGTGGCGGCCAGCAATTGGTCTGCTGGTGATAGAAGGACTTGCTGAACAACCAAAAAAACACGTTTTGCCGCTGTTGTGATACAGTCAGTAGAAGCAATGGCGTTTAGGGGTCATGTCAACTAGCGATCAGCGCCTGCTTAAGTAAGCACATTCCGCACGCGTGCGAGGCGGAAATATTCCACACCAATATTCTCCGATTAGGATCAGAAGACTATTGTGGACGTATCGAAATTGTGTTATGTTGGCATATTTCGACCAAGAACGTATTTCTGGTTCAGTTGGTTGCTGGTAATCCCTGTTGAAAAATAGATGGGCAGGGGAGGCACACACGCAGGAGCAGATCAACAACGTGTTGCGACTGCGGACATAATCGACTATCAAACTGACACATATATATATATATATATATATATATATATATATAGGAAGGTCGTCTTAAATTATGACCTCCCATATTTGAAACTTAATTTGAACACCATTCACAATGACAGAAGAGACTATTGATTTTTATATAGCGTGGACTGTGAGTGACAGCTCCGCTTTACGCTTACGCTTATCGTGCCGTGCATACACAGTCTTTCCTATCTTGCACCTAAGTACCCACCCTGCATTTAGAATATCATACGTAGTATTCAGTATTCAAAACTTGTAAAAGAGTCCTCATTATCTACATTCTTGATACTGCTCGAAATACGGCTTTATACTATAAGTAGCGATGTGGCATATCTCGCGGTTCCATCGTGCTGTGGCAGCCGCTACGCAGTTGAAGTCTGGATTCTGGAATTGCACTCGTCAGAAATTGGTGATTGATATATCTTTCATTGTCGCGCTGCACACATTATTAGGCCTTCCGTAGACTGTCTAGCAACACGAGTGCGCAGTAGTTGCTGCAGCGCACCGGAGTCACAGACAAGTGAAATGGACTCATGGCAGTTGAAGTCTTGATTCTGGCAGCCACGCTCGCCAGAGATTTGAGCTCTATTTTTTATACTTGCGGTTCCCTTCATACAACGCAGCGATCTAGATGGCAGCGTACAATGCTGCAGTGTGCCTGGCGATCCTCTACACCGTGTCATCCAATGACTTCATCTTTTCCAAACTCCATCAAATAAAAAGTTCCCCAGGAGCCCCTGCCTTGATCGCTGCTGAGATCCCTGGATGACGCTCGGTACTGCTTTAAATTGTCCAGTGCTCGCGTATGCAGCGCCAGTGCCAATGCTCAATTACCTCACTAGCAGCCGTTCCAAAACACCGCCCAAACTCTGCAGGCGATGGCGTCGAACAGATGCCAAAGTAAAGACCGAACTGGTAATCAGATTTATAGAAAAAACACGACTGTATCCTCACGAAGACCTCGACTTGCGCGTGAAACTGCCAAGCCAGCAGCAGAGATGGTCAACTTGATGTGCACAGCAGATCCAATCTTGCCGCATCTGGGTCGTCACCATTTTCCTAAAATAGACTAGTGTTTTGAACATAACTGCCAAATCTGGCTATAGAAACTTACCGTTGTATTTTATCTGGTATACTGCTGTAGAGCACAAGCGTGTTTGGCAGGTCTATTTTCACCGGGCACAGGTCGATTCTAGCCGAACAGTTGAAAAGCTGATAGCAGCACAGCCAGCACACCCCACGTTGCTGTTTCGAAGTACTTTACTCCGAGCTCGTCGTATTGCACGCTCAATATGCGCTGGACTTGGCTGCTGCTGGCAGCAGGTGCGAATGGTAAGTCGACTACTGTGTGAAATATGCAATGAGCAGCGAATGGCCAAAGCATCAACGTGTTTGGCGTGCTCTTACGCAGTCGTCAAGAAAACGCTAACGCAGCCGCTATTGACAGGACCACTCTCACGGTGACGCCCGTCACGACCTTCCCGCCTGCCTCGACGACCTGGGTATACGTGACCACCACGATTGCGGGTGCGGTCCAGGTGGAGTCAGTGGCATACTCGCAGTCGTTCGTTTCCATGTACTCGACCGTCCAGACGCCACTATCAGGGTCCATTGGGCTCGGGAAATGGTCTGCCTCGGGCACGGTAGGCGAAGTCAGACCCTTGCTGTTCGTTACGGCGCCAACGTCGTCCTGAGATGACTCTATTTAAAAGTCTTAGAGCTTGTCTCACTGCATCAGACGCATAGGGAGCGTCAACAAGAGCGCGCTGGCGTTCAGACCTACTAGGGTGCTTAACAGGACCGCGCGAGAAGCATTTGGGAAACGTGCTGAGCAGCAAGACCTGGAGAAGCGCAGTATATTTGAAAAATATTTCGCATCACCGGGCAGCATATTGGATGTCGACAAAACTGCGAAATTACCGTGCTGTGCTCTGTCCTTAGCATTTAGAGCTAGAGAGACCGACAGTATGTACAGTTCCATCTACGATCCAAAGCTTATGTGTACTTAAATACACCTTCCAATTACATGGTCCACATTTTTTGCTGCAATCGATCTACTCAGCCAGTCTACTCAGAAGGTCTATTCAGGTCAGTCTACTGATGTCAGATACTCATATACTCGCTAAGTTTACTCTCAGTTTACTCTCTCAGTTTTACTCTCTCAGTTTACTCTCTCAGTATCCTCTCTCAGTTTAGTCACTCAGTGTGCTTAGTCAATCTTCAGTCGGTCTTATATTGTCCTTTACGAATATAAAGTAATCTGGCGCAATGCTGCAAGACTACGTAAAGGCAGTCCACTCTACCTACTGTAGTTCTAGCTTAGAGTCCACACTTCGACTGCGCAGCAGTTGCCACAGCATGACGGAGTCGCAATCCAGCAACATTTCTAGCATTTCCAATATATTATCCAGCGACTGTCGTGCTGGAGCATCGCACAGTCAGTCCAGTCAGTCAGTCAGTCTACCGAATCTGCCTACTGAGACAGTCTACTTGCTTACTCTATTCGGTTATTCTACTCAGACGTCTCTCCAGTTCAGCCAGCCCAACTCAGTTTTCTCAATTCAGTCCACTCGAGTCAGTCTACTCGAGTCAGTCTAGCTCGAACCAGCCTGCTCGTGATTGTCTACTCAGTCTTCTCAGTCTCAGACTCTTAGCCAAGCCTGCTCAGTCTACTCAATCCTTACTACACCTCGTCATCTAATAATTTATAGATCATAACGCATACACGCAACCAAATTACTTACAGGGGCTGCCCAATGTGATGTTTGTGCAATCTTTCGTCGTGCTCTCTTTCGTCGTGCTCTCTTTCGTCGTGCTCTCTTTCGTCGTGCTCTTTCGTCGTGTCGTCATTGTCGGGCCCTGCCCACTCACAGCGTCACCTTGGACCGGCCCTTGCCAGAGTCGTGGGCTGAGAACTCAATCTCCTCCCGGTGCTCCAGCCCCAGCAGCGACTTGAACTTGAGGCCCACGGCCCGTACATGTTCTTGCGACGTGCTTTTGGTCCACAGGTTGACCTTGATACCGGCGCGCCGAATACTGATGAAGGCGCCGTTCACCTGCTCATTGTCAAATCCCTCATTGTCCAGAGTGCCGCCAATCATACCTAGCAGCACCTTGAGCCACGCCTCATCCACTGCTGACGACTTGCGGTTCTGCTTGTACTGGAACGTCCATTTGCCGCCACTTGTGTTGTGCTTGTCCTCCCACTCAGGACGAATGCCCTCCTTGAAAAACGAGTAGTCGGCCTTCATAGGCAGCTCCGACACTTTGGGGATCGTGTTGTAGGCACCCCAGAACTCCTCCACCGTCGACACCGTCACCACCTTCTTGAGCAGCTCATGCCAGGGCTCCTTGCCTGTCACTGGCGGTTTGGTATACCACAGTGTCCACTTGTAGGTGAGCGGGTGCACCACGCTGAAGTCCTCTACCGATTTGAACACCGTGTTGCTCACAGAGTCGTCGACGGGGTCCTCGAGAGGCTCCGACACCCCGTTAGTCCCGTTCTTTTCACCATCCTCCAGCTTTAGGTCTTCGACCTTGTCAGCCACGACGTCAACTGTCGACCCTGCTAATGGCACTTCTACTTCCGACATAGTCTGCAGTTTGCAAAAAGCTCGATTGTGTGATCTGGCTGCCGCTGGTTATGGCCCTTGATCAAAGTCACTATGTGTGGAAGGAAAAGAATAATGTTTGCTTGGCCCGTACCTGTGAGTACGCCCGGGTAACAACACATACTCTGCAATGCAACAACCAGCGTGCGGGGGTGTTGTCACGATTAGTCTGTTCTAGTTATACAACAGGCGAGTCGCATTCGCAGATACATCTGAGAATGCATTGTATACCTACTAGGAGTGTCCTTATATGTTTTCTACATCTGGAACATTCTACTGACGGTACCTCTCGACAGACATGCTGCCAACACCGACCCCAACCCACCACAACTGACATTTGACGTGTCGATCGAAACGCTAAAGCTTTAGCAGCATAAGTTTTTGAACACAACATTCTGCATCTTCAAGAAAGCCCTACAGATGTTGACAGTGCACCAACCTATTGGACTAATCAGAGATATCAATATTTGATCTTATGAGTGAAGTCAGCGAGTTCGAAGTGCAGCAGCATCTTCGCTTACCCATCAGCCGTGCGAGATACCTGCAGCTCCCAGTTGTCAATATTCATTTTTGTTTAGTATTGCATTGACACGAGCCATTCAAAAAAAAGTAAATTTAGATAGTTAATATGGCATCGAAATGCGAAAGCATTGAAATCAGAAAGTATGAGATTTACAGCCTGCTGTGTGTTGCATCGTAGAGTCACAATCCCACTTACTGGCTTTCCAACGTTAAATTCTCATGCGGCTAGAACGACGACTGCAGTCGTCTGGATCCTGATTGTCGCCGTGAGCTTCATAACGCAGAATATAATAATACAATAACAACGGTACCGCGCCATGGGTAGTTCCCTGAGTAGGCCTATCAGGGCGTTCGTGGCCGCAATACCTGTGATATGCTCGCTGGTGGTCCTCGGAGTGTATAAGTTTCAGAAATCCTTAATTTACCCCAGCGGGTTCCCTGAAGGGAGCCGGACCGTTGTGGACACTCCGGACTCTTTCTGCATTCCTTTTGATGACGTCCGCATCGACACCAAAGATGGTGAAAAGCTCCAGGCGTACGTAATGCTTCACAAGCAGTCAGATCCCAACTACATCCCGAAAACAATTCTTATGCTGAATCCGAATGCTGGAAACATCGGTCACAGTCTCCCGTTGGCAGACATTTTCTACCGGCAAATGAACTACAACGTGGTGATGTTCTCATATCGGGGATATGGTTTGTCAACAGGAGCTCCTTCCGAGTCTGGGATTAAGATTGACTGCGAAGCAGTTGCCGATTACTTATACAATCACAAGCTGGTTTCCAATACATCGCTTATCCTCTACGGAAGGAGTCTCGGAGGTGCAGTAGGACTATACTTCAGCAGTCTACCAAAGGGTTCTCAACTGGTGAAGGGGATTATTCTTGAAAACACCTTTTTGTCAATTGTCAAACTGGTACCCAATGTATTTCCGTTTCTTGGGCCCCTAGCCTTCCTGTGCACCGAGAAGTGGTATTCGGAGCACATTATAAATACTCTACCATCTGAACTACCAATACTGTTTCTTAGTGGCCTCCGTGATGAGTTGGTTCCTCCTGAGCACATGAGGCAACTCTACGAGTTGTGTTCGTCCAGTACAAAAGCAATGATCACTTACGAAAAGGGGACCCACAACGATACTATATTACAGGAGAACTTCTGGACTGACATATATGATTTTTGCCGGAGATCGATAGAACCTATTGAGGCGAAGTAGATAGTCCATTCTCAAGGATAGCTTGTGTTGTAGAAATGTCCAGCTACGATTACCAGTTTAACGATTGCCAAGCAGCCTAAGTGTCGGGTTACTAGCTTCCTAGAATAGATCTGTTCCTTCTCTATGAGAGTAACAAAAAGAGTTCTCAGAGTCCACGTCCCAACTGCACAGTAGTTTCCACAGCGCTCCAGAGCTGCAAGGCCATATTCTGTTATTCATGTCTGTTTTCCTTCTATATCTAACATAACACCTCTATACATGCTCAGATTTGATCGTACTGTAAGACCTGACATCTCTCATATAGCCAGTCTGCTACAGCGACAAGGAACATAAATAATTTGAAATAAATACATTGAGTATGCAACTAATTTATTATTTTAAACCATGGTGCGTTGGCTAAATTGCTGGGGGTACCTTTTCTTGCTAAGCTCCCTGGGCAGCAAGCACAGCATCCATGGAAATACCGGACCGTTCACACATGGACCTAAACGCACCACCCTCTTTTGCCATGAGGTCCACGGGCGGTCCGAACTCCGCTACTTCACCTGCCTCAAGCACCAAGATCTTATCATATCCTAAAATGGTGTTAAGTCGATGTGCAATGCAAAGAATTGTGCAGTGGCTGAACTCGTTCACAATAGTGGTCTGAATACGATGATCGGTCTGGAAGTCAACGCTGGAAGTCGCCTCGTCGAGGATGAGAATCTGGCTCTTACGGACCAAGGCTCTAGCAAGCGCCAGCAACTGGCGTTCTCCCAGGCTGAAATTGGTGCCATCATCATCGACAACCGTATCCAAGTGGAACTTAACGCTGTCTGAACCCAAAGATCCATCCTTCAAACGACGAACATCGTCCGACTCCACTAGCCAGCTTCGTCTCAAAGCATCCCAGAGCTCGACATCCGTGCATAGACCGAAAGGATCAATATTCGATCGGATTGTTCCCTGGAACAGAACAGGATCCTGAGGAATAATTGACAGCTTCATTCGCAGCTCATTCAGTCCGAGCTTTGAAATATCTATTCCATCAATCTCAATTGTGCCTGACGTCATTTCAGAAATCCGGTAAAGTGCCACCATAATGCTGCTCTTACCAGCACCTGTACGTCCGCAAATGCCAATCTTTTCACCGCCCTTGATAGATAAATTGATGTTTTTGAGGACTGGAGGAAGACCTGGCTGATAAGACATAGTCATGTCCTTGAATTCAATGGCACCAGAGGATGGCCATTCCTTTGGAGGCTTTGTCGCCTCAATGTGAAACGGCGCTTCCTGTGGAAGCTCGTACGAGTAATGGTACATACGCTCGACAGAATTCATGTCGTTTTCGACAGAGGCCATCTGTCGTACAATCATCGACATCATCTGGACAGTCTGTAACAACGACGACAATACGAGACCGACAGATGAGGGACTAATATGAAATGAGCCAGTTACACATAACATGGTCGCAACAAAAGTCAAACAGGCCCCAACTGCATCCAGACGAAGTGCCAACCATCTCTGGTTGACAATAGTCAGGTAATATGGAGCGTTCATCTTATCAATGGAAGCTTCGTTCTTCTTGATGAACCGCGGTTGATCATTATAGGCCTTAATTGTTACACTTCCAGTGATAGTCTCGGAAAAGTGGCTGAACATGACAGACCGACCCAGAGACTCCATTCTCTTGATTTCTCGGGCAGATGCACGATAGAACTTAGCAGCTGCGAAAAAGAAAAACAGTAGACTAACAAGAGCAATTGCAAACCACGGAAGAAATATAATAACCAAAATAAAGGCACCTGCCACACTGGCAACTGACATAAGCAACAAACGGGTTTGATCAGACAGCTCATTGTCAACAGTATCAGAGTCCTTAGCAAATCGGTTCAAAATACGACCCAGCGGCGAAGTGTCAAAAAACGACATCGGAGCATGCAATACTCTGTCGATTGCAGTGACATGCAGTTTCAGACTTGTCAGATTGACAATATGAGTGATCAAGAAGAAAAACAAGAAGGAGAGAATTGCCGTCAATAGACCAAACATGACAAAGATACCAATGTAAAAATCATCGCTTCTTCCAGGAAACTTGTTGCCCGTCCAGAAAGACAGCCAGGTGTTGGTGAATAACTGACAAAATGTACTCAGAACCATTGCCATGATAAGGAGAGGGAGCATACCGTAAGACAGAAATCCACCACCCAACTGGAAGAAAGACATATAAATCTTGGCATCAACAGAATTGGACGCCTTGTCCTCTGCCTGCATCAGCGCACCAAGCTTCTTTTTCTTCTGCTCGTTGTCGGCATCCACATCCTTCTGAACAACAACCTCGCTCACAGGGTTCAACTCATCAATATCATCCTCTTCCTCTTCTTGCTCAGAATCCTCTGCTTGGTGTCCGTAAGTCAACAAGTCAGAAAACTCAGGTACAGTATCTTTCAGCTCTTCAACAGAACCTGAGAAGACCTTTCCACCAGCACCCAAGAATATAATTCTGTCTGCATATGGAAGCATAGTAAGCTGGTGGGTAGCAAGCAATCGTGTCTTGCCATTGAGCAGACCCAGAAGGCAGTTATCGATGATATGACGGCCGACATGGGCATCAACTGCACTCAGCACATCATCAAGGAGGACAATATCGGCATCCCAGTAAACAGCTCGAGCGAGATTGATTCGCGCCTTTTGACCACCAGAAATGGTGATACCTCTCTCGCCGACCTCTGTCTGGTCACCAGCAGGCAGGATCTCGAGATCACGAGTCAGCGAACAAGCAGTAATAACCTTGTCGTACCACTCCTGATTGAACTCTTTCCCAAAAGTTATATTCTCCCGAACAGTGGCATTCTGGACCCATTGCTGGCCGCAAAACACAACGCTACCGTTGAGGGTCACTGACCCGGCAAGCTTGTACATCCCACCTGCAATGGCAGAAAGCAGACTGCTCTTGCCCGAACCAATAGAACCGGTGATAATGACAAACTCACCACTGGCAATCTCCAGATCAAGCTCACTGAACCCGTTGAACGTCTCTGCTCGTGCAGACTGCGAAGCGTTATCAGAGTCAGCGATGACCTTTTCGTTCAACTCCGGTGCTCTGACTGCCTCCACGATAGGACCAGATGGAGCGGCGTTTGCCTCGGAAGCATGAGTCCTAATACTCTCTATTGGCGAAAGTTCTTCAGTATACTCCTCATTGCTATTCTTTTTACCAGTGGAAGAAGAGACTGACTCAGTTGGTTGAGCAGAGTACTTTTCAACACTCGATCCATCCGTCTGCGTATCTTCAGCATCCTCATTGTCAATTTTCTCCCAAATAAACGAGCCACCCTTGATAACAACCGCATTTGTCTGATTGTAATCATATGTGATATACTGCTCATCTTCAGGAGCCGACAGAAGTTCCTGGATACGGCCCACTGCCAAAAAGGAGTCGAGACCAGCAATGATAGCTAACGGCAAAAACATAAGTGGCATACGAGTAATATTGAAAGTCGTGAGCGAAGAAAATACTGTAGCAGGATTGAGATACCCGCCAATTCGCTGTAGAACAACAAAAGACACCAAGCCCGCAAGAGTCGGCGCGGATACGAAGAGCGCGTTCAAAAGGTTTCGGGTGGTCAGCATCATTTTAATTCTCCACATCTCGTTTTTTCGCACCTCATATACTCTCTCCTCATAGGCCTCTTCCCAAGAGTAGAATTTGATAATCTTCATGGACTGGAGAATTTCCCGCATAATGGACACACGCTTATCGGTGATCTTATTGACTTCTTTTCTGATTCTCGTCAAGGCCCGCGCGGTGTAGGTGACAATAAAGAAGCACACAAACAGCAATGCAAACCCGACAAGCCCAGATACTCCAATGTTGGTGAGTACAATGACAATGCAGATGACTATGGACACAGGGAAAGTCCAGGCAAAATGAACCCACTGGAGAGCAAAGTCGATTCGATGACAGTCGGTGGATAGCAAGTTTGTAAGCTTACCATTGGTATAGGTGATACGGGCCTTTCCCGAAAGCCTCAGCGACTTTTGGTAGATTGCCTGGCTGAGCACCGCTCGAGCTTGAGCTCCAGTCATCATGGCACGGTAAAAGAATATGTTCATGAAGAAACTGTTAACCAGAAACAGTCCTACAATAGCCAGTGAGTAGCCCACACCTCTTCCGACTCCAATGTTCTCTGTCTGCTTTTCCATGGTATAAGCGATGAGCCGACGACTGACAAGCGGATTCAGAGCCTGGGCACTATCACTAATAATTTTCAGAGCGCCTGCAGACCACCATTGATAAAAGAACGTCTTGTTGAGCGCAAACAAAACTGCATGCTTCGGCAAAGGAGCGTTTTCGATCTCATACTCAGACTTTCCTTCCTTACGGGCCTGATCTTTTGCTTTTTCACGATAGGAGTTGAGGCTTGCCTCGAAGCGATCAAACAGAGCCCTCGCAGACAGCGGCGTGCCTTCGACGGTCCATAAATCACTCTCTACAAGTTCTCGGAGATATCCGGTCTTTCGTTAGCCATGTCAAGAAAGAACGACAAAAAAAGGACAATAGATCGAATGAAATTCCGGTGAATTCGGCGAATCTCGCAAGGAGAGTCACAAATCTGACAAATCTGACAAAAATGACAAATCCGAAGAAAAATGCCGAAAATTACCCATTAATGACAATTTCCTGGAAATGCCAGATGAAAACAAAAAAAAAAAATAGAAAAAACTCACCTTGAGGACTGGATATATCCATGAAAACGTATATTTGGCCCATATCCCAACATTGGGCTCAGGATAAAGATCTCTGGTCTCCGGTACTGGAGGGATCTTTGATCCGACAAACGGCGTCAGCATACGGAACCTGGCGGTTTTGGCCGCTGGTATCCTCGGGACTACCTGATCGTTGTTTTCTTCACTCATAACAGTCAAAAAATGCTCATAAAAGTTGTCTCAACGAGTAGTTCTTTTGTAGGAATCAGTGCCAACCAGTAAGTTGGCCACCCGAGCTGTCTTATAATTTTGTATTTATGCCGATTGCGATATGCAGGAATGGGGGTGGTCGGAGTCCGAGGTGCGCCGTACCAATAATTCCCATATTGACTCCCGAATGCAGTGACACGGCAAGATCAGATTGCTTTCAAGTATTGCTCTCAAGTCATTGAGTGGGGCAGAAACCGGACAGCGGGATACGTACAGGATTGGGTGCATAGAGTAGTATTTTAGGAGACCGATTATAGCGTCGCAGTGAGCGATGAGATAGTCCAAGGGCAGGGGTCACAAACCTTATCTTATCAATCAGATAACGTACAAAAGTGCAAAGAATGTAACGGTCGCGGAGTGCAAGGACGAGATAGGTACATCATCAGTTGTCAATTAAGAAGAGGGAACAAAAGCTAATACCCTCAGTAATTGCATTTCTGCGAGTGAACTGACGGGAGTTAACAGAGCTAGTGTGGCACAAGATGGCGGATTATTATTAGGGTGAGGAACCGATAATTGTAGACACGAGGAAACGGCACTCTGAGGGTTTGACAAGTTGAGCATACAGAAGATTGTAAACGTGAATACAGCTTGATAATGCGACTCATCTTTTGCAATTGAAGTACAACTATCAAATGTGGCGCTATTAAATGAGGATGTAAATCCGAACATAACGATTTAGAAATTAGCATGATAGCATTAAGCAAGAAAAAAAAGCTATTTGAGCAGTAATAAAAGACCAATATGAACAAACGACTGATTACCTGCCATGAAATAATGCCAGATAGAGCGAAAGATATTGCTATGACTATGACCTGTAATCTGGCGATGAATTACGGCTCCATTAATATCCTGATGAAACGCACTGATTGCCTTCAGACACAGCGTCAACCACTCATCCTGCAACTTCATATGACAGAAGTACGTTCATAAAATGTTACAATAAACCGATATAGCAGGCAAAAAATAGCATCTGCCAGTTGTCCGCCAAGTAGCATGTTTCGTATATCTGGAGGAACAACCAACCCGCATGACAAGCTGTTAGCGAATCAAGAGCTGTCAGCGTAAGATTGGGAGAGTGTGCCAAACATAGAAGTTCATTGCATATGAGATCGGGGCCGAGGCCAAAACGGCGGAACAATTGCAGTCGCATTTCTCGGATTCGCTGGCCGACAAAAGATCCGGGGTGATCGGCGGAATCCCGTGCTACCGCCAAAACAGGCGAAAAACCCCAGAAACTCCGCCCAAGCTAGCCCACTTTTTATTTCTCCCGGGTCCTAGATGCATACGTGCCCTTGGCAGCGGACCGATAAAGGCTGTTCACAATCTAGTGATAAGGGAGCGTGAAGGCTCGACCTCGGTCATGACCACCCAGGGTCATGTATTAAAAAATCGCGAGCGGGTTGATGCATCACCCTAATGCGCGCCCGTATAGATGCCGCCCTCCTGTTTGGGGCGCCTAACTAGAACGTGCAGAAGATGCGATGGGCAATTTTCCGTACAGAGAACGCTGCATGGAACCTTCAAACCTTAATTCTGGTGCGCCCGAATAGCGAAACCCCATCTCAACAGGCTGGCTAGAAACTGAAATAGGAAAGGAAATGTCCGACGGCGTAGCAACTGCAGCTGCACGCCTTGAATGGTCTGTGCGGAAGCAAAGAATGTCGCGTCCAGCAAGAGTCCTGGTTGCTCCCTGCGGCCTACCGTTGGGGATCTGCGCCGACACCATGCAGCCCAACGAACTCGACACGACACTAAGTGGCACCATTTCTGTATGCTCCATTAACTTTAACCGGCGTCTCAAAGCTATGAGCTCGATTACTCAAGTGATGTATTACGTACGGCTCTCTTATCTTTTGTTGAGCGCTGCGATACTTGAGTACCGGCGTTCCGGGTAGCTGTCTGACATTAACTCAGGGGTCAGGGGTTCTGCCGAGCGACTGCCGAGTTACTGTCGAGTAAGCAACTAAAAACAGCGCCGTGCTGCAAGGACTAAGGCCTGGCTGTGAGAATCCGAGTCAGGTTGTGGCTTCCATGCTGGGGCTTACAGGTGGATAGAACGTTTGTAAATGATCAACCGCGCCGGCGTATAAGGATCTGTATGGCGCTGCACGCTAGCCTGGAAAGGGCAATTATATATGCGAACGGCTGCACGAATCGGGACTTTGCATAGGTTCCATACAGCAAAGACGCTGGCTCGCGGAACACCGAAAAAGCATTCCAACTGCAGTCTAACTCGGGACCGCCAGCCTTCTCAAACAAGAATGCACGGCATTGGGCTGATGCGCGGCAGCTTTTCTTAAAGCAGGGTCTGCATATCATCTTTGCTCCCGCATCCAATTGTCTCTTTCAGCTAGTCTGCTGATTCTGATTGTCGGTTGTGTCCGAAATGGTGGGCGCCAACTGATATCATCTTCCCCGCTTTCTTCTGTCTCGTTTACCTGATTTCCAGCCTGATTTCCAGCCTGATTTCCAGTCGAATTGCCTTAATCTATCGCCCTCGCCCCTCAGCCTTAGTCGCGCGCGGGGCTCTTTCTGAAATCTGCTACCCGAACCTAACCTACCTAGGCGATCTTCAAACTTAAAAACCATCCGTGACAACTGCAGACGACTAACTACTGCTATTATTCGTGGGCAGCTAACGAAATTGTGCAGTACCGCTGATTATTCGGAGAGACTTGGGCCTGTGCATGCTGCACAGCTGTTCAGCAAAAGAAAACATCAGCTCCCCCGGCTGCCAGGGAGTATCTTTACTTTTTTCCACTGACGGTCGGCAAACATCAAGGGGGAAAAAGCATTTCGGCCCTTTGGCAAAGAAAAAAAAACAATTGGCAAACATTATCGCTTATTTTCAGGAATCCCAGCACTGCAAATTGCAAGACGACTACTCGTTGTTGATTGTAGGGCGGACTGTGGCTGCCTGTGAGCTATTAGTACCGATAGGCCTGTGAACGCCAGGTGCGTCCTCATTATCAAGTCAGAACATCCCCCCTTTCGGTGCCCATACGTGGCACGCCTTTTTTTGTTTTTTACCAGCCCCCAACCTCTGGTGGTGTGCCATCTGGCGCACTGGCACACAAGCAAACTCGGCGGCGTATGCAACTTGGTCCGTATCGCAGTGTCTAGACAGGGATTCCATATCCAGACTCAGCCCAGCTGCTAAACTACTATAAAGGCACAACCCCGGCAGCCGTCCAAATGAGTGACTCAAATCCCAACCTGGCGCCCTCGGTAGCCTCCAGCGGTTCGAATCCCCCCAACTCTACCAACATGTCAGATATCCATTCCATGTTGCACAACCCCATCAACAACTCGTCTGGCCAGAACGGGTTCCAAATGTCACAGCTCATTGGCTCTGGCCTGTTTGATGGAGGATCTGGCCAGGATAGTGACTTCACTCCTCGCCAGCCCAATCACTACAATTACGCGTCGCTGGTGCGACCTCCACTCAACCACCAGCTACCACTTCCACCTCCTCACAGCGCTATCGAGAGTATCCCTCCATTGGTCACAAACTCTCCACCTCCTAGTCATGATGACCACTTTAAGAACATTTTGTCTGGTCCCTTTCAAAGCAACCATCCCAACCTGTCGGGTATTGGCAACATTTCTAACCTGACGTCGCTGGTCGACGACCTTGACATGCCGCCAACTCAGAACCACCAGCATCAGCATCAGCATCAGCAGCACCAGCAGCATCACCAGGGCCAGCAGAACCAGCATCACCAGGGTCAGCAGAATCAGCACCACCAGAGCCAGCATCACCAGAACCAGCTCCAACATCAGCAGCAGCGGCACCAAAGCCATCAAACTCATCAGAGTCAACAGAACCAACAGAACCACATGCACTCGTCACAGCACAATAACAGCCACGGTGGTCCGGATTTGCTGTCACGGCCTCGCCTCAGTATAAGGCCAAAGAACTTAATGCTGGGTGCAGACGACATATCTTCTTCCATGGAAAGCAGCGCTCCGCTCACATCCACTGTGTCACTGGCATCACTTTCTTCACTAGTAGCTGCGCCCGGTCCGGGATTCTCTCGTCATCATTCCAAGAATATCGATGGGGGTTTTCCATTCAAGCGGAAACGCAGCATTGAAGACGGCTTGCCAGGAGGAGCTTCGGCCAATATCAATGGGCAGACCATCCGAAATTCTAAGGGAAAGTTTTCAGCGCGCGATGACGAGCTTCTTATAAACCTTAAAGAAGTCAAGAAGCTGACTTGGAGACAGATAGCCCAGCATTTCGACGGTCGAACTGCCGGATCGCTCCAGGTGCGCTATTGTACCAAGCTGAAGGCACGTTCTCCTCCGTGGACAGACCAAGACATCAATGCGCTGCGTGATGCAGTTCGCAGTTATGAGGATGAGAAGTGGGGCATTATTGCTCGCAAGCTGGGCGACAGGTTTTCGCCAAAGGCCTGTGAAGATAAATACACACAAATGTACATTAAGCAGTATGTATCAGGGGACGAAGGACAGAATTGATGAGCTACGATTTACGACGCATTAATAATAATTTTGGACTAGGAAATAAATTAACGATTGATTAGAGATATGGCAGGGTTTGCAGTGCTGTTTTGTATATTAGATATTGTAATGGATACGTCTAATGTACCTTATTGTACATCAAAATATTTTCACATCACTATTCATGTAACTCGTTCATTGTATAGTTGCGTTATACACCATATCCCAATTTCGAAAAATGAGTTGCAGTTTGTTAATGCGCAAGTTATTCTACACATAATTAAGCAGTGAGACAGCTTTTCAAGTGTTATACCGAGCATCTGTTGTATTTATAACTTGATAAATAGCTGATACTACAACGGACCAGCTATGGTGATACCAGAAGCTTATAAATGTTTGATGAATGGGCCTTATATTTTTTTAGCTTCACAGCATGTCGAGTATTTTTCTGACACCACAACCATATTCGACGCAACTGGTCAAATTGTACGGCAATTACACAGCATTAGGTGTAGCAGATGTCCAACCCATTTAATCGCATTAATATAATGTTAATTAATGTCGTATGAGGACAGCATAGGATGAATTAACGTATGAGTAGAATATCTGACGCAGATGCATATTGTACCAAAACGGGCCGACAGATTTCCCCTGGTCACCTCAGCAACAGGGTGTTATGGGGTTTCCAGATTAGGGTTTGTCTGTACATAAAAGACCCTGTTCTGCTATCTCCTGACAAGACACAGAAAGACGTCTGGCCAGCTCATTTTAATTTTTTTTGATAACGGATGTCATCCCGTATCAAGCGACCGGGTACTGCCCAGTCAGGGACTTCTGTGAGCTCCCAATCCAACTCGCCAATGCCATCCCAGGATCCTTTAACGGAAAGCAGGAAGCGGCAGACCAAGCGCGATGAAGCTATCCGTCGCAAGCTGGAAAACGAAATATCGAAGCGCAGGAACCAGGTGGGGAAAACAAAACAGCTCAAGAGACGGCCCGCTGGCACCGTTCTGGCTCTGCGCCCTTCGCCACCACTGACCATGAAGTTCAACACGAGCATTCACGAGGCCGCCCAGTTCATGTCTGCCAAGCGAGAGAACTGTGTACTTGTTCTGGACGATGATGACAGCATATGCGGCATCTTCACCGCCAAAGACCTCGCATTCAAGATTGTTGGATCTGGACTTGATGCTAAGACGATGACGATTCAAGACATCATGACGAAGAACCCCCTGTGTGCGAATACCGACACATCTGCCACTGACGCGCTGAACCTGATGGTGCAGCGAGGTTTTAGGCACCTGCCAGTCATGGACGAGAACCAGGATATAGCAGGCGTGCTGGATATCACGAAGTGCTTTTACGAGGCCATGGAGAAGCTCGAACGTGTGTACCAGTCGTCTCGTAAGCTGCATGACGCTCTGGAAGGCGTGCAGTCGGAGCTGGGGTCGTCGCAGCCTGCACAGATTATCAGCTACGTCGAGGCACTCAAACAGCGCACTGAGGGCCCTGACCTTGAGTCGATTCTCAGCGGAGCTCCAGTTTTTGTCGACGTGAGGACCAGCGTGGCTGAGGCAGCCGCCCTCATGAAATCCAACCGCACCACTGCGGTGTTGGTAACGGACCAGAACAGCATAACTGGTATTTTCACGTCCAAGGACGTGGTGTTGCGAGTGATTGCTGCCGGTCTTGATCCTCGCACTTGTAGTGTCGTGCGAGTGATGACTCCTCAACCTGATTTCGCCCCCAAGACAATGAGCATCCAGGCTGCGCTCAGAAAGATGCACGAGGGCCATTATCTCAACCTGCCGGTTATGGATGACGACCACGAGGTGGTCGGAATTGTAGATGTGCTCAAGCTGACTTATGCTACTCTTGAACAGATCAACACCATGAACGGGAACGACACCGAAGGGCCTGCGTGGAACAAGTTTTGGATGTCGCTCGACAACGACTCTGAGTCGGTTCACTCTGACAGCCAGCGTGCTGCAACTCCTCTTTCTGAGAGACGGTCTAACGTGCCTGACCTCGAGCACATCCCTTCATCGCCTCCCGACATATCGAGATCTGAGCTTGCCCAATTCAATATCGGCGAGATTGGGCCCAACGATTCGGTATCTCGTATGGGAGGACTCAATCGTACCTTGGCAGCCGCTGATGACACACCATTTCCATTCAAGTTCAAGTCGCCCACGGGTAGGGTGCATCGCATCACTGTGGCTCCAGAAGCAGGCATACAAGAGCTCCGCGACAGTATTATCGCCAAGCTCAGCGAGCCAGAGCTGAATACCTTAGGTGGCGCTGGTGCGGTGCTAGATGGCAAGATCTCGGAAGCCGGCTTTGCGGTCAGTTATATAGACGACGAGGGAGATGCAGTCGCAATAACGACCAACCAGGACCTCGTTGATGCCATCACTATATCACGGCTGTGTGGATATGACAAAGCTGATATATACGTACACCATCCTGATTCACAGGTTGAGGCACCCAAGTCGGCGACTAAGCCGCGAAAGTCGCAGACTGTAGACGAAGAAGCCACCGCGAAGACGAAGCGACCTCCCACTACGACAGACGTCATTCCGGGTGTTCCTAACGAGCTGCTACTGCCGGGAGCCATTGTGACACTTGCAATTTCCATAGTGTTGGTTTTCACCTTCACAAAATCTCATAGATAATGTACAAATTAATACCACTCTTTCATGTCGCAAGTACATGCGCTATATGACTTACTATGGCTTACTATAACGAGATGTCAAATAAACAGTTGCCAAGAAAAAATTAAAATAATATGTACATCAAACGTTTTTCTATCTACACGCTACTCCATAGCCTTCTTAAGCAGCTCCTTCTGTCGCAGAACATCAGCCCGCTTGGCCTCCCGCAAGTATTTATTGAAATTGTTTTTGATGCGCAAACGCTCTGCCGTTGCGTCTCGGATTGTTATGTTGGTATCCTCAAAATCCTTGGGATCCAGATAAATGGCATCTGGCAGATTCTCATTAAACTGCCGTCCGATCACTTTGGTCATTAAATATTCCCTTACGTCACCAACGGTCTCGACGTTGCTGAGAATTGAATCCGGGATAAGGACCCCTAAATCCTTTGAGACGTGCTTCGTGTACTCGAACCGAACGTTCAACTCAGATAAAGATGCATTCAACCAGTCGGACGATGAATCGCTGGCGCTGAGAAGATTGTCATAGTGAGTTTTCAAACTGTGATCAACTTCCTGTTCTGTTGTTTCTGGCGCTGTAGCCCTCATCGACCAAGCTTTCACTTCAAATCCGTTCCTTTGTTCCTCCCAAGAGTTGTCTTTCGGTGGTAGGCCGAGAACTTTGAGTGTAGTTCGTTTTGAAATGGCATCGGTTTCACCTGCCTCTAATTTGTTCATGACATCTTTTGTCTTTTGAGTGGCTGCTGGCGGCGCAGCAGGCGTATTTTTGGCAGTGCGTCGGAAAAAGTCAAACAAATCTCTTCTAATCCGAGTCGAATGCAAAAACCGTGACCCTGTTCTCGCTGATGGAATCACAATCGCCGAGCTTCTGATCATTCTGCTCGACATAGTAGATGGACATGTAATTTTTCAGTCAGCCGCGCACATCAAACTACAACTCTTCGGGACAGAATCCCCAAGTATAGGGAAATCTCCAATAAAAACTCCTGGGATGCTGAATAGAACCAAGTCTTTTTAAACTTTACACATGATAGCAACGCTTTTGTATACTATGTGAAACCTTCAAACCAGCCAGCCAGCCACCACCACTCCATATCTGCTTCGACTATATATTTACTACTTCGCGGTGAGCTGATTCAAAATCCACAGGCGGGAAACACATATTTGTCCCTTGAGGATTCAATTTTTTTCAGAACATAAAGGTATCTATAAATAACTTCAGCGGAAAAACATCCACCACACGAGGAACAAAAATATAAGCACAACCCCGACGATGGGAATATACTGCCGAATCATGGCCTCGAAGTTGATCCTCTGCGCAGTTCGCCTATATTTCTTCGACTCGCTTCTCAGCGACGATGACAGATTGGACATTTTGTCCAGGCTGTCTCCACGATAAAGCAGATCTTCAATGTTCTTTGTCATGACTTTGGTAACGTCCTGCAGCTCGGCATTCAGTTTGTCGATATTTTGTGTTGCCCGCGCGTCCTGGTAAACCCGCTTTGTTTTTTGGATGAAATTGTCAAATTGGACAAACGCATATGGCCGGATGCCTGGCTTCAATGCGTCCTGTCCATATGAATTGAAAAACTCTTTATCAAGCTCCTCCAGATATGAGAAAGACAGCTTACGCGGATACGAATGGTCACAAATGCACATGTAGATGATGTCATTGGAAACCAGATAACTGCGTTAGCCTCCAGTACTGGCCACTTTTACCGCTGCTTACTGTATAGTATATTCGCCACTTTCGATGCTTGCTCGAGGTTCTGAGTTGTTGGTGATCTTTCTTACAATGAGCTTGAGCTGCTTCTTCTGTTCCTCCAGTTGCGAAAGCTCGCGCTCTTCATCCACAGATGCCGCCAATGGAAGTCCTATAGTCAGATCTGCTGCTATTTCTACTGCTCTTCTGCTTACCATCGCTTTTTCGTGCTATAAATGTGGACAGAACCATCTTGTAAGATGACACGTTAGACGCGGCTGTTCATGTACTGTGGTGGAGTAGCGTGTATGTATAGTCTAGAGCAGTAAGTAACATTAGCAGGCAGGCCGAAAAGGTAAAACCACAATTTCTGCAGGGAAATATAGTATAACTATGGAGGGATTTCAATCACGGTAGAAAGAGATTTGCCAAGCGGTGAGATTCTGAGTCAACTCCGCCAAAGGCTCCACTGCAGCGCTTTAGGTTCTTTGTCTGTGCATTTGAGAATATGAGAATACCAAAAACACAGACTACTTCAACATGAATCCACCAATTTATGGAATTCAGACCATCTTACATGCAATTGTACATCGAAACAGAAGCCAAAAATATGAGTTCTTTTTTAATACTATTATCAGCTTTGTAGCAAAACCGTCGATCAGCAGATAGCGTGAGTGGAACAGGTTGCATCAAAATATCCGCTGACAATTCTGTCAACAGGCGCATTCTAAGTTAAATTGAAAAGTGCGTCTCATAGAAATCACTTCAGAAAGCACTTTAGTAATAATAGTTCCGGACTAGCTATCAGTCAGTATCCCGGAACGGTATTTCTTTGGGGGAGGGGGTCACGTGCAAATGGTGTTACTACCAGCCTTGGGGGTCACCCAACTCAACGTCCTAAAATATGTCTGTAGATGTCGTTGTTGTTGGCGCAGGACTCAGCGGAATTACTGCTGCTTCAGAATTGGTCAAAGGAGGCCTAAAAGTGGCTGTTATTGAAGGACGATCCCGACTTGGAGGTCGACTGTTCACTGATCGCAAGTCCGGTTCGGCACCCTATGAACTGGGGTGCAGTTGGATTCACGAATCCATGGATAATCCGTTCCTGAAGATTGCCCTGGAAAATGGAATTGACGTCAGCTATGATGACGGCAGTATCGCAGTTTACGATAAGAATGGTCCGTTGGACCCTTCGAAACAGTTGGGGCCAGCTATGGGAGACTTCAATGCCTTTGCGAGTGTTTACTTTGAGGATCACAAGCAAGATCTAACACTGAAGGAACTAGTTGGCATATTCATCAATGAACATCCGCATTTGTCTGAACACCAGAAACAGGGGTTGCCAGATCTGCTCCGAGTACCTCAGATTGGCAAAGGGCTAGATTGGACCCAAATCTCCGCCAAGTTGGCCACATCTGCCCCTGCAAAGGGTAGAGATCTTGTCTTACTTGGTGGTTATGATAAGATTTTTGACTATATTAAGAGACAGGGCCCAGTTCTGGATTCCGATATCTATCTCAATACTGCAGTAGAGTCAATTGAGTATTCTGACGACGGAGCCAGTGTCAAGACTGACACTGGCAAGGTATTCCAAGCGAAGTACGTTGTAGTCACCGCTCCTCTAGGTGTACTCAAGCATGGTGATATCAGGTTTTCTCCTGCCCTCCCGGGTGCAGTAAAGCAGGCAATTGATGATGGTGCTGTTGGTGAGACTGGCAAAGTCTACATAGAGTTTGATTCGGTGTTTTGGCCTGAAGATGTCGATAAGATTCTGATTGCTGGGAATAACGACGGAATTCCTCTTCTGGTGACAAATTGGTATAAATACAATGGTCAGAAGAAATATCCGGGGTTGTTCATCATCACGCCTCCGCCATTGACTGCCAAGTTTGAGGCAGATGCCAACTCTGCGTTTGAATACCTTTTACCGACTCTCGAGACTCTTAGAACTGACAAGAGCAAGCCGGTGCCGACTCCTACTCGAGTGACAACCTCGAAGTGGACAGTCGATAAGTTTTCAAGGGGTTCTTATTCAACTTACAGACCTGGCTACGATTTAGTTAAAAGTGTGAGTGCTTTTGAAGCTGGTGCTGGAAGAATCCGTTTTGCCGGTGAACATACTGTAACTCGCGGCGCGACCTTCGCTCATGGAGCATATCGAAGCGGTCTTCGTGAGGCTTCCTATATTTTGTCGCATCTGAAGAGCAAGGTATAGGTAGATGAGCTAGTAGAACTACTACAATACACAGCTTTTATTGTACCTTTGAGATATCTATTCGATTTAAAATAGCTATTTACCCCCAATTGGAACTCAAGGGCCACAACCACTTAGATGGGCAGGTCACCAGGTACTTATCAGTATCAATATTATGAGATATCAATCACACCTTGAAATGGTGATTCTGGAGAACCTTGGTACGTAAAATATTTGTAGAACAGGTGACGAATCGCCCAGAACTGCCATCACCGAGATGATATTATATAATGATACGACATCAATATCCTCCAGAATTATAATTGGACAATGTAATGATTCAATAATTCAATTCAGTAAACTCGACTACATTGATTCCTTAACAGTAATCACGGTGCTGCGGCAGTTCTGTGTTCTGCATGTTCCGACGGTATACCGACGGCAGAGCAGAAGTTCTAAACTCGACTAGTTTTCATTTCCTCATTCCTTCAAATATGTCTGCTTCCATAGAATTTCTCCGCGAACTACCGAAATGTGAGCATCATGTCCATATTGAAGGCACATTAAGTCCAGAGCTCTTTTTCGAGGTCTCAGCAAGACACAACATCCAATTGCCAGCGGGGTTCCCCCAGTCTGTAAGCGAGCTGTACGAACGATACAGCAAATTTTCCGACTTACAGGACTTTTTGAACTTCTACTATGTGGGGATGTCTGTACTGATCACACAACAGGATTTCGATGATTTGACATGGACTTTCCTGCAAAAACAACATGCTGATGGGGTGCACCATTCCGAGATATTTTTTGATCCACAGGTTCATCTCGAGAGAGGACTCCATATAGATAGCATCGTGCATGGAATTCGAAGCGCTCAGAAACGGGCAGAGGAACAATTGGGGATCTCGACCAAGCTTATCATGTGCTTTGTGAGGCATCTTTCAGTTGAGAATGCTTTAAGCGCCCTTGATCTGGCAGTACCCCACATTACTTCGGGCGATATCCACGGAATCGGCCTTGATTCCACTGAAGTAAACAATAGGCCTGCTTCATATAAGCCAATTTATGATAGAGCTCGTGAACTCAAGCTGCCCCTAAACTTCACTGCTCATGCTGGCGAAGAGGGAGACCATACTTATGTCAATGAAGCCATTCATGCTCTCGCTGTGACTCGAATTGACCATGGTATTAGATCTGTGGAGAATGACGATACCTTGAGAAAACTGGCTGCATCTCGCACAATGCTTACCGTCTGTCCCATCTCCAATCTGAAACTCAAAGTAGTCTCCAGTGTTTCTGAGGTTCCATTGAAAAAGCTACTTGAATTTAATGTTCCTTTCAGTATCAATTGTGATGATCCTGCATACTTTGGTGGCTATACTCTGGACAATTATATTTCTGTTCAGGAGCATTTTGATTTTGACATTGATACCTGGTGCAAGATAGCAAGCTATAGTATCGAAGGAAGCTGGATATCTGACGCACGAAGGGTTCAGTTAAAAGAAAAACTAGAGACAGTTCGCCGAAAGTACATTTTGATATAGACTATTATAACACGTTAGACTGGTGAAACTTCACTCTACACCCTTAGAAAATGCTAAGCTCCAAGTTCGAGACATGCCCCCATCGAGCCATTGTGGCTGGAACCCTGCAGAAAAGAATCTATAGCTGGATGAAGGGTCGAATAGAGCAAGGTTCAACATAAGAATGCCCTTCCATCCACTGTCGACAGAAGGTATGATACCTTGTATGCAAGAGATCCACTCTTCTCGTGCGAAGCGTGCATTTCGAACGAATGAAGATACCGGTGTGGTAGGGATCATGTGGATACCCTGAATATATTCAGGATTAAGACCAAAATAAGTAGCATGGTCAATCTTATTCTCAAACGTGATACCGCTGACTTTGTTTCCAATAAAATTCTTTGGTTGTTCCTGATTATCACTTGAGAACAACATATACTTGTTCATTGCTCTTCGCATAATGGCAAGCATCAGATTTCCGCGACTTTCCATAGCTTCGTCACCAGTAACAAGGCCCCACAGCTTCATCCCGTAAGCAAAATGATAGTCCTCTGAAGAAGACTCTTCGTCTTTGCCATCCCCAGATAGAAACAACCCCTTCGCCCACGAGTGGCCTACAAACCAATCAAATGATCTTGAAATGGGAAATTCGTTGTCTTCACCATAGTTTGCGACATCACGAACCAGTGAGTTGACCCAGGTCTTGTTCTGAGAAATCCAGTCGCCACCATAATCCTTGTCTATCTGCCCAATAACAGCAGCAACATGGAAGAAATAGCCATAGTGAAAATGGTGATCATTATAATAGGTATTTCCAAAATCAGCATTCGGATCGTTGAACCCAGCGACAGAAACAAGCCCTTTCCATGAAGTATCATATACCAATGGATTTTGTTGCTGATTTCGAGTAAATACTGCAAATGCCTCTTTCAGCTTGTTGAGCCCTGATATCGTTAAATTATCATCCCTCAATATATACTTGGTAACAATGAGAATGAAGGCAAACTTATCAAGGCCTTTACCGCTGAAATACATTGAATCCAAACAGCACTGAGCCCTCATATCCTGATTCAGTTCGTCACTGGCCACCTGGCGAAGCAGGTTCAAATCGCCCGAGCTGTATTTAGTGACATCAAATGAAGCATCTCCTTTGAAGGGACATGATTCTGACCACGGTAGAAATCCAATATAGTTCGGCAACTCTTCCCTCATTTCGAGAACGTCCGTTAGGCATCCGGTCATTTTCCCCATCACCGTGGAGTCTAGTTTCACATTAGTAACCAGGCCCCTCATATTCGCCGTAAAAGACTCAACGAGATGAGGCAACGCATAAATAATAGTTTTCCCACTTCGGCTTTGCCCTGCTAGATCATATCTGATTCTATAGACTCCAGTACATCCGTTGTATATTTCGCCCTCCAAGGATGCAGCTGTCGCATAAGCGCCGGCTGCCTGATCGTAGACATCCTCGGCACCCTGAGGGCATGATGCTACCTGTACAACAACCTGATTGACTCTGTGGCTGGCTGTGAAATGATTGTCGTCTCTGAGCGAAAACGTCACTTGCTCACCATGTGGAATTGAGATGTATGCTAGCCAAGTAACCCCGTTAAACAATCTCAGCCTATATTTCTGAATGTCTTCGCGCGGAGAATTACAAGGCTCAACCGTTCGAAACCCAACAAGAGACTGTATTTGAGGCGTTAAGCATGAATAAATACCAGAGATGAAACCAGTTCCTGAAGCAAGCGGAACCGAGATCTTACCAGAATTGTCAACTAAGGTGAGGTGCACATTAACTGATAATGGACCATGGGTATCTGTGGAAAGCTTCACATTCCCAGAAGCAAACTCGACAGCTCCGAGGTTCACTGATTGTATCCCTGCCGGGTTAAAGTAATACTGCACTGGGTTGGCATTGGGATCGTGGCCGTATACTCTCTGATTCTCAGTACAATGGGATACAGCGAATCCGAGTAAATTATCGACCTGAGACCACCAAACAACATAAGGATGTGGAAATGCTGGCAGAGTCCGCTGGTCCAATAACAGATTGGCATAGAACTTGTTGGTCTGAATCGACCCATTCGACAGATCTAAAGGAGCCAATGGATGTGCACGCCTTTCGAAGATATTCGAAACGCTGGTATCGATTATCGTAAATGGATTGCCATTAAACTTCGAAGTGTTGAAAGTCATAGATACGTAGAAAAGGAGCGAGATCTACCGCTACTTCACCAAAAGCATTCGACGCGGGTCTAACATCTGTGCGGCAGAGCCCCCTGATTTTAATTCTGCTACCTCTTTTCACAACATGAGTTTGTACAAATTTCGGCAATTTCCATACAACTTCAGATTGCGTTATATTTTGGCACTGTAGTCAGTTCCTACATGTTGTTACTCGGCGATGATTTCATGCTCTGTTGTGAGCAACAAGTAATGCAGTTACCGGATTTGGCACGGACAAAGCTTACTGAACCTTAAAAACTCAAACTGTTCAGCATAAAAAAAAACAAAATAACTATAGCCTCCCATTCTAAATGAGACATAAATTGATAAGTACAGGTCGCCTTGAAATTAAAAAGGAGGAGAAAGCGCGCAGAGACACCAGAAGGAAAGATCACAATGACAACTCAAACACGTCAGAGCGAGCACCACAAAAGCGTCAGAAAGAGCATCAAGAAGACACACATAATGATAAATAGAATGAATACATCAGCTAATAAAAAAAATTGAAACTTTTCGTATATTTTGAATAATCGAATTTCAAAGGGCTCCAATAGTAATATCTATTCATGCAACTTCGAGCTGTTTCATATCCCCTGCCTATCTAGGGCAGTTGTATTGGATCCATGTTCACTTGTGATGCAAAATATTAAAAAATCCATCGATTTTATGGAAGAATAGCACCCGGGTATTTAACATATTGCCTAGAACAGAGTATTCCATATTGGGTAATGTTAATTGCCGGATATTTTCCACAGCGAATGCATTACATACAACCCCACTTTCGACGCATGGCTGCATTGGGCAGATGCCGGTCACGACAGCCGATGAGATCCGCCAACCGCGGGGTATTGTTATTTAAGGAGAACCACAGTGAATAACTAGTTGGACTCACAACATCCACTTGCTTTAAAATTTCTTCAATTTAGTTACAATTCTACATTTTTAAGCGACCAAGAAAAAGCTGTTTAGAATGACTAAAGGTGCTTCCAGTGTGAATGTGGCTATCAGTGGCCTGGGACGAATTGGCCGCTATCACTCAATGAATATTATAAGCAGCATCAGGGACCTCAATTTAGTGGCCGGATGTTCAGTAACGCCCGAAGATATCGAATGGGGGAAGGAGAATTTGGAGCCTTATGGAGTCAGGATTTATGACAACTACGAGGAAATGTTGAAACAGAACAATATAGACGCTGTTCTCATAGCCGCCTCTACTTCTGCTCATGCCGAGCAAACAATTTTTGCAATTGAACATGGATTTCATGTGTTTTGTGAAAAGCCTCTGGCTACTAATGTCGAAGATGCTGAGGCAGTAGTTAGAACTGCGGACAAGAGGCCGGATCTCAAAATTCTTTGTGGATTCTCTCGCAGGTTCGATGATTCATATCGCGATGCTAAAGAAAAGATTGACGCTGGTTTAATTGGAACTCCATTTGTATTCCGTTCGCAGACATGCGACAGACAGGACGATACCGGATTCTTTGTGAAGTATGCTGCGAAGTCTGGGGGTATTCTTGTCGATTGCTCTATTCATGACATAGACCTCGCAATGTATTTCTTCGGGGAAGGTGCTGAGCCTAAAACAATGTCTGCCATTGGAAACACAGCAATATACCCCGAACTCGAAACTTGGAACGACTCAGATAATGCATTTGGGCTAATTAAGTTCCATGACGGCAGGTTAGCTAATTTCTACGCGTCAAGAATGATGGTACATGGCCAAGAAGATGTCACAGAAATCATTGGCGACAAGGGGAAAATATCTGTTAACAAGAATCCGCAGATCAATCTTACAACAATTTCTGATATCCACGGGGTGAGGAATGAAGTTCCCAACGACTTTTATGGAAGATTTAAAATGGCTTTCGTCAATGAAATGTCGCAGTATGCGAGCTATATTTTGCAAGACAAGCCGGTTCCGTTTTCTCTCCGAGGAAACGTAAAGGTTCTAAAGTGGGCTAAGTATCTTCAGCTTGCGTTGGAGACGGGAAAAACACTAGAATTTGATAAAAGTGGAAATCTTATCAATTAAAGTTGATTCAGTCAGACTTAAAGTTCCCATAACAATTATTATTTAGTAGCATAAGATTTAAATAGAATTTGAACAGAGGATGTATTGAAAAGTGCCAAGCGTTATTGCCAGAGAACTTTGAATAATCAAGCAGACCCGCGGAGCTTGAGCTTGTCGCATACTGCAACAACCTAGAAGTACAAGAAATTACTGGAAACAATGCAATATTAAGAATTCAGTTTGGCATGGACTTGAGAAAGCTTCCTTTTGACTCCCTACATGACAGTAAGAATACGATGATAAACGCGTAACGAGATTTCGGCAATTTTATATAAAGTGAGACAAAACTTTCCGATTCATTTGACATTCACCACTTGTAGCCCCCGATAAATGTAATTACCGCACATTTCCAGGTAGAAGAGTGACTGACAAACAATGAACAATGGGGTACTGGTATAGTTCAGACAAGTATTCGGTTCGGTTTCTTGTTTTGAATCGCGATCTCACATCTACTAATAACCTCCTAAAGCGCAAGTGGCACGAGAATACACCTGTTAAAATTGGCAACAGTCAAACCACCATACATATTCTAATGCCTCATACGTATCAAAAACTCTAACTTCTTGCAATGAAGTTCTTCTTTATCGCTGATAGACGTAGCATTAGTTAAAAATGTGCGGCCCGATCCGGACACACATGGTACATCATCATCTGCGGGGCGCAGAAAGTGGGCTCGAGATGCGGGGTATGTCATTGACGGGACTGCATCGCCGTAAAACAAACGATAATTGGCCATGATATGTGGGGTCGGAGACGATATCCGGCCACGGTGGACAAGATATCTCAACTGGGCAATGTAGCCAGCAACCTCGGTAATGAAAGCCATTGAGGGAGCTTTAAAGCATCAAAATATGCCCCGTTAGGCCAAATCCGGGATTTTATTAGTAGCCGGCATTTATGCGACTACTAAGTTCAGCGTTTGAGAAGAATCGTAGACTTAGCTCGGGACTCTCATTCCGAATAGCAGGATGATATAGCCAAACTCCGCCAACGAAAAAAGCAATAACATGCCAATCGAAATTAAGGTGGGGCAGACTCAAACTTCATTCATATAAGAATACATCATTAGCCTTGAGAAAGTAGTATTTTAAGAATTGGCCTGTTATATCTCACGAATAACGTCGTCACTTTGTAAGACCCTTTATATTCGTCAGTGCCGGTAGTGTCAAGCAGCAAAATGAAAGACAAGTCAACGGCACTACATCTGGAGGACAATATGGATAACGGTGAATACACAGATGAGAAAAGGCCCGTAACCTTTGCCGATGACGAGGATTTCCACGACAGCAAGCCAACGGGACTGCTGCTTGTTTTAGTACTTGTGTCATCTGTGTCTCATTTTATGTTTGGTTATGATACTGGGTATATCTCTTCAGCGTTGGTGTCAATAAAGAGCGACTTAAGTAATCATACACTGTCGTATGGACAACAGGAAATGATTACGTCTGCAACATCTTTGGGTGCATTCTGTGGGTCGGTGATTGCTGGACTTATGGCGGACTTTTTTGGAAGGAAAGCTACATCCATCGGAGCCAATGGCTTCCTGGTTATTGGAGCAGCCATGCAATGTGGAGCGAAAACAGTTTGGACAATGATTGGAGGCCGGTTCGTCATGGGATGGGGAGTGGGCATTGGGTCGGTTATTGCACCTCTGTATATCACTGAGCTGTCTCCACCGCGTTTCAGAGGACGCCTCGTCACTATCAGCTCAATCATCAGAACTGGTGCTCAATTGATATCATATGGTATTGGAGCTGGGCTCGAGCACGTCGATGGTGGCTGGAGGATTCTAGTAGGCATCTCTATAGTCCCCACAGTGCTGCAATCGGTATTACTGATTCCCCTTCCCGACTCTCCTAGATACCTGGTACAGAAGGGACTTCTTGACAAGGCTCGTAGTGCACTCAGAAAGACCCATATGGGAGCTAGCGAGCAATCTATTGAAAACAAGATAACTGAACTAATAGAGACGACTAGAGAAGTATACACAGACTCCTCGCTCATGCGACGCGGATGGCTCAAACTCAAAGAACTGCACAGGGTGCCTGCCAATCTCAGGGCTCTGATTATCGTGTGTGGATCGCAAGGGATCAACCAGTTTACCGGATTTAACTCTCTGATGTATTTCTCGGCCACTATTTTCAAAATAGTCGGGTTCAGCAATGCTACTGCCGTATCTATCATTGTTGCGGGTACAAATTTTATATTCACAGTCGCTGTTTACTACATAATAGACAGAATGGGGCGTCGGTTCCTGATGCTCATTTCTCTGGCGGGGATGTGCGTTGCAATGGTCGTTAATGCGGTTGCCTTCCATTTCATGGACATCATATTTGTAGGAAACGACGCCACGAGCCGAGCTAATGACACCAGCAGCTGGGGTGTGGTGATTCTCGTTTTCATGATGGTATACGTCGCGTTCTTTGCAGTAGGATGTGGAGCAGTACCATGGCAGCAGTCCGAGCTGTTCCCCATGTCAGTGCGGGGCCTTGGATCTTCGTTCGCGTGCTGCACCAACTGGGCAGGATCCCTTACAATCGCATCCACATTCCTCACAATGATGGAGAAGATCACTCCCACTGGCACATTTGCATTTTTTGCAGCAATTTCGCTCGTTAGCTTCATTTTTCTGTGGTTCTGCTTCCCCGAGCTGTCGGGTCTGAGCTTGGAAGAAACCCAGCTAATTCTTGCTGACGGGTTCAACATCAAGAAGTCTGTAGCACTTTCCAAAGCTAGAAAGCAGTTTTCCCATCTCTGACGGCCTTTTCTATAACTCGCACACCTATTTTAGTACACAGAAAACTTATTTTTTATGCCTTTGATTCATTTTTATTCATCTTTGGTATTTGCGTAGTCAATCAAAAACTGGCCGAGCACCCGTACAGGGTCTTCCGGTCTAGACAGTTAGCGTTGTCAACGGTAATTTTCAAGCAGCGCGACTCACCTGCTTTGTGCAATTCGTCTCAAACCAACGAGCAGAGCGGGTGTGACGTGGTGGTTCATCCATTGACGAAGCGGAATATCTTTGTCGAATGGCTTTCCGTCACCATTTTCTTCACCAACAGAAGGTACAGGTATCTCGATGGATGGCTCGCGAGACTGGCTGGCACGGTGTTCTATAGCAACTTCTTCCGACATGTTATAACGAGAAGTCGACGCGTGCAGCGAACCACCTAGTAAAGAAATACCCTATAACTAACTGCACACTATTTTCATGTTAACAAATAACAGCAGCCTCGTCAGTGTGCCCCTGTAACATAACAAAAATACATTATTACACATCGAGTCTCTAGTCGGACCTATCTAAATGTGCCTATAAGTCTCTATAAATCTAAATTTACACAGAATAAAAGACCTAGTCAATATGTAAAGTGGGACACGCAGGTCTGCTGTGATGCTGGCTGGCTACTCCTGGGACAGTCCGTCTCTCAAAATATAGAAATCGCCAGCCTTCTCGGCAGCCAGAGCAGTAGGAGACCATCTATTGTCGCCTACAGTCTCTGGCGCGACCACGGTGGTACCCAGTAGGGACAGATCAAAGTCCTGTGGGATACGGCCGATCCTCACTAACGGCTCAATACCGTCGGTATCGACCTCGCTGATATGGCCCACAAACGTCAGCTGAGTGTCGAGCTCTTTAAGCAGCTTTTTCTGCCGTGAACTGTCGCTCTCTACACTGTTGAGGCCAGCCTGTTTGAGCAGTTTGGTCAGAGTCGCGGGAGTAGGCCTCTCGGTAGCCTCGTTCGACGAGGGCTGAAGAAGCTCGCCAACATTCCAGGTGGGCTTTGCCAGCAGCGCATCGATTTCCGCCCGTGACTGGAGGTGCGCAGCACGCTGCAACAGGGCAGCACAGACTCTCATACGTAGAGCCGAGAAGTCGTAAAACGGTGTGCCTCCTCTCAGTCTTGGGAACAAATTTCGCCGTGCGTCTGCGATGAGATGGGCACGGCTGTGACATATCTAACCACCGCTGCCTATAGTCGACTCGATAAGAGCTTAATTAACAATGCAATATATGTTACACAAATAGATAGAAATATTCGCATCATCACGTCATTATCATCATATTCATCAGCTTCCATAGTCATCACTAAGATTGTGATCATCATCACAAGAGATATCGCACTGTGACACTGCACTCAGAGAGTGTTTTCTCAGCGTTGGTCAAAGAGGTTGATCTATGGAGCCCACCTGGTTCATATAATTTACCATTTTACCATTTTTTTCTGGGAAGACTACTGGAAGCTCAGTCTTCAGCTGCGAAGCAACTGCCACAGTGCACAAAGGTGTCGCAAGATATATATCAGCCAGTGTAGCAGCAATTACAGAGCAATTGCCGATGAAAGAACTACTGTTGTAATCTCATGTGCAGTAGGATAGTGCATCACGGAACAGCTGCACACATAAGCCGTTATGATCAACTGTCACACACAACAAAAATGTTCCACGACGTGCATGTGAGCCTAGGGATGCTCGATGCATGTACGTCAAACAGCTCCGAAAAGCCATCTGGCGCCATGGCTGGCAGAAACCGGCAAGTGCCACAGCCAAGCACTGAATAGCGCAAGCCGCTGTGGTGCACCAGCACGCAAATGTACGTGTCGGCGAGCGCCAGCGCAGCAATGCTCTCATTGAACCAATAGACCGCTGCTACATCGTCGGCGGGAGGAACACCCTCAATTGCGGGTTCGCGTGTCCATCCCCACACAAAGAGCTCGTGGTCGTCGACCGCTGCTGCCGACATCCAGCCTCCAGCGCTCGCTGCCGAAACACCAGAAACGACCTCGACTACTCCGACATCGCAATTACCAGATGACTCTCGTCCCAGCTGGCGGTGAAGATTGGATCCAATGCTGTACACCTTACCACTGGCTGTCAACATGAGAACATGCGACTGACCAGCTGAAATCGACTGCAACGACTGCAGCGAGGGGAGCGACGAGAATGGCACCTGCCGTTCTGACCCCGTCGCCGCCTCTAAACGAGCCGTAGTGACCCGGCTCTGATTCGACAGGGCGTCCTCAGGGCTGCTGAACACCGCAATTGCACGATTCAGCAGGTCGTGCACGACAGTGAGCCCATTTGCGCACACCACTACTTGATCCACAGGGCCATTCAAGCAACTGGGTGACAGCGACAGATTAGCGTATCTCCACACAACGCCCCCTGCGTCCACTAGTCCTGCGAGCGACAGCACCCCAAACGCAGACCTCACTGGAAATTCAAAGCTTGCAGGCACCTCTACTGCCCCGCCAGCAGCCCCGCAGACCTCCAGCCGGCGATCACCGTACGCATACAAGCAGTACGTCAGCCCGCTCCACAGCAGCTCGCACGAGCCAGACGACGACGCGACAGGCGTGAACGTCGTCACCAGTTGCGGGTGCTTACCAAGCTGCTCGTACACATTCCACCCCACCCCGTATGTTCTCATGCCGACTCCAGCAGGCCGCACGCACCAGCGCGGATTGTCGGACTAGCCAACTCCGCCAACGATATAAAGGGGACCAAATCCACAATTGCATCCCGCTCTACCACAAGCAAAAATACAATGCCTGCCGCGCCTAGAGACCTACCAGTAAGTAGCTACTATTTGTACCGAATTGACTGTGGTGGTGGTAGTGGTGGACAATTGGCTGGGTAGTAAACATGTGACTTTACGTTTAAGTTTGGTTTGCCAGTTCCTACTTAGGCAGCCAGTCGTCCAGTACGGTGGTGTCTGCACGGAGGTGTAGCCAAGTCAATTGGGTTTCCTACGGCTTTACACGAGGATTGGCTGACGCAGATCGAAGTACTGGACCAGCACGAGGCTGAGACGGTGCTGCCAGCGTTCTCGGCTGATATCGCTTGGAAGCTGGGCAACGCCGTCAGAGAGGTCGCCCTGCAGTTTGACCGTGCAGTGCTCATCTCGATTAGCACTGTCAATGGACTGATCTACTTCCAGACCACTACTGGCCCAGGCGTCACGCCAGACAACGTGTCGTGGGCGGCGCGAAAGGTCAATGTGGTGAACCGGTTCGAAACGTCGAGCTTCAAAGTGGGGTGCCGTCTGCGCCTCGAGAACAAGTCTCTGGAAGATGCGTTCGAGTGCGTCACCAAAGTGGACTATGCGAGCCATGGTGGAGCCGTCCCTCTGCGTGTCAAGGGTGTAGAGGGCATTGTGGGGTCCATTGTGGTGAGCGGGCTGCACCAGCACGACGATCACATGGTGTGCATCAACGGCATCAAGAAGTTCCTCGCAGAGTACCAGCAATAGCTAGATATCCATGCAGACGAACAATTGCAACAGGAGCAATATCAATAAAAATGAAAGAATAAAAATAAAAAAATTAAAGTAATCAACTAAGCAAGAATGCTGATGCACGTTGCCATTACATAGGCCCAGTCCTATTTTGCGAACTCCGTCGCACTGCGGCAAGTGCTGCGCAGTTGAGACAAGGACTCTGGTTGCGGACTCAGCGAATTTTATCGAAAGTCAGTATCATTAGCTTCAACTGCCAAGCAGTTTCCCCAATAGTTTCCCGAGCAGTTTCCCCACCACGACAGAACGCAAGACATTGTTCTGATACGAAGTGCATCTCATGCAAATAACATTTAATGATCGCCATGCCATGCCGAGCTGCAGTGTCAGTTAGCAATTAACGTCCGTTTGACGGAATTTAACGAAAAATTGAGATCTCTCCATTATCAAATTTGCTCAATTTGACGTTTAAAAATTATCTCCAATTGAATGTAATTGATTGAGGTTCCACCTGCTTGCAGATCTAGAGATGGCGGATATCCGTTTTGGGCCTGTCAGTATCGATTAGGGTACTAATCTATGCTGTATACCTCCAACGGGTTGTTCGCATCTGGACAAATGGATCCATTCAACCAGGTGTACGCGGACGCCCAGGACCAGCTGGCGACGGCTCAGCGGCTGCTGTCGCAGTACCAGACGGACCCGACAGAGGCTAATCTGGTGGACTTGAACAGCACTGCTCAGGAGCTAGTGGAGACTATCCACGACCTGTCGCAGAGCATTGGAGTCGTCAAGAGCCGGCCCTCGCAGTACGGGCTATCGGAGCACGAAATCAACTCGCGAATCACCAAAGTAGCACACCTCAATAACCAATTGTCCGATATCCAGCAGCTGATTCCGCGCGCCAGGGCTGCAGAACCGCAGGCCGCCACATGGGCTAGCAGCGATAGAGACAACGAAGAAGACAGCACCGAAGCACGAGCTGCGGTGTCGAGTCTTATGTACCAGGACATGATCCAAGAGCAGGACACAGTATTGGACTCGGTGGCAACGACAGTGAACTCACTACGGGAGCAGGCACATGTCATGTCGCGTGAGCTGGAGGACCAGTCGTATCTCATAGAGGACTTCGACCGCCAGGTGGACACAGCAGGCGACAGGCTGCGCCGGGGCCTAAAACGAGTAGACTGGGTCATCCGCAACAATCGCGAGACAATGCGCTCGTGTTGCATCACGATTTTGATTGTGATTCTCATTATTCTGCTAGTTCTGGTCATCGTTCTATAAGCCGGTTCAGATTAGGACAGACACTGTCTGTTGGATCTTTGCTCTGGATTGGAGTATACACAAATCACCGTTGCAGGGCCGAATAGACGATAGAGTTGTTAATCAGACAGGAATCGCTGTCTGACGGGGCGATTCTATGCATTTTTGGTGCATGCACTTGCATCGTCAGTCGCATCTTCATTGATACTCCAAACAATCACAACTAATATTTCGCAAGCGATTTAATTGATCCCCCAAACTCTCTTGTATGGAAATTTTGTGCATGCTGAATTGGCTCGAACTTCATCGATTCGAATTCTATCAGTTCGGATCGGGACAGGCCAAGAGGGCAGACAAAAAGTACGGTTTCCATGTTTTCAGCAGTGATCTTATTAGTGGTAACAATTATAGCTGAATGTTTATGTTATCAACAGCTCTCGACCTGGCAATGTAAAGTACTTAGAAACTACAATAGTGTCATGAGTACACGCATTTGCTATAATAAACAGTATAGAGATCGAAATACATACACACGCATGGGCGGCACACCGTATATACAATTTCAGACTCAGAGATTTACCGCTGTCTCTATAGCGCAACCCAGTCGCGCTTCTGTTCTCGACAGCAATTCCACATCATACCCATCGGCCCAATACGGCAATACGGCAGAATCCCCCACAGTTCCCTAATATGTCTCTGCACAGATAACTGGGCATTAATAAAATCACCCCATTGCGTATTAGGCTTGATAACTTAATTATATAAAAAACTGTGACAGCTGGCAGTCGCAGCAATGGATGAAAGGCAACATATCGTGATAGTCGGTAGGCAACACAACCATACAAAGAGATGGCGGTCCGTTTTTTTGCAGTGCTAACGTCAAGGAGCCGGTATAGTCGGGGTGTGCACGGCATACTTCCTCACTCAGCACCCGCTGTTTGATCCCGCAAAGTATAAAATCACTATACTAGAGGCCCGGCGGCCCGCCAGCGCAGCGTCTGGCAAGGCAGGTGGACTGCTGGCGCTGTGGGCGTTTCCCCAGCAAATTGTGCCGCTGTCGTTCAAATTGCATCAGGAGCTCGCCGACAAGTATGGCGGAGACACTGAATGGGGCTATCGCCGCCTCGATACCATGAGCGTAGAGGGCACGCTGTACGGGCGCGAGGTGGGTAGCGAGCACCAGTCGGAGCTGCAGGCAGTCAGTGGCAGGAAGTACGTCAAGCCCACCAAGGCGAGCATTCTGCCCAGTGGGCTGGACTGGATCTATCCCGAAATCGTGGACGGCTACTCGGACATTGGCAACACCGACACCACTGCCCAGGTACACCCGCACCGGTTCACGACGTTTATTCTCCGCAAAACGCTCGAGTGCGAGGGCGCCGAATTGGTGATTGGCAAGGTGACCAAGCTACGCAAAAACGCCAGTGGAGCAGTCATTGGCGTGTCGTACGAAGCAGGCGACCAGACGTCAATGGATCTCGATGCTTCCAAGGTGGTGCTGACGCTGGGGCCCTGGACGTCCAAGATCCTGCCGTCATGCCCCATCTCGGGGCTGCGTGCTCATTCTATCACCATCAAGCCTACTCGCGAGGTGTCGCCATATGCGCTGTTCACCGAATTGCGTGTCCAGAGGGGCAAGTATGTTTCACCAGAGATATACCCCCGCCGCGACGAGGTTTATGTATGTGGAGAGGGCGAGACCATTGCAGTTCCGGAGACGAGCGACGACGTAGAGGTCGATAGGACGCGATGTGATGATCTGTTTAAGTACGCGGGTCAGATTTCTCATGAGCTCAAGAATGGGCGGGTTCTCAGGCGCCAGGCGTGCTATTTGCCGGTAATCGATGTGGCGTCGTGCTCAGGGCCGTTCATCGGAAATACGAACGTTGAAAACTTGCTGGTCGCCAGCGGACACAGCTGCTGGGGCATTAACAATGCGCCCGCTACTGGCAAGCTTATGTCGGAGATTATTCTCGAAGGCAAGGCTAAGAGCGCCAGCGTAGCAGGTCTAGAGCCGAGCGCGTTTTTTGATGCCAACTAGTATGTTTGTATGGGAGCATGACGATTCACACGACAGGGAATTAAGTAAAGGCTAATTTATTGAAGCTGATTGCGTTGCACCGTATGCATTGTAGCGAGCTGCGAAGCTGTATCATGACCAACACTCACTGGCTCGTACAAAGCTGAAGCTGCTGAGAATTGGAACGCCAGTTTATGTAGAATAAGCGGTGTTTGAATTGATTCATTTGCAATCAACTATAATATATTCTTCTGAAACTGATTGTGAAAATGATTAACAGAACTGATTAATATATGACTCCGGTAATAGTACACAACTTTATGAGGAATAGTTAGATGGCGATAGATGAGACTGGCTGATTGGTATGAAAGTATAATCCATTGACAGATGAAATGGGTTTTCTGAAGTTATTACTGCGTATACACAGACATTCACGATGATCTATTCATAACTGATATATTCACAATTGGTATGTTTGACAAAACAGATCTATTATAAAACAGGTTTATTGAATGTTTAGTATTGTCAATTGCCTGTCAACGGAAACGAACCTATTGAGAAAGTCCATTAAACAGTGAACCTTGTCCTATTATGTTGCATGTCTACTGTATTAACTTCATCTGCATGCATCTTGTCAGCTCGCAGTGTTTATTTATTCCCTGATGGGGCTTACTGCTATCAACCCCACCACACCTCCCATCCAACAGCTCCATGGGAATAGCCAAGTAAGTTGAACGGCCAAGCACGTCAAAACTGACAAAAGCATCTGGAATGATTTTGACGCTGAACCACAAAGGCTTCGCGACTTTGCCGCTGTCTTTTGTGAAAACAACAAAAGGCATCCTCGAGTAGCGGTCGACATATATCAATGGATCTTGCAGATAAAGAGCGCTAAACAGAACAGTCTGCCAGGAGGGATATTTATGAAGCTGGCACTGCAAAGGTTTCTGGCATTTATGGATATTGGAATTGATTTAGTTGTTGTACTCGATTGGGGGCCCCCGGTGCTGAAGCGTAACAACTGGAAAGCCTATTCGGAAACAACTGAAGTGGTGATAATCCGGGATCTATGCCGGAATCTTCGCATTCCGTTTCTCGAGACAGACGGAGAAGGAGAAGCCGAATGCTGCGTTTTGCAGCGTGAAGGCTCGGTGGATTTTGTGTTTTCGGACGACGCTGATGTGTTAGCTTTTGGAGCCACCAAAATTATTATGTACCATAAGGTGCCCAGGGCTGTTAGCAGCAAGGACGACGAAGATACCGATGACGAGCAGTCTGACGAGGAGTTCTTTGATGAGGAAGAAGAGTCATTCGAAAGTAATGACGCAGACGAGGCAGACGATGGCAGCAACAAAGACGTTGACGACGTCCCTGGTGCTGAAGATGCCAGTGGTATTGAAGAAATAGTCGAGCCAATCGACATAAAGTCAACGAAATCTCGCCAGGCATCTTCGGCAGCGGTCGACAGACTTATTCGCATTATTGAGGTAGACCCTTCCTTCAGATACCACATGATTCTAAGAGCCTTGCTACAGGGAGGTGATTACGATACAAAGGGCCTAAAGGGACTGGGATCCAAGCTCGCAAAGGAAATCGCAGCCCCTAATTGTGGCTTTACGGCAGAGTTCATGGATCTCATTGGCCGTAATTATGAACCTGCAGACGCATGGAACAGAGCAAGCATTGACACTCGTCGCGAGAGTTTTGATGAAGATTTGTTTCTTTCAAAAGTCCCAAACTTCATTCAAAGACTGACACATGAGCTGCATACCAACGAATCCAAGTACTTTTCCACAAAGCATCCGTCAGTTACCATTCCTGATAGCTTTCCTCAGATTGACGTTTTGCTTCGTTATTTGTACCCCGTTATTCGCACAACTGCGCCTGCGGGCCTTTGGAAGAACTATCCGCCGCTTCCCAACAGTGCTGGACTTTTTGATTCATGGAAGCGCTATACCCACCTCATGCCACTAGCAGATAGCTGGCGGCTGTTTGTCAACATGTTTCTGAATACAATGCTTGTAATTCGAATAAGAAGATCCGAAGATGACTGGCGCTGGTACAATTACGTGCATCCAGTGAAATCCAGACAAAATGAAGGGCCATCAGATCCCCTGTACAGAGTGTCGTTAAATCCCAAGTATTTTTCAACTATAATGGCAATCACGAAGCCACCGGAACTCTCGGACAGGGAAATTTCCTACCAGGCCAGCAAAAAGATTCCGGGATATATCTTGGCACAGAGCATCAATTCGCCAGTAACCAAATTTCCCAAGGGAAAGCCAATATCTGTACATAAATTCCGGGGATTTTTCACAAAGGAGTCAGAACAAGTGGTGGTTATGACCAAAAAGAAGCGAACTGCATCAGATCGCACTAAAAATGGCAAGTTAAAGTCTTCTGGGGCCACCGAAGCAGGCAATAGATCCATCTCTGACTTTTTCCAGGCTAAGAAACCGAGACCAGACGGACCCACCAAGAAGCATGGTGGAACTCGAGTCGATAATGTGGCCGATCTTTTTGAGATCTCCGATAATGAGTAATGAGCATGATCCATGATATCTCTTAGTTTGAGTGGTTTTACTTAACGTTAATTGCATTAGCTTAATGTTATATATATATATATATATTGATATTTTTATTATTTTCCCTATTGTAGTCCAATTACATATAAATAAATAGTCATTAACTCTAGCGTAGGCCCTTACGAAGACCACGCCTTGCTTCATTCTTCTGCAAAAATGTGGACGTTGCACTGTTTACCACCCTTGGTTGAGACACAGCATCTGGCTGAGCTTTCTTCACAGCAGGCCGACCTCCTACCGCGATCGCTGCAGCAGTTGCAGCGGTGGCAGCATTCGCCTCTGACATTGCGACTGTCTGCGCATAGTACTCCTTTGCACGTTCCAGCGCAGCCATCCACTCTGCCGTACCGGAGGTATCCTCAATAGTCACAACCTTGTGAAACGCCTCTACACTAAATGCACCTGTGCCCGTTCGCTTGCTGAAGGGGTATTCTCTTATTATAACATTTGGGGCGGCAATGGGTATCTCTAACCGGATTTTCTTATCATCGTCAACAATCAAAAGTCTCCCAGCGGTAGTGACTACGACGGTGCGTCGCTTGCGGCGATTCACATTATTCGTGAAAAACTTGCTGATTCGACTCTGGTCCTCGTAATCCTCGTTATAAGGTGTAGAGTTCATGAAAACAGAAGCGCTACCGAGCTTCAATATCCGCTCTTCGTGGTGGCCCAATAGGCTTGCCCACTCAGCGTCAACTTGACTCACTGGCGGGATTTCAAGACGTGCTGGACGAGTCACTTCAGGAACGTACAGGTCGGGACTCGAGATCTGTGGGGAGCCTGTACGTACTGTTTGCTGCGAAGCATGCTTTAGTTCCTCGCGAGAGGTGGAAGGACGCACAGATTTGCTGGACTTTTTCGTCCGTAGTGGCGGAGTCGACACTCGCGACTTTGACACCACGACAGGCTTTACGGGAGGCAGCTGAGGAGCTGGAGCAGCAGGCACCGTGCTCTGCTGGGTCTGATAGGCCAGCTGAGGTTGGGAGGATGAAGGAGAAGGCGCCTGTCTGCTGCCAGGATGTGCAGATATGCCAGCCAACGGTTTGGCGAGCGCAGCAGCAGCAGCCACAGACGCGCGAACACCACCATTAGGAGCCGGCTTTGGCTTGCTTGCAGACACCGACGCTTGTCGTGGTGAAGAAGGAAGAGCGACTGAAGAGCGCGATACCACTGGCTGGCTGGCTGACCGCTGTAGCTGTAGCGCTTGTTGCTGGAGCGCACGCTTCTGAGCAATTAGCCGGGGGTTTGCAGCCACCAGAACAGGATTCGAAACAGACTTTGCCGACGGCTTGTAGGGCCGTAGCGGAGGGTGATGTTTCTTCCATAGCACCTTCCTATCCCAATTGATACTTTCAAAAAACTGGTGCTTCTTGACTTTTGGAATCCCTGCACGGCGCTTGGGGTCAAGAACGATCAGATTCTTGATCAGGTCCCGTACCATATAAGGGAAACCAGGCGGGTACGAGTACTGCAACTTGATGATTTTCTGGAATGTCAGGTACTCATTGTCCGCCTGGAAGGGCGGCCGTCCAGCAATCATCTGGTAAATCACACATCCAAAAGCCCACAAGTCAGAAGCCTTATCTGTCGCCTTGCTGATAAGCAGTTCAGGCGATACGTACTCGGCAGTTCCTACGAACGAGTTCGCACGCACAACTTCCGGGTACACCTGATTACCAGAGGCGTCAGTTTCCAGCTCAAGTAACTTTGCAGTTCCAAAATCAGTTATCTTGATACACATGTTATAGTCTAGCAATATGTTCTCGGGCTTGAGGTCGCGATGGATAACGCCCTTGGAATGCATAAACTCCACCGCGTCGAGGATCTGTGCACCGTAGTATCTGGTGCAGTCCTCGTCAAGTGACCCCATATGCTTGATCAGCGACAGCAGTTCACCGTTGGCAGCGAAGTCAAGAACAAAGTACAGGCTGCGCTCGTCCTGAAAAGTGTAGTACAGGCCAACGATTCCCGGATGGTCGCCGAGTCGTTGCAGGGTATTCTTCTCTATATTGACGTATTTGACCTTCTTTTCCTTAATGATATGGGTCTTATCAAGGATTTTTATGGCATATTCGCGGTGGTTGTGCTTGTCCTCGGCAGCCACTACCGTTGAGTACGAACCTTCTCCCAGCACCTCGCCAAACACAAAGTCGTTGACGCCTTTGCGCACAGTGATCGGTCGTCCTGCGCTGTCGAGTTGCGATGTCACCATGGTGGCTGCGCCACGCTCTTTCCACTCCTCGGATGAGCTGAGAAGCTGGGTGGGACCGCCTCGCGCGACAGCTAGCCGATAGGCAGCAACTACAGGATCCTGCTGCGACGGAGAACCACTTTCTGGACCTCTACTACCCATGCCAGTATTGACGATCGCAGGCAGTTCGGGTTGACCCGCTATAGACGCGTCGCTACTAGTGCCTTTGCTGTGGTGGGCTCTATGATGGTGGTGATGATGATGATGGTGATGCCTGTCGGGCGGTGTCAGCGTTATTGGCTCCAATGGAGCATCCAGAGGGGCAAGCGGATCTAGCGGGTCTAGCGAATTGCCTGCGTGGTCCGACGACGTGGACCCGTCGCGGTAGTGACTGTACGGGTGCAAATACTGATTCGACCGATTGACAGAGTCAGCGTGGTGTCCGATGGAGGAAGACCCAAATCGGGTACCAGCAGATATATCATTGGAAGCCATTATAACCACATATGAAACTACTAGGTTAGCCCTGCCTAAACATGAAACACAAAATTTCCCAGAAACGCTACACAAAATGTACGCCTGGACGCAACAATGAGTAGCCGGTGCCTGCGTCGCACAGCCGCCAGATGAGGGCGCCGGCTGTTGCAAGTCAAACGTTATTTGAATGTGTTTCAGGACTGCCCACCACATGAACTGTGGGGAGTCAATTCCGGCACATATAAGCATAAATAGAAGCCGGTTTCGCAGCTCTGTTATGCACAAACAAACACAAGCCCTGCAGAAAATAATACAGATTGCGAAATCGATCACAACCAGGTTGACCAGCTTGAGCTTGACAGCAACTTACTTACCTGAGATCAATAAAGACAGACGCAAAAAAGCCTACTATTGTACAATGGCAGGGAACCGTCTATAACAAAGTGGCGGTCTGGAACAGCCGGGTCATTAATAGGCCAATTTCGCTCCAATTCGGGACCCGCAACTCCTTCGTGACGAGTGGTATATAAGACGGTAAGTCCACAGTCCAAGCACTGAAAGCCACCCGTTTGTTTTGAGAGGAGGTGCGTTCATGCACTTAGACCAATGTGGAAACCGCGAGGCGTCTTGGATTCTTCTGATAATGGGATAATGCAGTCCCCGATAGAGGCAATTGGGGATACTATTTAGCACAAAAACAGTAGAATGGTTGTCATAGACCTAGTCTGTTGGTTAGTAGGGGAGGGGGACCCACGAGAAATGCTCGCTGATGGTGTGGTGGAACTGACAGCTCAAAATGTAAATTGCCGGATTTGGGGCTGACCCTGTATAGCTGGGAGCACAAATGTGGAGCTCAAGATCGCTCACATATTCCTGGACATGCAAGCGCTGACAGAGAAGTCATTTAGTGAACTATTCCTCTCAATAGAATATCAATACATTATTACCGAATCATGATCATATAATAAGAGAAGTCTGGTTTATCGATAGTTACAGTTGCATTGTTAATGCAGAAGCTCTTTTTACAGTTGAAGCTGACATAGTCTTTAATATACAAGTGCCCACAACTTTGAGACTTACACGATTTGCAATTAGCTAGTTCACAATGTCAGATGTAACGCCTAGTATAATACAAGTTAACAATGGAGAGAGCTAAGAATACTGCTCTTTCGCTGCTCCGATTCGCCTCGAATGTTAAGGCATAGAAAGAACAAGGCGGATCTGTGCAGGGTTGCCGATCTACGCCTTGTTAGTCGATCTGAGCATGCCATCTCTAACGTCATAGTGAGCTGAGTTGGAATCGAGTTATGTATGGCCAAGGAAGCTTCGACGTGATGTACATGTTCAGGTTGCTCAATTGGAGCAACCAAACAACATCCTAATGAGACTTGCTATGGTCTAGAGGTTGGGTGGTGACAGCTTACGTACCATCCGTTACGCACTTAGGACTGGTTGACAGCAGCGTAATAATACAATCTGCGTTAGAACTGAGCTGGCATAGAAAAAGAACACGCTGCACCGCAGAATGCTTACCTTTCAATGTTCCAAACTCCACTGGCTTTGAGATATACTTGGCAAAGCCCACTTGAGTACATCGTTCTGCGACGTCCGACATGACGTAGGCACTCAGTGCGACAATGGGTATAGATGGAGTGAGATGGTTATCAGCTTCCCATTTTTTTATGTCCTGACATGTCTGAAAGCCATCCTTGCGCGGCATATCCAAATCGCACAGAATGAGATCGTAGTAATCGTGAGACACCGCAAACACTTTTGACGTACAATCTTCTCCGTCTGCCGCAACCTCGCACTGGAGTCCCGCCTTGGCCAGAAACTTGGAAATGACCTTCTGGTTGACCAGGTTATCCTCTGCAATGAGTACTTTGAATTGGGCCTGGCTAGCAAACCGTTGTAACTCGTCGAAAATGGTCTTTTCATTTTGGATAGTCTGCTGAGCAATTTCCATCTTCATATCGTGACTCTCTTCTCGCTGGTGTGACGGATCAAACACAACACTGTACCTGCTCGGCTTTAACGGTTTCGGCAGGAAGGTGATGTTGACTGATGATGGGACCGAGTTCTTCAACATGAGGCCCTGCATAGTTGATCTCTGACCGGGACTCACTAGCACCAGTATTTGCGGGTGCACGTTTGTTCTACCATTCGCAAGGTTGGATAGCAGCGACATTACTTTTTGAGGAGGTGTGATGTTCACCACAACATGCGTCCACTGCTTGGACTGGTCGTGCAACTGTTTATCTGCTTCATCAAGGGTGTCAACTGCAGTGATTCCACAATTGCTAGGCTCTAGCACAATTGCTCGAATATGATGCTTAATGCTCTCACAAGTGTACTTGTAAGGACACACCACCAGGATTTTCAGTTTGGTTGTGATGCGCGCATGATCCCTTTGCTCGGTCTTTTTCATTTCGTCGTATGAGGGCCGGTCGTTCTTGGTCGGTAACTGGACCTTGCAAGTGAAGATGAACGTGCTGCCTTTATCCTTCTCACCCTCACAGGTAAGCTCACCACCATGTAGCTGTATAAGCTGTCGTGATATTACCAAGCCTAGACCAGTCCCGCTGGAATTATTTGATGACGGATAGCCGTGAACCTGAGAAAAAGGTTTGAACATACGCTGCGCGTCCTCCGCAGTGAAACCACGCCCGGTATCATGTACCTCAAACTTGAGTTGTATGGTGTTGTCATTGGCCTGATACTCTTTGTCTATACAACATGATGTATAGATCTCGCCCTTATCGGTGAATTTAATTGCATTCCCAATCAGATTGAGGAGAACTTGACGGACCCTCACACGATCACCTTTAATCCACAAAGGCACATCGCTTTCTACAACATAATTGAGCTCGAGCTCCTTTGCAATTGCCATGGAACTCAAAAGCTCATTTACTTCCTCCAACAGCCTTCGAACGTAGAACCACGAATAATTCAGAACCATCTTACCAGATTCCACTTTGGATAGATCAAGGATGTCATTGATGACCATGAGCAGCGCCTCAGAGCTGCTGGATATCGTATGACAATAATCCAGCTGTTCTTCGGACAGCGGCGTGTCCAGTAGAAAGCTTATCATTCCGGAGATTCCAATGAGTGGGGTTCGAATCTCATGTGACATATTGGATAGAAATCGACTCTTAGACTCTATTGTCCTCTGCGCGGCATCCTTTGCTTCCTTTAATTTCTCCTGGATAAGCTTCTGGTCGTGAATGTCAGTACAAGTCCCAAACCAAGTTGCGTCGGCTAAATTCGTCTTATCAGCAGAACAAGTATAGATTGCCAGGTGCCACCTATACTCATGCTTCTGATTGAGCAGCCTGATTTCCACAGAGTACGTTCCATCCCGGTATTCCTTGCCTGATAGCACATCGCCATTATCTTTACTTTTGTCGTTGACGACCATGAGGCATTTTTCTCGGTCGTCAGGATGCACGGCATTCATATACTGGAATCCATACGTCTCTTCTGGAGACAGACCTGAGTAGTCAAACCACTTGTTATTCGCGTAGAGCATCCCCTTAGTGGGGTGCGTAGTGAATACTATGATAGGACTCGACTCCGCCAGTACTTTGTACTTATGGTCGCTGGCAGTTGTCTGAGCCAGTTCGATAGCCTCCAGTTCTGCCTGGCGTTGATTGTGGATGTCCATCATAGTGCAAAACCACTGGGTTATCGTCCCCTTTTCATCTCGCAGAGGAACAGCCCTCATAAAAAATGCCCTGTACTTTCCATCAAATCGCTGCACATGAAACATATGTCCAAGAGGGATGCCCTTCTTCAATGCATCGCTCCAGGCATCCAAGTATACCGACTGATCTTCTGGGTGTATGGAAGACATCGGATTCTCACAAAACTCTAGGGCTGTCTGACCACGATATGCTAGAGTTCGATTGCTGACCCAAGTGATGTCACCATTCATGGGCTCGGCTGTAAAAACGTGAACCGGGATCGCGTCAATTATCGTTCGCAACATTCGGTTGGAGGGTCTCGCCAAAATGCTGTTATCTGGAGAGGCAGTTACCGGTTTCTTTTCTGTTGGGTTATTAATACTCGCCATTGCAGACCTTTCTGGATCCACAGTCAGCAGCGAACCATACGCGTGCAACAGTCTTCGAAACCGTGGGCGCCTTCCACGAGAAATCCTTCTTCTGAGGCCTGGCTTTCCCTGGTCAATCGTCTCTGGTGTTGATGCTCTGTCATCTGTGATAATCTCAAATGTGGCATCACCGGGCACTTCTTCACGTAAAGAAGCATAGAATTTACTGGGAAGCGCTGCCCCTTCTGGATTGCTCGATCGCAGCTTTGTTTTCGGAAAGTGCTCCACATAAGGCGAGTTGATGGTGGAACTGCTTCTTCCTCGGAGTTGATGAAAAGTAGGACTTCCAAAATGATGAGGGCTCCCAAAATGATGAGGGCTCCCAAAATGATGAGGACTACCAAAATGATGATGGCTATGGTGATGGTGAGTGGTGGAGTTTGAGTACATCGACATAAGCTGACTTCTGAGGTTTGAATGGGCCCTCGCCTGGAGGAACGCAGTAGCCAGGTGCGGAGTTAGCCTGTTCACAAGATCTCTTAGAGCCGACGGAAAGGGGATTATCGATGACATAAACGATATTACAGCTATTGGTGCTGACTTTTGGTAACCAGAAGACGCCGAGACTGAGGTGACCGAAGGAGGCACTACTGCCAAAATGTGGATGACAGAATACATGTTTTCGAAGCCAATAGCATCCACAGGAGCTCCAGAGAAATGGTCATCACCTTCTGCATCTGCATCTTCATCGGGATCATCAAACGCCTTTTCCATCTCTGCAGTGCGAAAGAACGGGCTTTCAGAATATTCTCTTAGTGCTGGCGAAGGAGCTGGAGAACAAGTCCACGGAGACATGATCGGCTGTTCGCTATCAAAGTATATCACTTCAGATGATTGATCAGATAACAATCCGCTGGTATACCTGCGCTGTAGAAGCACCAACTGGTCGTGAGAAATCACATTGTTAATTCCCTGAGCATCTATAAGCGGATCCTGCTCCCATTCAAGAGTGCGCAAATGATCAAACACAAGGAAATGAGGATCTGAATCAACATTAGATGGCCGTGGTGTAGGTGTACGTGTCTTTTTCGGAGAGTTTTCTCTGGACAGTAGAGGTGGTTGTACAAAGCTTCCATGGCTAGGAGACGAGAAATTGGCCTCAGCACCAGAACCAGAACCAGAACCGGCACCAGCGGAAGAGCCAGATGTAGACGATGTACCTGAAGTGATGTTAGTAGCAATGGTAGTGGAGGCACAGGTCGTAGCAGATGTAGCAGTAGAAGTAGGGCCTGCAGCAGCAGTGGCAGCAAAGGTGGCAGCCACTGCTGCTGCTGTGGCGGCCGGAGAGGCAGATGGTGTAATTGGAGACAATGGTGGCCCTTGAGAGCGCCTCCAAGATTTGGAGAACCGTCTGGACAGCGAGAACCTGTGCTTCAGCTGGTCAGCGGAATCGGCTGGAGGTTCCGCCAAATGCCTTTCTGAAGGGGTGCGAAGCGTCGTCCTGAACTGATGGCCAGATTCTGTAGTTATAGCACTATGGTGGTCTCTATTGATGTGCTTGGCTACTGATGGCACAGGCTGGATCTCTGGAGCTTCGGGGAAATGGTCGTCCTCTTCATCAGTGTGCCAGTTATCCTCATCGTCATCTTGTGGACGACGCCGTGACGGGCCATCCATGGCTTGGGCAGCCAGTGTATATGGTTCTTCATTGACAGACTTTGCCTTGCTCCAAAGAGCCTTGAGGCCCCATGGGATATTGACAATATCGGTCGGGTCTGTTGGCAGGCAAATGGAGACTCTTTCTGCGCCAAAATGTGACTCCAGCACGTCCACGACGTTGCTGAAGAATGCATCAAATCCGCAGTCTGAGTTGAGACGTAGTATGAGATCGTATAAACTGGGAAGCTGGGTCGTCTGAGTGGATGAGCTCCCGAAGTTACGAGACAGGGTGTCCGGCCTTTGAGCAGCTTCGGGTTTCCAGTGTACAGAAGTTTGAGTTTTTGCCATGATATGAAACTCACCTACATGTGAGTGGCGTGACGAACAAAGCGTTTAATATAACAATAACCACAATGCGAGCAAAGGGAAACTAGTCAAGCTGCGGGTTGTGGACAAAAAGGAAGGTACGAAACAATCAGACAATAGCGTGCGCAGCAAATCAAGGCCGCATGCTAATCGCAGGATGCAGGGGCGAGCGTCGCTCTGCAGCACTGCAGCTGCCTGGAGACTTCTAGCATTAAATAAAAGTAGATAACTAGTAAACTCCTTCCATGGTGTAGAGCTGTAATACTGAATTGATATTTTAGAGGAGCAATTGGCACAAAAATGGGTTTACAATTGGGTCACAACATGGGCGTCACACAGCTCCTCTCAAACCGCGATGGCACGGCTGATTGTTTCCTGCATGGCAGCACTGGCGCAGCCTAGAGGCAGACACAATGGACGATGACAATGGGCACCATAACAAAACTGCATGTTTCCACGCCCAAAAAATCAACGACCATCATCATATCTCCTTCAAGTGGATTTCTCGATTCGGACTTGGTTTTTAAATGGGTCAATTAGTGATAACCAAGAATTCGTCTCCACTACGAATGATAAGAATAAGAATGGGTGCAGAAAGCGAGTCTAGCGCTGTACAGCCGTTCATAAAGCGGTTCGCGTCGAGTGTATATACATGTCAGCACCAGCCTGATCCATTTACAATTAACACATGATATTGTCGACATGCAATTATCTACAATATAAAATTTTTATAACGCCTAATACAACCGGTCAGATCTCTAGATAAGCTGTCGTGCGCCTGACGTCGTCGCCCTTACTTAAGCTATTACTTGAGCTGTCGTGCTACTTCTGCTTCTTAGCCTTCTGCTTGATCTTTTGTTTCTGCGCTGACCGAGCCACCACCACGCCAACAAAACTCCCAATAATAAGAAACCCGACCAGTAGCAGAATCACTGGGATACGGATCGCCCATTCGCGCGGGGGAAAAAGCGAGTACAGAAAGTGTGGTTCGTCCACAAATGGCTGCGTTAGCGTGCTGCTGCTGCTGCTCTGCAGCGCAATACCCAACTTACCAGCACAAACGTCCACGTTGTGTAGTACACAAACACTGAAGTTGCCACGGCCAGCATACCCGAACCGACAATGGTATCTACAGACTGACAGTTAGCGTCCCACTGCTCGGTTGCTTCGAGCAACAAAAACTTACCATGATGTGTCGTGTCAGAACCGCGCAGCTCCGCCAGGTCTGTACCAACCGGCGATGCCCTTGCCCTACATGCAGTTGCTCAGGCGCGAGCCTCGATCTCCATTAGCTAATAAACAGCCACTGTGGGCTCGACCCCAGGGCTGCCTAACCCAGCCACCAGTAGCGACTATATAAGTTGATACATTGCTGCTGTTTGTGGTGGACAATTGCAATCTCGAATCACAATGAATTCTCTGAGAACAGCTCGACATGTGCCGCGGATGGCGCGGGCTCTCCGGGTACCGGTGCTGGCACGAGGCAAGGCCACGCTGCCGGATCTCGACTACGACTACGGAGCTCTTGAGCCCTATATCTCCGGCAAGATTAACGAGCTCCACCACACCAAGCACCACCAGACATACGTCAACTCGTACAATGCTGCTGTGGAGAAGCTGGCCGAGGCTGAGCAAAAGAGTGACGTGAAGGCTCAGATTGAGCTGGGCCCTATTATCAACTTCCATGGTGGAGGCCACATTAACCACTCGCTGTTTTGGAAGAACCTGGCGCCAGTGTCTGCTGGCGGAGGCCAGCCTCCTGCTGAAGGGTCGCCACTAGACCTCGCGATCAAGAACTACTACGGTTCGCTAGACGCGCTGATCGCAAATGTCAACACTAAGCTGGCGGGCGTACAGGGCTCTGGCTGGGCGTGGATTGTCAAGAATAAGGAGAACGGTGCGCTCGATGTGATCACTAAGTACAACCAGGACCCTGTAACTGGTCCATACGTTCCGATAGTGGGAATTGATGCCTGGGAGCACGCATACTACCTGCAGTACAACAACGTCAAGGCAGACTACTTCAAGGCCATCTGGAACGTGGTGAACTGGAAGGAGGCTGAGCGCCGGTTCTCGAGCTAAGCACTCTGATCCAAATACCACTCACTAGCTTTTTCATGCTTTGTATGCAGACTCAATAGTCAACAGTTATTAGTAAATGTATCAGAATTGAGTGAACTGTGTTTCAGACAGATGTAGCCTGTTGGATTACTGAGCAGATAATGCAGTTGAGATTGAGACTTTTCATGTTGAATAATTCTAGTTATAGGTTTTTTTTCCGCAGTAGTCTAACCCTGAACTGTTATCAGTTTATTATATTACACATTCCTCCATACGTTACATTTCCTGCTTTTAGCACCTCCGCTAAGGTTGAAGATGTTTAACTGACAGTGCATAGGTAGTACAGTGCATATACTAAGTTGCATGCAATACACTAACTCACTCACTCAGTATGTTAGGATCTCAGATGTGCCAGAGATACTAAGATATAAGCGAGGAGGAGACTATCAGTATCACACAACAAACCCCCAATCCAGCTATGTGACTGCAATTACTTTAAAAGTATGAAATTGTCAAGCGATTTATATGATAACTGATAATTGGGTCATTTTAAGAAACGCTAACCGTACATACATACATATATCTGCATCCATCCACCCAGAGCCGTGTCTGCGGCTTTAGCATCATGACTGATCTGGAGAAAAAGCTCGACGAGCTGACCGTGGAGTCGCACGAGTCGCACGAGCAGATAATCACCCCCTGGGAGGTCGAAGGCGCAGTTGTCGACGGCAAGAGTTTGGGGGTAGACTATGATAAGTTGGTCAAGGAATTTGGCACCCGCAAGGTGACCCCTGAGGTGCTGGCGAGGTTTGAAAAATTGACTGGCCACAAACCGCACCGTCTGCTGAGACGGGGCATGTTCTTCTCCGATAGGGACTTTTCGGTCATTTTGGACAGATACGAGCAGGGCAAGCCGTTTTTCCTGTATACAGGACGAGGTCCGTCCAGCGACTCAATGCACCTGGGCCATATGATCCCCTTCACATTCACCAAATGGCTGCAGCAGGTGTTTGATGTGGCTCTAGTCATCGAGATGACGGACGACGAGAAGTTCCTGTTCAAGCAGAACCTCTCAATCGAAGACACCAAGGGCTTCTATGTGGAGAACGCGAAGGACATCATTGCAGTGGGCTTCAACCCGAGCAAGACCTTTATCTTCTCCGATCTCAATTACATGGGCGGCAAGTTCTACGAGAATGTCGTCAAGGTGTCTCGTCAGATCACCACGAGCACTGCTCGGGCAGTATTTGGTTTTCAGGATAGCGACTCTATCGGACGGGTCCACTTTGCATCAATCCAGATCTCGTCGGCGTTTTCCAACTCGTTCCCCCACATTTTCGGCGACAGAAAAGATATTCCGTGCCTGATTCCGTGCGCCATCGACCAGGACCCTTACTTCCGGGTGTGTCGCGACGTGGCTTCCAAGCTCAAGTACCCCAAGCCCTCCACGTTGTACTCGAAGTTCTTTCCTGCGCTTCAGGGGCCCTCATCCAAGATGTCGGCCTCTAACGATGCGTCGGCCATCTTCATGACAGACACCCCCAAGCAGATTGCCAAGAAGATCAACAAGTACGCATTTTCTGGCGGTCGCGATACTATGGAAGAGCAGCGCAAGTATGGCGGCAACCCAGACGTTGATGTAGCATTCCAGTATATTTCATTCTTCCTTGAAGATGACGACGAGCTCGACAAGATAGCCAGTGACTACCGATCAGGCCAGCTATTAACTGGCGAGCTCAAGGCAATTGCTATCAAGCTGCTGCAGGATTTTGTCGGTGAGTTCCAGGCCGAGAGGGCAAAGGTGACCAATGACATTGTCAACTTTTATGCCGACACTACAAGGGCCTACGAATGGAAATCTGCTCGTTCTCTCGAGATCGCACAAGCTGCTGCACAGCAGAAGTAGGGACCCGACCGGAGTAGAGGAGTTTATGAGTGGGTAAAACAGACATCTAAATTTGAGCTGCAACAACAGTATGTAGTGCTTAATTCTAAAACTATCCTGTTTCAACTTATCCTGCAGCGTGACATCTTACTACGGAATATGGCCTTACTTGTAGCAGTACTAAGCGGGCCCCGGTTTGGTTAATTTCGCCCTCGATGCCACCTCACACTTTACTGTAATTGTCAAGAGACCATCAAACAGAACCAAATAGACTATTGTTGCTTCAGACTGCTAGATGGTTAAATACTTTCAGTGAACTCAGATGGACCATATGATGGTGGTCTATTTGCTATGTACATTCCGATATTCGACAAGCTCGTCGATAGTGATGGCTTTGAGATTGTGCTGCTTGGCAAACTTCAGACAGTCATCTCGGCGGGCCATCAGACCGTCTTCGTCTCGCACAATCTCGCAGATTACGGCAGCTTCTTCAAGCCCTGCCAGGCGTGCCAGATCCACGCCGGCCTCTGTATGGCCCCGTCGGGCCAACACACCTCCGTTGACAGCTCGTAATGGCAGAACATGACCCGGCTTTAGAAAATCATCAGGTTTGGACTTCGGGTCTGCCAACTTGCGCGCCGTCAGCGCCCTGTCATGAGCAGAAATCCCCGTCGTCGTGCCATCAGCATAGTCCACAGACACAGTATAGGCAGTTCCGTGCCGGTCTGAGCGGTCTGCAACCATCGGATACAAATCGAGCCTGTCGGCAATCGCAGTCGACACTGGCGTGCACACAAACCCGGATGAGTAGCGCACCAAGAATGCCATCTTCTCGGTGGTGACCTTGGAGGCCGCTATAATGAGGTCACCTTCGTTTTCGCGGCTTTCATCATCGAGAACTACCAGGAACTCGCCATTCTCTTAAGGTTAGTCTCGATCATGCCTCGCTACACCCGGCTACTGCTGACTCACTAAATGCTTCGATGGCCTCAGGGATGGTATTGAACGCAGACATTATCAATGTGCGCCAACTGGATCAGTGCGCCTATTATATGCGGTTCAAGAGCCTCCAGTTAATCAAACGCAAAATTCGAACTGAGTTTTGAATCCGGCTCTTGTCGACCTTAAATGTCAGTTATGTCCCAGTGCTTATGCCGCACCGGTGCGTTACCGATGCCGCATTACTAACCGTTAGTAAATGACGTCTGGCTGTGTGAGTCAAGCGAAGAAGGTGCATGAATAATACAAGGTTTGTAATGCAAACTACTGGCTCCGTATGAATTTTCTACCGGTCGAGGCTACTTTGAGCCCCTGCCTAGATTGTAGCAGCTGTCGACAGTCTCGTTCTCGCGCTTTTTATTGTTTTTTTCTCCTCCCCCATCCTCGTCTAGGATGTTGTGTGTGCCCCAATAAAATAGGCTGTCGTCTTCGCTTGTTCTTGCCGACTTACTGAGAACAGAACTCTAATATCTAGGTGCATTTTGTTGATTAACATCATCTCCAAAGCCACAAGAGTGTCGGTTTGACATTCATGTGACTTGCCCATCGTGTCTTGTTACACAGCACATTAAGATATAAAATACGCCGGCAGATATTCAAAGTTTTCAACTTGTAGGCCGTGCTCCCGAATCACTGCATAGCCATGTTAATTATAATCGGTATATTTCTGATTGGTAGTGCTGACTGCATTAGCCGATTCCCGTGTCATCGCACGGCTGACCATATGCCATATACAGACGGCCGCCCACGCATTTCAATACTAGTAATACTAGTACAAAAGAAGTATATTCCTTGGAAAGGATAACAGCGCCATTTGGGATTCGTAGGATAGATATCGTTAGTTTTCGACCACTTACGCAGAATAAGGTGCCGCTTAGCTACAGATCCCATAGTTAGCCTTTAATTGTATTATGGCGTAAGCCCTTGAAATATTGTGTCGATTTGTGTGCTTCTTATTTTCCATATGTCGACTTTCGAACAAAATCGGATGCTGCTGTGCAAAACCACGTCCGAGCTGTTGACCGACTACCCAGCAGCCGATTTGATAATCTACAGGATGGTTCGCGAGGCCCTGATCGACGTGACCGCAGAGCTGACCTTCTTATCGGGGAAGTGGCTTGCTGGCTGCCCCAGACCACATAAAAAAATACTCACCGATTTCAACAATAGCTTGAATGCTTCTCTCAATAAACTATTTGACGCATTCCATCGGTTGAGGGCCAATGATAAATTCAAAGCGCTATACAGCATAAGGCTTATAGGATTCATCAATGACGAGCTAAAAGTAGTGGTGGAAAGACTACAAATGAAATATGGGATAAAAAAGGAGCTGCACCTTGAAAAGAATTGGTCCCGCAGGTTGTACATCAAGTTCATAATTAGTGCGTCGGATGTAGACGAAGTATGTAAGATGCTGGATCAACTAGTCGTCGAAATCTTGAATCTCTGCGATACGTCAGACACCCTCAGAGCAGACGAGCCACATCAGGTTGAGTTCTCTAGCGCAGAGAAGATGACTCTCGCCGTGCTCAGGGCATCTCTGCAGGACGAAGTCGCAAAACTGATGAAAATAGAGGGCGTCTCTGAAATTCTGGCTGCTGGTAATGAAAGACTAGACGCTGATGAGGGTGAGAGCACTATCACAATTGCAACCTGCTGTGGCGCCAGCTCTTATAAAGGCAGCTGTAATCCCAGCTAATACTGATGGTAGGAACTCTTAACAGCAAAAACTACAGAGAACCCAATAATATCTTTAGCTTTCATAGCTTTCAATAGTACTAGATTTTTCTCAAAATAATCTCGCTTCGGGTACCACAATTACCACATGAAATCCGTGTATTTTCAAGTTAGCGCCACTGTCCATACTAAGTGCCCTACAACGCCTATTAGACTTCCCACGCCAGCACGACCACATACTTCTTTCCATGCCAGACTCCCATAGCGTGACTTGTTTCGCAACGCCAGCGAGCCAAGTCCTGCCAGCGTCCCCACCCCACTCCAGTCGTCAACAGAAAGCTGCCCGCGATTCTCTAGCAATCGCCAACTCCGATCGCTCCATTCGATCTTTTCTCTGCCATACATCCGAAGAGGCAGGCCAATTGCTAATAATCCAGTTCCAATAACCGATCCGACTCCCGCATGGCGAATAAGTAACGGAGCCGTTAATCCAGAAGCTCGCTTGGACACAACTTTGAATGCGCCAACGGCAAGTCCCACTGCTGCTCCGGTTTGGAATCCCCGATATAGCGCGTGAGCAGTGAGAATTGTATATGGCAGAGGCTGATCCTCTGCGAAATAAGTGTGCGGGAAATACCTTGACATGACAATTGAAAAAGTCGTTATCAGTAGCAGTCAAGTGGGTTCCTCGTGGGGTCCTCGTGGGGTCCTCGTGGGGCCCTTAACCTCCTCCCCTCGCCAGACAATACAGTAGGACTAAAACTACAAGATGTTGGCTTTTGCGAATTTTTTTTGATAAGAGCAGCAATCCCATGTCACAGTCTATGGTCTAAGAGTTGTTGTGGCTTACCAAATGTGACCCCGCTAATAATATTGTCGCTCATTTAGCTGATACTTTTTCTGCTATCTCAGGTCCCTTATGTAGACACCGCGCGCCTAGATAGACCTTTAAATATGGTTATGAACATAAATATGAAAATAAGTATATTCTGTTCAATAATTTCAAGGCGACCACTCTGGCTTGGCGTTACAGCCCATTCTTCAAAGTAAGCCAAATTACGTCGGTGGGAAACGAAACTCTAGCTCTAAGCTTGTCACTGCTCTGTACTATGTCGGTGATGCATGCCGCACCCAAGTTGCCACTACAACTATCGGTACCAGCATCATGAACAGGATATTCGGCTCTAAATCAACGGCACCCAAACCGTCATTAATGGATGCTGTCAATAGTGTAAGTTTGGTCGATGGCTATATTATAGACTGTACTGACGGCAGATTGAAACACGGGTTGCTTCGCTGGATGTCAAGCTAGCCAAGCTGAACGCTGAACTGACGACTTATCAGCAGAGGTTGTCTCGCATGAGCGAAGGACCAGGCAAGAACGCAGTGAAACAAAAGGCACTTAAAATCCTAAAACAGCGCCGCCAGGTGGAAGCTCAAAAAGACCAGCTCGAGACTCAGAGCTGGAACATGGAGCAAGCAGCCATGACTTCGGACAATCTCCGCAACACCATGGCAACAGTGGACGCCATGAAACAAGCCAACAAGGACCTTCGTCGCCAGTACGGCAAGATCAATATAGACAAAATTGAAACATTGCAAGATGAGATGGCGGACCTGCTGGACATGTCGGAGGAGCTGCAGAATACAATGTCTCGAAATTATGCGGTACCTGATGACATTGACGAAGCCGACCTGGATGCTGAACTCGAGGCGCTTGGCGAAGAGATCGAATTCGAGTCACAGTTAGGAGAGTCAGAAACTACCGGGCCCAGCTATCTCGCCGAGGACTCTTTGCCTACGTTTGTAGACGAGCCTGTTCAGAGCGAAAACAAGGAGGGTGTTGCGGCATCATGATAGTCTCAGTCTCTCCTTTATTTTTATTTTTTATTGCATGTTCAATGTGTCTGTTATATTCCCTATAGAGTCTATCTTCAGGGAACGGTTTCAGATGGTCTTTTATGGATATGGAGAGTGGCACAGCACAAAGGTACGAATCTTTTTTTGTTTTAATACAAACACAGTTCTGGAATATCTTCAGAGAAGATGACATGCAAATGTGAGAATACAATCGACCAGTTTTGTCGTTGTGGATCACATTGTGGTGAAATTCCTTGCGTAGAGATGTCTGGTATATATGACGGCGATCCTATTAATAAACTTCACATGCGCTTGCGGATAGCCATCAAATAGTTGCCGACTCCCCTGAATCTGTTTAATTGCCAGCCAACAAATGGGATAAACATACACCCATCGCTTCTAACGAACTCCCATTCTGGCTTGCTTGCCAGCCATTCGCGCAGCTCGCCTTCATTGATGTATTTGGAATATGAATGGGTACCTTTCGGCACAATGCTGAGAATGTCCTCTCCCACAAATATTGTGGTTAGATAGGCAATTGGCGTTCTGTTTATTGTCGACAAAAACAGCCAGCCGCCTGGTTTGACGTGCTCACATGCTGCTTGCAGGATTTCTGCCGGCCGCGGTACGTGCTCCAACATTTCAAACATGGTTACTATGTCGTATTTTTCGTCCTTCTCCAACTCCTCCACTCCCATGAGGCGGTAATCCAGCTTATGCTCCAACATCGGATCCCTTTTCATATGATCATTGGCAACTCGAACCACATCTTCCGTCAAATCTATGCCACGCACTCTGCTCACTTGAGACAGGCGGGCCATGCTTTCAGCAAGCAGTCCACCTCCGCATCCAATGTCGAGTACTTGGTATCCAGATCCGATATCAGAGTCGGGCCGTACCTCGTATTGTTTCCGTACATCATCTGGCAATAAATTAATAGAGAAGCCAGGAAGCTTGCCAGGTCTATACTTTGCAAGCGTCTCCCTAATGTAGTCCATCCGAAGAAGATTCATTTTATGCAAAATCCTCTGTGGACCGTCTACATCCCACCACGAGTTGGCCAGTTGCGAAAAATGCTTGAGCTCATCTTTCGACACATTGGGATCTACAATGCTAGTCCATTGATGTGCAGAACTCGAAAAGCTTCTATTCAGTGTCCTTATAAACTGATTTGGAGAATGCTTCCAAACCATATTCAGATTGGTGGCCCGCTGAATCATTGCCGAATTACTGAACTCAGTTGACAGTATCCAAAAACTGTAGATGCTAACTTGACCTATATATTTATGGTAACAGCCGTTCATGAGCCCCATGAACTTAACATCCTAACTACCCCAAGTAAAGATGGATGATCTACCTGTCGAAGAGAGCATTATCGCTACGCGACAAAGACGTGCCAATGCTGGCAGCAAGTTGAGGTCACTGCTCGATGCACAAGAACCACTCGAAGAAGATGACATTTTCATTGAGGTTGAAGACGACGATGAGTTCGAATTTAAGGAAGTTGATGACGACGAAAATGAGGAGAGCGACGAAGACGGCAGCGACGAAGACGAAAACCTGGATAAAGCTGGCGCGGAAGCTCTGGATAATACAGCTGGGCTAAAACGTAGTAGAGAGTCCGACGAGAACTTCAGCGATTCCGAAGATAGTCCAAGTGAGGAAGATGAACCAGAGGACGCGGGTGAAAAAGAGCTGGTGCGGCAGCAGAAAGAACAGGCAAAGTTGGCTCAACAGCAAAAGCGTAAGAAGATGCTGCAAGTGCCGGTCTTCAAGCGACCAAAAACAGAGTCGTCGACTACAAAGCCGAAAAAGACGCTGATTGCAAGTTCAGCGAATTTGGAAGCAGTCGACCGTCGAGTTTCGAGAAGGGCAGCTACAGTCAAGAATAAAGAGGAAATCATTCAGAAGCTGAAGGACCAGGAAGCGCGCCGTGCAAACTACATTGCTCCCGTTGTGAAGCAGGTGCATAAGCTGACCCAGGCTGAACGTCTGGCGGAAGCCAAGATCACAGAAGAGCGCAATACAGCGTCTCTAAATCTGTTCTTTGAAATCGAAGAGCGCAAAAAGCAGGAGAGGCGGGCGGCCATGCTTGCCCGCAGAATCCCTATGAAATCTGTAATCCGCTACGTTAGCAGTACGCGTTTCATACCTCCTAGGCGTATTTTCGTCCGTCGGCCTTTAGTTGAAGTTATTGAGCCTGGCGCAAATGGAACATTGGAGTTGAACGGCGACAAACACGAAGATAATGGAGAGGCTGTAGACCTAAATGACGAGAATAGAGAAAGTTCTGTCGAGCTCCATGAAAAAGAACATGAGCCAAAGTCGCCGTCAAGAGTAGATGACGAAAAACGACTGGGCTCAAATGAGCCCGAAGAGAGCAGCGAAAGCAAGCTGAAAGATAGTGCATTTGACAATGCAGATGAGAAGCCGAGTAGTGATGTATTGGATGATGAGGGTGCGCAGAAGGACAACAAGACGCTGGATGTTCGCAACGAAAACGGCAGAGGCGAATCTGCAGAACTTGATAAAACGACCAACGATGCTGATTTGTCTAGTGTGGATTCGAGCATGCGTGAAGTAGAAAGCCACGAACCTGATAGTGTCGATGCTAGTAACAACCGCATGTTGGCCACTGGGGAAAGTCCTCTTGAAAGCCCATCAGCAGACGGCACTCTAGGAGGACCTCTTGATAAATCTGATAATACGGAAATACCATCTATAAAGATCGAAGATAAAGATGAAAAGATGGAACCAGATACTACCCAAGTACCCGTGCACGACGAAGCAGATGATATAGAGAGGCTTGATAGCAAGGAGGGGGTTGTCGTAAAATCTGAGAAGGTCGATGTCAAAGAGCATAATGCAGAGGATGACCGCATACGTCCTCGACCTCCAGGTGTTGAGGGGCCATACTACTGCAAGAACAGAAATACGGTTACTCTTGTTGAGTTTCCAGAGAGCTTTGAGTACTCAAAAGTAGCTGTGAAGTCGATATTATTGGGACCTCGCTCTCTGAGACCAACTCGAGTGCTGAAGCCTGTCATGCAGTGCCCCATTACTGGTGGGCTTGCTAAATACGTTGATCCGGAGACCAAAATCCCGTATTCGAGCATGGAGGCGTTCAAAATTCTTGGCCTTATTAAAAGAGGATACCTGAGCTGGAACAGTGATTTTGGTGGGTTGTATACTGGACTACGAAAGCAGCAGCGTCATGCTTCGGGTGTTCCAGATAATTTTGATGATTAATGAAATATGCTTATAATATTTATTATGTTAGTTAACTAATTGAATTTAAAACAAAAAAAAAAGATGTATGTACTTCACACACATGTGAGATAAAAAGCATTGGAAAGGTGAGCATCTACATCAATGAAATGTTGAACAGTCTATTTCTTATGCTACAAAACAGCGCCAAATCCAAAAGTCACTTTGATGGGCTTTATATAGTATTCTTCGAAATTGGACTGGACAACCTCCTCCTGTCCAACAGGAATTCCAGACCAGTCAACCTTCAGCACAGTCTCTCCCGCACCAGTCACAAATCCGAGAGATAGATTAGCATAATGTCCAGACTTCCATTCTCTGAGACGCCAGGTCTGCTGGATCGACTCATTCTCTTTGAGTTTGACAATCTTGCCGCTGATATTGCCACCAAACAACGAGTATTCAGAGCCCTCAGTCGGCTGAATATCTGCCTTCGCTCGAGTCCACGCAGAAACCATCTCTGGCTTCAGCAGCGCATCATACAGAGCATTCGCAGGAGCGTTGAACACGGGCTCAAGATGCAGAGAAGTGGTGTTGTAAGCAGCAGTGCCGACAACACTCTCACTTTTCGACACAGGCTCGGAGGAACCAGCGGTTGAAATGTCGCTTGTACTGTCAGGCGTGCTGTACGGAGACTTGACTCCCTGGTGCTGGATGTCCTTTCCGTGAGTAGTAATCAGGTCGGGACCGAACTGCTGGAGTAGTTTTCGCAGCTTAGGCACAAGCTCCTTCCTAATCAAGCTCTTCACCGGTTCCTTGGCTGATGTTTCACTGTCAATGGAGATGACAAAGGTATAGTCGTCTTCTGCCGAGTCGTATGAGATCTCGGGGATTCGGATATGGCCAGTCACATTATCCTCTCCCTCAGTCTTACCATTGTACACCAACTCCATATTTAGGTCAAATAGACTGATGACTTTTCCCTTTCGCTGCGAGACATCCACATCACCCTCCAAGCTTTTGACTTTGGTGATTTTAGCAGTTGTATTGCCGTCTGGGGATGCTACTTCGAGCCCTATGAGCTTTTCATCGAAATACTCTCTGGCCCAGTAAATGCAATTCTTGTCGACCCAATGCCTATAGTCAGTATTCGATCCTATCACAAAATCAAAAAATCAGTCTGAATGACTTACCAATTGTTCGGATTGTGAAGGACCATAGCGACTAGTAACTGTACATACAAAGATCAGTCGAGAATTATAATATATATATATATTTATATGGATTCGATGGAATCATCGAGAAACTTGTGCCGCGGCGCATGAGGCTGACTACCGGTATAGCTGGAAACTAACCCACGAACCGAAAATGCACGCTTTATATCCCTAGTAAGATGTAAGTTTCGATTTTATAGGCTTTTGCAGAAATTTTGTCAATTCACGGATACAGACTTATCCTGAGTAAGCGCCTTGTCAAATGACTAGATTTGGTGCAACGCTTATTGTGGATCATATATAAACATAAACCATTCGCCAAATTCAACTACCAAAACTGCACATACCACCGTCAACTTTTATGCGATTTTCCTTTTTGCCATATTTCTCGTCGTATGTTAGCCGACCACTGTATAGCACCGGTCTCATCTTGTCTAATAATGCGCTTTGGTAGGGGAATTGGCTGGTCACGCTACTGCTCTCCGAGGACCCAAACTGCTTGTGTAGCCACAAAGTAGCTGCAGCTCTGGTAAGATGACAGCTGAAAGCTTAAGAAGGCACGCTATCGTTATGCCGACGGAGGGGAGTATAATATCAGTATGATCGGGGGAAATTCTATGGGCACCTCATCTACGTAGCAGTTTCCACAGCAGGCTGAATGGCAAGAGCAGCAGCGTTAGCAGGCAGTAAACCATGTCGCTCTCACTCCTCTTGTACCTTGGACGCGGTCTTTGCAGATCGGTTACGATAAAGCTTAGCGATCATATTCGACTACAATACTTGTGGTTATGCACATCTTAAAAACTCCGGGTGGCCAGAAGCTCCAGCATTCGCATACTCTGCATGCGGCAGTTGCATGCAGGTCTATATGACTCCACTCTCTTACGCTTGAATTTACTTCTACCACGGAAATAATGTAAATCTCTATTAGACATATACTGAGCCATGACAAGCACTATTTCATTCTTGTTCTCTAATGAAGTCCAAAGATGTTAGTGCGCAGTCCTTAGAGATACGGGATTACCGTCGAAATATTCAAGTCGTCCATCTGCATAGCTTACCGGCACGCGTAAAGATTAACATTATATGCGAAGGTTGACAAGCCGTTTTGGCTAAGAATATGCAGGGGACGGCTGAGAGAACCCAGGCCCAGTCTAGAAACCCAGACCCCGTCTTGATCCCATAAGAATACACAAACGTCTCTATATTTTCTACCTTATTCTTTTTATTCCAATACGAAATGTATTTCAGGCCTTTGTTGATTATCGCAGCGTGTTTCTGAGGACTCTTGACCAGCGAACCCCGCCAGGGGGAAGTCCTGGGGATCGGTCGCTGTCAGCATTCGAAGACCCCAATGCGATTCCAATAAGCTACTGCCTCGAGACGAAAGTTGTGATTCCATTTCGTCTGCCGGATTGCAAATTCGAACATGTGCAACTGCAACCCAGTACCGTGACTCGTGGTCACGTTGCTGACTGGTCAGCTGCGGTTCCTGCTGTTAGGACCCAGTTGAACAGAACAGGCCAAGACGACAACAGCGACGGCATTTTCGCATACAAGTCGGACATTGCACTTATCACCGAGCTTCCGCCGAGTGCAGAGCTCCAGTATATGCTCTCCTCACCTTCCACCAAGCTTGGTGATGACGGTACTGGTTGGTTTACTGCGGTTCGTACTTTCTGGTCCAGATTCGGCCAAGGAGGTAACATCGTGGGCGCAAGGGTCCCAGTTATGACCTTTGAGAAAGCTCAAGAAAGAGCTGCAAGGCTTTTAATTCGTACCATGGATAACTTTAGGACGTTGTCCAGATACACTGCAGCTGTCTGTGCCATGATATACGTTGTACTGAGAACCCACGCAATGGATTTCATCATGATCATCTTGTTCATAAAACTATCGGTGCCTATCATTAATCAGTGGCTGAAAGTCTTTCAGCGACAAGTGGGTGTATTTTCATGGCAATGTTTTCATAGACAATCATCGGAAAATGTCGGTAGTACTAGACGAAACTAGGACGGCGGTTTTTCGGTAAACGACTATATGACAGTTTGTTCAAGTTCCGGCAATTATCACAGAAGCAGCTGGGAGGATGATACGAATTCATACTTTCAGAGTGAAGCACAAGTTCTAAGCTCTGGCATTCTTAATGACGAGAAGGCTACCAAAGTTGGTGATGGATTTACTGTAATTGACTATCTGATGCCATTACCTGACTGAACAGTCGACGAAGTGGACGGTTTCGAGTCTTGATGATTGCCAGTTGATTACATCGATGGCCACTGGTCCAAATGAACACCAGCAGAAGGACTACCTGGATACTTATATTAAACTCGATCCAGATCTCACCGATATTGAGGAGGAGGCCACAGCGGCTCTGAACAAGCTCCAGCGGTGGTTACTACAGAGGAAGCTTCAGATCCAGATCTCACCAATATTCCGGAGGGCGACCACCACCAACTCTGACCAAAATCCAGCGGTGTCTGTCAGATCGCTACAGCTCCAGATCCAGATCCCACCAGTACTGCAAATGTTGTCATCGCTACCTCCAAGCTATCGGGTACAATATCACCGACTGCACTCGCTGACCTTATAGAGACTCTGGGAGTACGACATGAGACTCGCGATGATGGTCAAGTATGGCTGAAGGTCAGATTTAAATCCAGGAATGGCACAAAGAGAGGTAACAAATGGTTGCCAGCAATTGATATACAGAGGCTGATGAGTCTAGGCCGTGTATGGACGCTTGAGGACGACAGGAGGGTGCTAGAAACAATGGTCGACATGGAAAATATGGTGGTCAAAGCAGCTGAAAATTCGCAGTTTGCACAGAAATAAACGGCACAATACTTCGCCAAGGAGAAACTGCAATATTTTTTTTTTATTACGAAGGACGATTGCCTGTCATGGAAAATCCATTTCGCCGGGCGAAGAATTGTGAAGTGTACGGACTCAAAAAGCCGTGGAATAATCGATAATCGGATTAACAAAAACAAAAACTACTTTCCAGCTAAAACAATCTGTTGTACATATTTTCAAGTCATTGACAATTGCTAACTCTTAATAATATAGTCGGCCAATAGTATATATTCGCAACATGCCCAATGCTCAGCACCCACAGGAGACTGAAGACAACACATATGAGTTCCAGAGAGAGACGAGAGTACAATATTTAAAAGCACAAAAGAGGTCCCTAAATCAACTTCTATAGATGTCGCATGTGTCACGGAATTATTCGTGCGTTGATCCGTGCGTTGATCCGATCTTGGTCCGATGACACACTAAGATTCACCGGGAGGTATGTCGCACAACAAGCAGCCAGCACAACGTGCGCAGCAATCAGCTTCAAGTTATGGCACTAAACGAGCATAACTTCACACTAATGGTAAAAAGAGCGGTAGCATGTACATTACAACAGCAATGGGTTTATGTTTGTTGCTAGAATCTGGACTAGTGCTTCCCCCACATTATGCAGTAAGTTGGGGGCAGCGATTTGAAAAAGTGGGGTAATCGCCGATAGCGCCATCCTGGCTGTCAGATTGACGCGTGAATGACGTCGCCGGGAGCAAATGAGCATACAAACGCTGGCATACGATGAATGGATTTTGTACGTTCTTCATTGTGGGTTGTGCTTTTATGAGGTGAAGAACTATTGATTTGTGATGTGGCAGTCGAAAAACAAAAATGGCAGAATTCTTACGGTTTATCAGTCGTTGACGGAAACCGCAATGAAGAGCCATGACGATCATTTCAATTTTTGGAGAAGCCGGACTAGCCACAATAGGGACCTGTTAAGGTCCGTTGTAAATCACAAATGCGCCATATATAAAGCACATCTTGTTGTCCCGTATTTTTCTCTACAACTTTGCTTACAATGAAAACATCCAAAGTCAAGCTATATCTGTACGGAGTGGGTCCAACCTTGGGAGGTTTCAGTTTCGGTTACGACACTGGATCCATTTCCGGTATTCTGGCTATGACCCAGTTTAATGATTTTTTTAATCACCCTAGTAATTCTCTTCAGGGAGGCTTGACTGCATCCATTCAGGCAGGCGCTTTTGTTGGGTCGATCCTCACAGGTTGGCTGCTGGCGGATCGGTTTGGCCGTCGCCGTACTATTATCATGGGGGCGATGCTGTTTACTATTGGTATTGCAATTTGCACCGCGTCCAACAACATCTACTGCTTCATTGCCGGTCGTGTCATCAACGGCATCGCAAATGGGTGCTGTGCTATGATGGTGCCGGTCTGGCAAGGAGAGGTTGTACCCAAACAGATCAGGGGGAGGATTATTTCTCTCCAGCAATGTTTCATAAACCTGGGTATTTTGTCGGCCTTTCTAATCCAGTTTGGCTGTTCGTATATTAATGGCCAGGCTGCCTGGAGGCTTCCCCTTGGCATTCAAATGATTCCAACCTCTTCGTTAGCCGTCTTAATGGTATTCATGCCTGAATCCCCGCGTTGGCTGGTCAAGCAGGGTCGAATTGATGATGCGCTGAAATCCCTTGCCAGAGTAGACGCCAGTGGAGACATTGCTGATCGTGATGTACTTGACCAGCTAGAAGAGATTCGCGCTACCTTGGAGTATGAATCGCTGCTCGACAAGCCCAGCTACTTCCAAATGTTCTTTTCTAAAAAGTACGGAAGAAGAACCTTTATTGGAATCGGTGTTCAGTTTTGGCAACAGGCTGTAGGGATCAACAGTATCCTCTATTATGCTCCATTCTTATTCGAACAAGCTGGAACTGGAAGTACTGAGGCATCGCTTCTTGCAAATGTTATTGATGGTGTTATCTTGAATGTACTGACATTGCCAAATATGTACTATCTGGATACATGGGGCCGAAGAATACCGTTAATTAGTGGCTCGGCAGCTATGGGTATCTGCATGCTGGTCATTGGTGCAGTGCTCAAGACCTGTGGAGATCCAGCCTACGACCAACAGACTCACAAGGTTAATTTTAATTTTACGAATAATCTTGCTGCAGGGAAAGCGGTTATCGCATTCCTATATCTTTATGTGGCATCGTTTGCCATTTCGTACTCGACCCAGGCATGGGTGGTTCCGGCAGAGCTCTTCCCCATGGAAGTTCGTGCACGAGCAACTTCTGTCACAACGGCTACTAACTGGTTTGTCAACTTTTGGCTAGCGCTATATATTCCTACTGCCCTTGACGAGATCTCCTGGCGACTCTATATCATGTTTGCAGGCATCTGTTTCCTTGCCGGTATCTGTATATTTCTATTTCAGCCAGAGACAGCCAACAGATCTTTGGAAGAGATGGCATATATGTTCGAGCCCAATAAGACAATGTGGGTATTTAAGGATCGCGAACTCACCGACGTCCATCCTCGTTTCTCGAATCCAATTGTTCACCAGGATATGTTGGTCAACGCTGAGAAAGAACATTTTGATCACACTGAGGATGTTTAGTTGATTATATATTGATTATATAGGTGGTTATTATTAGAATATACGTCGGAGGCTCTATTTCCATATACTTGTGCCTGATTTCTTAATCGCCGAAACATAGTATCTCTCCTCACTACTAATCCCAAAAGTTCTTCCCACTATGATACGGCCCGATCAATTTATGACACAGCGTTAGCTTAGCGAAATTTGAAGTCGGACCCCAGATTTAGCTCTTATAGTCAGGAGACAGTTATGTAGTACCCCTGATTTCTGAATCGGGCGAGATCTCGGAGTCGCGTTTCATGCGGCTCGACACCTTCATTGGATTATGCCCGTAATTTTTTGTTTATCTGACACCGTTGAAAAGATCATTCAAGGCGATTTGCAAACATGTCTGATGTGTTTTCTCTGAAGGGCCTCGGGCTCAAATTTGATAGTGCTGCCGATATTAAGCCACATCTGGGAAAACTCGATGCTCTCGCCCATGTCAAAAAAATTGAACTTGGCGGCAATACTTATGGCGTAGAAGCGTCGAGGGCTCTTGCTGAAGCTCTCAAAACCAAACTGGATTTGGAAGTCGCCGATCTGTCTGATATCTTCACTGGAAGGTTGCGAGAGGAGATACCGGACTCGTTGGATGCGATCCTGAAAGCTCTGCTGAATTGCACCAAGCTGCATACCATTGATCTGTCAGATAACGCCTTCGGCATTGCCACTATTGATCCTCTAGAGAGCTTCTTGGAGAAACACGTTCCTTTGGAGCACCTCATACTTGCAAATAACGGATTTGGCCCTGCTGCTGGCTCTAGGGTGGCTCAAGCACTTGAAAAGCTAGCAGCGCGCAAGAAGGAGGCCAATTCTTCCGCACAGTTGCGTACGGTTATTTGTGGCCGAAATCGCCTGGAAAACGGGTCTATGGAGGCTTGGGCATCTTTCTTGGCAGCTCATGGTACTATTAAGGAGCTCAGATTGTACCAAAATGGTATTCGGCAGGAGGGAATAGAGCATCTGCTGTTGCATGGCTTGTCAAAGTCACCTGCTCTGGAAAAGTTAGATCTCCAGGACAACACATTTACAGTGCGGGGCGCAAAAGCATTGAGCGACGTTCTGGGATCGTGGAAATATCTGAAGGAGTTGGCCATCAGCGACTGTCTGCTTTCTGCCCGAGGTGGGGAGGTTTTCGGTCGTGCTCTTCTTGATGGGGAGGTGAATGAGACTCTTGAGACTCTGAAACTGCAGTTCAACGAGATCGAGGAAAAGGGACTAGATCTAATAGCCAGAGCTATAGAGACGAAGATTCCTAATCTCAAGCTTGTCGAGCTCAACGGGAATAGGTTTTCAGAGGACCATGAGGCCATTGACAAGCTCAACAATTTATTTGGAGAGCGTGGTTTCGGCGAACTAGATGAGCTGGATGAGATGGAAGAACTTACGGAGGATGAAGATGAGTCTGAGTCTGAGTCTGAAAAGGACACCGAGGATATCGTCAAAAACGACGAGGATAGGGAGAATGAAAATGTTGCAGAAGACGCCAGCTCTGACGTCGATGAGCTTGCTGCCCAGATTGACAAAACCTCGGTGTAAATGAGAAAGTCCTGTTGCATTCTATAGCTGCTGCATTCGCTTGTAGGTTCAGTGTCAATAGCGGTTGTAATAAGTTGGTGAGCTAATACTACTAATAATAATGCAAACTTATTGGTTCATCATGAATTCAACTTTCCGTTTGATTTTCTCCGATACTGTTGTTCTTCCGGTCGGTTGTAGTCCCATTCCAACAATCAACCGATCTTTGTCTATCCATAGCTGCTCAAGCCATTTTTCCCGTTTTCTCAAGGACCTTGGTATTGAGTCTATTCTGAACTTGCGGATGTGTAAATGTACCTTGATTGGGTTGTTGCCTGTAACCATTGCTTTGAGAATTTTCCACTTATCAACTGGGCGACCGTTCTCGATACCGTAAGATAAAGTCAGATCGTAAAGGAATTTTGCACCTAATTTCTTTGCAAAGTTCAAGTTCTGGATGAAGCTGGGAAATCTGGGATACAGCAGATTTTGCAAAGGTCTTCTACCGCTTTGCTTTAAAACAGCATGGTGCTTGTCAACTAGCGCTGGAGTGGCTATTTCAACCTCTGGGAACATGCTTATCCCTGAGAATTAGACGTCTTGAGATATATTTTAACTACTCACAGGGATGACTCTCAGCAGACATTATCTGATGATAATATTGCGATATCTCACGGATGCTGAGCTTCCAATCAGGAGTTGTCTTTTGTGATGCATATACCATTCTGATATCTGGAATACGAAATCCACGCCCCCACGAAAAGAAAAAACAAAGACCTGTAGAACTATGCCTTACAGGCAGCGATCCCAATATAAAATAGTCGACGACTGATCGATGGTTTGCTTGGTTAGTAACTATCAAAACTTGCTTGCTTATAATCATACAGATGATAAATACAGTTTCATTAGGCTCTATTTTATCGCCTGTTTCTTGCACTGTATAGAAATATTTCTTCGTAAGTAATGACTGCGACAGCATAATTACTTCTGCCTTGTGAACAGTAATCCAAAACCACTGTGATATCGAATATTTCACTCTTTCTTTGTATGCCTGAGGTAGCCAGTAAACGATTACGAATATAGTAACATTATATAAGGCGATAATGAAAATAATCTCCAACATATATATGATTCTGTAGCTCTTGTGCATATCAACCAACCTCGGCCATTAGACTGATGGGCGTGCGGAAAAATAAGCGTCGTAGGCAGCTTCATTTGCTTCCAAGTTATGCTACAACAGCGATATCAGTATATTATTATTATGCGGGTGTATTCGTGACAACTATACATATATCAAGAAATATACATCAGTGAACGTAATGGTACTCGCGGATGCAATCAGATTTTAATTTTGTAAACGGTCATGGACTAAGGCTTACTCCATCCATCAGAGACCACCGTTCTTCACACCTCCACAATGCATCTGGATATAATGGGAACTTCTCCGAGGCCCAGAAGTTCCAGTAGCTGCGAATAATTGTCCTATGACGAGGCTGGACGGCTGCCATGCCGGCAAGAAATACAATCACAGCCATGTGTTGCGATAACGCTGTATCAAAGGGGATGGCCTCAATTTCATTACAGATTTTATCCACAACGGAATCGATTGATAATGCATATATCGATTGGTCTGGAGAAAATCGCTGTAAGGCCGTCAGAAGGCACGCGTACCGCCAGGCGTTGCTGGCATATAGGGCATAGGACTCATGGATTGGCTCCGCCAGAAGTGCCAAATTCAGCGCATTTGCAAAGGCTTGCTCGGAACAGGGAGATTCTTTCAGCAGCTCGATCATGACAAAGAATATGTTCTTTGGACAGCCGACGAGGCGGAAAAATTTGTCGTCTATCGTCTCTCGATGCCAGTCCTCAAAAATGAGTTTACGGTCCTGAGACGCCAAGACGCCCGTAACATCATACCAGTTCAGCAGCGTCACAGCATGTTGCAGACCTGGGGTGTTTGTGAATGCCTGCAACAGCTCCGACTTATTTGAACAGTGCAGATCTAGTAAAGAACGAGCACCCTGTAAATGACGGTGCCATTTGCCAAACGAGTCCTGGCAAACATCCAGATAAGTAAATGCCAGGATAGAGAATATAGCTTCAATTACACCGTTTTCAATGTATCTCTGTAGTTCTTCAATAGCCACTGACTTGAGTTCTAAAGACGTCAGGTCAGAATCGGGCCGAGAACCATTACGCCTTTCGAGACACGACGATACAAATTTCCAGATAGTGGAAAGAATCTCCGACTTCTCGACAGATGAATCTGAAGCCATATCTGTGTTTGTCTGCTTGGCATGGTTGAAGGCTGTCAAAATAGCCTTGACACCCCATAGGAAGTTGGTGACTCGTAACGGGTCAATTTCATCAGTATCTGTGTCGACCTCGGAAAGCCCATCTCGAGTCGTCAAGTCGCTATTTGGCAGGAGGTCTGGTACTGACGTATTGGAATCCAAGTAGTCTTCTTCCAGACATGCAAACGGGTCGAGCTCAGACTTGGCAGACTCAACTGCCGCTGGACCCAACATAGTCAGTGGAGTAGTGGGCGCAGTAAGACTTGACACAGTCTCCGTCTCCAATCCTGTCGATAGACTCGTTACGCTTGGCGCGCTTGGCAATATGCTAGATGTAGATGAGTCTTCTGCAAGCATCGAAATCCCGGTAGCTGAAGGTGACACCGGAGCCGCTGAAGGGGTAGCGATAAAAGGTACAAAGGACTCTCCGTGAGACCTATCATTACTCCAGGATGATATCGAGGTCACCGTCGAGTCTGGAGACCCGACACCATATGTGGTGGACTCTGATAACGGCTCCTGGGGCCTAAGTTTGCGGCCAGATAGAGGAGGACCCTTCGTGTCCAGCGACATCTGCCATATGACACGAGATGGATATCCCTCACATTTTATACTCGCCTGTATACATTGATTGCAAGAGGGCCTATTGAGATCGCATTTGACATTGCGAGATTTGCACGTGAAGCAGTCGCGGTCTCTGCGAATACCGCGAGGTTTTCCCCGCTTTTCAGTCTTGCTCTTGGCCATAGCCGTTTGCGAGACCTCTCTACAGGGAATGCAGTCACCACCAACGCCAGGACGTGCTCAGAGTACAGTGTGCAGATTTCAACGGTACCTGGAAGGAATGCAAGAACGTGGGTGGAATTTTCTGCCGGTATCTTCAACTTGAGCGGAGCTGATTGTATTTCGGGTGATATGCAGTGAGGCTGATAAGAAGTCTAAGATGCCTATCAAAATGATAGCAGATAGCTAGCTAGCTAGCTGTCTTGCTACGACAGAGTATGCTGACCAGGCTAGGAATATATAACTGAAATACAGCATCTCGCACGCCCGATAGTTGTTTTGCCCTCTATATTGACGTTTATGCGTATATTGGTAGATTTATACTATGAATTTTTACTTAACCAGTTTATCAGGTGACCCGGGTTATTTTAGTCTGCAATATGCAAGAGTGGGAAGTACTTACTATATATATAATTCATAGTGTATGCCTAAAGGACGACCGACCTCAGCTGAGTGAGTCAGTGCAGCTTTTCAATCACTAGGTAAAACAAGTGCGAATTAAAAAATGAAACAAAAGATGCGAATTAACATAGTTTGTTAGCGGCGCATGGTCAAACTGATTCGCGCAGCTCTATAATGGTGCCCCTTTCAGCCGTGAGGCTTGCAACCTGACAACATGTTGGCCAAGCTACTGGCAGCGAGCCTTGTGGCAGGAGCGCTGGCATTCAAGAACACGGCTCCGGTGATATTCGTGTCCAACGAAGTGCCCGTTAATTTTGTAGTTCCCGAATCGGCAGACGAGATTGCGGGACTCACGACTGGCAATTTTCTGAGTGGAGTGCTTGATGCGTTGGACGGGTGCGTTTACGATGCCTACATCGTTGTGAACCAGCCAGGAGTGCTGAGCGAAGACATCAGCAGCGAGTCGATGCCACATCTGGGAGCAATCTCAGACTCGGCAGAGTCCACCACCATCATGAATGCGTATGAATATGAGGGCAGCCAGACGTCGACAATTGTCGAAGAATTTGTGCTCGAAGAGTGCCACGCCAAGTATGTCGAGGTCGATGCCGTGGAAGGAGCTTTCAACTTTGAGCCATATATTGACACGGAGCCCCGTCTAATAGCGATAAATTTTGCTCCACTGAAGGACAATGGTCGTCTGCAGGATCTTGAGAACGCAGATAATGTACTGTATTCTGTGGTGTCCAAATTGCCGTCGGGAAATTTTGTGATTGTCTATACTGGAAGCTACCGAGAGGACCTATCATATGAACCTGCTGGCGGCATAATGGATGACGAAGCAGCATCAGCAAGTGTTGTGGATAATGCTATACCACTCGCGACAGCGACCCAGGCACATGTCCTCGCCGTCCCGACCGACGGATCGGTGTTTGCGCGGTACCAGTTCTTTACGCCTGGCGTTTTCATGACCAATATTATTGGTTTGTTTTTCGTGTTTGCGCTGACAGTGGGTCTGAAATGGGTATCGGGGCTCCAAGTGTCGTATAAGTCATTTGAACCTCCTGCCGCTGCTGCTTCTGAGAAGCGTCAGTAGAAACTATAGCATTCTTAGCAATACATTGATTAGATGTGTCTGGTCCGGCCCTTTGTGCTGAGTAGTTTGGGAACACAAAGGCGTAGTGAGCGCAATTGATATTTATCCTGTCTGACTGCTAAGACGATGCTGCAGCACGCATGACATGCATACCTAAGCATTAACAGCGACTGCAACTAGAATTGAATAGGCGAGGTGAACCACGGGAAAAAGCAAGCAGAATTCGTGGTGATTACATTTAATCGAATTACTGAGATTTCATATAGTAGCAAAGGAAAATAAATGGTGCCGCAATGATAAATACTCAAGACTCTATGGGATACTACTATTACGTTTAGGAAATCTGTCTATAGGCTCCAAAAACGGTCAGCCGCTCCGGGAGATACAGCAGAAATATATCAAGCATAGCAATAACTGTTTAACATTGAAATGATCATTATTATACCGTAAATTCTTATCGCCATCCTTAAGTGACGATTAGTCTGATTACAATATGGACAAACGACGCGACGTCAGCAAGCCATTATTGAGTGCCAATTCTTTTAGCCCTACGCTTACAATCACAGAAAGACACAGTCGTTATATGTATTTTTGCATGCGCTATAATTACATTTAGTCTCCTCGCTTTCGCTTGGCCTGTCGCTTGCCAGTACCAAAGATCTTAAGACCTCGGTTCTTCTTCTGGGCTCGCTGTATCTTGGACACCTTCTCAATCTTGGTGGCCAGGCCGTATCTGATCAGTCGGTAGCGGGGCTCCAGCTTCTTGAGGGCCTCAGGAGAGTCATAAATGAGACCAAAACCAGTCGACTTGCCACCACCGTACTGGGTGCGGAAGCCAAACACAGACACGGCGTCCTTCTCGGTCTTGTACAGAGTAGCCAGCTTCTCGCGCAGCTCGTCCTTGGACACGTTCGGGGTGTTGGGGTGCAGCACGTCAATGACAAACTGTCGGCGCGACAGCAGCGGGTTCCGAATGAACTTTCGAGTTCGAATAGTAACGGCGTCACTCTGTTGTTAGCACTCTTCATCTACTAAACGGGCGCTCGCGCCTACTCACCATATTCGATGTGTTGTGAGAGTTACAGCAATATGTGAGTTCGATATTGAAAAGATCCCACTCGAGTCGTGAAAAACTGGTACTGCCTGTGACTGTCTTCCGAAACGGGCAGTCGTGCGGCGGGACCAAACTGCCCACCTGCAAATGCACGGATATAGGGATGGCAGCGCCCCAAACAAGCATGCCTGTATCTGGCGGGTTCAGCCGTGCACATCATCTACCAGGAGTCGCGCTGCCAGTTCGCTCCGCACACCAATACGTCAAGGCACTTCGAGACCGCATTTCCACGAATATTTTCGGAACAGCGATGGATACCCGCACGACCACGGCCGGAGCGGTGGTGACCGCTGATGAGCCTTCGAAAGAGGAGTACCAGATTAATGAGAAGATTATCAATGAAGGTATGCTTGGATTGATGCTGCTCCTGCTGCTGCTTCTGCCGGTTTGCACTCCAGCGCTCTCGACCAACTGCGCAGCAGTTGCCACAGCGCGACGGAGTCGCGAGATGAAAAAACAATTCACGCTTAACTGTGAGAACGCATCTTCTGACTACGTCGTGCTGTGGCAGCTGCTGTGCAGTTGGTCCACGTTCTCGCCAAACCAGCCTGAAGAAGTAGGCCTCATAGCACGAGTGTTTGGGCAGTGGCTAACGCAGAATACAAGATCTGGAAAAAACAGGCTCCTTTCCTGTACGACGTGCTCATCACCAAGGCGCTGAGCTGGCCGTCGCTGACTGTGGAGTGGCTGCCGGACTCAGCGCCTACCGAGTTCTACACGACGTCGAGCCTGCTGCTAGGGACCCACACGTCGGCCAATGACTACGACTATCTACAGGTCGCCAAGGTGGATATTCCTCATAACAGCTACGATGGCTCGCAGGTGTCGATTCTCAACAAGATCAATGTTGTGCAGCGCATTGATCACGAGGGAGAAGTCAACAAGGCTCGCCATAACCCCAGGCAGCCCTCACTGATCGCGACACTGGCGCCTTCTGGCGACTGCTTGATCTTTGATCGGTCGACGCTACCCGACCAGGACACGAACCACATCCCACTGCCCAAACTTCGTCTCAAATACCATACAAAGGAGGGATGGGGCCTGTCGTGGTCTCCGTTCAAGGACGGTTACCTTTTGACGGGGTCGGAGGATCACTCAATTGCTCTATGGAACATCGCAGCAGCCAGCGAAACAGCTCCACAGCCATTCAATGTCATCGAGGCCCACTCGGCGATCGTCAATGACGTACAATTCTCACAGAGGTCGGAGAACATTTTCGGATCTGCTGGTGAGGACCTGTCTGTCAAGATCTTTGATCTGCGAGCTCTCGACAAGCCTGCCATCAACATCGAGTACGCGCACCTCCAGGCTGTCAACGGGATCCACTTCAACCCGTTCAACGATCACGTTTTTGCAACGGCATCGTCCGACGACACGGTGGGCATCTGGGACCTCCGGCGCCCGGCCCAGCCAGTATATTCGCTGCGAGGCCACTCCACCGACGTCTCTGGCGTCCAGTGGTCTCCTCACGATGAGTCGGTGCTGGCGTCTGCTGGGTACGACCGTCGCGTTAATATCTGGGATCTCAGTCTCATTGACACCGAGCAGACGTCTCAGGAGGAACAGGAGGGTCCGCCAGAGCTGCTCTTTGTGCATGGTGGGCACACCAACAAAATATCCGACTTCTCATGGCATCCTGTATTCCCATGGACACTGGCAACCGCATCAGAGGACAATGTCGTGCAGGTATGGAAGGTCGCAAGTGCCATTGCAGACCGCGAACTTCCTGTCGAAGACGACAACGCTGAGGGCGAAGAGGAAGAAGATGAAGGCGAGACTGGCGTGGATAGCCAGATAGACGCACGACACGACCAGGACTCGGAAAACCATGACGTTACGAAGCCCGAGAATGACACGGACCGATGACGTGCTATAACGCACCAACCGATTGGTGACGATATATACTTGTACTCTAATGACGCTGACATTGTATTTAACAAATAAATAAGGATCCATACCACAACAACTGTACATAGGCTCCGTCTCCCTGTAATGAGCTCAAATCCAATCACACGGCTTCTATTTTCATACCCCGCTGTGGCAACTTTGCTGCGCAGTTGGTTGTTTTCGTCTCGTCTAAGATAGCTCTTTATTAGTCTGGAGAAACCCGTATATTTCATTCCTTCTCTATATTCTTTGACCTGCTTTTATTTATAGCCGACCGTAATACTGACGATCGTTTGTACTCGTACTAATGAATCTGACATCATTAACAAATAAATATTAATTCACATCATAATAGCCATACATAGAGAGTGTCCCAGACCATGTTGAACCGTACAATGAACTATTTCGCACGCGGAACAATTTGGTACTGAGACAGATCACTGTGCTTCCACGAGGAATGCTGGTGGCTCATTGGACATGCACAGTTACCCCTGAAAGCAGCTTCGTCTTCTCCGCATTGAGCAAGGCAGTCCTCTTGTCCTCGAGCTCCTGGAGTTGCCTCCTGCATTGGTCCTCATCGTGAACTATCTCCTCCATGATAATCGCCTGCCAAGCACCATGGCTAGGACATTTTTTCTTTTCATTAAGGCAGACCCTCTCTCTGCCTTCCAGAACATCCAGATCAACTCCAGCCACCCACTCGTCGCCAGGGCTTATCAGCTTGAAATCCAGGCCACACGTGTCGCGCTTCTTCACTCCCAGCTCTACGGCAAACTCCTCGCTGACGCGCTTGGCTCTGTCTTTGGCTAGCTTGAGGTACTTGCGCTTGCTTCCCAAATAAATAAGTTTTTTCTCGAGGTTGGCTTTTTCGATGTCCAAATCTCGCAAAACACCTGGATCTACCAGGCTGTTGAGCACATGGCTGTCAACCGACGGCTCTAGTGATCCTAGCTGCTTGAACTTTGACACTGATCCGTCGCACGCACGGATCAGACTGGCCATTTGCTGCTCATTTATGCCAACCACAGAACTGAGCCTGCTCTTCATAAACTGAATGCCGTGCTCCCGACAGCAGTACTTGGAATCGGCTGGGACGGGCTTGAAACAGCTTTCCAACCGGCATTTGCGCTTCCAAATTCCAATCCTCCCCTTTGCAATGCAAAGTGGACACGAGAACTTGACGACCAGCCCTGCCCTGCTCTCGTCCATTCTGATACAGTCCCCATGGAACCAGTCGTCACAGAAATCGCACGCGATCATCCACCGACCAGTGTCTGGTTTGCGACACACGCAGTAAATCTCTTCGCCATTCTCGTTGACAGTTTCTCGCGGAGGCGTCACGTCTGGAGTTCTCTTCTTCTTCGGACGCGCCTTTTTGCGTTTTTCCACTTCTGGCGTCTCGTTCCGCTCTTCCATGCTGACACTGTGGATTTTCTTTTATACGTCACTCGTTCTTCTGTGCGGAGTTTATCTGGATATTACAATCTTGCACCTCTCATGCCAACCTGTAGAACCTAATTGTCTTGGGAGATATTGCTGTAGCGGGGTTGTGTGGGGGATGCAGCTGGCTAAATGCGACTTAACGTCGAGAGTTAACAAGCTCATCATCCCGTCTACAATATGAGTGAGCCACTAAAACCGGTGTCACCAGAGCCCATATCGCCTGTGACTAAAGATCAAGATGACAAGCTCCCCGAACACCTGGAGCTGAAGGTGCCCCTGAACGTGTTTGGATATATCCAAAAGGTGCAGCGGTATTCGTCGTACTCGTTCATGGGGTTCGTTGCGATGCATGCATGCTCAGTACTGGCAGCGCCAGTGGTGTCAGTTCCAGCAGCACAGTCCACGCTCGAGTTCACCAGTGCTATATATAAGGCGCCACTGGTGGAACCTTTTCTTGTTTTTGGCTCGCTGGGGGCCCATATTTTGTCTGGGATGGTCCTCAGAGTCCACAAGCTGTACCTCAACAAGAAGCATTATGACCAGTGGAAGATCGCCAAGTTTTCCCCAGTAGCAGTGTCTGGCTACGTTCTTTTACCAGTGGTTTTAGCACATATGCTGTCAACGAGAATTGCTCCCCAGCGGATCCTGGGTGACAGCTCGCTGGTGACGTTGCAATATATCGCCCATGGATTCCACCGACATCCGATACTTCAGTGGCTGGCTGCAATTCCTTTGGTATTCCTCACTGCCCACCACACTATCTGGGGATGGAGGAAGTGGTTTGGACTGTATGGCAAAAAATACAGCCGAAAAACATATGGATTGTTTGCATCGGTTTTGGCAGGCGGTCTTATTAGCCTGGTGCGAATATCTCGTATGGTACAGGTAAAAGGATGGCTTGCCAGTCAGTACGACCTCGTGTACTCTTCGTTATACATGTGATTTTTTATTTATTGAGTTGGAGTTGGAAGCGTAATTGGAGTGGTGGGGAGTATAGTTCATTGGATGAATGTAAACATGCATTACGGAAAAGCAATAGAAAAGTGCACACGTAACATAAAACATAGTAAAATTAAGAGTGGTGATACTTGCTATTTTTGCCGCTTAAGAGCCATGACTCCTTCTATTTTATCGAGTGCGAGTTCCAATAACTCTTTGCGCTGCTGGAGTTCGATGTGGCGCCGGACTTTCGGATCCTGCTTGGCCAGGGCCTCCACTTGCTCCTCGGACAAGCTCTTGCCGAGTCTGTTGTCCAGCTCTCTCGGAAAGCTGTAGTAAAAGTCTGAAAGTAGCTCCACGTTGAGGAATAACACTGCCGTTTGAGTCAATTTATCGGCCACCACGTCCAGAAACACTTCAGGACAATAGTACTTGTTCGTCTTACTTCTGCATTGTCGTGACTTCACGGCAGCCATCCGCAACTTGAGAATATCGGCACGGTCCCGTAAGAAAATCGCTTCACGGCCTTTGTTCAACAGTGGCTGCGAAAATCCGAATGCTTCGGTACTCTCGTTAAGCGGCGAGGGGCCATCTCCAGGTTGTCGAGTTTTCTCAATGAACGATACTACCTGCTTGAGCTTCGTCTTTCCAATTGCCCGCTGGAGGCCGTTGTAGCTTGCCTCGCACTGCCGCAGCTCTTCCTTCAACAGGTTGAACGCGTGGTCTCGAGAAGTGGCCCACTCGCGGTCTTCAACCTCCACTTCGTACTTGTATGGCTTTATGCAGTTCTCCACCTGGTCTGCTGTAGAGTAAAACCTCATATTAAGGATGTCGGCAGTGGCTTCCTGAATTGCGTTCTTGGCAAACGGATGGTTGCGGAAGTTTGTCGACGCCACTAGATTGTCCATTTCAGCAGAAAGGGCATTAATCACTAGATTCGTTGCCATTCGACCAACGCCCAGCTTAGTGAGCGCCGATGTCGAAGCGTCCAGCTTCCGCTGCCAGTACAGGTCATCTGGAGGTGCAGACGGCAGATCTGCTACACTTGCATCACCAGCAAACTGTTGGTCTGGATATCTGTCTGGCTTGTTCCAGTACCGCTGGGCGAGAATATCCAAAATCTTCTGATCAAGCTCGCTTTTGAGCAGCTTCCTGACTTCGTCGCGACCTAACCGACCCGTGAGATCCTTGAATGCAAGCTTGAAGCTATCGACAGATCCCGCCAAATACGTTTGAGGAGTCAGTAGCCGATCGTTGTACTCCACCTTGAACTGATATGTGGCCTCCTCCAGCTCCTGGCGGATAGCCTCTGAAGTGGGCCTCAGACTATCGGCCATCGTCTTTTCGAGCACCGACATGAGCTTGTGGCGTAACTTGTTGGTACCGACAACACAGTCATCGAAAACGTCATGCTGGGAGAAATAGTTGTGCTCGTTTTGCGATACGAGATCAGTTATACTAGAGGTTCGTCGGAACAGGCCACCTTGGCTGGGCGCCCTTGTAATGACACCCACGTAGCCCATGCGAAGGGCGTATGCGTTATTTGTGAGGATGTCATGTCCGCGACTGCTCTCTACGAGATCCATCTTGGTGACCACGCCAATGGTGCGCTCGCCTCGCGGGTCAACCCGGCGGCTCGCGCGAAGAGCACTCGAATTGGCCAAGTCTACGTCGGCAGCTGAGATGGCCAGAATGACGTTGGGGGCCTGGATGTACTTTTCACACAACTGGTTGATCTTCTGCTTGAGACTTTCCGGCTGGTCCGCAGCCGCTACCTGGATATATCCCGGGAGATCAATCAGCGACAAGTCGGGGACGTTTGGTGAATAAATATGGAGCTGGATAGGGTCGTCAGATACTGCCTCTGTTTGGGGCACCGCCAGGTTCAGGTCAGTCAGAGTCTTTTGGATTACTGAGAAGTCCGTCAGCTTGCCTAAGCCCAGTGCAGGGAACACGCCGTACTCGGCACCCGAGTCTGGGGTGTTAATGAGAGTCAACTCTATGGGTCGTCGCGTAACCATATTGGAGCCCTTGGGAAGAAACTCGTGTCCCACAATAGCCTCCAAAACCGACGACTTTCCAGAGCTCTGCGACCCTATCACGACAATGGACGGCAGCTGCAGCGTCTCGGACTGATCGACCTTCTGTAGGATATTTCTAATCTCAATCATCCTTTTGGTCAGCACCATCATCTGTTCTTCGCCACCGTCCTCTGACAACCCCAGCGCAGTAGCTGCCGCCGCCATAGCCCCTGCTCCTATATCTGACCCTCCTCCTGGCTCTCCAGAAGAGCCTCCCGAGGAACCCCCAGAAGAGTTCGCACCAGCAGCACTCCCTGACGAATCACTGTTTCCACCGTCTTTCTGCGACCACACTCCGCCGCCAAAACCAAAATCAAGCGACTCAAACGCCGACTTTGCGGTGCCATAGGCGTCTGAAATCCAGTTGGTGGCTTGGCCTAGTTTGTCCGAAGTATAGTTGGCAGCTTCCTGGACCTTATAGTTGACATAGGCAGCACCACCGACGACTGCACTGGCAGCAGCAGCAGGCACCCTCACGACCTTTCCAAACATCTTGGGGATCGAGTAGAACGAGAACTGCCGCGTCACAACTGGAGTATGGATCCGTCGCAATGCGGTGGTGGAGTTAGTCCCGACCACCCAGCTGGTGGCTGCCAGCGTCCTAGTGGCGATTCCCCTTCGAACGACGGCCCGCACCCTTAACATTCTATATTTATTCTGCTTTGCCAGGGAAAACCTAAATAAACTTGTACTTGTTTTCTGATACCAGGTTATGCCCATATGATTTGCCTCATTACACAGATGTACGGATGTTGAGGCCTAATCATGCCAGATTCGCGAGGCTTATATTTAACATTGCATCTGCACACGTTGAGCATCTTACCTGACCTCGTCGACACGTCAAACAAGCCCAGCAACTTTCTGCAAATAGTAGGCAAAACTGCAAAAATTGAAGAACTATGTTTGGACTGGGACTGCTGTATTACGGTAAGCATCGATAGGATGATTGGGCAGATGTTGATTGGTTCACCGTTATTTTAGACGATGTTGTCTGATGGAGTGGCAGTTTCTCTGTCTTTGGTATTGCGACTCCGTCGCGCTGTAGGAACTGCTCCGCAGGTGGGCGACGACACTATAGGACCAATTGTATTACAACTGCACAGCAGTTGTTGTAGCGCCACGGAGTCGCAAGTAGGATGCTCATCTGATGGCTAACCGCAGTGGTCGTTTTGCTGCTCAACGCAGTGGCTATTCTCAGTGAAGACAGATTCATTTCACGCTGTAAGTCAGAAATGCGATTTTGCAAGCTAATACAGTGGGGTGGGACTCAGCTGGCGAAAACCAAGGATTCGGTTCGTCAAGCGGAGACGAGTCTGTTCGGTCGAAACTTCTTTCTTTGATCAAAGCCACACGAACAGTCATGAGACGTGAGTAGCCAAAAACGTGGCCCCATATTCTAACCAGCTTTTCTTATCGGGTTCAATATCACTATCATCATTTACGAACTGGTTCTGGGCTGACACGCTGGTAAACAGCGAGCTGTTTCAGCGCAGCGTGCGGTATGTCGTTTCTAAGTTACTCATCACGTTACAGGTCAGGGTGCAAGATAAGAGAAAGACATATCATAAGATCATCCAAGCAGACAACACGCAGTGCAGAATTGCAGCGGGTAGAATATTCCATGAGAACTCTATTCTGGCAGAATTGGTTTATTGATGTGAGGTGTTAAGTAAATCACAGAAACTATGGCGCGGGAAATGTTGTCATGATGTATTTATTAATAAATAATTACTCCTTCTTTTCAAGAGGGTTGTAGCGCAGAAACTTTTCAATCAGATCGACATGCGTGAGCTGTGTTAGGACCGACTATGCTTCGCTAGTCACTTACAATCATTCGTCGGCAGCAGTACCTTTTGAGGTTGAGCTTGTCCAAGGCATCTCCCTCCGAGAGGTTTTCATCCTGAAGATATCCCAAATAAGTCTCCCACTTGTCACCAATCACCTGTGTCAGACCAGTTTCACCAAAAAAAAACATACCTTCCCACAAGAAAAGCAGCGGACAGGAATAATCATGTTGGCGGGATGTGAAAAGCACTGAAACCTCGAAAATTTCAATATCAGCCGCTTCATGAGCCCCATGTACTGGAGTGGTAAATATGGTCAACCGCACGCAGAAGTAAGCCGTTACTATCCAACGCCAGCAATCTCACATGCCTTCCACGGTGGTGCCATTTTTCGCGGGCAATCTGGCTCTGCCACGCCAGTTGATGAGACACAGGAATATTTCTGCCTCGCTCTTCACAGCCAATAAATTTGTTGCGGGAGCGTCTGGACTGCACGCAGCTGCCAGATCAGCTCTGATATTTCGATCGAGTTTGGCGGCGTCGTCCAACGGACTGGCTAACCGACTGAGATTGTCGGCCACTAGATTTCGAGGCTTTGCAACTCACAAGGATTTCAGGGCCAAAGGGACTGGCTCTGGAGGCGGGGGATCAAGCAATCGCATTTTCAACATCCTACGCAATTCTCAGGAGGCTATTTGGTTTACAGTAGGAGTGTTAGCAGTTAGCACCTTTGCGCTGCCCATTGTGTTTTCTATTCCGGGAATGGAAGTAGTCAAAAGGAATCCTGACATGGTCGTATACTCTGTAATGGCGCTCAATGTCGCGGGATTCGTGGCTTGGAAGGCTCCCAAAGGAGTTCGGTTCATGTACCGCTACGGATTGTTGCATAAGGATAACCAGTTCAATAGATGGCAAATGCTGGGGTCAGCGTTCAGCCACCAGGAGCTGTGGCATATCGGAATCAACATGTTTGTGCTGTATCAGTTTGGGCTTCCTATTGCACGGTGGATGGGGTCAGAGCAGTTTCTAGAGGCGTATATTGATGGTGCCGTGATATCATCTCTTGGATCGCTGCTACTGCCGGTGCTCATCAGGCGGTTCGCCAATATCCCAAGCTTGGGAGCCAGCGGCGCTGTTTTCACGGTGTTTGGTATTTTCACGTACCTTGTGCCCCAGGCAAAGCTGGCGCTCTTTTTTGTGCCACTGCCCATTGGCGCATGGGCGGTATTTCTGTGCACGCTGGCGTATAATGGAGCGGGCATGTTTATGAGATTCGGAGGTTCCGACTATGCTGGCCATTTCGCTGGATCGCTGGTCGGCATAGGGTGGGGCTGGATGCTGAGCGACCGGTTGCGCCGTGTTCGCCAACGGAAACGACTCTGAACCTGAGGTTGAACATATATATATACCCTCTTCTCACTATCAACGACATATGTGTAGCATGATAAAACAATACAAATATGCATTATAGATGTTGTGAGGTGTAGTAAGAAGTTTTGGTGCAAAGTATACTTCCTTGTACGCTATCCGGGACGCTTTCGGTTTATCATTATCTGCATTATTGAGACTAAGCAAAGAACACTCGAGGTCCAGCAAACAATTCAGCTTTGGCGTTGCCTGATCACATTTTATGCCTTAGTGTCCTCGCCAACCGGCGTAGCGGTTGTTGCAGTAGCGTGACGAAGTCGCAGGAGCTTAGCTACTACTGAACAATATCTTGCAACTCCGTCGCGCTGTGGCGACCGCGAAGCAGTTACGAGAGGATTCCTCACTATCGTGCCATTTAGCACATTAAATCGTGATACTCAGTAGTCGGTATACACAGATTTAACGCCTCAGAATATCACCTCATCTCATCTCATCGGTAAACTACTCCGCTCTTTTCCGTTACCACAAGGTGAGGCATGCTGATACCATGTCTACTGGACTCCCTTATGTGATTTACAGCTGGATCACAAATATTTCATGGTTCTAGTACAAGCGACCCCTACCATGGCTGCAAATGCTCTCTAAACTGCTCGGCCGCGAAATGCATCCATGTCAAGTCACGCAGATCCAATTAAAGTTGCAGCGCATGCAGTCAGCTCATTAGCCTGGCGCCTCGACACGGGCGGCTCGCACGTGGGTGCTTCCAGTGTTGTGAGGCGTCTATTCGGTTTGAACCTGAGCCCGATTAGGATAGCTCAGTCGAAATCATTTTGTGATTGAGCTGCTAGCTTCTGACCATTATCTATGTCTGCGCCTCTGCTACAGTCAGCGCCCGGTAGGTAGAGCAGCACCAGAGCTGCCGATGCTAACAAAGGTAAGCGTATTGCCCTGCCGACGCGAGTAGAGCCAAAGGTGTTTTTTGCCAATGAGCGTACATTCCTGTCGTGGCTCAACTTCACGGTGATTCTGGGAGGCCTTGCAGTGGGTCTGCTGAATTTCGGCGATCACATTGGCCGGGTTTCGGCTGGGATTTTCACACTGGTCGCTATGAGCACCATGGCGTATGCTCTCGTGACGTATCACTGGCGGGCTGCTGCCATTCGCCGGCGCGGGTCTGGTCCATATGACGACCGGTTTGGGCCGACAATGCTGTGCTTTTTCCTGCTCGCGGCAGTCATCGTCAACTTCATCCTGCGCATGCGAAGCGCTTAGCATGGTAGATAGCATCAGAGATGCTTTAGTGAATGGAATCATAGAAAATCGTGGACTGATTGTAGATGAAATTGGACGCAGCTCAGGGTAGTTCCAAATTTTTTTCAGTATCGATGAAAGCTGTCGAGTAGATAAATGCTGATTTGTTACAATTCTTTTTGATCTTTGGCGGTTCTAGTTTGCCAAAATGCAATTTGTAGATGGGAGTATACTTCGACCAAAGTTATTACGTACAGGGGTTTTACTGCAAATGCCACAAGGGAATGAGATAAACAAGCTGGTGATACGTTGTTATATGAGGATATGTTTCAACTGAGATGCGTTGGGCTATAACACTGTGCGCTAGAAGCGATCAAGTGCGATCATCTGTGAACCAAATGCGACAAATACACTATCACAACTGCTTCACAGCTTTTTGGTGGCTTTTTTTTGTATCGGTTTTTCGCTCTGGTGCATGCATCTCAAATTTATAATGTACGATGTCATACCGCGACAGAGCTCTCCGAACTTGATTGACCATTAGGGAACATTGCAAGCATTTGAAGTTAGTTCTGCTTACCGCACTATGCGTAGTCCATTTAATCTATAGGATCTATACTGTACATTTTACTATTGTTCGGCAGATGGCACGAACTATTTTCGCCTGCATTTGTTATTGTACATATCTCTGCTGATACCCAGATGGCTTGCCTGTTTTGGATATGCCGCTGTTAGGGTGAAATTTTTTGACAATTTATTTCTGTCGAAAATTTCAAACACAGTCTTTAGCCTTGATCCGCAATGAGAGTCAAAAAGAAGCATCAGGCTGGTGCAGCCCGAAACTTCATCACCAGGACACAGGCAATCAAGAAGCTGCAGGTCTCTCTGGCTGATTTCCGTAGACTGTGCATCTTCAAGGGCATTTATCCGCGCGAACCCCGTAACAAGAAGAAGGCCAACAAGGGCTCTACTAAGCCCACTACCTTCTACTATGCCAAAGACATCCAATACCTGCTTCATGAGCCGGTGCTCCAAAAGTTCCGTGAACACAAGACCTTTGCCAAGAAGCTTTCGCGAGCTCTGGGGCGTGGCGATGTTGGAGATGCCAAACGTCTCGACGATAACAGACCCCGCTACAGACTCGACCATATCATCAAGGAGCGCTATCCGACCTTCCTGGACGCACTGCGAGACTTGGACGACCCGTTGTGCATGCTGTTTCTATTTTCTGCGCTGCCGACCTCTAACATGGTGAACCACAAGGTCATTGAGGATGCCGAGCGACTGTGCAACCAGTGGATGGCCTACGTTGCTCATGAGAAGCTTCTCCGAAAGGTATTTGTGAGCATCAAGGGTGTGTACTACCAAGCACGCATTCGCGGCCAGGACATCATGTGGCTAGTGCCTTTCAAGTTCCCCCAGAACGTGCCAACCGATGTTGACTTTCGCATCATGTTGACGTTTCTGGAGTTTTATACCACCCTAATTCATTTCTCACTGTACCGCCTGTACACTGAGTCTGGTTTGGTGTACCCGCCCAATATCAACAAGGCCAAACTGAACGGTGTCGGAGGTGTTTCTGCATATATCCTAGAGTCTCGCCAGCAGTCGGGTTCTTTACTTCCTTTGCTGACGTCGTCGGCCGCTGCCGCTCCGACAGCCACAAATGAAGCTGTGTCTGTGCAGATGGAGAGGGCCGTCGAGGCCGACAAAGAAGCCGACAACGGTGACGACTTGGAAGACAGTAATGAGCAACAACAAGAAGAAGACGAAGAAGAAGAAGACGAGGGTGCCCTTGACAAATTTGAAGCGATTCCTGCCACTGAATCTGCAGCGTCGGACGTACTTGCCCAGCCAGACCACTCTGAGTCTGACAAGGGCAATCTGTTCAGCAAGTTCACGTTCTTTGTGGGGCGAGAAGTCCCGCTCGATATTGTCGAATTTTTGATTCTCGCATTTGACGGCAAAATCATTTCCGAGAGCGCTCTTGACGAGCTCGTCGACAACGAGGACGAAACACAGTCGAACGACGTATCCAAACTCGTCAGCAGCAGCGTGGACCTTAGCTCGGTCACTCACCAAATCTGTGACCGTCCATCTATCCCGAATAAAGTTCCTGGCAGAGCCTATGTGCAACCCCAATGGATATTCGACTCGATAAACAAGGGTGAGCTGCTATCTGTAGCTCTTTATGCGCCGGGAGAGACTCTTCCTCCGCACTTGAGTCCATGGGGCGACAATACCACCTATGATCCAGAGGCTCCCTTTGAAGGACAGGACGACGAACAGGAGGCGTCTTCTGAGGAAGAAGAAGAGGAGGAAGAGATAGTCGTTGAAGAAGGCGATGAAGACATTGATGAAGAGGACGAAGAAGCGGTAGAGCGACAGCGCGAGCTAGAGCAGGAAGCTGCGGGAGTCAAGTTTTCCGAGCTAGCATCCAAAGAAGAGCCAAAGAAACGCAAATCTGCGCAGGCATCCAAAGACGAGGAGAAGGAGTTGCGCAAGATCATGATGTCCAACAAGCAGAAGAAGCTATATAACAAGATGCAGTACGGCATCGACAAAAAGCAGGCTCGAGCAGACGAGCTGCGCGCCAAGCGTCGGAAGATCGAGCAGACCAAGAAGAAGCTTCAGAAGTAGCTAAATAGACAGGCGTCGTTGCCAGAGATATAAATTAATTAAGATTTTTCGCATCGTGTACAAGTTTAATGGCGCAGTTAGAGCACTACCTTTATTCGCGTGTCGTAGCTGTTGCGATCAGGCATAGACAGCTTGAAGAGCCCGTTCATTTCTGCCTGGAAGTTTTCCAGCTGCGCCGTTGCACTGTTGATGCCTTCTAGATCTGCGAGCTGGAGAACATTGACGTATACTTTGACCATCCACTGTCCGGAATCGTCCACCAGCTTCAATGGTTTGACGTCCTCCATGCCATTTTCGTCCTTTTCGCATATACGCGTCAGGCGAACCACAATATTGCCAAATACAAACTCATAGCCCTTGATCCAGAATTCATGCGAATACTTGTAGCCCAAAGTGGCCATCAGCGCAAACGGATCACCCTTGACTATCGTCGAAGACATGAGCGACTGCGAAGTCACTTTGCGTTTGCCAGCTTCTGGCATTTCGTTCAACCTCATTGTCCAGGTTCTCGATTTCAACGCTTCCACGTCTTCCTGGAACCCAATTACATCCAAATAGCCATGGTTAGTCTTCAGGTTGTCGTCGTCTGTTACCAGAGAGCTGTCAAGGACCAGCCGGTACTGGTCAGCCTGATGGACATCTCCGGCACCCACAACTGGCTTGAACGGATTAGCAGGCACCCACACCAAGCAATGGTCAAATACATGAAGTGGCCTCATGCCTGACAGCGCCGTCAGGGTATGTAGAGTGATTTTTATCTCCCCATTGCTGACGACTCCCACCAGTGACTGCTGCTGAAACATAGCCGCGTGAAGTTGACAAATTCCTTAAGTGCATTTTATTTATTTCCTGTGTGGTAATCTTGTTAATACTGCCATGGTGCTAAATCCCAAAACCTCTCATGTGGACTTTTTTGGTGCTCCAGGGGCAATTGCGATCTCTGTTGGATTACCCATTGTGATATATACGCTCTATTTCACTTGCAATAAAAATGGATGTCCACCAGCGTGGGCCAGCCTGGGTCCGTATCTTGAACATATACGAACTGTCCAGTTTTTCTCGCTCGATGCGCTAAAGGCCTATATCGCGTGGTTTGTGAGTCTCGTGGTGCTTGATAGGATTGTGCCTGGTGAAGAAGTTTCTGGCACGGAGCTTCGAGATGGTACAAGGCTGAAATACAAGTTCAATGGACGGTATGTGATGCTTATACTTGGATCGTTGATTGTGGCCCGTCTGTGGTTTACGCAGGGTGCAATGCCCGAGTTTGTGTTTGTGTACGAACACTTGTTGGAGCTGATTACCGTGGCACTGGTCCTGTCACTTGTAATAGCTACTTATGTGTACATCGCATCGTTCGTTCACAAAAGCGAGCCAATATTGGCCCTAGGGGGCAATAGTGGAAACGTGATTTTCGATTGGTTTATTGGCCGAGAGCTTAATCCTCGAATCGGAGATTTTGATATCAAGCTGTTTCTCGAGATGCGTCCCGGACTGCCTTTGTGGGCCATCATTGACTTGGCTATGGCGCATCACCAGTACTTGAAATTTGGGCACCTCAGCGACTCAATGGTCCTAGTATGCTTGTTCCAATGCTGGTACGTAGTAGAGGGCACCTTCTACGAAAAGGGGCTGGTGAGCATGATGGACATTACTACTGATGGGCTTGGATTCATGCTGGTGTTTGGTGATATGGCTCTCGTACCGTTTACTTATACAATGCCCGCACGATTCCTGGCAGACCATCCGGTCGATTTGGGAATACCGCGAGTGCTGATGATTATCTGTGTATTTGTTGCAGGGCAGCTCGTGTTCAGGCTGTCCAACAATCAGAAAAACGCATTTCGGCAGGGCCACCCCTCCACTAAGCATCTCAAGTACATTGAGTCTGAGTCGGGGAGCAAGCTCCTGATCTCTGGATGGTGGGGCACTGCGCGACACATTAACTACCTTGGTGACTGGCTCATTGCATGGTCGTTTTCGCTTCCTACCGGTTTCAGCACGCCAATCCCCTACTACTTTGTGTTGTTTTTCGCTACCTTGCTCATCCACAGAGAGATGCGCGACGAAGCCAAATGCGCAGCTAAGTACAAGGAGACTTGGGTCAAGTACAAGCGCCTGGTACCGTATCGCATTATCCCGGGTGTGTATTAGTAGCGCATTTTCCTGCGTCCAATGTCTAAATGATGGTGCTGCATGGTACTAGATACATTGCACCAGCTCGTTCATTAATGCCATCTGTAACTTCAGAGATTCCATCGACTCATTGAAATTGAGTGAGTATCGTGATGTACATAGTCACTGAAAAATAATGCTTCATTATGAAAGTATGTAGTTATAACTAAGAATGCATAGTCGCTGGCTATACGTAATCACCGGAATCGGCGATGAGCATGATAGTTGTCACAGAGATCAGCAAGTCCGATATTGAGAAGTTGTAGTAATTCTTGCCAAACCGTCGCGCTGTTGCAACCCTATGCAGTTGAACCTTGAACGCTTTGGACACCCAGGCAAACAACAAACACTAGAGTAGAGGCAAATCATACAGTCTGTTACAAAAGGTACATTCCTATTGAATACATTGTCACTGACAATCCACTTCAAAAACTATTGCTACTGTCACTGTGAAGCTTAATTGTGTTACGCCCCTATGGCACTTTGGTATCTGTCGCTTCACATAAATATGGCTCAGCACATATTACTGTTTTCTTTTTGAGGGCCCCGATATTGAATCCCACACTATTTTTGCTTTTTAGTCTTGTCTTTTTCGTTGAGATAGCTCAGGTCCTCAGTGAATGCCACAACCACATAGCCTATAAGCACGATGTTGGCGACGGCTGCAGCAGCTCCTCCAGAGTACAGCGAGTTGTCAAACAGCGCCTGCACCGCAAAAAATGTCAGCACCGGTGCCGTTATCATGGCTGCAGTGAAGAACACCAATTTATTGATGACCGATCTTGTTAGCAATGTCTAGCAGCATAGCCTGCTTGAGGACTCAATACTCACTTGGGGATTTCCGCAGACATGTTATTATGAAGAAGCCGCTTGCGCGTGTGCATTAGGTCCTATTATTTGCTATCCTGACGTTACTTTCTACAGCACGACTGCAACAAAAGACCTGTATAATTTAACCCAGTCTAGAGAATACCGCGGGTTCAGTGGTGGAGCTGTCGATGCGGACTGGTTAGAGATGGAAGGTCACAAGAGGGGTAGGCCTCGTGGATCAAAAACAAGACCAAAGACCGCGACTGCCGCCAATGTCGGGCCCCGGAGCAGCAAAGCGTCGTCGCGTGACGGAGTCGATAGGATGTTGCAGCCTATGACGGCGAACTTTTCGGCCCAAGACGTGCAGTCCAATTGGCAACCGATTTCTGAAGCAGGCCAGACTCAGGTGCTGGGAATGCTGGAGGAAGTAGCTCCTAGAGTGGTTCAAAAAGCAGTGCGAGAACCCGAACGAAGAGAGCTCGTTGGGTTGCTCGATATGCTGAGGGCCCGTATCAGTCGCAAGCTGGTGGGTGTTCCAGTACCTCGGTCGGCACGCGACATGCAATACAATTATGAGGCCATGATGGATCAGAGAGAGAGGCTGGAAGCAGTGCTAGTGCCGTTGTTAGAGCACATCGCTCTCGTGAACCAAGAAATCGTGTCGGAGGAGGCAGGACTCGAAGAGGATAAGAAACTGCTACAAAGTCTGCGGAACCAGCCGCCTGAGCCTTCGGGAGAATCTCAGCAGTTGCAGCAGCTGCTGGATAGCTACGCATCCGACAACGAGATCGCAGACAGCTCCGAGGATATCAATTTGGCGCCGTCAGACGCTCTGATAGACGACCTCGACGATGAGACTGCACAATTGATGCGCATGCTGTCCTCCAGAGTTGGTAGCCTGCGAAACTCTGTAGAGGACTTGCGGCATGTGTTGAGTATTGGTACCGATATTCAAGAGATCGTCAGGGGTGCGGCTGCCAGTGACACAAATGTAAACGAGATACGGAATGAGTTTAGTCAGTCCTGAATAGACAAAAGACTCCAACTCAAAAAGAAAGGATGCTTCCAAACTACACCAGCCCGAAGAACAGTGTCAGGCTGAATTGGGTCTACACATTGTCAATGGGGCCTGTTTGATTCTTGATGTCGCCTTGTTACGCGACATAATTGTCAACTAGACATCCAACTTCATCGTTTTGTATGCGACAAAGCGAAATTGCGTTTGTTTGACGCGTGTTCCTCCGACAGCAATGGTCAGATGTTGGCATTCCACAGCAATATGTGAATATTTTCATTCTGTTATATTGCAGTGCAGCTTGAAGCTATCGACATGGCTGTCTATATTAGCTATGTCATATTATAGCGGGCACCGTGAAAAACATTCTGACAAACAGCAGTTGCTGGTCAGCAAGTCCTGTTATGGCTATGTACAAACTGGTAATATTTATGAAATATGATCCGGCAGTTATGATATTCATATGTACGTGTGTATACCTTAATATTTTATTTATTGATAACAACAATCTACAGACCTGTTTAGCCCCACAATAATAGTCCCCCTTTGACATAAGCCCGTGGGCTGGGGCCGTGGGCCGGGTAATGGATGCGTACATCTGATCCTGGCTGGCTCGCGACTTTGATCGACCGACACTGACGTTAAGGCCGTGTGTATTCGGGGTGAAATTTACCAATTACCGTCAGCCACCGCTCGCACTGATCAGCTGTCGGTGCTAGTCAGAACTTTGGTTGTAGTCCGAGTTGCGTGGGTTAGGCCTAGCCCACTTGTTCCTGGCAGGATCTAGTCGTCTGCGTAGGTGCGTGTTTGTCGCTGCTTGTTCACACCGCTCCTTTCTATTTCGAAAATGAGTACCGCTGGACGTGGACGAGTCAACTCCAAGACCACCGGCCGGCGCTTCTCCACCAATCAGGGGAATGGCACCAGTGGGGCTTCTGAGGGGGCCAAAAACCATAGCAGAATGGGAAGCAACGGTGGAGGGGCTAGCGGCAACGGGACCAAGAGCGCCTGGACTCGCCCGCTCGCCAATACACCCAGCAGCACCGCCAATTCGGTGGCCCCTGCTGCTGGCACTGCTCACGAACCGACAGACTCTGCTGTGGCTGGTACAGCTGGAGCAACCGGTGGTGCTGGCAGTTCAACGTCTACAAAGGCCTCTAGCCCTGACCTGAGCGACCAGCACATGCATGATAGATTGACGTTTCTGCTCGCCAAGTCTGTCGGGTGCAGTGCGATTGTTACAGTGGCATCGGGCCAGCGCTACAAGGGAGTTTTGACGGCGGCTTCTGCTGGATCGGACTCTATTGGAGTGGTGCTTCTTCATGCGGAAAAAACCAGCCCTACGCCAGGCATTGACGACGACGATCCCAGGGGCCAGGACGACCTGCGACCGCCTGTCATTGACAAGCTTGTTATTTTGCCAAAAGACTGTGTGGATATCTGCATCGAAGGCCCTGATTTGGCGGCTGACAAGCCGTCGGGCACCGTTCGTGGTGGTGCTGGTGCGTTCAAGACCGACACTGATATCTCGAACAGGTCCAAAGCGCTGTTTGAGCGTGAACTGCAGAGGTGGACGCCTGATGCCGGCGACGAGCCTCTGGAAGCATTGGAGGAGTCTGTCAACCGCAATGACGGGGGCTCGTGGGACCAGTTTGCGGTTAACCAGCAGAAATTCGGTGTCGAGTCGAGTTTTGACGAGCGCTATTATACGACGTCCATAGACACGAGCCACCCTGAGTACCAGGAGAGACTCAAACGGGCTGATAAAATCGCTGCTGAGATCATGAAGACGTCGCACGGTGGAAACGTCCACATTGCTGAGGAGCGTGGCCTCGAAGTCGACGATAGTGGAATGGATGAGGAGGATAAGTATTCGGGAGTAGACAGGTCGCAAGTGGCTCGTGACCGCACGAGCCAGCGGTACACTCCGCCTGTGTTCAGGGCCCCATCAGGCGTCAAAACGCCAGGAGTGCCTTACGACCCAGCTATCATATCGAGCTCGCTTGTCGCAGCTGACCGAACTGGAGGTGCAAAGGACCAGCAAGCTACTGCTGCTGCCAAGAACTCGAGGCGGCCAGCGCTGCCAGTGCCAGTCCCTCCAGGGAGCTCAGACAAGAGCTCAAACGTCGTTAAGGAGGCGTTCGGCCAGTTTTCGCAGTTTGTCGACGGTGAATTTACAAAGTTCAACCAGCGCAAGCAGAAAGAAAAGAATGACAGGCTCGACGAGTTCCGCAAGTTCTCTGCTGGCTACAAAATCAACGCGCCTGTTCCTGCTGACCTGGTCCCTATTCTTGCCAAGACCAAGGACAAGCAGGAGGAGATTGTGCAGCGCACTGCTGCCATTGCTCGTTCCCAGAATTCTCCAAAGTCTCCTGCTGCCGCCACTACCGCTTCAATGACCGCGACAGCTACTAACGTTGCAAGTCCTCGCGCTAGTACTGCTACCACTGCTACTGCCAATGCCACTATGAAAACCACGACATCCTCAAAAACTGCGCAGGCGGTGTCGACTGAAAAGAATCCTTCCAGACAGGCGTCACCTGTTCAGAAACAACCGGCTGGCAACAGAGAAAGGAGCCCAGCAAAAGCACAGCAAGCAGCTGGCGAAGGTGGCCGGCTCAAGGCTCCTGCGAGCAGCGCCACTCCGTCGGGCAGTGCCAGTCCTTCGAAACAAAAGTTCAACTTCAATGCACCAGGCTTCAGGCCAAATCCCTCAGCACATTCGTTCATGCCCACTGCCATGCAAGCACCGGCAGCAGCTCTGGCTGTGGCGACGCCTTCTCCTCAATCATCACAGCAGCCATCGCCACAAGTAAAGCGAGTCAACGCAGTCAAGTCTCAGACAGTGGTGACTTTTTTCACCAAACCGCCCACTGGTGGCCATTCGAGAAAAGGTAAATTCAATCCGTTCTTGTCGACTCAGGCTGAGCAGGTAGAAGGGGGAGCAGACACAGACACGAGGAGGCTTTTCGCGAGCCCGACGTGGAACATTGGTGTCGACAAGCCCTACATCGAGGTCGTACCCACATTGGCGTCTTCGAGGACGTTTTTCGCTAGTCCGGGAGTGCGCCAGGTGTACGCAGCGGGGCCCAATATGACGGCATTGGTTCACGGGGGTGGTTTTGAGGATATGGTGAATCCAGGGTTACCCACGTCGCCCCCACCACCTATTGACATGGCCCAGATGTATGGCATGTCCCAATTTCCATATGGCATTCCCCCTCAGATGATGATGGGAGGACAGTTTCAGCAGAGCTATATGTCTCCTCGTATGGTCCAACAGCAGCCAGGGCCACATCATGGCAGGCAGCACGGAGGGTATCAAGGGTACATGCGGTCGTCGAGTCCCAGTCGCACGTACTCGAGACGAAATTCCAACAGCCCCCACGGCGACGAAAGAAAATAAAACATTCAGTTCAGCTCAACATACGGTGAATCTATCGCTAGTTCTTGGCGGTACTTTAGCGATGTTTCTTTGATCTGAGGCTCTCTTTGTCCGCTTGTCAGTAGATTCCAATTTGAATAATATCTGCTGAATTTGCACTCATCCACTCGAGAAATGTAGTGTCTTTTGTTCTTGCCGAACTGTCCAGAAGACTGACTAATACATGATTAGCTTTATAGTGGTTAAAATTCACAATGCCCTCAGACATATTATGTATATCAGCTAAATATTACATCTCGCATGAGGCCAGGTGCAGCAGCTTCTCAGGGGTTAAGATACGGCTGAAATATATTTTTGATATCAGACACTATTTCGTAGTCACCATGAGCAGTTCAACATGGACCCGAGGCAGCCGGTGCGGTGTCGATAACTGCAATTCCAGGCACTGGCAGACGGTGAATGGGCGCCAAATCTGCACTAATGGCCATATGAAAGAGGGAGACATTGAGGAAGGGGAAGATGAAGACGAGTTAGGTGCACCCAGGTCGAGGCTTCGTAAAGGGCGACTACGCAGCGTGCCGACAGCAGCGAAAGCCAGCAAAAAGGTTACTATTGATATCAGGGGCCTTGATATGTATTACAGGATTTTACAGCTGCTGCTGCGAAAGCAAGTCAAGTGGCTTATCGACGATGTCGGGCTGCCCAACAAGCTTGAGCCGTTGGTGCGCGAGCTGTGGGATTTAAGACTAAGGATCATCCAGCAGCCGGCTGAAGGGACATATCGTACCGTTACAAAGCGTCGGGCTTTGGGAATGTATGATTCTAGGAGCGCTGATCACATGTTAATTTTGATGTCCGATCTTCCTATACTGTGCTACGTTGCGTGTCGAATTCTGCGATTGCCAGTGTATCTCTACGACTTTCATCAGTGGATCTACCGTTATCAGCTCCCACATAAGGCTTACAAGATGCCTGTACCCAATGAAATGCTATCTATTTGGTATCCGCTGCTGACCAGTAAGTCGCGTTATGGCACCAATCTGTACAACAGGTATGAAGAAGGGGGCGGTATAAGGGAGCTATTGGGACAGAAGATGAAGGTCAAAGTCCCCACGGTTGTGTACGCACCCTTGGTATTCAAAGTAGTACGGGATCTATTACTGCCAATTGAGGTGTATTTTGTGGCCGTCAAGTTAGTAGCACTGAAGCCACTGCCCAAAATTTCAGAGTCGTTTGTTCTTGTACAGGTTATTGTGGCAGCTAAACTGCTGTTTGGGCTCGACGGTCATACCCGGGTTGGTGAGCTGACTGATGATTTTGTAACCCCTACCATTGACTGGGAGCTTTGGGCTGATCTTGTACGTAAGACGTGGCTGGTTGATGAAAGTTTGGGCGAATGTCACGACGCTGATGTTGCCTTGTGGAACCAGGACAAGGTAGATAGCTACGTATCATGGTATACAAAATTCATGATGGAGAAGGGCGTTATTAACAGCGACATCTATTCTGAAAGAAAATACAGGCGTCTCTTGGAGATGTTTCCCTTGGAGGATGCCAGTAGTAGTGGTGGTGGTGATGCTGCTGCTGACGCTCATTCTGACGTGGACGCTGATGACGGCTGGCACCCCAACCAAGCTACTATCGATGAACTGCTCGTCATTCTGTCAGAAACATCTAGGGCTGACAAATTTGACGGAGACCCAAAAGAAGTCCTTGTCGCTGGTCATGTTTTGTGGAGAGGTGCTCGATATCGGTTATGTGCAAGTGTGGACCAGGAGTCGTTGGAAATTCAGCTCATGTTGGGCTGTGTTGCGAGATTGAGTGGAATACCGGTAGATCTTCTTCATGACCGACTCCAAGCGCAAGAGTATTTTATGGCACGGGCACCTTCGCGTCTCCAGGTCCTTCTCGAGTCACCGCCTAAATCCAGCAAGCTCGTTGCCGAAGAGAAGCGAAGGGCCATGCGCGCACGGGAAGCCATTGGTCTTCAGGTGGAATAAAGCCGAACTTGCTACAAGTTAGAACAAACTTGCTATAAGTTAGAATTACTATTTATTGAACGAAAACAAGGCATCATTTTCTTAGTAATACAATTAGCAACTGGAAATTTTTTTTTTTCAAGTTGCTATTCAACCAAAATCAATTTATTAGACACGACTCTATGCTCCTTTTCTGCTTGTACTCAAATGAAAACATAAATCCGTCATACCGACATCTTCATTTCTATCTTTGACTGGGGCTTGTATCCCTCGACGATAAAATCCTCGTACTGAAAGCTGTCGATATCTGTTATTTTACGCGCAAATTTGAGCGTCGGAAACTGGCCAGGGACTCTTGCTATCTGAGTCTTGAGCGCATCGACATGGTCTGCGTATACGTGGGCGTCGCCCATGACGTGGATAAAGTCTCCACAATCGATTTCACAAACGTGAGCGATCATCTTGGTAAGTAATGCATAGGACGCAATGTTGAAAGGGATGCCCAGTCCCATATCACAACTCCGCTGGTACAGTTGACATGAGAGCTCGCGGCGTCCGTTGCGGAAGCTTACATAAAACTGCGAAAACACATGGCAAGGCGGAAGCGCCATGTCGGCCATGTCCGCTGGGTTCCATGCACTCATGATGATGCGTCGGTCATAGGGCGTTTCCTTGATTTTTCGAATCACATCAGCCAGCTGGTCCACACCAAGACCACTATAGTCGGTGTATGCGTCCTTATACTTTGCTCCAAAGTGTCTCCACTGGAAACCGTACACGGGTCCCAGATCACCTTGCTGGCGATGACCAAGGCCCCGGCTGTCGAGAAACTCCCTACTGCCGTTGCCATCCCAGATATGGACGCCTCGCTCAGCCAGCTTGTTGGCGTCTGTGCATCCCTTGACGAACCACAAAAGTTCCTCTAAAACGCCTTTGAAGTAGACGCGTTTGGTAGTCAACAGCGGCAACGTGCCATCACGTAGGCTGAACCGCAGCTGGTTGGGGGCAAACACGCTATACGTGCCTGTGCCTGTTCTATCGGCACGAAACTCGCCATTCTCAATAATGTCTTTGCACAAGTCGAGGTACGCGCGTTCCTCATGATTGTCGGCTCCGGTAACAGTCATGTTGTACGAAACGAAGCCTCATCGCAGCCGATCACCAAACTAGATGCGCGTCCAGCCGTGTGTCTCACTTACATGCCATGCGGGGGATCCGATATAGCCAGCCCTGCGCGATGTCCTAAAATTCGACAGCGCTCAAATACGTAGATCACTGTGAGATGCCGGAAGAAACTTCTATCTGATAACTTGTTCAGTAATTATTGATGCATCGAAAAGTGTACCTCTGCATACAGTGACTATAAGGCTCCTGCCCGAAGCGTTGCACCGAGACACACATACGAAGAGCGGAAAGTACAGCAGTTTTATGCGGAGCAACCTCTATTAGTCAATAAATAATTAAAAAAAAGTCAATAGCTTGATTCGATACCGACTGGCAAAAAGTGTCGTTTTAAAACTTTTGATTGGGTTGTAAATGCAAGAATCATAAAATATATGGTAATGCCTGACCTCCAATAACCCGCAATGTAGTGGTCAACCGCAATGGCAAGATATTTAGCAGCCGTTTTTTTAACCGGATGATATTAACAGGCCAGATAACAGTCAAACTTCAATCACTGACAAGAAATCAATAACCTTCTCTAGGTCGTTGGAGTTTCCCGCAACACGGGACGCAGCGCAGTTCTCCGCTGTGAGGTACAGAAACACCACTAGCTCTAAGCAAAGCATCAATAAATAAGATTGAAAAGGTGACAGCAGCCACTGCAGATGGTGGATGAGCATGCGCACCAATACGCTGGTACCTACAGTGGTCAAGGCACCAGCCAGGTAGCTGGCACATACCACCTTGAGCGCGTTGGCATAAGTGAGCTGGTTATGGACTGACGTTTTCTGGGCAATAAGAAGCCGGTTGATGCCCATCACGGCACAGAACGCGGCCGACGACAAGAAAATGAGTAGTCCAAAGATATTTTTCCGCAGACCGCAGCTGCCCGAGTTGCGGAGCATGAGGTTGTTTTTGCTGAAGTTGCAGCCTTGAATACTCATGAGAACCGCCCAGTTAGATCCCAACAGTAGAAATGCCATCAGAAAACATAAATGCATCATGGTAAGAGCGGTACGATGGGCAATGAGCTTGGCGGAGCCGTCGCCCGACCTCGTCATGGACAGGATAGGAATGCACACCAACCTGTACAAAGCAAATACAAGCACACAGTAAATGACGAACGAATGAAATAGCAACGAGTACTCGTTATGCCACAGGCTATCCATGAGACCGAATTTCTGGTGCACCCATTTTAATCCGTTCATAGTACGGTGTCCTCCGTGGTGTGTGTCAGCCATAGTTGTAGAGATATTTTAAAAACAGTCCAGAGAGACAAAGCGACGAGCCACAAACGAGCCACAATTTAGCCACAGTTTAGTCAAAATTTAGCCACAAATATTTAATAGCGCTGCCAAACTGCTTGAGAACTGACTACCAGACTGGTCGTCCCAACTGGTTCAAATGTGATCCAATGCTATTGACCTGATATTCTCGAGCAGAGCTGAAAATGACTCTGACAACTATAAATAGGAGCCACAACTGAATTAACACTGGAATTAAAACTGTCTAACACGATGCCAGATCGGTATAGAGACAACACCAAAACGTGTTAAAGCGTACCGACGTATTTAAGCGGGACCTAGTGCCCAAAACGGTGTACTTCCAACGGGAAAACGATTCCACGACCCTAAACGAATCGAGGGGGGAAATGGCCTCAGTCAGTCACACGATACAAAGAGGAAGACCAAACGCCAAAACACAAATATCAGCTGTATCTGCTAAAAAGGAGGTTTCAGATGAAAAACTGGAAGTACACTATTTTTATACCTCCTGAACGGTGAGTCTCTAGGTATCCGTGCCAACATAATGGACGCTTATTTGTGCTTGCAGCGAGGTGCAGTCGGGTTTCCCGAACCGGCAAAGCCCTGCGTCCGCGACGCACATGTCAAGAAACGTGCGCTAAGGAGACGCTCCTAGCCGCTGGGTAGTGGTGCAGAAGCGTGAAATTAAGTTGGCGAGCATTCCTGCTCGCGTGGATCGGTCTGGTCGTGCGGATGGAATCGCCTGCTGGTGGGCTGCCACTGCTCACGTGGGTCTTGGCGGTTGGGTTCTTACGTCACGTCACCTCCCGCCAGGCACGGAAAAAAAGCGGAATCCGCCTCTGGTGTGTGGCTGCTGTGGTGCTGCCGTGGTGCTGCTGTGGTGCTGCTGTGGTGCTGCTGTGGTGGTTGCTCTAGTGGCTGCCGCAGTGGTCCGGAAAGCATGTGGAAGTGGGACCGTGCAACGAATCTCCCAACACGGGTCGGGCTATAGCGCCATAGCAGGCCGCCAAGAGCTCACGCGTTACAGCTGCCCAGCTACTGCAGATGCAACTAAGATTCAGGGAGGGACTACGGCTCGTATAGCACAGTTGTTTATGAGGCACTGCCGTGCCAGTGGTGTTAACAAATATGTTATGTACGTACACATTGACTGCAGGGCGCGAAGCTGCACGGATCAGAGCGACAGGCAGCTTTCCTTTCCTTATTAGATCATATCGTAAACCCCATCGCATCGTAAATCTCATCGCACTCTACTGATGGCGATATAATTCACGCTGTGGGTTTACAGCGATGTAGAGGCCTATTCAATAAATACAATAAACCTCCTGTATGCCAAGATACCCCTTGTTGGCCGTTCGGATATTCGATCGCGGGCTTCACAAATACTTATTTTATTCACATCATTTCATACTGTGTTAAATAACCGCTGCTCTTGACTGGCGAAGTCGATGTCCTGCTCATCAGATTGTTTTTGCAATTCTGTTGTGTTTTGCCACTCCGTCGCGCTGTAGCAACTGAAACACGGTTGGACGTGGACATTGATGAGCCTGCTATATTAACAAATTCTCGCCTCAGCTTTGCGACAGTTGCCACACGAAATTCAAACAAGCCCCCCTGTTTCCTGATGCACCAAGCGTCAACGTTAGTTTTGCAGTTCACGTCTGGACCATACGAGAGGTTCTGTCGGTATAAGTCTGTTCTACTCTCCCTGTATAGCCATCCAGCTATCTGATTTCTGCTGCTAAAATATTTCTTTATAAAGTGAGCTATTTCACACAGAGATTAGAGTAGTTCAACAGCGGTTTCAACAGCACGCTGCAGCATTTACTGGTGATCGTCGCCGTAAGTTTCCTACATCAGGTTTATTCAGCCGTACAGAATCCGGCAAATTCTGTGATGTTTTGCAAAAAACGCACAACAAATCTAGGAAACGGGCTAATAATACTTTTGGAGGTGCTTTCCTAAAACGAATTTAATCAGCCGTGCGGATATAAAATACTGGCTTCTCCAAGTGAAATCATCTCAAATCCAGTCTGACTATAATCCAAAAACAAAAGAAATATGCTGGTTATTAGCCATGTATAGCCTTTTTAGTGTCACTGTGTCTATACTTGTGTGCAACTACTGCCTCAGCGGAGCGGCGCATACAGGGATATGCTCCCCACCTGTTTGCAGTGTAGAAATGCACAAAGTGACTCAGACCCAAGTTGACTCTCTCTTGACACTCGACATCAGCAGCGATGGCATCACAAGCAAGACTGGCTCCGCGCCGACTACTGGGCGCCGTCGGCACACCGATTGCCCGCAACAGCAGGGCCAACTCGTCTATCTCGGCTATGGCTTACAAAGTGTTGCATCGCAACACCAAGCAGCCTCCTCTGCCTACTATCGACACTCCCAGCTGGTCTACTAAAGCCGCCATCTCGTCGATTCTGTACGAGACGCCCGAGCCCCGAAAGGCTCCGCTAAAGACGCATGTGTTGAACTGCCTGGTCCAGAACGAGCCGGGTGTGCTGTCACGCGTGTCGGGTACGCTGGCAGCCCGCGGTTTCAACATCGACTCTCTTGCCGTGTGCAACACCGAAGTCAAGGACTTGTCGCGCATGACCATTGTGATCCAGGGCCCCGATGGAGTCGTGGAGCAGGCGAGGCGCCAGATAGAGGACCTGGTGCCTGTCTGGGCGGTGCTAGACTACACCAACGCTCCTATCGTGTCGCGGGAACTGCTGCTCGCTAAGGTGTCACTTCTAGGCCCCGAGTACTTTGAGGAATTGCTGGCCCACCACGGCCACGCCCACAGCGTGGCTGCCGGAGAGGCGTCGGCATCGTCTCCACCACCGTTCAAAGTCCGGGACTACCACCCCAACAACATTCCGTCGTCGGAGGCACTGCGACACAAGCACCAACACCTCGACGCCATCTCGAAGCTGGCCTCGCAGTTTGGTGGCAAGGTGGCGGATATCTCGGATCGCAACTGTATCGTCGAGCTGTCTGCCAAGCCTGAGCGGATCACGTCGTTCATCCACCTGCTGCAGCCGTTTGGTATTCTCGAGCTGGCGCGGTCTGGCATGACAGCGCTGGCCAAGACACCACTCGACATAGAACGCGACACCGGCGCCAAGGATGCCGACGACGTAGTAGACATCACGTCGCTGCCTCCTGGCTAAGTTTGGCGCAGTTGGTGCTGGATCAGGTCCAGATGTTAATAGTAGACATAACTCAGTTGGATGCAGCATGAATATAGGCTTGAATAGCATGCTATTGTGTTTCGTGTGCCGACCGTAGATAAGTGTTCAATCATTGCTTTGGGTTTTTTCTGGTGGTATTGCTCTGATTTGCTATCTCTGCGAGATCTTCTCTGATTCATCTTTTGTGATTCATCTTCTCTGATCCATCGTTTCTGTATCCTTCTCCATACTTATTCTGTCGAGTTAGCTTTGGCGACTTGGAGAATAATTCCACAGCGACAACTCGGCTCTTTAGCCTCATACGACCGATACGACCGTAGGAACGAACTATTCATCCGACAAAGTTCATATAATGTTCACCACATTAATATATATTACTCCTAGTTGTTAACTCATTATTAACGAGCGAAGAGTTGTAAATCCATCCCCAATAATGCCTGTGTTTGACGACGTTACCACAGTTCGTCCTGGAAATGGAATCTCTACAATTTCATTTCCTAATTAAAGAATTTAAATATTTTCAGACTCATTAATGCATTTAGCTATATCCAACTATCCAACACAATACCTATCCGTAACACTCACTTCATAACACTCATAACATTCGCTTCACTCAGCTGATGGTTGTATTACCCTTTGCCGGAATCGAATTCAGCACGAATTCGCCCATAGGGCTAAGAACATCCGCATCCACCTTTGCCTCGACTCTGATCTCAGAAGACCCTTCAACCACAGCATGCCTCATAACGCGACGGAAAGCCGCCTGGTCCACGACCTCGATAGGCACCGAGTCCAGCTCAAACACTACATAATACACCCCGCTGTCAGTATCTCGAGTCGTCTCACATGCAATCCACTCGTCAATGACGATTCGCGCAAACTTGCTGCCCTCAGAAAACAGGTCTGCAGCACCCCGTGTCTGCGAAACTGCCACGTTGACTGTGGCATCGATGTCTAGGGCAGCTGGAGGCGTCACGGTGATGCGTACAACAGTGCTTGCTCTTGGAGGATCCAATGGCATGCTAGGAAGATGGAACCTAAAGTTGCGAAATTCCACCGCTGAGATCAGATCGTCACTACCCTGATTGCCCGGGAAGGGAAACGACAACCGCACCGACTCCAGAATATCCTTTAGCCAACCAGGAACCTGCGAGTCGTCGCGGTCTTCCGGAAATCCTTCAATAAATATAGTATTCACAGTACCCCCCAGATAGTTGGCCACGAACTCTCCCAAAGGGGAGCGTCCGAGATCCTCTTCGTCGTCGTTATCTCTGCCGGCTCGGCAGGGCAGGATAACTGTAAGGGGCAGATTCTCAACATGCGACGAAACACCTACTTGGATGGACTGCCCAGGCGCGATTATTGCTGGGTCAGACTTTCCTTGAGAAACCACCAATCGTTCTCCAGGTGAGCAGCCTTCTATCTTGACAAGCCATTCGAGCTCAGGGACACTTGCTCCCAATCTAAACTCAGCCAGCGGATTTTGCATGGTAACGACTGCTGCCAAGTCCAGTCCACCCCTGTATGAGGTTACCGCAATATCGTCTACCCGCAACATTCCACTGCCATCATTGTCATCATCACCATTATGGTCACCATTATTGACGGTTTGATCAAGTGTGGCATCAAAAGTTCCCAGATTCATTCCAAACTTGGACACTGATACTGCCGTCAACGCGCGGAAATGGAGCTCTTCCTCGTACATGATCTTGCCAACAATCGATCCCATCAAAGCTGGCGACCCAAAGTCCGAAAGCAGTACAAGGGTATCGAAGGGAGTTACCTTGTCTGGTCCAATATCAACGGCTATGGCAGGAATCTGTACATTGACAGCCCTTCTAAATTCATCTTCTTGCAAATAATACACCTCTGCCGTCTGATTTCCGATATCTATAGACCTCAGCACGCTCCCGACTAGCTTGGCTGCTCCTCTTCGGACTGGACCACGAACAGCACTATAGTCCATATGTACTGAACCCGTCACTTTGACTAGTGCACCTTCCTGATAAAGCGAATCCAGCACCATGCGGTCTATTTGTATTATCGGAACATGAGCCACTTCGCCCTTGAACTCGCTCAAATGGCTGAAATAGGCCAGCGAAATCACCACGGCACTCAACATCAGCAGTCCTACTATCTTGACTGCGACCCAAAACAGGTGCTTGTCTCCAGTCCCATCAACCCACACCTCCTCATCAGGAGTGTCATAGCGTCTTGTTCCGTTCTCTGCTGCTAACAAAGGCTCGGTCTCGCGAGCAGGCATTTTGCCTTTCTTTTTCGCGCTTGGCATCACCAGATGCAGGTAGCAACAAGGAAGCTAACTAAATGTACCAGAAAAGTCTCCCCTAAGAATATACCTCCCGAAGCGGCGGTTTGCCAAGAACAGAAAAGTTAAATAGAAATAAATAAAAACTCACACCAATAAGCCTTTAATCTTCTGGTGAGTGTTTGTTTGGTCAGGGAAAGATAAAAATCAAAAAGAAATCTCCCGGGGGTGACTCGAACACCCGATCGGAGGATAACAATGAACCATTACAGTCCTACGCCTTACCAACTGGGCCACCGGGAGGATTTCGAGATCTACTTACCCAACATGTCCTTCAACGGCTTCCACAAAAAATCACGTGCACTCCATTTTTGCGATATTTTAGTGTCAATATTTTTGGATTTTCAGTGTTAAAACCGGGGTAATATGGTAAATACGGTTTAAATTGACCAACTCAACAAGCTGTAGCTGGGTCTAGCAAAACATAGATTTCCCACAACGGCTGCGGTGTAGATGTAGACGAATCGCCACATTTCGGAATACAATCTGATAATTTGTCAATTCCAACAAAGCTACGTATTCATCAGGCGGGGGGATAAGTTATTAGCGATTTATCATCCGTTTATGAATGTACCATGACATGGCTCAAATTCTGTCCAATGCATTAGCTAATTGCTACAATGGGACGACCAATTGAGTGAAGAGTGCGAGATTATTAAAGATAGCAAGACTTATAGGATGTAATGTGACTAATATATAGCATTGTCACAATTTCCCGCTTAAATATCTTAAACTGTAATTTTGCGATTTCATGTTGTTCGCTGAAGGTCTCAATTTGGGACGATAGTATTCCGCTTCTTGCTTGCATGCTATATGAGGCTTCGATGTCAACATGCAGGTAGACTGCACTCTTCTAATAAATCTTTCAATGCTGTATCTAGTGGGCCTTGGGCTATCACATGAGACAGACATCACTGTCCGAGGTCTCGATATTGTGCGAAAATGCAAACGAGTTTACCTGGAGGCATATACCAGTATTTTGATGGCAGCAGATCAGGCATCCCTGGAAAAGTTTTATGGGAGAAAAGTTATTCTCGCCGATAGAGAGCTTGTAGAATCGGGGTCAGATCAGATTCTAGAGGGCGCAGATACTGACGACGTTGCATTTCTCGTTGTGGGAGATCCATTCGGGGCCACCACACATACTGATTTGGTTCTGCGGGCACGAGAACTGGGGATTCGGTACGACACCGTTCATAATGCATCTGTGATGAACGCAGTTGGTGCTAGTGGACTGCAGTTGTACAACTTTGGCCAAACAGTATCCTTGGTATTTTTCACCGACAGCTGGAAACCAGACAGCTTTTACGACAAAGTCATGGAGAATCGTAAGCTGGGACTGCACACTCTACTGCTGTTGGACATCAAAGTAAAAGAGCAGAGCCTTGAAAACATGGCACGGGGACGGCTCATATACGAACCGCCTCGGTACATGGACATTCAGACTGCCGCGTCGCAGTTGCTGGAAATTGAGCAATCTCGAAATGAGAATGCCTATGGTCCTGATACTCCCTGTGTTGCCGTGTCTCGGCTGGGATCTCCGACCCAAACATTCAGGGCCGCTACTTTGAAAGAGCTTGTTGACTACGAGAGCGGTGAACCGCTGCACTCACTGGTTATTCTAGGTAGCCGCGTTCACGATCTAGAGACTGAATTCATCCTCGACTTTGCAGTAGAAAAGGCCAAGCTCAAGGAAGCCATCGCTGCAGATGTCTCGGCGTTCTCTCAGGGTGCTGTGTAGACTAGCAAGACATGTAATTATAATTTAAACTGTATAATTGTCGGTAACTATCAGTATATATATTTGTACTGGTCACAGCCTCTGGCTATGTCTACTTTGTGTAACCTGTCTATTGCTCTCCAACTTCATCTATTGTGTCTGTTGCTACTCTACGCTAAATATTGTGGTATAATGTCTCCCTCCTATGACATTCAAATATCCTACCCCTAACTGAATAGGAGACGTGATATCAAACTTCCTAAAAGTCAGGAGATTACTCTTGAAGGCAAAGAAGTCGCAACTTCCGGCAACGTGGCGCTCTCAAGAAGCATCCTCGTCGTGGCATTGCCTCCTGTGTTTTTTGATCACCGAAAAAATGTGCAGCTCAGGTGCCTTATATAACCTGTGGGTTGGGGTCGATGCTAGTTTGAAAAATGAGTAGTACAGATGGTCGGTGTGCTCATTATTTACCTCTCACAGCATTAGTTCTGTTCAGCACGACTACAGAGTTCAAAAATAACTGAAAGTCTTATAGCATATACGCTCAATCATAAAAAGCTGGTTTCAACGAATCCTTTTTGGGAGAATGTTTTCCGTGATTAGGACGACCTGGATTCGACAAGTAGGCGTGAACTACCGTCCTCAACTGATCCGGAGTCTTAGAACCGAGTTTCGGGCAGAAAGGCCTGAGCTCATCAAGTTGCTCGACAGGCCTATAGGCATCACAGCTATACCCAGTGCTAATGACAATCAAGGTGTTGACCAACGCAGCATTGAACAGCGACGTGCAGACTTAAAGGATTATCAGCGGCATTTGAAACGCAGAGAAGAACTGAAGGCCGAGTTTGCCAAAGGAACCTATAGTGCAATCTACGAATTTCGAGACACAGCAGGCAAATTTTTTGCTTCTCCATTGGCCATGTTTCCCAAGCAGCAGGCACTGTACATGCCTAATTTCTGGGGTCGCACTTTATCAAGTTTTGAGAAGTCTGGAACCACTTCAGTACTTAAGGGTGAAATATCGATCGTACGAGTATTTTCATCATACGCGGGAGAACAGCAAACAAGAAGCTATTTCAACCAAGATGTCGACCAATTGCGAGAGGATGGATTCCAAATTGTCGACGTCAACCTCCCCGACAGTAGAGTCAAAGAATTTCTCGTCAAGCTGTTTCTCAGATCGATTCGAAGAAAGCTGCCGGATCTTAAGCGCCATGACCGTTATTTCATCAGCCGTAAAGGTGTTAGCCCGGAACTTCGCAATTCCATCAGAGCAGACAACGTATATGGAGGCTACTTGTACTTGGTGGATCGGGACTGTCAGATCCGATGGGCAGCCAGTGGAACAGCTACGGAGCAGGAGAGAAACAACTTGTGGAAATTCGTGAGCGCTCTCAAAGCTGAGTAAAAAAAATATTGTAAATAGTCTGTATATATATTTTCTATTTAATTCACCATCTAAAAAAAATGCTCTAGGAGGGGATTGAACCCACGACCGTCGCGTTCCTCACACGACCGTGACATTAGTATAAACGTCGTTGTACGGCTATAAGCACGATGCGCTAACCTCTGCGCCACTAGAGCGTAGCGCTCAAAAATTAGAAAATTAGTTACTCGGCGTGCTGCCAATGTCACGTGCCAAGAACTATTCCGCTCCTTTTCGCTCTCTCATGGCTTGCCCGGCATTTTACAGTACTGTGCTGATGCTACATGAAACAGGCACAGTCACATATAGGCGAAGGGGGGACTCGGGCAGGTTTGACATAGTATCGATCATAATCTAGCTCGTTCTGCATCCACATCTTTACAGCAGATGAATATGGAACATTTTGACGTATAGTTTGAACTTTTGTTTCGCGGCATGTTTCTCGACCGGTGCAAGGGCTGTTAGATCCAGCCGTCAGTTATTCGGGGAGCCTTCTAGCTTGGTTCCGCCTGCTGAGCATTACTTGTGGGTCTGAACATTGTGCCAATTTGCGATAACATATTGAGAAGCGGGACAAGTGTGTGGCATTAATTTGCAGAGCCAAACTATTATCAATTCTATTTGTCACATTGGAAGGAAACCAAAAACCAGAGTTCTTCTATGGTACTCATTAGAAAGCACTGTTGACCTGGAACAAGCGTTCAAATAGATAAGAGTGGAATAGTGATCACGACATATAACCCAAGACCACGGTCCAGACCAGGTTGACAATCGCATTAAACGGCACGAACCAATGCACAGGAACGAGGAAAAACATCGCCAATGAGGCTGCCGGCCATATTAGCAAGCTCATACGCAATGCTATAATATAGTTCTGAGTCAGTGACAGGTGGCATATGCAATATACAAACCTTGTTGAGGTAGGCATCGATTTCATGTCCGTCCCAGAATGCGCTGAACATGACAAACATATATACAGAAAACGGGTTGCCAATTAATTGGTCCGACACAATGCGAGCCATCTTATTGTCAAACATGCCATTAAGGCTGTCGGTCCAGAATTTCTTATTTGTTAGCACCCAAAAGCTTCTTTATCGCTTGTACGCACCGTCCACAACCCGTTGATGATTCCCCAAACGTAGAATTTGACAATCCCCCACATCCGAATTTGGCGATGTGCCATAGCTTGAAACAGGCCCTGGGAGAGCCCTGACATAGCCGATGCAATGCAAGCAGCTGCTCCATAGATGCTAGCTCTTGACAGCGATTCGAAATAAATAAATCCGAGAGCAGCAACCGTCAGCTGCACAATTAACACAGTGATCTTGATTGCAATCACTTGCCGGCTACCTGGAGGCACCAATGCCCGCAGTATGCTGGTATCCTGCTTCTCTGGATCCGTCATTCAAAGCATACCAAGGCTTGCGATTTGTGTCTGTGTATTTTTTTGTTTTTGTTTTGTTCTGCTCACGAGTTGGCAAGGGGTTTCGATATAGAACTCGGCAGCCTGATTTAGCGATGGGCCACAACCCTGCATCACACATGACATTTTGTCTGAGGACGGAAGTTGCCTAACCTGCCAAATCTTCACTGTCGATGTCGCTGAAAAAGGGCAGGAAAAAGGCTGGTGGAGACCTCACCGTAGAGGGTGACCGGTTGCAGGCGGTAGTCCTGAGCGACTCGTATCAGACAAAGTTCTATCCGCTTACAATTGATACACCGCGCTGCCTGCTACCACTGGCAAATACTCCATTGATTGAATATACTCTAGAATTCCTGGCTACTGCTGGTGTAGGTGAAGTCTACGTCACATGCTGTGCACACGCCGACAAGGTCGAGGATTACATCAAGAAGTCCAAGTGGAACCGTCCCGAGTCGCCGTTTACAATCCAGACAATAGCTCTCCCAGAGAGTTTGTCGGTAGGAGATGTAATGCGAGACTTGGACACTAAAGGAATCATCAAGTCGGACTTCCTGTTAATTGGCGGGGACGTCGTGAGCAATATGGACTTTGCTAAAGTGCTAGATGCCCATAATGAGCGCAAGGCAAAAGATAAAAATGCCATCATGACTATCGTGGTGAGAGAAGCTAGTGCTCTGCACCGCACGAGACCGCGGTCAAACCCTGGTCTGTTTGTGGTCGACAGCGACACGAATCGGTGCTTGCGATACGAGACTGCCGAGTTCCCCACTGATGACCATATTGGATCGGTTGAACTAGACCACGAGCTGTTGAGCGAAGTGACCAACATGGCTATTCGCAATGATTTGATAGACTGCCAGATAGATATCTGCACGCCTGACGTGCCTGCTCTATTCACGGAGAACTTTGACTATGGCGACATTCGCACTGACTTTGTGCGCGCCATTCTGACGTCGGATCTGCTTGGAAAGACAATTTATATGCATATTATTGACAGAGAATATGCCAGCCGAGTCCAGAGCATCCAGACTTACGACGCCATCAGTAAGGACGTCATTAGCAGATATGCATATCCCATCAGTCCCGATGTCAACTTTCTGGAAGACCAGTCCTTCAGCTACCAAAAGGATAATATTTACAAAGAGGAGGGAGTCGTGCTAGCGCAGTCTTGTACTATCCAACGAGGCACAGTAATAGGTACCCAGACATATATTGGCGACGGGTCTGTAATCAAGGAGAGCGTCATTGGTCGTCGTTGTAAAATCGGAAACAATGTGACCTTGGATGGCGCGTACATATGGGATGACGTGGTTATTGAAGATAACGCCAGCGTGGAGCGAGCCATAGTAGCAAACGGAGCCGTTCTCAAAGCTGGTAGCAGAATCGAGCCGGGTGCAATAATATCTTTTGGGGTGGTTGTTGGTACCGATAGAATCATTTCTGGCAATGTGGGACTTACTAGAGAGTCGGTGAAGCCGGATGACGATGATGATGATGACAGTGATGACGAAGACGAAAGCGTGGATGATTCGAGCGACGAGAGCGAACAGGATGAGAGTGGAGATGAAAATGAAGAAGAAATTACAAGGCAAGAACGGGCACATTTCGAAGTAGAGCTTGTGGGAGCGGACGGCAGAGGACATGTGCTTAGCGGTTACGACAACGACGGCGACATTGATGGGCTTGTCTACAATATGTCGTACCTGGAGCTTTCCGATTCGTCTGTTGACGTCAGTTCGAGCAACCGGCGCAGGAAGCATCAGCGAACCCTCAGTACCACTAGTGCAACGACGGGTACGTCTGATGATAATGAGGAGGAAGATTTTTTCAAAGAGGCACAGGCCTCGATCAACAGATCGATTATGGAGAATCACAAGCAGGACATTGCCCTGTTGGAGCTGAACACCCTTCGAATGACTATGAACGTGAGCTACGACCGAGTGCGTCACGCTACAGTGTATGCACTGTTGTCGCATATCAGCCGTCTTGTAACGACTGGAACGCTTGATCTCAAGCCGGCAGCGTTAAAAGTGCTGACAGACTGGAGTCTGGTACTTTCGAAGATCGTGTTCAGTGATGACGACCAAGTGGACCTTCTCATGAATTTTCAGTCCGAAAGCGTACGCCAGCCCCATGGCGACAAGCTGCTCTTCTACTGTGCATCCACTCTGTATGACAGAGACCTGGTAGAGGAGGACAATGTGTATGCATGGTGGGACAGTCCGGCGTCCACAGCTACGCCTGAGCTAGCTGCGGTCCGCAAGCTCACGGCCCAATGGGTACAGTGGCTGCGCGACGCCGAGGAGGAATCCGACTAGTTGTATATCCAGTATATCAAACGGGGTATTCGAGTGCAATAAACATCAGCAAACGCAAAATCGTACGTACTTTATAGAATGCTTTCCGTCTGTTACTGTGGCAGTGATATTTTGATTCGACAGTGGCTTCTTGGCAGCAGTTGCCTAGGTGGAATGGAGTCGCAAGATAATGCCGCCTTAGATGTTGCCACTCCGTCGCGCTGTGACAACTGCTGGGCAGTTGGATTAGATAACAGCCACGAATTGTCCACTAAAACACCTTCTCTACAATATCATATAGTTATATATATTTAACATTTATTTGCCACTCTAAACATACAATCAAAAAGACAGCAGTCTCGCAATAAACAAGGATGGATGGCTACCCTGGCATTGATATATGCAGCCTCAGTGCTATCGCACGAAGTTGTACAGACTCAGCATATGTCCTGAATTGCTTAGCAAGGGGTGTCTGTGTGTGTGTGTGTGAGTGTGCGCATGCACTAGGGTACATCATAAAGTAGCAAGCATACTTCACACGACCTTTAGATGTATAGTTTCAGTGTACCGTCAACGGCAGTCCAAAAAAACCCAACAACAAGCGTAACTCTGCGAATCGTGCACTTACGAAGACTGCATACAGATTCGCCGTACTCAGCTTAACGCCAGTTACAGCCATTTCAGCCACAGTATTGTAAAACAGAATAGAGCTGGGCTGGGCAGCTAGCGCGGCATGTATGCAGCAGGTTGGCCATCCAGCTTCTAATCCAGCTAGCAACCTACCTCCCACGGCATACGTCCCAGCTTACACTTCTCAATAAACATATCAAAAAACGTAACAGTAAGCATGTTACAGCACATATCAGCTATGTGTTAGGTCGCATTTAGTCGCGGCAGCGCATCGGAACAAAGTTGACGCTTGTGGCGTAGTCCAAACTCTGCCGCCAAATGACAGTGCCCAATCTGTCAGCCCCTGAATGATCTCGCAGCATGGCTGCAGATTTATGCCGCAGCCAGGTACCAAATGATGTCAGGATCTGCCATCGCCACGACAACCTCGCCCTATTTGGCAGCGCTTTGCTGTTATAAGCATCTGGGCCACCGATCGCCTCCACTATAAGCATCGGGGGTGCTCGTTTTGCTCCTTCTTATAGAATGGATGCCCCTCCGCGTGGTCAGGGCCACCAGCTGTCATCTGCCAGCTCTGCCCCTTCCTGGGACCACCGTCACGGCCTGTCCCACCATCCGACCTTGTCGCCATCGTTGGGCCCTCACAGCCCCAGCTACCAGAACATGAGCTCCTACTTCGCGACCTCCAGGGCCCTGGGCCTCACGTCGTTTGCCAATGGATCTGAAGGCCCCCGTTCGCGCACCAGAGCGTCCAGCTCGGCGTCGTTTGTGTCGTCTGGCCGGCTGTCGACTACACCTGTTGGGTCCACCACGACGCCTCGCGACGAGTCGCGACGTCCGTCCATGGTGGACTTTGTAGATAGTGGAGATTGCTCAGACGACGATGCGTTCCCAGTGTCGTGTCCCGCCATTGACGGCTACGAGCAGCTTGAGCCCATCTATCCGCACTATTACAACTCGGTGAGCATGTACCGGGCCAAAACTGCTGGCACAGCCGAGCCTGTCATCGTCAAGGTGTCAACGAGAGGATCACTAGAAGACCTCACCCGGATCCGCCACGAGTGGAGCGTCGTGTATCCCGAGAGCAGTGCACCCAGCATGCCTGGCGGGAGGGCCGGTATCGACGATATCCCAGGCATCTTGCGCCCTGAAAAGTGCCTGCGAATCAGCAATAATCCTGCCCGAGTCGTGCTGGTATACCCGGACAGAGGCCACATAGTGACGCTGCGCGAGAAGTACATTTCGACCGCGCTCGAGTCGCCGGGCGGCAGCTCGCCGTCGTCGTCGTCATCTGTGGACCAAAGCGCTACCAAAAGCCCTGCGACGCCGTTCCGTACCAGCCAGCAGATGGTCGAGATCCTGCGCATCATGGTGGCGGTCATGGACACGCTGGCAGCCGTCCACGAACAGACGCTGACCCACAACGGCCTCACGACGTCCACCATCTTCATAGACGACAACAACCACACCTTTATCAGTGGTTGGGACTTCTCATTCTCGCTGCGTGCAGAGGACACCTCGCGAGGGTACCGCAAGACCCATCTCAAGCAGATAGCCGACTGTATGGGCTACGTGTCGCCCGAGACGACCTGTCTCATCAACCGCCTCGTCGACTACCGTGCGGACTTCTACTCGGTGGGCTGTATTCTGTACGAGCTGTTGCTGGGACATCCACCGTTCAGGTCCTCCGACCCGTCCCAGCTGTGCCATATGCATGTTCTGCGCACCCCAGTACCGCCCTCCATGGTGGGGCCCTGGGTACCGGAGAGCCTGAGCAGAGTCATCATGAAGCTGCTCGAGAAGGACGCCGACGATCGCTACCAGAGTGCTAAGCTGGTGATTGCCGACCTCAGCCTCGTCATCCAGAGCCTCGAGACATCCATTCCGATCCTCGACGACGAGTTTGTGCCCGGCTCGTCGCTCAGCGTATCGTCCATGTTCATGGTGCCCCAGGTGCTGTACGGCAGAGACGCCCAGATGTCGGTGCTGCAGTCGTTCTACAAGGACAATGACCAGAGTGACTTCCAGTTTGTGTTCGTGATCGGCGACCCTGGTTCGGGCAAATCGCGCCTCGTCAACGAGCTCGAGCGGGTGTCCATTGCCAGCAACTCGTTCTTCTCCGTCACCAAGTACGACGAGTACCAGCGGGGCCCTCCGTTCTACAGCATCGTGACGGTGCTCAAAGACATTGTGCATCAAATCCTGTCTGGATCAGTCGAAAGCATAACCAAGTGGCGCGACAACATCATGACGCATCTCAAGGTCGACCTCACTATTCTGTTCGACCCCATTCCAGAGCTCAAGGAGCTGCTCGGCTACGATTATTTCAAGCTACTGCTACCCAAGTCACGGCCTTTGGGTCCGGTTCCTACCGAGATGCGGTTTAAGTACGTAGTAAAGAGCCTACTGTGCTTCTTCGGCAGCCATGGCTTGACTGCATTTTTGGACGATATCCAGTGGTGTCCGCCCAGCGAGTTGGCACTTTTCCGCGAGTTGTCGGAGTTTGCAAACGAAAAGTATGAGGAGCGGGTCTATATCACTTTTGTGTGTGCATCGACTCCAGAGAGCTGGAGTTCTTATAGCGGTTTGGCCAGGCTGGCTCGCGACCTCAATGGCAGATATGAAGAGATATATTTAGAGCCACTTCGTAGCGAGGCAGTTCGAGATATCGTCAACGATACCTTAGGCGGCGCGGCGATATACGACTCGAGCGAACCGTTCAAGAGACGGCGAAGCCAAGCTGCAGATACTGTCCGCCAGTATCCTGGTGCACCAACTATTTCTGCTGTGGGAATTGCGTCGGACAAGCTTAGACACATTACTCCGCAGATCGACCTTCAAGTGCAATCACTGTCAGATACCATATACAAGATCACAAAGGGGAACCCGCTTTTCGTAACACTTCTCCTCAAGTTTCTGTATTATGAACAGTACATCTATTATGACAACTCCAACAGACTGGGTATTTCCAAATGGAAGGTGGATTTCGAGGGTCTCAACTTATCAGAGCTGCCGAAATCGGTTGAAGAGGTGGTGATTCGCGTGCTCAAGAGACTTCCAGATAAGACGACACGAATATTAAAGTACGCGGCATGCATTTGCAGCAATTCGTTTACTTTGGAAGATCTTGCTATCGGGGCTGATGTATCGTTCTCAGAGGCTGCCGAAGCTCTGCATGCTGCTCTTGATTTCCAACTTATTCTTCCCACAAGCATTCACTACAAATTCCCGTTTTTGGATCCTGTCGGCACCACAAACATCGAACTGTATGATGACGAGATCCGCCAGGTCGCTGCAGCATCCACGTACAGGTTCTACCATGATTTAGTCCAGCAGGCTGTTTATTCGCAACTTGGAAAACCAACCGCTCTCGAGGTACATAGATTAATCGGTTTGAGGCTGTTGGATGCGGACGAATCAGAGACCCGTCCTGTGCATCGGGTTCTTGAGATAGCAAATCAGATGAAGAATGCGGTACCAATTGTAAAGGAAGACAAGGAGAAATCCCTATATGTCCAGCTTAATGTTCTGGCAGGAAATGCCGTATACCGCATGTCTGACTTTGATATGGCTTATACTTATTTTGAAACGGCATATAAGCTACTGCCTATGGACTATCAAGATTCTCAGATCATGACTCCAATGACGGAAGAAATTATTTTAAAGCTTGTCGAACTGCAGTACAATAGAAGAAGATACTCTGACTGCATTCGACTGGTGGATGCATCGTTCCCGCTTTTTACTTCTAGCTTATCAAGGGCTGCTCTTCTACGGACAAAATCTATGGCACTCTACTGCCAGGGCCATAGCCAGGAGGCCATTGAGATCGGCCTTAGTGCACTCACTTATCTTGGATTCGTGATAAAGGAAGGTGATGACTGGAACGTTGACTACAGCAAGGGCCTGAAGGGAAGGATCCCCATGACAGTCAGCGAAATACGGGAATTGGCCAACACGCACCAATGCACAGACCCACGATATCTACTGGTTCAGCAGATTCTGTCTACGTTGAGTATTCCTGTCTATTTGGCAGCTCGTTACGAGCTATTACGATCGATTGTATACACATCTGTAGCGGCATTATTGGACGGGGGATTGACGCCTCCGTGTGGGTTCCCGTTGCTTTGCCTCGCAAATCTGTTTCTCGGCGAGAGCACTAGCCAGTCATTAACATTGGCATACGAGTACTCTAAACTTGGGATTGTGATATCCGAGCTTGATACGACTGTTGGAATGGATTTTGGTGTCACTATCTATGAATTCTACACGCTGACGCTTGCCATCTACTTTGAACCGTTGTCTGAGGTGATTCGATATTACGATTTCGTTTTGTCATCTGGTCAAGTAGTGGATGATTATGGAGGAAGCCTTAGTCTCTTCTATGATCTGCGCCCATTGTGCAAATTTTTGGCTGGTGAACCTGTCACTCGGGTCTTTGAATACTTTGACAAAGCTAAACAACGTACAGACACTACAACAGGAAGTGAAATCGCTCATCTTTGGATATCGATGCATGCACAAGGCATGTATAATTTAATTGGTAATGGTTGCACCGATCCATCTAATCTCGATGGCCAATATTTCGGTGGCCAAGTCGCCATCAACAAAGTGATGGAAAGCTCGTCTTTGGAACTCACTTATGTGTACTATCTCGTGAAAATGGTACTTGCAGTGGTGTACCGACACAAGTACCTCGCCGCTGATATTATAACGAACGAGTTACCGAAAGTGATATCTAAGATGCCAATCACAGTGTATCACGTCATTGCAACTTTCTACGGTGCTTTGGCACTGATTGACAAGGAAAAGCGATCTAAAGAAGAAGACAAGAAGCTACAGAGGTTTGCCCGTGACTTGGAGAATTGGTCTGTGCAAAGCCCAACAATGTTTCTGCACAAACACCTGCTTATCAAGGCTGAAATGAATATTGACATGGGAAATAGCATTGTGACTCTTGACACGTACGAGGATGCTATTAAGTTAGCAATCGATGGTGGTTTCATTCAAGAGGCTGCTATTATAAATGAGCGTTGCGGTGATTATCTTCAAAAGTATTCGAGACAGCGAAGTGTAAACTACTTTCGCGAGGCGGGCCGCCTTTTTTCTCTATGGGGTGCACAGATGAAGGTACAGCAGATTTCTGCGAAATATGGCGATCTTTCCAGCCCTTCATATGAGCTGTCGCGCATGAGCCTTTCATCAGCGGATTTGCAGTCCTCTGCGAGCATCATATCTGATCTTAGACAGAGGTCGTCGCTCACCGGTTCGGCAAACTTATTGATGCAAAACAGCTCACCGCTGCGGTGGATTCTGTCAAACTTGTTTCGTGAAGCTCCTTCAATTAACAAGAGCAATTCATTAGAAGCTGTTGTGCATCATGGCGATGACGAGTTGCAAGTGAGCCATGGTGGTAAGACTGACTCTCATGATATGGAGCTTAAGACGGCATTACAGGCTTGCTTGGAAATTTCAGAGTCCATTGACATGGGCTCAATTATTATAAAACTGTTGGAAAGTGTTATGAAAACGCTTTCAGCTGATTATTGTGCTTATGCCTCATTTGATGAAGACGGTGAAATTTACGTGGACGCCGTAGGACTGCTGACAGGGATCAATATCATTAATCACGAACCATTGGTTGCTCGCACGGAGATTGCCCCTATGAATCTAGTGCAACAAGTGATAAGTACAGGATCATCTATAAATCGATCGTCTGACGCAAAAAGATTCGATAACACGTATGGAAGAGATCAGTATTACAACCACAGACAGGCTCAGTCGGTTCTCTGTCTTCCAATTCAAAGCCAAATCAAAACGATAGGTGCATTGTACATTGAACAACAGAGTCTCAATACTGTGTTTTCAGTAGCAAAGATTGAGCTGTCGATGCTTCTTTGCACACAGGCGGCAGTGTCTATGGATAAGGCGAGACTTTACCAGCAGATGGATCTTGCAAAGAAAGCTGCCGAGGAAGCCACTGCAGAAAAGGCTAGCTTTCTCGCTAATATGTCTCATGAGATCAGAACTCCATTCAATGCCCTTTTATCGTGTTCCATTTTCTTGTTGGATACTGAATTAAGCGAAGTGCAACGCGACTATGTCGAAACTATTAGAAGCTCAGCCATGTTGACTCTGAACATCATCGATGCGATTCTGGCGTTTTCCAAGATTGAACATGGTTCTATAACTCTGGACAACTCCCAGTTTTCCTTGAGAGAATGCGTCGAGAGTGCTATTCAGCTCGTGGCCGAGCCTGCTGCCACGAAGGACCTGGAGCTCGTTCACCTTAATAAATGTGGCGAGATTGATACCATTTACGGAGATGTAACACGAGTGAGACAGATCATTATCAATCTAGTTGGAAACGCGGTCAAATTTACGTCGAAGGGCCATATCGTTATCGAGACTACGGTTGAAAAAGTTTCGTCTGACGATCGTTATGAGTTTATTATCTCAGTTTCAGACACCGGTATAGGTATCCCTAAAAGTGCTCGAAACAAAATATTTCGAGCTTTCAGTCAAGTTGATGGTTCATCAAGAAGGGCATATGGGGGGTCTGGCTTAGGATTAGCCATATCGAAAAAGTTAGCGGAGATCATGGGTGGCGATCTCAAGTTTGAAAGCGTGGAAGGCGAGGGCACTACTTTTTGGTTCAATATTGTGGCTGTCGCACAGAAACCGTCAAACAAAGATGTGAGGGCGTTCAGGGGGAAGCGGTGTTTGATCGCGGATCGGCATCAGACCGCGAGAGAGTCACTGACGACAGAAGTCCAACGCTTAGGATTTGATGTAGACCAGTGCAACAGCAGTACACAGGCAGCATCTATGGTCGAACAAAATGTACCAAACCATTATTCACTGGTTTTCATCGATTCCAAGCTTCTGGAAAACAAGTCGTTTACTGAGTCTCGAAGAATAAAACAGCATAGTCCAATGACGCAGGTAGTTTACATGACTATATTTGGAGTGACGATTCCTGAAAATACCGAGGAGAAAGGAATATCAGGCATCCTCATGCGTCCTGTACAGCGAAACAGGCTCACCCAGATCATCGGCAAAATACTCAACAGTTCATGGAATATTCAGAATCAAGTCAAATTTGCTACTACCACACATAACAAGGGGATGTTCAGATCGCTCGCAATCAGACACCCTCTGAAGATTCTGTTGGCAGAGGATAATATGATAAATACGCGAGTGGCACTTCAGCATTTGAAGAGAATGGGATATCACGCTGATCATGCCAAGGATGGTGTAGAGGTGATGGAGATGTGCGAGAAAGAAATCGAAGAGGGGCGGGGAATGTATGACTGTATCCTTATGGACATACAAATGCCAAGGAAAGATGGCATGGCCGCTGCGTCAGAAATAAGAGAGAAGTATGGGCCAGGATTGGCCCCATCTATAATCGCCCTGACAGCCAATGCGGCGGGCGAAGATAGGCAGCGGTGCTTATCGTGTGGGATGGTAAATTATATTGCGAAACCCATTTTACCTGCCGATTTGGCAGCAGTACTTATGGGTGTTAGTCCTCTCAAGGAGCGGGCAAAATAGACATGAGGTATGACTTATAAATAATTGTAATTTAATTACTACTTTGCTTGCATCATTATTTTATTACGGCTATCGAAAATTTGATTTGCTCAGTTGAGGGACAGGACAAATGCTTCGAAAGCTGCTGGTTGCAACTAGTTTGCCACTCGTTTTGATTTTCGAGGTGGTGGTGAGCGGCTTGCTAAGAGCGATGAGGCTCAATGTGGCTCTATCGGACATCCACCACCGGATTTAACGTGCTAGCTGCAGATTCGTTATCATGCGTCGGATATAAGCAGTGAATATAAAATGCTTCCAGTTTACTGGTTTGATTTCTAAAATAATAACTATGGCCACAATTGCAGACTATAGACAAGTTTTCAGAAATCTTTGTCCGGGTGACGTCCCATTTACGGAGAAAGATTATCCGGACCTCGCTGGCAAAGTTTACATGGTAACTGGTGCAACGGCGGGGGTAGGATTCGAAGTTGCGAAATTGCTTATTCAAAGTAAGGCGAAAGTATGGATCGCTGGGAGAAACCAGAGAAAAATCGATGATAGTATTAAGAGAATCAAAAATGAATTTCCTTCTGCGGATATTCATTATATCGTTGTGGACTTCAACGATCTGACGTCGATAGCTCCTGGGGTACAGAAATTTATTGATAACGAAACTTTGCTTCATGGTATAGTACACAATGCGGCAACAATGATGCCTCCTTCTGGAAGTAAGTCAATTCAGGGCTACGAACAGCAATTGGGTGTTAATAATCTTGGCCCCCATCTTCTCCAGAAGTTTTTGGATCCAACCATATTGAGTACGGCAAAAAGGAGCCCTCCTAATTCTGTTAGAATAGTATGGGTAACTGCGTCAGGACACGCAATATATGCACCGAAAAATGGTGGTGTGAACTGGGAAGACATCAACCATAGCCAGAGTAAGGTGAATCTATGGATCCCATATGCTCAGTCTAAGGCCATCAACATCCTTAGCTCATATATGTGGCCAAAGTACCACCCGGGCTCTGGTGTTGTAAGTGTGTCGTGTGATCCAGGATTTCTGAAAAGCGAGCTTCAACGCAATATATCAGCGACTGAAAGGTACATTTTTCACAAATTGGCTTATCATCCAGTGTACGGCGCATATGCTGAGTTATATGGTCTGCTGCACCCCTCATTTACAGAATCAGATAACGGCACCTACATCATACCGTGGGGAAAGCGTGGTTTTGCTAGGGCAGACATAGTCAAAGGCGCGAAAACCGGTAATGGTGACAAAATATGGAACTGGATGGAGGAACAAGTGAAATCATATGTTAAGTAAAAAATTAGCAAAGTTAACTTTAATAATAAATATTTCCTTCCAATTAAATTCAAACCTCTTTCTATTATTCTACTACTCTCATTACATCTTAAAACTCCACTATTTTTCAACCACAACACGAACACCACCATCTTTACCAACAGAACTAATTGTGCTAGGTTCATCGTTATCTGATGACTCCAACACAACCGAGTTATCTCGTCCAAGAATTTTAGTCACAATCATGACAATACCATCCCAGCTCTCGTATATAGGGTAAATTGTGATGAACAGAGCAACCACAAAGAGCCATATAAAAAGAACAGTGATCCACCCAGTTAAAAATCTCTTAGAGAAGATGTAATTTGTCCCGTATAGCGGCATCGGGATCAAAAAGAAGAATACCAGGAAATAAGCCAGACAAATCCACCTTCCGCGAATAGACGATCTTCTAAGGCTCATAGCTTCTTCAGAGTTCTTATCGATAACCATGGCCTCCATCTCTCTCTCGTTCGCATCATCTCCCGCCTTGAATGCTCTGGCAAATATCTCAAAGTCAAACTTCTCCCTTTTGAAAAAGGAGAAAATATATATGTAAATGGGGCAGGAAAATAAAGCCACACAGTTAGCAACCATAGTGTTTTTTCCGTTGATGAGAGTATCACGGTTGACAACACCATCATTATACGCATACGTAGCACCTATCCAGCATGCAATTGCAGTCATGGTTCCCAGCGGTGGTGCTAACACCATGCCAAGTTTATTCATGTGTTTGAAATAAAACGTCAGTACTAGGGCACCCACAGAAGGGGCCAAGATTACCCCCATCATACTTAGAATCCACCCCACGGTTACTCCAACGTAGTTAAACATAACAGAGAGGCCACCCATAGCCAGTCCATAAAATATGACAACTCCATGCGCAATGTTAACTAATGACTTTCCACTCGCATTTGGATTAATATAGGCCCGATAGATGTCGTACGTGAAAATAGAAGAGAACCCTACTAGCTCAGCAGAGGTTGCCGACGTGACAGACATGAACAGCATGACTAGAGCGGCAGCAGCTCCGCTCTTACCCAACAGCGCTCCCAAGCCATAAATGACAGGCAATCCCTCATTAATTCCCATAGTGGGAATCGGATTCGGATAAGTAAACGAAACAGGATTATTCATGAGCGCCAGTGAAGCAAGACCAGCTGAACTGCCAAGCGCCCAAGGAACAACAAACCAAGACACACCACCCAGAAGGTATCCACGCATTGCTGCGGTGGGGGACGCAGCAATTGCTTTCTGGCCGTAACTTGGATCGCCAAATACGGTTGTGAACCCTCCTACAGCCTGACTCCACATGGTCAACACCTGATTACTATTGGCAAATGTGAGATAACTGCCATTATAGCCGGTGGACGGGTATGTCGCAGCTACCTCAGTCAATAGATCGTGCATCTTGCTTGGAGATCCAATAATGTCAGACGTGCAGTACACAGTAAACATAGAGACCAAGATAATGGCATAAATGATGACAGTGTGGATCCAATCAGACAAGAAAGTCGACTTGATGCCACCCAGCAAAGTGTAAACAATCACTCCAAGTGGGAGAAGAAAACAAGCAGCAACAACATTCATACCAGTTGCAGCATGGAAACCTTGCGAGCCACCGAGTAACAGCATGCAGGCCACGATGATGTTGGTGCCAACACAATATATCATATACATGATATGGCCAGCAGTTCCAAACCGCACTTTCACTACCTCAGCAACAGTGTGGGCACCAGGGGCAATGCGCTTCATCTCAATTGCCACTAGAGAGAAGAAGACCACGAATACTGTACCCGTAGTACCATACCAATATCCACCAGAAATGCCATTGTTATAAGCAAATGAACCGGAAGTCAGGAGTGTAGCCGGCCACGTCCAACTCGACACAACCGCCGAGGCGAGCAGACCTGTCTTGACGGATCGTGATGCCACCGAGAAATTCTCGGAGTTCTGCTTGTCATCTGCATATCTTGACAGGATCTTCGTGATTCCCACCATAATAACAGCAAATGCTGCTCCAAGCCCTAGAGCGAATCCATAGCCATACGACTGAGAGAGAATATATTTCTCCGTGTCAGACATTGTGCTTTGTATTTTTCGTCTAGGTGTATTCTCAATATGTTGGGTTGAGTCCAATCTATTACGGATATTTTGCGATGATGCAGGACTTATAACACTTTAAACCTTATCTTATCGCGGTAGCCCAATGCGGTAAGCAGATAGTTCAGATAAGGAATATTCCGTTGTCGGAAAAATTCATGCCGCCAACGACAAGCGTAGATAGACTGATCTACCGTCGATGGAATAATTAATTCCGTGACACGATAGATGTTTAAATATAAATGGAGCTCATGAAGAGATAAGAAATTTGTCGGAAAATGACGCAGTCGTGGCAAGAAACCGCTCTGAAGAAGCAGCAATCAGTACGTGACTCAATTCCTGCGAAGTGGGTGCTTGAGGCCATTCCCTCGTCGGATGAAGTTCGAAATGCAAAGGAATACATTGAGAAGCTGCTGCCCAAACGTGTGGTCCAGATAACAAACTCCACTATCCGAGATCTTGCAGCGGACATTGCAGCGGGATCGCTAACCTCATTGGAGGTCACAGAGGCTTTTTGCCAGCGAGCAGCCTATGCTCAGCAGATCGTCAACTGCTGTACCGAGATATTCTTTGACAAGGCTATTGAGCGAGCAAAGGAACTGGACAAATACTTCGCTGAGAACCATAAAGTCGTGGGTCCGCTGCATGGAATTCCTATCTCGCTGAAAGACCAAGTCAACCTAGAGGGTCTCGAGACCTCGATAGGCTATGTGGGGCTGCTGGGACGGCCTGCTACCAAGGAAGAGGAGTCGGTGATTGCTATTCTTCTTATCAAGGCGGGTGCCGTTTTTTACGTCAAGACCACTGTGCCAATGGCTATGATGTCAGGCGATACGGTGTCGAATGCGTTTGGTTATACCTGGAACCCTATCAACCGAAAGCTCAGTGCTGGAGGAAGCTCTGGTGGAGAGGGTGCGCTGATTGCCGCTGGTGGATCTGCTTTGGGGCTTGGCACCGATATTGGCGGCAGTATCCGTATTCCGGCCAACTTCAACGGGCTATATGCGTTGCGGCCGTCTCACGGACGAATTCCGTACTCCAGAGTGACGAATTCACACTCCGGGCAGCCGGTTATCCACTCAGTCATAGGCCCGCTTGCTCGAGATTTGGACGATATCGAGTTCTTCACCAAGGTGATTGTGGACAGCGAGCCATGGCTGGTGGACAGTAAAGTGGTGCCCATTCCTTGGCGTCCTCTGGACTTTAGTGGGCAGAAACTGAGCTTTGGTGTTATGAAGTGGGATGGTGTCATTCACCCACACCCACCAGTCAACCGGGCCATTGAGATGACCATCGAGGCCTTGATGAAGGCTGGCCATGAGGTGATTGAGTGGGAGGCACAGGACCACTGGGCCATTCGTGAGACGGCCTTCAACATCTTTCGCGCCGACGGCAATGCAGAGGTGAGAGAGACCTGTAAGCTCAGCGGAGAACCAGCCCTGGTAGGTGAGGATAAGACCCCGCGCACTATCAACGAGCACTGGGCGGATGCCGACGAGCTTTACAGGCACCAAGAAAGATACTTCAAGTACTGGAATGACACTGCGAAGCGCACGTTCAACGGTAAACCAGTTACGGCCTGGATTGCACCTGCCTGGGAATCTGCGTCGTTTTTGCCGGGATTCAAGAACATGGCATCTACCTACACTCTGACGCTGAACGCGCTGGATTGCTCAGTTGTTATTACGCCAGTAACATCGGTTGACAAGTCAGTTGACAAGGTTGCGGAGGGCTTCGAAGCAGCCAGCGAGGCAGATGCAGACAGCCAGGCCAAGTACGACCCAGAGTTGTTCCACGGAGCACCCGTCTGTGTCCAGGTCATCACCCGAAGGCTGGAAGAGGAGAAGGCCATCGCTGCTGCCAAGGTACTAAGGGGAGCTCTTGCAGCGAGCAGCTAGATCACTATAGCAGACTGCTGCCGCGAGTCATGACAGGAACATGACTTTTGCTTCGGTTGATAATGACTGCAGAAGGATCTTGGAAATTGCGTGTTTCCTCCCCCCACCGTGTAGTCGCTAAGGTATATCACAATCTAACTTGACATTATTATCGATATTTTTTCTCTATCGTATCTTTGTACCGTCGAACACCGCTTGAGATATCGGAAGAGTCAATGTAGTAGGTTACCAGTGCCGCTGTTTATTATCACTGGTCAATTACCATGTTCCAATTATATTGCGCATCTAGAAATTCAAATCATCACATTAAGCGTTAGTACCATACTGTGATTTTGGATAACGTTATTTACCGTAATACTTCTCGTATTATGTCAACGTCGTATTATTTCCAGAAAGCCTAAGATGTATCCGAGTAATCTGCAGGATTGATGTGGTACCGTTATTGTTGTCAAGCATGCAATGCCGCTCTATCGAATTCCTATGTAAGCATCTATCCGGCAATTACTGGTGACGAAACGGTGTGTGGCAGCTGATTTCCAAAACAGAGGGAAAATCGTCTTCAAGGAACATCACACAGAAGGCAGCGCTCACTGTGAACTAAATCACACCAACCCGATTAGATTAGCAACCTGCAAGGTGACGAGAGGTGATAATCTCAAAACCAAAGATAAGCACATATTTCCGCGAGTACGGCTCCTCAATCCCACGGTCGTTGGCGACATGAACCGACACCCGGTTTCTGTACGCACCGGAACGGTATTATTTTTGAGGTAGACTTCAAACATCGTCACAACATGGCGATCGAAACTTACAGGCGCACAGGATAATATCGCAGCGCATTAGGTTGGCGGCGATTGACATGGCACCAGGAACAAAAGCACCCTTGGCCAGCCCGACATAGAGCGTGAAACATGCGCCATGCAGGCCACTACGCAGGGTTGCGGCACCTTGCCCGGACTGGCAAAATTAAGGGGTACTAAGCTGCACAGATCGACAGCGCGCGCTAGACGACAGCTGAGCGTTCGGGGGACGCGTGCTGCGCAGAGCTTCTGAATTGTAACAAGCCAGAACCCGCGACAGACTCAGCAGCACAATCAGTGACGCCCCAGTGCATCGAGTAGGCCGGAATACCATACCAGTAGCTCTTTATAGCAACGGTGGTACGCTAGGTGTGGAAACCGCCGTCATTGTCTTGAAACAGCAGCTGCAACCTACAGTTGTTTTAGGCATCTAAGCTGCAGACGCTAGCCGCGTCTAGCACTGTGACCGATCGTTCTGACGTCCCTGTCGCGACAGCCAGAGCAGCAGCGAGACAGCGCATCGAGGGCGACAAAGGGCCACTATCGCCTTGTGTGTCCCACCCCGTACAATTGAATGGGTGCTCCCACACATGACAGCGTAGCTGTGTCACTCCCACCCAATTATTACAGGAGAGGCGTGTGAAAATGCTAGATCGGTTTCACAACCTTAACTCTGTCGACATGTAACTGTATGGTCTGTAACTTTAATAGCATACGAGGTACGGGAAGACCCACCAGCACGACCAGCACGACCAGCACGACGACCACCAAGCCACTGCTTTGCTGACCTACAGCACTGCGGCCCGTCTGGCGCTGAAAAATTCATTTCAACCTTGTAGCTCTTTTTTTTTTTTCCCTTCTACAACCACCACCACAGAGGGCCAGGTGCCTGTCACAGTCATTACAGTTGTTTATCTTCTACTGCCGTCGACTACCAGCTGTTTCTGAAGTCAGTCTAGTTGCCGCCTATTTTTTTTTTTGCTTCTTCCCCCGCTATTGCAGTCGCTCGTCTCTATTGGCGCCCAGTTAGGCCTTTTTCCCCCTTTGGTCCACCGTTGACCCGTGCAGCACAGCTGCTGCATCCAGTGCGGTCCGCTCGCTTACCCTTCTACTTAGTGGGCCTGACTTCTCCTTTTTGTCGTGCACCGTCCCGGACCTGTCGTGCTCTCCCCGTTGTTTGCCCCCGAGTGGTGCTGACCGCTGGCGCGTCGCATCATGTCTGAGCTCGAAAACGACGACCAGCGCTTCTGCAAGCGCTGCTCCAAAGTAAGTATAGTATTGTTGGCAGCAGCCTCTGTCCCTACCTGAATCACTAACGCAGGTCCTGTCCGAAGGCCGGGCGTTCGAGCTGTCTGGCAATCATTGGCATGTGGAATGTTTCAGATGCTCGTTGTGTGACTCGAGCCTGGACCGTGAAACCAACTTCATGGCGCTCGCCAACGGGTCGCTCATTTGCAACCAGTGCTCGTATCACTGCTCGCTGTGCAACAAGAAAATAGACAATCTGGCTATCCTCACGGGCAACCAGGCCTACTGCTCCGACTGCTTTGTATGTCGGAGCTGTAAGAACAACATCACCGAGCTGCGGTTCGCGCGCACTTCGCACGGCATTTTCTGCATGAACTGCCACGAGCTCATGATGGCCAAGAAGAAACGCCATGCTGCTGCCAAGGCTGCTGCTGCCAATGCTGCTACTGCTGCCAATGCTGGTGCTAATACTACCAATACTGCTTCTTCTAAAGGCACTGCTGCTGCGACTCGGCCCCCGCTGGCTCACCACTCGACGAGCTCAACGGGCTCTACGGGCTCTGGCAGCCGTCTCGACTACGCGAGACCCAAGGGGACTACTGCGACTTCGCCGTCTGCAGCGTCTGCCAACCGCCTCTCATACATCAACAAGTCGTTGCCGTCGATTCCAATGGACTCGGAAAGTACAGAGTCTCCCCCAGCGCCTCCCCCTCCGTTCTACAAGACTCATGGTGCGAATGGCGCGAATGGAGTGGGTGCTGGTGCGTCTGGTTCTGCGCTGGTAAGCTCTAGCTCAGCGGTCTCGAGTTTGGGCTCAGTGTCCAACTCGGCTACAGCACTCTCTGCATCACCGCTGTCATCAGCACTGTCAACTTCGGCACTGTCAGGGTCGGCAGCGGCTTCTCCACTTGTGCGTCCCGAGCTAACCAGCAACGGCTCGTACTCGTCAGTTGGCGCCCCTCTAGCCCCCTCCATCAGCAGGTCCAGCGAAAGAGCGCGTCTCGCGCTGAGCTCCAACTCGTCTGGCAGCCACTCCAGCCCTGTCATGTCGGCGTCAAGTCCTGTGCTGTCGGCGTCGACTCCTGGTGGTGCAACTGACGACTCGGTCGACGACGATGCTGGTGATTTTCTGCCCATCAAGCTCGACATGTCGTCTACCGTGCATCTGCCGCTGTATACTGACGACGCAGCTTCCGAGACTAGCCACACGGGAACCGCCACTAATCGGTCGTGGCACGATGTCGATGTCGATGTCGATGTCGCTGCTGCAGTAGCCGGCATTGATCGAGACAGCACTGCCAACAGCGTCGATAGTTATCGCGAAGATCTGACCACAATTGGCGCTTCGAAAGCCAATTCTAATGCTACATCCAGTGTCTATGCGAATGATAGCTCCAACGTGACTTCCAATTCGAATTCGAATTCGAATTCGAATTCCAATTTTAATTCTAATTCAAGTGTTAGTGGCTCCGATAATGACGTTGATAATACTACAAAGGCACCTATAGAAGCCGCCTCTGTGCCCACATCGAGGCCCCATGTTCACATCAGCCCGTCCCCACGCACTGCTATCTATCTGAACAGCGATACCAACCTGCCGGGATCTCTGGCGCTGGTGGACGACGAAGGCGAGAAGAGCAGCAGCTACACCGACCTGGAGACGATGTCGTCGTCGCCGCTTAGTGTGCCTCTTATAGACAAGCTGCCAGTGATGGACACTGTGCCGTTTTTGATCTCAGATTCGGTACCTGATGAGCTCGAGTCCGACCACCGTGCCACCCTCATCCCTGAGCGGTCGTCGCTGAGGTCAATATCGCCAAGTCCGGGAATGCTGCGTGCTGCGTCTCCAAGGCCCAGTCCCGGTTTCGGTACCGCTCCATCAACACCATCGCTGGGCGATGCTCGAGGAGACCTGTCTGCGCCAGCAGAAATCTACGAGTCTTCCTCCAGAGGCAGCAGGCCACGCCTGTCGCTGAGCAGCCGATTTTCAGGGCTCTCTACTTCAACGCTGCTGGCTGGCCAAGCGAGTCCAGAGCACCAACCGTCAGTCACTACTACCATCATCAATGCCCTGGGCCATCGCCGGTCCATTAGCGACACCAAGCACATCCGGAAACTCTCGACAGCATTAGCATCATCGGCCGAGTTCGTGTCCAACTTTGCCAGCAGTCGCAGCACCGCCGATCCGTCTCTTTCGCCGCTCAGCGGTGACGGCTCACCCCCAGTTCTGCTGGCGAGTCCTAGTGTCGATTCGCTGGCTCGTGAACTCATCGAGTCCAAAAAGCGCATCGCAGAGCTCGAGCGCCTGTTGAGGGAGCGTGATGAAGTGCCCAATGCTGCCATCATCTCCCAAGACGATATCGATGCCAAGCGAAAGACCATCGCAGACCTCGAAGCTCAGGGCGTCATGGCTCGCAAGGAAATCATCGCCCTGCACAGTGCCAAAGACCCGTCCGGCGGTGCTTCGTCGGCAAGTTTAGTAGACCAGTTCAATTCGGAGGTAGCATCTTACAAGGCCTCGCTCATGGCTGAAATTGCCAGTCTGGTGACTGAGCGCGACAGCCTTATTGCAGAGAATGCCCGACTCACTAAAAACAGAGACAGGGCGGTAGAAGAGAGCAGCATTCTCAACATCAAGAACTCCCAATTAGCAGACATGAACAATGAACTGTCACGCCAGCTCATAGAGAAATTTGGCACTAATTCTTACCCAAAAGAGACTACATCAAGATTTGGCCGGTCCAAAAAGAGCCATGCAAACAATGGCTCGCATAGCAACGCTTCGATAGACGTAGCATCGTCTCCGCGGCACAATGGAACTGCTACTACTGTTGTTAATAGCTCGTCTGCGGTGCCGGCGGTGGATGCTGTGGCTGTTGGTGCTGCTGCTTCTGCCAACTCTGCCAAAGACTTTGCTGCTATGGGCTATGGCTATGGAGAGGAGCCGATGGTCACAGTGCTTGACGCTGGTCAGGTTGTTGACGCCCGTAAAGACAAAAACGCTGCAAGACGGTTCTGGAAGCGGCCCGGCGCTGCTATGGCCAAAGGCTTTGTCAAGGTATTCAACACTGAGTCTGAGTCTGCCAATGGAGACCTCTATGACCACCTCAATAACAGCGATAGTATGAATGGCAGTAGCAGTGGCGGCGGCGGTGTAGGTGGTATTAGCAGTAGTGGAGGTGGTGCTGGTGGTGGTAGCGGAGGAGCAGGCGGAGGGGGATTGATCGTCAACACCAGTTCCGGCAGGCATAATAAGCATGGAAAGGGCGGATGGTTTGGTCATAGCGGTACTGCTTCCATGGGCGGCACTGCCAATGCATCATCGACAGTGACGCCTTATATCAATGGAAAAGTCACTATGCCAGGCTTTTCACCGAATCCCAGCACTACCACCAACTCGAGCACGCTGGCTCCTTCCAAGGACGAGCCTGCACTGATGGGTGCCCCTATTGAATGGCGGGTGTCGTACGAGAAAAACCGCATCCCGATTATTGTTACAAAATGTATAGAAGAGGTAGAGAAACGAGGCATGACCCACGAAGGTATATACCGAAAGTCAGGCGCCAAATCTCAGGTGCTTACTATTGAGGAGGCGTTTGAAAAGAGCCACCAGCACAACTACGAAGATGCGCTTTCTGGTGACATCAATGGGGTCACTAGTGCTGTCAAGCAGTACTTGCGGTACCTGCCAACCCCATTAATCACGTTTGATGCGTACGATGACTTTATAGGGGCGGCAGCAGATCCAGCCGGTGTGGATAGGCTGCGTGCCATGGTTGACTCGCTGCCACTGGCTCACCGGGACTGTCTGGAGTACGTCGTGAAGCATCTGTCGAATGTGACCCAGCATGCATCGGAGAACCTGATGACGAGCAGGAACATGGCAGTAGTTTTCGCGCCCACGCTTGCACGCGACCTGACAGGAGAGCGCGAAATCATCGACATGCAGGCGCGTAACGATTCCACACAGCTGCTTATCGAAAACTGCGACGCTATATTCACGGCGTTCTGAGTAGGGTTCTCAGCTGTTTTATATTCACACATACATACATATATATATATTGTGCCACAGGCACCACGACGGTTGATGTATAATACGATAATATATAAAGTTGCCAAATTCAAAGCAGAAGTAAATACCCGTTGCAAATAGCATATCTTTGTGGGGCATCAGCACAAAAGCAGCACTGTACAGGACGCTAATGGCACTAGCCGAGATGGCTGACTGCACTAAGCTTAGGCGTACATATTAGTTCCGACGTATGCAGGTACAAGTACTAGCGTCTACAGATTTGGTCCAACTTCGGGCAGTCTGGAAAAAAAACATTAGAAACGAGCATTACTATTCTTTTTGCGACTCCGTCACGCTGCTGCAACCGCTGCGCAGTTATGGATTTGGATTGCCGTGAGCTTGTTAAGTAAAGTAATATGTGAATTAGTGTTAATTGTTAGACGTGTTTAGTGCGATGTACTTCGGCAGGAGGGACCTACAGCACCGGACCTGCAAAGTGGCTTCTAGACTGTGTAGATAGTGGTGCAGTATTATGAGCGTCGATCTATAAAGTATTAGACCACGTAGCAGCAAATTGAGTTTGTCATCGCACTACAAGTTTAGCCACCAAAACTGTGTATCTATATGAACAGCGGTATACATGAAAATGTGGTTGATTTATGGAAAAAAAAACAATCAAAGTAACTACAAAGGAGCTGCGTCTTTAGCGACTTGTTTATTCTAATCTATAATACTGCCCCAGCCACACAGCCACCAGCTAATCCGTGGCTTGCTCCGACGCTTCGCACAATCGGATGCGTCCTATGACCCTGCCACTAACCGCAACTGGTGGCCGCTGACAGCTGAACAGCCTCAAATCGCCGCGTATATACCTCTGCTGGAGCCTGCAATCGGAAGCGGACCGGATACAGCTGTGCGGCCTGAACGGTGACAGAATGTGGGGTGCCGATCGCTGCCCAATGCAGACCGGGCTCATATCAGTACGGGAGCCAGACCGTCGGCTGAATGGCGCATCCATCTGGGTTGCTGAAACTATAAATACCGCCAAAGTTGCCCGAAGAATCCTCTATAACAAAAACTTGTTAACATTAAACAATGAAAGTACTATTGGTACTGTATTCTGCGGGGTCTCACGCGAGGGACGAACCGAAGCTGCTGGGCTGTATCGAGAACGAATTGGGCATCCGTAAATGGTTGGAAGACCAGGGCCACGAGCTCATCAGCACTTCAGACAAAGAGGGTCCCAATTCTGAGCTCGACAAGCACATTGTGGACGCCGAAGTCGTCATCACCACGCCGTTTCATCCGGGGTACATCAGCCGCGAGCGCATTGAAAAAGCCAAGAACCTGAAGCTGTGCATCACTGCCGGTGTCGGTTCTGACCATATCGATCTGGCGGCTGCTAATGAGCACAAGATCGCCGTGCTGGAGGTGACTGGTTCCAATGTTACCTCTGTGGCTGAGCATGTTGTTATGACTATCCTGGTGCTGGTGCGCAACTTTGTGCCTGCCCACGACCAAGTGGTTAACGGTGGCTGGGATGTTGCCGCTGTCGCGAAGGACTCGTATGACGTCGAGGGCAAAGTGATTGCTACTGTTGGAGTAGGTCGAATTGGTTCGCGAGTGCTGCAGCGACTCAAGCCGTTTGACCCCAAGGAGTTGCTGTACTTCGACTACCAGCCCCTCGACCCCGAGTTGGAGAAGGAGATTGGATGCCGCCGGGTCGAGAGTCTGGAGGAGATGCTTGCCCAAGCCGACATCGTCACCATTAACTGCCCACTGCACGAGGGTACTCGGGGCTTGTTCAACAAGGAGCTCATCTCGAAGATGAAGAAGGGTGCCTGGCTCGTCAACACTGCGCGAGGCGCTATTTGCGTCGAGCAGGACGTGGCTGATGCCGTCAAGTCCGGCCAACTCAGAGGCTACGGAGGAGATGTGTGGTTCCCCCAGCCAGCGCCTGCCGCGCACCCCTGGCGCTCCATGTTCAACAAGTATGGTGCTGGCAACGCCATGGTTCCTCATATGTCAGGAACTTCGCTCGATGCGCAGCAGCGCTATGCTGATGGGACAAAGAGCATTCTCCAGTCGTACATTTCTGGCAAGAAGGACTACCGGCCCCAGGATGTCATAGTCATCGATGGACACTACGCGACTCGTGCCTACGGCCAGCGTAAGTGATTCATAGCCGATTCGGCATGGGGTGATCCATCCAGTTCGGAAGGTGATATAATACTGAAAAAGTGTCAAATGAATGATGTTATCTCAATATGAAGGAGCAGTTGACGTAGACGCGGGATAACAATCCATACATTGATTCATAATTCGTTACAGCAACTTAAAAGATATGCGAATATGCAAACTCATAATCAGGCTCATGTAAACAGCATGTAAACAACACCCTCATCAGCCCAGACTGAACTCGTCGACCACTTGCCTGTCGCTGGTGGGCCACTTCATCTTGCCAATTGCCGAATCACGAAGCATGACGATACATCCGTAGCACAACTGTTTCTCATTCGACGACTGCCGTTGACTTGGACCGCCGACCGTGATACCATCTAGCCATTCCATACTGTCGCTTTGCACGGGTGCCCCACAAATTTTGCACTGTGGTCCTTTTCCTGCCCATTGGCTGGGTGCCAGCTTGGCAGCTGTTCTCACTACGGTAGACACAACTGCCGGAAACCCCCGTTCCACTGATTCAAAGTACTGTGATACCAGCTCATCAATACTCTGCAACTTGACGTTTGCTGGTATTTCTGTCGCTGGCTTTACTACAAATTCACTTAGACCCTGGATCTGCAGGTAGCTGACAATCTCGGACGACAGCACCTCGCTCAAAGGGTACATAACCCGAGGACGAGTTCGCTCTGGGAACAGTCTGTTAGAAATAATATCCCCACGACCCTTTGCGGTAAGCGATATCACCAGTTCAGATAGTCTTGTCATGGTGTGGCCCCATAGGACTGCCTGGCAATTGTGCTCAACTGCCAGCTCGGCTACTATTCGATGCAGTATTATTGATATGAGATCCTTTTGAGAGCTGCGCTTAACGAGCAAGGTGACCAGCTCGCGGACTGACGCACACGCTTGAGAGCCAAATCCTATGTCAAGTTCTTCAATATTTTTGTTGTTATCGAGAAACGATTCCACTGGCACGCTGGATATGTCACATTCAGGATATTTCTGACGCAAGCCAGCCAGTACCTCTTGGCAGTCTTTATTGAACGTTTGCATTTCCGACATGTCAATATGGACAGCATGCACATACATTCCCTGGCGGCCACGATGGTGAGACTTTTGAAAACAAATGAGTTCGTGAAGCATATCAAGGTTGGCTATGGAGCTAGCACCTAACGACAGCGGCACCAGCACATGCTGATCTACTGAATCCTTGTAGTTGACTTTAAAATCCTCGAGCAGTTTGCGGTGCTTACTACGTACAAATCGCAAAAAACAAGCCTCGCAAAATGGCTCTGCTCGAGACACCACCACAGATACGTCACCGCATCGTTTGCAGGGCTCTGGCATGGATGATTTGGTAACTGTTCACGCACACACATAAATAATCGAGAGTCGCGATATTTTTCAAATCTCCGGGTTAGGGTCTGGTGGTGTTGAAGGGCGCCTTTGGTGGTGGGTAGAAAAGGAACAACCTACCAGCCATGGCAGTTGAACGAGACAAGTCCAAAGTGGACTTTGTCAAGGATGGCAAGTATCAGTTTTTCCCAGACGACCCATTAGACCAGACACATCAGGTGAAGTTTGCCGCCAAAGAGCCTTCTCAGTTCTATGATCCATGTGCAGAAGCATCCAAAATGAGTCTCAACTGTTTGGAACGCAACAACTTTGACAAATCCATGTGCATCTCGTACTTCCAGGCGTATCGCGACTGTAAAAAGACTTGGACGCGGGCACGTAAGGCAGCTGCGTGGGGCCAGATACAGGCTGATCAGAGCGAGACCAGCGCCAGCTAAGCTGTGGCTACTGTGTTTTATGGCGGGCTCGGTATATGGAGGGGTCATAGTGAAATGTCATAATCACTGTCCCCCTCCATAGTTGTATCATTCAGCGAGATGTTGTCATTATCGTTCAAGAAAAATGACTCCTGGCTCATCGACTCGCTGTCATCGGCTCCACCGACAGATTTCAGAATGTCGTCAACGATGGTTTTCGCTGCTTGTTTGGCAGGGGTTCTTAGCAATTGCTTGTTATTTGACGGCACTCCAAAATTGATAGTGACTGGGGGCGACATGCCACCCATGAGTTGATCGAGATCAGAGTCTGCAGACTCATCGTAGACGTTCATGGCCCTCGATTTGCTGAGCTGGGGTGTGCTGGGATATCCACTTGTAGAGTAGGCACTGAAGCGCGTAGCTGTTGCAGGCTGGTGCGGAGTGAATCCAGCCGCGAAACTAGAGGACGATCCTTTGGCCGGGGACTGGAATACATCGCTCTGGAGCTGGGGCGGTGCCAATCCATCCAGTGAGTCGTCATCGTTTTGCAGTTCATTTAGAAACGTTGTAGCTCTTGGCTTCTTTATAGCCCCCCTTCCTATAGCAGCAGCAGCAGCAGTAGCATCGGTGCCAGAAGCGCCGGCACCAATTCCTCTAGGTGTAGCCTGAATGCGCCAGTTTCGGTCGAGCACTTGATGTCGCAGGACTCCTTTGACAGGCGTGCGCAGCGCCAGAGGAGATCCCACGGACATTATCGATTCATCAGCTGCCGCATCATTCTCATGATCCTGCTCTTTTTTAACTGGTGCAGGACTCCGTGCTGCTTTGACGGGCGTGGACTGGCTCTGAGCAGCTATTCGGAATGGATCGCTCTCGTGATCTAAGCGGTTGTCTGCGTCCTGGTCCTTAGAGTAGTTTATAGACTCCTCGGCAATTGACAGCTCTTCCAGAGGTGCTGCTATTTCCTCATATGTGGACAGCGACACTTGGGCCGACGACTCGAGGAAGTCCTTCCAAAACCCCACATCGTTCCACAGCCGACGCGACTGCTGGCCATATTTGTCGATGGCTGGAAGAATCGATTCTGAGATGATGCGGTTGGCAGAACTAAAGTTCTTGTCGATTTCCTGCAGCGCCAGTGTGATTGTCTGCTCGGTCTTTTCCAGCTCCTCGGCCAGCGACACTGTTTTTGCTGCTGGAGCTACCGTTAGACGGCGTCCTGGCGCCAGCGACTGTCTGTTCATGACGCGTTGCAAGTCAAGTTGACACAGCCGTGCCAGGGGAAATATGCAACTGGCGAACAGAACACGACCGACAAATAAATAGTGCGAAATTCTTTTGTGCGACTCCGTCGCGCTGCGGCAACTGCTGCGCAGTTGAGGTGAGGACAGTGGAGTGATGCTGTTGTCACAGAGTACATGTTGGACTGGATAATGAGATAGCAGTACACGGACGTTGGTTCCTGATGTCAACTGCGAAGCAGTTGCCCCAGCGCGACGGAGTCGCAAAAATAAAGCAGAAAAGAAAGACCAACAATAAAACAAACAAAATAAAGTAAAACAAGGCAAAGTAGATCAGAGTATACAATTAAGATGGGATGACAAACTGTGAACAGAATAATTCTTACACCAGCATACACTGAAAAATTAACTGAAAATTTCAAATATATCTAACCAGAGCCTAGCTTTCTATCGTAATCTGCCACTCACAGCTTCGCCTTAGACTCTAGCTCGCCTGAGAAGAGTGCTCCAAGCTCGTCGGCGGCTTCTTCTAAGTAGTGCTTGAATCGGGCACATCCCAGCCTCTTGGACACGATGTTGACTTGAATGTCGTTATTGTTGATCATGTAGGCAAGACCAAAGCCCTTGTCAATGACCTGAGACCACCCGTAGCCGTTGAAGTACTCGGAAGATAGCTGCGACGTGCTCAGGAACCACGACGACGAGTAGCTGTACATGGGGTCCTCGAAAATAGCAGGCACCTTCTGGCCAGGCTCGAGCAGCTTTTTGAGACCAAACAGGTGTCGGTCAACGCCCTTTCCTGCCGAGGCATCGGTGATGTACTTGACATGGGCGTCGATGGCCCTTCGAGCAGCAGCGATCTTTTCGGCATCAGAGGCAGAAGAGTCCTCAAACGTCTTACAGAACTCGACGCTCTCGACCGACACGGACCGACACGTCTCTGTTCGCCCCAGCTGGAACCGCCGGGTGGCAGCAGACTCGTAGGTGGGTCTGTTGATGCCCACCAGCTTGTAGTAGGCGAGCTGCAACAGCATCTGCACGTACCCGTCAGGCGACAGCTTGAACTTCTTGATGAGGTTCTTGCCATAGCCCTTGTAGGCAAACACCGACAGCTCATGCTGGTTGATTTGGGCCGCAAAGTCCCGCTTGGCCTCCTCAATGGCCGTGTTGACAGGGTCGTTGACGGTGAACACCACCTCAGACGCCACCCGGTCCTTGAGCGCGATGTTGCTGAGCAAGGGAACCTTGTTGTTGAGAATCACGTCGTTGACGTAGTCGTTGAGCCGGTGCGTCTGTGTGCCATCCATCATTGAGTGCTCGCCAATGAAGCCCGCAGTGCCATTGGCGTTGAAGATGAACTGCAGCGGCTTGTCGAAGAACCTGTTCTGGCCGTCGCCGTGCCAATACTGGTGCGCCCGCTCCTCGCGAGTTATGGGCGCCACGTCATCAAAGCAGATGAGAAACGCAGCAGCCTCGACCTCGCGAAGCGCTTCGGCGTTGCCAACTGGATCGGCTTCAATCAGCTGCCTGCGGAACTCGACCCACTTGTCTCTGTTTTCCGACGTAAGCGCACCCACCGCCGGACCAGCAGGACTGCTGTTGGTGACGTCGAGAATATGCAGGAACTCGAGCTCGAGCTCTGAGGTCGTCAGCTCGCGCCCGTCTACAATGTAGGGAACCTTAAAAAAGCGGTTTTTGTGCAGCACAATAATGTGCTCGTTGCCGGTCCGCGGGTGCACCGTCAGCTTGTCGGCGCCTGGCTCTGGGATCCGGCACGCGTGGAACATGTACTTGTATAGCTCCATGCACAGCGGCAGCTTGCGCATGTATTCGGGCTCCAGGGTGTTGTTGTCAAACTGGGTCTTGAACGATAGCGCAGCAGTAGTCACTGCTGCTGCGCGACTAGCAGGGTTCTTGCGCAGCTTGTCGTCCTTGTACGAGTAGAAGTAGCTGACATAGGGCACAACCGGTTCTCGGAACGCCATATATGCACCCTCATTCCACCACTCAGACAGCCAATTCTTCACGGCCGGATCGCTGGCCCGCGCAAGCAGCTTGGCCTGCAGCTTCTCGCCATCTCCACCGGGCTTGAGGAACTCCTTGACAGCAGACTCGGTCGCAGCATATTGGTCGGGTGTAGCCACTGCCTTGACAGACCGCAAGTAGCGCACCGCTGTCTCCTCCAGTGTGGGAACTGGCAGCTTCGGCAGCGAGTCCTGAAACCGGTAGGTTGCGCCCTTGGACAGGTCCTCGACATAAGGCGGAGGCAGCTTGGCAGCAGCAGTGGAGTTGGGCCGGATCATCATATTTACAAACTGCGACTTGCGAGCCAGGCGACTAGTAATTGGCATTAATCGGCGACAAAGCATGAGATGCACAGTCACAATAACACGGAACTACCACCTGCACACACTCGAAAACAAGATAAGTGAAGACGAGTAAATGTCAATTGCTGATGGGCATACATTTGGACGTATATATATAGTTGCAGCTCCGAGCGTAGGGCACCGGATCCGGTGGGGTACCCTAGCCTAGACATGCGCATTGCAGAGTTCCCGTGTGGAGTAGCTTTAGTGGTAGTGTGCACAGAGGGTGGTGGACAGATGGCCGGACGACCGGACGGTAACGACTGGGAAAACTGTTACTAAACAGTACTACAGTCGGCAGTAGCGTATGTGAATACAATATCAGATAGCTATGCAACGGAAAAAGACAATAAATATCAGGTCAAAAAAAAAGAACAACCCCATGGTGGTGCCAGTGTTTGATGCGGACCTCGGCCCCCGCACGGTGGTGCCCTATTCGGCACCGGTGGCTGCACAGCCGTACATCGGCTCGACCAGTTTATCCGAGGCGTTCACATGCTCATGTCACGATGCCAATAACGCAAAAAAAAATAATGTTGCGCTGCCCCAAGCATAGCCGTTGATGCGATCGCTCAATTGAGCCAGACGCGAGCTGCCGCGGGATTGGCATCTGCTTGGCAATCCCTAACGGTAGTCAAATGGTGTATCCGAAACGTTGTATCTTAAAACGCAGCATTTCTAATGCAGCAGCACTCTGAAAGCAGATAGTGTCTAATCGGGATCATATCTAATCTGGATGCAGGGGGGGAGGGGGGCTTGGAAAACATCTCGTCGACCGTTACTCTATGAACAAGCACTAGTCAGGCCGGCCAATTTGCCCTGAAAAGTTGGAGGACGACACGTATGAAGTGTGCGTAAAGCGCGTGAGGGCATGGTGGGTATGGCTGGTACCGTAGCTCGTGATGTTGGCGGTCTCTCTCTCATAATAATCTAACCAACCGCGCAGCAGTTGGTTTTTGCCATCTCAGACTGCAACCCAAGTGGGTGTTGCTCAGGCAAACGTATAGGTCGGGAAAGTCCCCTTAAAATCTGGGGTCAGCTTGAACTTGACTCCGCGAGGTCGGAAGATCCAGTGGCCGTACCGGTACACCTCCATGTCGCCAGTGGTGCGCCGGAGCGACACCACGTAGCTATCGGGCCCACACGACCACACCATGACCAAGTATGCACGGTACAGGGTAGCCAGAAACTCGTGGTCGGTAATGGAGCACGACTCAGACACCCACGACATGGGCATCAGCTTGCGGAGAAAAGAGAACGCGCGCACGTTGAGCGGGCTGTCAGCCAGCTGCACTACCCGGTTCACCACAAGCTGGCGCAGCCAGCTGTCGGAGCCAGCGCTGCGAGACGACTCTCTGTGCCCAGGCACCGAGTCGTCGTTGGCGCACGCCTCGATGGTGGCCAGGTCAATGATGGTGCCGTACCAGCTGTGTCGTGGCTCGTCCCGTTGCCGACACGGCACGTCGTTGCGGGTCGTTATAGTGCCGGTGACCTGCCCTTTGCTGTAGTCGACCGAACTGATGTTGATGGTCACAAACGTGTCGCGGAGCACCTCGTTGACGTCGTCGTCCTGCCGGACAGTGTCCTCCACCCGCTTGCCGCTGAACTGCGCGCCCGGCTTGAGCCACGAGCTTAGAGGGCGGCTGGTATCGAGCTCCTCTTCGTCGCAAAAACAGGCCTCTTTGCGCAGCTGCTCCAACACACCCTCACGGCTTATCATGTACCACAGCTTTTCGTAGCTCCTACGCAGCCTGCTGCTGCTACTGCCTCTGCCACCGGTTCCGCTGCCACCCAAGATACCTGCGCTCGCTGTATTCGGCGGTCTGTTGGTAGTGGTGCTGTCGGTGTCGGTGCTATCGCTGTCGCTATTGGCGTTGGCGTTGGCGTTGGCACTGTTGTTGATATTACTGCTTGTGTGCGTATTGGTGCTGGTACTGACGCTGCTATTGGTGTCAGTATTTGTATTGTTGCGAGCACGGCTCATGGTGAAATGGGGCAGAACGCTGTCGCTGCGATCATGTAGGTTGGCAGTCGCAGAATCGGTGGTGTTGTTCGAAACTCCTCGTCGCATCAGAGCCCGATACTGGCGAAACGCCATCCTATTTCCCGCAGCGTCGCGTCGGGACAGGATTTCCAGTCTACCAGACTCGGTGTCGCGGTCGGTTTCGCGGTCGGTTTCTCGTTCTCGCCACGACGTCTCCACAAAGCTAGGGCGCAGCTGCCGAGGCGGAGAGTTGGTGGGACTCAGGCTCTGTGGCGAACCAGCGCCCTCCGTGCTTCCAGCAATACTCTCACCTCGCATCTCGGCCAGCAGCCGAGTCGACTCCTCCGTGTGCGACCGTATTAACGAATCCAAAAGCCCTTGTCGCTCTTCTGGAGTCATCTCCAATTGGCCTGCAGCCTGGCGTGAAATGTGCTCTATGACTAGCGACAGCGACGACGGCAGCGCTGCCTGTGTGCTTGGTCTGTTGTCTGGCTGTTCAGCCTCCTCGTCGGGCACTCGCTCGAGGGGGTCTATCGACTCCAGCCGTCGTCGAAACTCTCTGTACGACGACACTGGGACCACCATACCTGACCGGGCAAAACAAGCTCTGCACAGCTAGCAGCGGCCACTGACAGCTCGACTCCAAGAGAGTTGCGATCAAAACCAGTGGGGTCTCACCGAGATTTGCACACAGCTGGCTACTCAGACCACCAGTACAGGTGTATATATAGGCTTATATATGCTGTCAGAATGGGAGGACCGCCGATAGCAGCCGTTTATGCATAGCGATATGGGCGCACGTGACTGCTGTAAGGACGCTGATAGATGGCATATGAGGGCTTAAATTCAGATTATCTCGTCATCTCATCTAGATTTTATTATCTTCGGTATCTTGTTGCAACTGGCTGTTTGGTGTATATGGCAATTGTAGCTCGTATCATGATATATCGACAATTGAGCCACCGTTGCAAGTAGAGCTGTACTTGATTCATGGCCCAAAAATCAGGGGGTCCTAAACGAGGAATATTTTTCCAACAATTGCATGTATCCGACCTAACTATTCTAATGAATAAGACGGCTCTACTCATGTAGAAGATGAAAACATAGTTCCACAGAAATGACTGACTCAATTGATACGACGGTTGAAAAGAACATGTCATCCAGCGAGAAGTGATCTGCGATATAGGCGGTCTGGACGATCTGCAGTGACTCCAGAGTGCTCGCTTCAACTGCGAAGCAGTTGCCACAGCGCGACGGAGTCGCAGAAGAACAAGTTGCCGCATATCTTGCGACTCCGTTCGCGCTGTGGCAACTGCTTCGCAGTTGAGGCAGGGACTGTCAATGAAGTGGTTGATCTGTTCGACGTGCAGCAGCGGGGACTGAAATGGACGTCAGATGCAGCTGCAACCACCAACCTGTCTGTATGACCTGCTGAGACGCTCTACATCTCTCTGACAGTGGAAATACAGGCAGAACAGCAGTTCACAAGGTCCAACTCTGGCCAAACGCAAGCTACTTCAGGGCTGCTGCTGCTATAATTCTATAGTAGTGCTTGCAGCAGCCGTCCACAGCGTGCGTCTGGCTGCAACCGCGAATATCATAATACAGTAGTACAGTTGCCGCACTTAAAAATTTAGACTCAGACTGTTTGACCGAATTTCAGCGACCCTGTAAATCCAGCTCACAGTGAATTCTGGTTCCCGTTCAAGTGCAGAATTTTACCCTGTGGTTGATTATTTGCCTGTAATATATTGGTAGCACACGGCTGGTTGTGTTGTGCTGTTTAGATAATCGTGCTTTGTGTTGCTGTTTGCCTGTTATATAATTGGACATGTCTGCGTGGAGCAGCTTGAGTGACTTTGTGTCGCGCAACAAAACGGCTGCCATTGTGACGGCTGCCGTGCTGGCGGCAGGCACTGGAGCTGGCATCTACTACGTGGCAACCGCCAATGGCTCGGTGGGCCTCGGGTTGGCCAAGTCTGGTGGTGCTGCGACCCCGTCTGGACCCGACAGTGGCGCACCTCGATCAGCAACCAGCGAGAAGAAGAACAAGAAGAAGAAGAACAAGAAGAAGAACGGTACGTCGTCCACCAACGGCACGGCGGCATCCAGTGCATCCACTGGCTCCGGCTCGCTACCTGACTTGGCCACCATTGAGAACCTGGAGCTTCTCGACGACATTCCCGAAGAGGACCGCAAGCAGATGGCGGGGGCGCTCAAGCAGGCGGGGAACGAGGCGTTCAACGCCAAAAAGTACGAGGAGGCCATCGACTACTACACCAAGGCGATGCGGTTTGACGGGTCGGACCCCATTTTCCTGTCAAACAGGGCTGCGTGCTACGCTGCGCTGCACCAGTACGACAAGGTCATTGAGGACACCACGGGGGCCCTCGAGATCAAGCCCGACTACATCAAGTGCCTGCAGCGGCGCGCGGTGGCGTACGAGAAGCTTGAGAATTACACAGAGGCCATTCTGGACTTCACGTCGACGTGCATTCTGTCCGAATTCCAGGACAAGGCGCTCAACAACGCTGTCGACCGGGTGCTGCGACTCAACTCTGAGAAAATCGCCGCCGAGAAGTACCGCGACGCTCCCAAAATGCTGCCGTCCGCCTCGTTCATCGCCTCGTATCTGGGCTCGTTCCGCGCTCGCGAGCTTCCCGACGACATCGTCAACGCTGCCGAGGGCACTGGTGACTACGACTTGAAGCTCGCATTTGATGCGCTCAGCCAGGAGACGTACGACAGCTATAAGCAGGCGTTTGAGCTGTTCGAGAAGGCGGTCGAGAAGGGCCCCGAGTCCACCAAGCAGCTGGCGCTCGCCTACGAGTACCGGGGCACCTTTAGGTTCCTCATCAGCGACATTGACGGCGCTCTCAAGGACATTGAAGAGAGTATCAGGCTGCATCCGACAGTGCAGGCCTACATCAAGCTATCGAGCGGCCACATGGAGAAGGGCAACGTGAGCTCTGCCAACCAGGAGTTCGCCAATGCCATCGAGCTCGACGCTACGTCTGCCGACGTCTACTACCACCGGGCCCAGATCGCCTTCCTGACGTCGGACTTCCAGGCCGCCATCAACGACTACGAAAAGACCATCGAGCTCGACCCCACCTTCATGAACGCCCACATCCAGATGGCGGTAGCCCAGTACCGGATGGGGTCTGCCAGCGCTGCGGTCGAGGCGTTCAGCAAGCTGCTCAAGGACTACTCTAACAACTCGGAGGTACACAACTACTTTGGCGAAGTGCTGCTGGACCAGGGAAATGCCGAGCTAGCCGTCAAGGAGTTCGACGTCGCCATTCAGCTCGAGAAGAACAAGCGCAAGGGCTCGGTCAACGTGCTGCCGCTCGTCAACAAGGCGCTGACTGTGTTCCAGCGGTCCCAGGACATCACTGAGGCCGTGTCGCTGTGCCGCAAGGCGGTCGCGCTCGACCCGCTCAGCGACATCGCCATCGGCACCCTCGCGCAGTTCTGCCTGCAGCAGAACAACACCAAGGAGGCGCTGGAGCTGTTTTTGCGCAACGCCGACATTGCTCGCACTGAGCCCGAAAAGATCCAGGCCCTGTCGTTCGCAGAGGCGGCCCGCACCCAGCTGCGCATCATCTCGGAGCGGCCCAAGCTGCGCGAGCGTCTGGAGCTGCTGACGCGCCAGGGGGGTTTGTAATTGTAAATATATATATTTCGTTGGTACTGTGTTTTAGTAGGACCGTAGCCTGGCAAAGGATGATGTGCTAAATGTAACGCACACAGGGTGTGTTACAGAGACGTATTTATGACTTATTGCTCTCACAAATTGCGACTCCGATCTAGTCGCTCTGCTATTGATACGACTTGACAACGACCATGGTAGTCCTCGCCCCAACTGCGCAGCAGTTGCCCCAGCGCGACGGAGTCGCAAGATACAATTGGGTCCAGTGCAATTGAATTTGGTGGGACAATTTCATCTTGCGACTCCGTCGCGCTGTGGCAACTGCTGCGCAGTTGAGGCGAGGACTACTACGGGAGTTGAGTTGAGTCAATTCATACGAAACGGCAAACACTCCAAATACTATCCTAAAGTGTCATCACACGGTTTGCTGGAGGTTTCATCACTATATGGCATGCCATATGGGTCTATAAAGCACCATACTTCAACATTGCTCTGCTATATATTCTCAGCACTACATGTTCTCAATGTGATATATTCGCAGAGCTGTATATCTATCTGCTCTGCTCTGCCAAAGCGTTACTGTATGTATGCAATATTAATGCTTCATCTCGATGCTCTCTGCATATGCACGCCCCACACTGTCCTGATCTGGTCCCGAGGAACCTCCGAGCAGGGAGCTGAGCCACCTGTAGAGCTACTACAAATCATTAACAGAAACCAAGATTTTAGACGTAGTCAAATACCATTAATTCGAACCAATTAGACTGCTTTTCAGTCACATATCATTATAATTGTCAATTTTTGCTCGCTTGAGAGTCTGTCTGTATTATACGTACAGAGCAACCTGACTGCGTAAGGCTACTACTAACTTACTAGGGCTATAAATACGGGACTTGCCCCACACATGAGGCAGATCCGGCAACTGTCGATGCTGTTTGCAACCACGAGTAGAATTGCTCGTTTGTCGGTTCGTTCTGCTGCTTGCCGATACCCTCGAGTGTTTACAATGTCCTATTCTACCGGTGGTTCCTACGAGAACATAATTGTGTCCAAACCGACACCTGGAGTGCGACTTGTACAGCTCAACCGACCCAAGGCGCTCAATGCCCTGAGCACTCCTCTCATTGTTGAGCTCAACCACGCGCTATTTGAGGCAGATAGGGACGCCGAAATTGGCGCCATCGTCATTACTGGGTCCGAAAAGGCCTTTGCTGCTGGCGCAGACATCAAGGAAATGAAGGATAAGACGGTGTCTGAAGCGTACGGCAAGGACTTTATTGAGAACTGGAGCGACCAGACTCGAGTCAAAACCCCAATAATCGCGGCTGTCAATGGATATGCCCTGGGAGGAGGCTGCGAGCTCGCCATGATGGCCGACATCATTTACGCCGGTTCCAAGGCGACGTTTGGCCAGCCGGAGATCAAGCTGGGCGTGATACCTGGAGCCGGTGGGACCCAGCGCCTCGCCCGCTACATCGGCAAGAGCAGAGCTACTGAGCTCATCCTCACGGGTCGCAACTTTTCTGCCCAGGAGGCTCTCCAATGGGGACTTGTCGCCAAGGTGTTTGAGCCGGAGGAGCTCGTCAACGAGGCCATCAAGACCGCTGCTGAGATTGCTCAGTTCAGCCCACTGGCCACCAAGGCTGCAAAGGAAGCCATCAACGAGGGCTACAACTTGAGTCTCGAGCAGGGCATCAAGTACGAGCGACGGCTGTTCCATTCGCTGTTTGGCACAGAGGACCAGAAGGAGGGAATGGCTGCGTTTGTTGAAAAGCGCAAGCCAAACTTTACTGGCAAATAATACATGCTGCCATCAATTGATTGCGCAGCCTGCTATGGAGCGGTGTCAGCCCATTATCGCGGCGACTACGCTCGGTGATTGAACAGGTAGACCAACGTATTTACTTAGCCCCGCGCTTCATAGCTTGTTTTTATTCAATTCTTTTTCTCTAGTTTCCTTCACTCGACTTGATTTGTACCAAATATTTCTGGCACACCACCACCCAAGTGTTTCTCGACATACACTTCCTACTTTATATCAGTCAAACGCCCAAATTGCATTTGCGACTCCGTCGCGCTGTAGCAACTGCTGCGCAGTTGAGGCGAGGATACTGGCAGATGTGTATCGAACATTGACCCCCATCGGGTTTGTAGAATAAACTCGATACCGAGAAGCTCACCATCAACTGCGCAGCAGTTGCTACAGCGCAACGGAGTCGCGAAAATAAAAGAGAATTCTATGATCAGCATATTTACCATTTAATGCACCTCTCGCTTCACATCCAACTTACATAGTGCATATTACACCGTAAGCCTCTCTGATTCACCAGCAGAGCCCATGGTCGTGTATCCGCCAGATTTGCTGTACCATTTCGTGCCGTTGGTGGTGCTATGTGGACTTCCAGGTGGTGGCGGTGACAGCTTTGAGCATCCACTACTAGCAGATGGCGAGGCACTGGCGTCCCAGTCGCCAGTTGCTGCTGGATCATTAGCAGACGACCTCCGAGCTAGGTTCGCAGCGAAGTCGCAGCGTCTCACTAGCTGGCTGCCAGCTGCTGCCAAAGCATCTCGCAAGCAGCTCAATCATCTGCTGAACATCAGATTTGTAGATAGAGTATGTTGTGGTCTGGTCACGTAACGGTGCTAACCCAGTCGTTCAAGCTCACAGCTGTCAAGTCACTTGATGGCAAGTATAGGAGCGGACATTTGCATTCCCCCATCTCGCCACGTACTCCATCTTGTCGCCTCTATCCAGATGGAGTCATCGACGAGTGCTGGATTCAGAAGTACCAGTATCTGGTGCCCAGCACGTTCGTTAGTGTGCACCAGCTCGGGTCGGCACCCGCCAAGGACGACGAGTTGTTAGCTGACGAGCTCAACGCTCTCAAGCGCCAATTAGCTTCCAGGAACATCAGACTCGTGGCCATATTGCTGTGCGATGACAAGACACCCGCGGACGAGCTCAGTGACCGGATCTACAATATTCGACGAGCCACCGGTCTGGCTGCGAGAACTGGCCTATTTTTCCTACCGCCCTGTTCGGACGTCGAGAAGGAGACGCTGGTTGAGACCGTATGCCAATTGGCCTACGTTAATGCCCAGGAATTTGCTTCCAACTTGTCTAAGGACTTGCGACGCAAGCGCGGCAAAAACAATGTCGGCGTGCCCACCACTCCGTCAACTCCTGAACCCCACAATCCGAACGACGAAAGACAACAACCTGCTGTGCTCCCACCGCGACCAGCGAGCGTGGCTTCGTTCACGAGGCCGCCTCTGCCGAATGTCGGATGGGAGCTGCGATACAACTTCAAGTTGGCAGCAATGGCCGAGTACCGCCAGGAGCTCGACGTTGCTTTGACACTCTACGAAACTGCATACGACTCTGCATTAGAACTATTTGAGACACTGTCGGTGGACTCGCTGAACCATCGATGGGACGAGGCAAGGAGGCTGCTAGACATTGTAGCGCTGAAAATCGTCAAGATCTGCCTTTACGGAGAACAACCAAATTCCGCCTATAAAAAGTTCCTCATCCACCTGTCTAGCGTCGCAGCGATGGTCACCAAAAAGGGCCTCAAGGTGGACTCCTTCTCGCATACTAACTGGCTTGCACACCAGTACAAAATGATGGCGGATGTGGTGGACATGGCGAAAGAGATGGCCGTGCCAGCAGCTCGACCTGTTGCTCTGGCGTCAGACCACAGGTTTTCTGACACCAGATTACCGAGAAGTGGATTTCTGTATTGTCAGGCTGCTGACCTTGTTCTTGCACTGAGGTCTGCTCACCGCGATACTGACCCTTACTTCAGCGGAGATGTAGATATCTACAATATGAGCGCCGAAATGCTGAAGAGCTCGGTGAGAGACTTTTCGTCAGCTGGAACTGCTCATAAACGCCCGCTGTGCCATAGTCTCTTCCAGTTGGCAGAGCTGCAGCGGCAGAACAACGATCTGGACAGTGCATTGAGCAACTATAAGGAGGCTGTAATCTATTACCGAAAAGATAAGTGGCCAACGCTGGCTATCGCGTGCTTGCAAGGGATTGTGGAGTGCACAAAACCACAATCAGTGGACTATCTGTCAGCTAAGCTCGAGTTATTAAGCCTCAAACAGGACGACTCTGACATTCTGAGTGGTGATGGACCGTCGGCCGGCGATTTGGGCAAACTCGACGTGAGGCTATTTACAAGCGAGTTTGTGTTCGATGGGAAGGAGCTTTATACAGGAATGGGTTCGAAATTTCAGCTGACAATAACCGCTGTCGACAACCTTGTTGCATCCAAACTTGCGATCGAGACCAAGGGCCTAGGGAGCTTTGGTTTGGAGCATGATCCTTCGACGGCGTACTCTGCTGTGAACGTGATCGCGCATGATAGCTGCAAGGCGAACTTGGAGTTCAGAAAGGGCGAGCCCAAGACTTTCGAAATGCCGTTTGTCCCCAAAGACGTAGGAGAAGTTGAGTATGCGGGATGTGTGGTTTATCTCGAATACCCCAAGTTCTCTACACATGTCGTGTTGAGGCCGTCCAAAACGGCTGGCTCAAATGGTGCAGTGACTTGGGTGACCAAAGATGGAGACAAGACCGTCTACCATCATATTCGGCGCGGAGAACTTCTGCCATATGCCGCCAAAGTGTTGCCGCGACCGTCACAAATTGCGATCACGAATGATGCTCCAGCAAGGGCAGTTTCGGGAGAACGCATTCTGACCAGGTTTACAATTCGCAATAATGAAGCAGAGGCAATATCTATTAAAGTGGACGGCAAGGCTTCTACAGATGCGGGCCAAAATATTGACGTGAGTTGGGATGTCAATGACCACAGCGGCGTGTTTAACATCGACAGTGGACAAGACACGGTGTTTCCGCTGAGGCTTCGAATCCCTGACCAGAAAGTCACCTCGGTGAACTTGGAACTATATGTGTCGTACAACCTGCAGTCAGACACCTCGACCACCATAAAGGATGCGGTGCAGGTATCATTCATGGTTTCCAAGCCATTCAGAGTCGGTTTCGACGTGGCACCACGACCCCACAGTGATCCGTGGCACAGTATCTTCGTGCCGCTGCATGACGACGACGCCGACAAGAGCCAGAGTCCCCAGATTTACAAGCGATGGGAGCTGGCTGCATCGGCCCTGTATGTAGGAGAGGATGACATCCAGGTACTAGGGTCGTCGCTTGAGATCACCTGTGCTGAAGAGGGTGCGTGCTCAATTGTTTCCAGTAACGATGTGGTGTCTGGCAGCCTCTCCGACACGACGATACACCATAACGAAAGCACCAAGCATCTATTCACATTTGATTGTCACCGGGCAGACACTTCTCGCGAGGTTCGCACCATTTCAGCCGAAGCAGTACTGTCTATAAAGTGGAGGCGGACTATAGTGCCAGATGTGTGCAACGAGTTCGTGGTGTCACCAGTACGACTGCACCTTCCTCTCTACGAACCGCGAGTCATTGTCGCTTGCAATTTCACAGGATCAGAGCGTCTTACAGCGACATATTTCGTGGAAAACGCTACAAGTCATGTCTTGACATACTCGATTACTATGGGTTCGAGCCCGGCATTTGCATGGCAGGGCCACAAGTCGCTGTCAATCCGACTCCTGCCGTTCACCCGGCGCAAGCTCGCTTACGAAATGTTAGTGGCGGTATCCAACACAAAATCCCTGAAGCTTCCCTCGCTCAACGTGTACGACACTTTTTACAAACGGGTCCTTCCTATCATACCCGCCAGTGCTGCCATCCGAGTCGACAAGTCTGACTTGTATATCGACCGCGAGCATGTCCCGAACTAGTAATTTCCTGTGGCGATCGATTTAACTGCCGAGCCGCATCTATGAGAGTACCTATGTATTTTAGTTTAGCTTGTTTGCTTATCATTAAATAGTCAATTACGAAACAGACAAAATATGGGTGTTACTGTGCAATCGATTGCTCCTGGTAGGTTGGAGGTGGTGGCAGGCCATTGAGTGTCTAACTATCCAGGTGATGGAAAGAGATTCCCCAAAACGGGCGATACTGTGTCCATGCACTATGTTGGGACTCTAGAGAACGGCAAAAAGTTCGACTCTTCACGAGACCGTGGCAGACCGTTCCAGACCAGAATTGGTGTTGGACAGGTCATCCGTGGCTGGGACGAGGGTGTCCCGCAGCTGAGTATTGGCGAGAAGGCCATCCTCACAATCACGGGCGACTATGCTTATGGCGAGCGAGGGTACCCAGGACTGATTCCCCCGAACGCCACTTTGATTGTAAGTCAACTAATTACAAGCTGAAGTCAAATCTAACTTAAGTTTGAGGTGGAGCTTCTTGGGATCAATTAGATAGGGCCTTGCAGCTGACTGTTATAACGCTGGCATATTTTCATGCTGACTATTAATGTTGACGTTACTTGTTAACTGGGTTGCTTGTTCATGTTGATACAATAATCCTGATATATATCAGTGCTGATTTTGCCAATGTTGATGTGCTGATAGTTTTGTGACAATATGTTACTGTTGACATGTTAAAAAAATGTTGATAATGTTGATATGTCGACGCTGATATGCTAGTATTGATAACTGTGCCAAATTCAAGCTTTCCACACACATTATATTATAACAATTGAAGGATCAACTACTGGTCAGTAGAATCAGAGAACCAACTTGCAGTAGATGTGTGGTTGGTTGGTTATAACCCGAGTAGACGTGTACTATGTAGATACGGAGAGCGTGAGCGTGCTATACATAAGCCACTACTATAGTTTATGTTCAGCGGACAGTCTAGAGTGCTTTATTATACCTGACGTACTAGTGGTCGTTATTCATAACTCATTTCCTTCGAGTGCTCCGGCGCACTGGAACAGTTGCGGGCGGTGCTGGGACCGATGCCGTTGCTGTTGATGATGTTGTTGTCACTGCCGATGCTGTTTGCGATGGTTTGGCTGGCTGATGTCGCCTTTTTGATGTCCTGGTCGACACCTTCGGCGTCTTGTCCAGGTCTTCAGACTTTTCTGGCTCCGGAGTCTCCTCTTTAGCCTCTGTTTCTTCTTCTACGGGCTCTTCTGCCGGTGTCTCGACAGCGGTTTCGTCGTTATCATTGTCGTTTTTATCATTTTTGTCGTTTTTTCTGCCCTTGGCTCGCGTTTTCCGTCGTTTCGAGGGCTGTACTGATGGTGAATCGGCCGCTGTCGTGCGCTCGTCAGCATCATGCCCCTGGTGATCAGACTCAGATTCTGGTGCTGGGGTTTGCGACACACTGCGAGATTCTGGCGTTTCTGGCTGAGAAGCCTGCGCCTGTGCTATCATGAGCTCTCCATATTCAAACCATGGCAGTGAAAAATCGGCTGTTGTAGGCCCTCCAGAAACGCTTCCAGGACTGCCGTTGCCCTTCGTATCGTCTTCACCCTCGCTCGAGCTACGAGATCCCGGCTCTGGAGATCCCGGCGAATATATGACACCGTTGTCTTCCAGGCTGTCGAGACCTGGTAGGTTGTACAGTTCTGATAGCCTGCCCCAAATCTCACCAATAGTCAACCGCTTGCCGGGAATATGAGGGCTGTTGATGAAGTTGTGTATACTCAGCATGCGAAAATGTTTGTGCACGCCCGCTGGTTTGTAGCGGCAGATGGCTCGGAAGAGCATCGTCTCCTGCTCAACGTTCCATTCTGTCATTGTCAACATGCCAAGCTGCAGCGGCTCCAGCAGTAATATGAGGGTCAGCACTCTCGAGTGTGCAGTTTTACGTCAAAACGAGACTTGACAGAGATACGAAACAAGCGACAATCTTAAAATTTCGCAAGTTTCGAGAAACTTTTGCATTTGCTACAGAATTATCAGATATGGCGTGATAGTGTATTGCAAATACTGTTTGTCTGGCCTAACTATACTGGCAGAAGATCTCTAGAATGGCGCATCGCCAGATGTCTGTAAAAGGAAGGGCAAGCCTCGCATTCAAATTTCAAGCCTCATTGAAATTTTCAAATTTCAACCCATCTACACTCTCCGTCATGACGAGGAGAAACAAAGTGCTGTTTTCGCTAACACGAAAGCGGATCCGGCCATCGTACAACAAGTACAACCTGTTCAATGCTATGACATGGCGAAAAGCGAACAGAAACGGCACTTTGTACCAGCAGATTTTTTCTGCCAAGCAGGAGACCCGCAGTTACCACGGAGAGCATTTGACTGAGACGCAGTTTCGCAACGTCTTCAAGAGCGAGCTCAATTCGGTCAATCCTCTACAGTCGACCCGTGGCTCGGCGTCATCAGAAAAGGCCAAGGAAATTCCCTGGGCATTGCAGACGTACGTCGCATTGGAGCGACGGCTGGACACCGCAGTGTTCCGAGCTATGTTTGCGTCTAGCATCAGGCAGGCAGCTCAGTTCGTTGTCAGAGGGAATGTCAAAGTTAATGGAGTAAAGATAAGGCAACCAGGGTACGTTCTCAGAGCTGGTGACATGTTTTCGGTGGAGCCTGAGCGCGTGCTGGAGGCTCTTGGTCGCAAAAAGCCCAATCTCAAGGAGTCGGTCGACTGGACCAACCGTCAGATTCGTCGGTTCAACAAGTATATTGAAAAGTGTAAGGCCAAGCCGCGAGTGATGTGGGAGTTACGGCAGCGGCACCGCAAGAGGCATAGAGGCTACTTCACGAAGCACATTGAGAGACTGAAGAAGCTGAGCGAAGCCAACAACTCCAGTCTGCGCAAAGAAATGAACAGCTCCATTGACAAGGTCACGCCCTCGTCCGTTCTGGAGAGCATTTTGCGCAACCAGGGTCATCTAGACAAGACTGGTTCTCTTCCTGATGACGCAGGGAAAGAACTGTTCTCAAAATGCCTTACAATCTACGGCATTGTGGGCAACGTAGATGTGTCGAGCGAGCCTGGACCTGATCATAAGGCGCCAAACCCGGAGCAGATAAATTCGATCCTAGACCGTTATCTCAACTCGGCGTCTGAGGATGCTGCCGGGAACCGATCTGACGTGAAAAAGCTATTGCAGGAAGTAGTGAAGGCGCGACAGGATCAGATAAGGCAGTCATATAGCGCCAAGCTGCAGAAGTCTGAAAGAGCACGCGAGAAGTATAGTCCCAAATGGGTCGACGGACTGCCTGAGCCGTTGCCTCTCGTTGATCTGGAAGCTGCTGAGGCTGACATCAACTCGGTGCTGCCGATTCGCCTGCCGTATGGTCACGGCAAGCTCTACGGGCTAAGCGACACCTCCAAGGGATACTTCACTCCGTGGACTCCCAGACAGTTCCTGGGGCCTTTTGCGGTTCTCCCTCACCACATCGAAATCTCATTCTTGTCGTGCCATGCTGTCTACCTGCGAGATCCAGTGGCACGTCCAGGTCATTCTGAACTCATCACTCCATTTCCATTAGACATGCATGAGCGAGCACATATGTATTACTTTGCCCGACGTCGAAAGAATATCTAGAGTTCCGCAGCTTTGTACATAAGATTGTAAAACTAATAGGAATGCTGTAAATATTTACCTATGATATGCTGTAAAGTATCTCACCACCTACCTACATACGCAGTAAATATTTCACCTGTTTCTCGATCTACGGGCAAAAAACAGTCGAGTCACCACAACATCACTTACTACATTTAGAGACAAAAAAGAACTAGACTATGAAGTCAGTTCCACAGCGGTGCTGACGAGCTTACCGTCAACAAGCCGGTGGAGAATCTGCTCCGGCAGAGGAGTTTCGGCGTAGTCACCCTCGTCAGCGTTTTTGGGAATCTCGATATTGATAGCTGAAGTCTGCGATGTGTAAATGTCCACATCAAGAGAATTCTGGCTCAGATATACTTGGCCCTCGTGGCTCTGGTCAATTGTAAGAGTGGGCATCGTTCCAGTGACCTGGATGCCGAAATGGTCCGACTTGATGACTTCTACGCCGGATACAAGGTTTTCAATCAGCACGCCCACCTTCGAGCACTCGTTCACGGTGACAGCAGACACTTTGCCCTTGATCTGGATAGTGCTGTTGGTGCACTTATCAATGAATACACCTTGGCTCATCTCCCCCTCTATGACAATTTGATGTTCATTGTCGAAATTCTCAATGATCCATTTGGTATCAATGAGCTCCTTATGTGGAGGCTTCTTGACCTTCACAGAGGCAGAAGAAGCCGTGCTAAGGCTTGCCGGTTTCTTGGGAGGAGGTGGAGACTTCTTAACCTGCTCAGACGCCCGGAGTGACGGGTTCTTGTGGGTCATCTGGCTTTTGTCAACCTTTTTGAGCCCAGACGTCACGGCCTCGCCTCTGTTGAGCTCTTGGAAAACGGCATTGATCCCTCCTGAAGACGACGCTGCGGGGGCATCAGATGCCGTAAACACTGATGAGGGAGGCATGGGAGGCGGCGGTGGCGGTGGGCCCCCTGCACCACCAGATGTAGGTCCGGCGCCAAGGGCAGCTGTCGTTGTTGTTGGAGCACCAGTCGAGACTTCTTTGATAGCGTCGACTAGCGGCTTGCCCGAGCTATTCCATACGAGGCCCTTGGGATGGTGTTTCTTCACGTAGTTCTGCAACTCGCTCAGTACTTTCGAGAAAGCTGTCACCCACTCGACCTGCTTCTTATCAGAATCCTTGAATTCTTTCAGCACTCGGTTAGAGTAGAACTGAGAGCTCTCCTTAAAGTCCTTGATAAAGTCCACCGGACCATCGACCGTGACCCACCCAGCAGCAGGGACTGCCTCTGATATGGTTGCCAGGTGGTTGACAAATTTGGACGACCGATTTGACTCGCGGATGTTGATGATAGTTTCCGCATACTGCTGGATAGGCGTGAACAGCTTTATGAATTCAGCGTCCGCCAAGTCGGGCTTTTTGGCTACAGTCGCCACGCGAATGATGTTGTTCAGAGTCACGAATATCTGGAACAATGGAACAACCTGCTCCTCGACTAGAGGATCAATGGTCTTGCTGAAAGCGACGAATTGCGTCAGCTCGCCGTTAACTAATGCCTCAAAATCGGAAACCGACGCTGGTGCATCCGTCTTCGACGGTGCTTGTGGAGCTGGTGGAGCTGGAGATGCCGTCACTGACTTGGAGGACGATTCCGGCGCTGCTGAGCCCCCAGAAATACCACCGCTCGCACTAGTAGTTGCTGCTACCACGTTGGCAGGGCTCGTAGCCGGTTCGCGGGTGCTGCTACTCGACAGTGCTTCTGCATGGAACACCGTAAGGTCCTCCAGACGCGAAGTGGCTGCCTCAAGCCTGGATATTAGAAACTAGAAACTTGCACTGCAATTGAGTAACTCACCGCTTCATGAGCGTGATAATATTGTATCCCTGGACTGTAGACTGCTGCTCGGTCATGTTGATGATGTCAGGATGATTGTTCGCTGCGTCGCTGCGGCCACACTTCAGCGGTGTGTTGGGCGCGAAACTCAAGAGCAGAGATAGCAGCTCCGTGCTGAACCCCGTAGAATATTACAATTAAAGCATTTAATTTTACTTTGCTAAAAGTTTGTCTCAATTGAGTTATCCTATTGCATTATTTTGAGCAGCAAGCGCTATTATATTGTAAATATTAGGCTGTTCGGCTTACTTTCTCCGCCAACTCCACTAATTGCATATTTAGGTTAGCCGCCCCATGAACATGAACTTTGCATCATGCCAGAACCAAAGATAGAAGAACAACCGTCCGTAGACGAACACCCGCCTACGATCTATCCTCTGCGGGATACTCCTCGACCAAACCATGTAGAGCCCACCACTGGTGGCTGGCGACAGGGTACTCCAATCGCGATCGATTTGGGCACCTACCAGACGAAAGTGGGCTACGCAGCCAGTCCAGAGCCTGCACACACTTTCTACTCATTGATCTCGAAGTACCGCGATCGAAAAACAAACCATCCATATACGTTAGTGGGTAATGACATTTTTTTGGACGTGGCTGCACGGTCCACTGTGAGGTCGCCATTTGATGGTCCCTTTATAGCCAACTGGGATGCTCTCGAGACTGTCTTGGACTATTCATTTTCCAAGCTGTCGGTAGGATCTTCTGGGCTCGTCGATAATCCAATAGTCATGTCGGAGATGATTGGAGCTCCATTACCTCAGCGGAAACTGCTAAATGAGCTGCTTTTCGAGGGTTACGCTGTTCCGTCTGCTGCATATGGCTTTGACGGGCTGTTTTCGTTCACCAGCAACATGGGCAATTCCACGAGCTCTGGCGTTGTTGTGTCTTGTGGCCATGAAGCAACGCACATAGTTCCTGTAGTGAATGGTCGTGGACTGTTTTCACAGGCTAAGAGAATCAATTGGGGTGGCAGGCATTCGGCAACCTATCTGCAGAGCCTGCTAGCTTTGAAATATCCTGGTTTCCCAACTAAGGTGACGGTTTCCCAGGCATCGATGATGGTCCAAGACCACTGCTATGTCTCATTATCCTATGCGGATGAAGTGGCAAACTATCTCGACTACGACACGCTTCACACACGCGAGCGTATTATAGAAGCTCCGTATACTGAAGTGGTGGCCCAAGAAAAGACGGAGGAGGAGCTTGCACGTATTGCAGAACAGCGCAAGGAGAGTGGTCGCCGTCTTCAGGAGCAGGCGGCTAAAAAGCGGCTAGAAAAACTGGTGCAGCGGGAGCAAGAGCTAGAATACTACAACAATGTCAAGGCCGAGATATCATCATCCAACAAAAAAGATACAAAGCGCATCCTCGACAGAGAAGGTTTCAAGGACGAGACCGCTCTACAAAGGACCATCTTGGAGTTGGAGAAGAATATCCGGCAGGCCAGAAAACAAAACGTTGGAGACGATGAGCCCGAAGAGGTCCCTGTTTTCCCACTAGTCGATATTCCTGACGAGCAGTTAGATGAGGATCAGCTCAAAGAAAAGAAGAGGCAGAAACTCACAAAGGCCAGCTACGATGCACGGATGAGAGCGAAAGAAGAAAAACTGCTCGAGGCCCAGCGTCAAGAAGAAGAGAGGCAGAAAGACGCCGAATGGCGAGAAAGGGACCTTGCCGGCTGGATAAGAGACCGGCGCGACAAGTTGACTGGAATTCTTAATAATATTAAGGAGAGGAAACGCCTGAGGGAAGAATTGAGTAACCGTAAATCTTTGGCATCGCAGATGCGGATGAAGTCGATTGCAGCTCTGGCTTCTGAAGGGCCTCGCAACAAAAGACGAAAGCCTGGAGAAAATGATACTGACGACACTTTTGGCGCAAATGACGAGGACTGGGCGGTCTACAGGCGGATCGCAAATGCAAGTGACAGTGAGGAAGAGGAGGAAGAACAACGACAGCTGAAGGAGTTGCAAGACCAACTTCTTGAGCACGATCCGGATTTCACGATCGAAGACACTGAGGAAGCTCGTACAGACTGGCGAAAGAGCGTTATCCATATGTTTCTGCGTGGTCCTCATGAGTACAATCCGGAGTCGCGGGCGCAGTCGCATCAGCTCAACCTCAATATAGAAAGGATTCGAGTTCCCGAAGTGCTGTTTCAGCCGTCGATTTCTGGGGTAGACCAGGCTGGTATTGTCGAGATTATTGGCGATATGGTCACTCGCGATCCTTCGAACTCACTTACCAGCAACATATTTTTGCATGGTGGTCAGTCCTATTTTGAAAACTTTGAAGAGCGCCTATACAGAGAGCTCTGTAGTATTCTGCCAGTCGGCCAAACACTCAGGGTAAAACGAGCGGCGAATCCTACTACGGACGCTTGGAAGGGCATGGCGAAATGGTCTCTTACAGACGACTTTAGGTCGAGCGCTGTTACGAGAAGTGAATACTTGGAAATGGGCAGTGACTATATGAAAGAGCATGGATTTGGTCACTTGCTGATCTAGTCTGCTATAATAAGTACTCAATTAATGATGGAAATGTTTTAGTCCTGTAGAGTGCTGTAGAGCTCTAGTAGTGTTAGTGATACAACGCGACTCTGGTCTAACGACTCCGTCACACTATAGCAACCGCTGCAGAGTTGACAACATGCTGACTAGCAATATGACTGAGAATACTCATCCTTCCAAGCACATATATATGTTGATATACATTAACGTTACAATTATTTGCCATTCGCGTTGGGCTTGTGGCCATGCGGATTCAAACCCTTCTTTTTCATAGACCGACGACGTGACGCTTCGATGAATGGCTTATCTTCATCATCAACAAATTGAGCGAAATCATCGTTAATGATTGACTCCTGCTGCTCCTCTTGTCGGGCTGCCATCTCTTTTTCTTTAGAGCCGGCTTTGCTGGTATCATTAGGACTAGGGGCAATCTTTCGGAACTTTGCCACAAAGAACCCATCAACATTGTAAGTATGAGGATAGTACCGTCTAGTCATGCGAACGCGAGGATCGAATTTCTTTCCTCGAAATGATGTGAATCCTTCCTTACCTATCTCTAAGTTTGTCTCGACCAGCTCGACGTTGGGCCTCTTTCGAAGGGCATAGTCAACAACTGCTTCATTTTCCTCAACCATGACAGAGCATGTAGAATAGACAATAACTCCACCAGTTTTGGAATTGGCGTCAACTGAATCAATAGCTGAGAGCAAGAGCTGTTTCTGCAGATGCGGTAATTGAATGAAATCTTTTTCAGTCCTGCTTGTCTTGACAGCGGGATCTTTTGCGATGACTCCTGTACCCGAACATGGTGCATCAAGTAGGACTCGATCAAAACCACCCATAACCTTTGGAAACTCTCTTGCATCGTAGTTACATACGATGGTGTTACTGCACCCCAATCGGTGAATATTTGCAATGAGCGATTTTGTCCTTGACTTGTTCGAGTCATTAGCGAAGATGCAGCCCGTATTTTTCATCATGGCTGAAATAAACGTTGTCTTACCTCCCGGTGCTGATGCCATGTCGAGAACTCGCTCATTCTCCTGAGGCTCTAATGCCATTACGGGTAGAAATGAAGATGCAGCTTGCAGTATGTAGTGTCCCGCCAGGTATTCAGGAGTAGCTCCAATAGGAACTTGCGATTCAAATACTTGAAGACCAACATTAGTCCATTTTCCAATTGGCTGCAGATTGACGCCTCTGTTAATGAGCGCCTGTGCTAAATCACGACGGCGGGTCTTAAGAGTGTTTGTTCGGATGGTGACAGGACGAGCGATTTCGTTCGCCTCAAAAAATTCAACAGCCTCAGCAGGACTAAACAGATTGAAAAGCTTCTCTGCCAAGTACCTCGAGTATCCGTAATACTTTGCTATGTCGTCAATTAGTTGACTGACATACTCTGACCGGCTGCGGCCTTCTTCAGCGAGAGTTTTGAAGTCATCGAGCACTTTTACTACTTCGAGTATTCTGGTCCTGAGAGCACCAATATCACTTGATTGAGACTCCAATTCTTTCTCCTCTTCCGATGGAAGTACTTTTGCTCTTGGATTCTCGTCATTATATTCAACTGCTTCATCTTCATCTTCGTCTTCGTCTTCGTCCTCATCTGTATCTTCTTCTTCCTCTTCCTCATCTTCATCGTCGTCTACTGAAAATTCATCGTTTTCAAAACCTTCTATATTCTCTGCTTCTCCTTCCTCCTCTTCCTCGTCATCGCTCATGCCACCAAATTGTGCAGCAGCCTTTTTATTCATTTTTTCCAGGGTCTCTTCATCTTCATCATCGTCGCTGAACATTGGCCGACCCAGCTGCCCTTGTCTGTCCTCGTCTGAGTCGTAAACCTCATCATCTTCGTCGCCTACTTCACTTCCAGAGTCCTCAAAGAGTCGCTTCTTCTCCTTCTTGATCTCCTCCTCTGACACCTTGATTGTGGTAGCCTTCTGCTTCTTTGTTTGACGACGGCTTCTTTTCACTTCAGTTGACTTTCTCTTTTCTCCCCTGAATTCCTCTAAACTCGGAGGATCCGACTGCTTATTTTTGGCTCGTCTTCCCATTTTGCAGTCCCAAAATGAAGTTTCTATTCCGCTAAAACTTTAAGCGGCTGAAAATATATTTTTTTCAAGGCAAGGGCCCTAGAATGCGGACTGGAGAACAAATTTCCTAATGAGGTCTATCATGCGAATTTTCGAATCAATCATAAATGACAGAGCATACCAACGGTGACGTGGAAACAACTAGCCAAGAAAACGGAGATGAGAATATTCCAGTTAATTATGACCATGAGTTTGATGACTCTCACATCAAGGCAAACAATTATATAATACTCAGGCTACCTTCCGAGAATTTCAAGATCTTACAGTTGACTGCTGGCTCTACGGTCAATCTGGGCAAGTTCGGTACTTTCAGCGCCGATAAGATTATTGGACATCCTTTTGGATTCACATATGAGATTTCTGAGGATGGAGAGCTATCCATCGTTAGTAATGACTATGAACTGGACGATACTGAACAGGTTGTGGAGTTAGAACCACATGAGAACAATCGAGAGCTTCAAGATGATCCCAACAATCAGACTCTGACCATGGCTGAAATCGAGGCACTCAAAAGACAAAAAGTTTCAGGCCAGGAGATTATTGAAAAGGTGATGAGCGCTCATACTGCGTTTGAAAAGAAGACGACCTTTTCAAAAGAAAAATACTTGAAACGCAAGCAACAGAAGTTTCTGCGACAGTTCACACCGCACTCAATAGGAAGTTCCGAACTTATCGACATATACATGGACAAAGATCCTGCTAGGATCCAGGGCCTAAATGTTGAGTCTCTCGGGTTGACTCTTAGCATGGCCAATATACAACCTGGTGGAACGTATCTCGTTGTAGACGACGTGTGTGGTGTGATTGTATCAGCCATCATGGAGCGACTGGGGGGTGAGGGCACTATTGTATGGGTTCATGAAAACGAGCATCCAAACCGTGACGCATTAAAATATATGAACTATTCACAGGCTCTACAGGATAAAGTGATAAAAACACTGAACTGGCATCAGTATTTCTACCCCAATGAGAACGACAAGTTTCACGAGGTTTCAGACGAAGTATTGTCCACATGGAAGTCAAACCAGAGAGGCCAATACTACCGCAAAAGGCAGCGAGCTCGTGACTTTGAGACCTGTATAGAACTTATCGAGAATGCTGCATTCGACAGTGCAATCATTGTAAGTCAACTTCACTTGGCGAATCTGGCTCCAAGGCTACTTCCCGCAATAAAAGGATCACGGCCAATTGTGTTATACAGCGAATACAAGGAGCTACTAGTTGAGACTTCTCATGTCTTCCAGAGTGATCTAAGAATCATCGGCCAAACTATTATGGAAACAAGAGTGAGAAAATATCAAACCCTTCCCGGCCGTATGCATCCCCATATGACAAGTAGAGGGCTTGGTGGTTATGTTCTGTGGGGAACACGGGTATATCCAAGCTCGGTGAAAGCTGTAGGCAAGGTCTCGAAAAGGAGAAAAGTCCATAGGGATACACCTGAGGAGGATCACTCTGAACCTTCAAGCAACACATCCAAGCCAGCCGTCAGTGAAGTGGGTTCGGAGTGCAGCTAAGTTGCGTCTTATGCTTCATTTAAGATCCTTTAGAAAACTCCATTTTTGATCTCTCCATAGGACGACTATCCGTGGATGACCCTTGAGATCTTTAGCTTGAGAACTCGACCAGCCGTATTGAGCGCCTAAGTTTTGTGTATAGTTTACTTGGTCTGCATTTCCTATCTCGCAAATCACTGCTTTACAATTAAGGTAATTTGCATGCTGAATTATCCATCTGTAGAATTCCTTGTCTCCAATCAGCGCGATATGTGGCTCGAATAGGCGCACTGATCTTTCGGTTGTCGCGAACAGCTCTGTCGCTGTTACGTACGGAGGGTTGGCAGTGATAAGATCTACAGATTCAACTTTCATAGCCTGACGAAGTTGAGCCGACGACTCTGAGATATCTGCTTCAACAAAATGGAATTCGTTTGTCTCATTGAGAAGCTTGAGATTGTGCTTCAGATTTTGTTTGGCAAGGTTCAATGCTCGGCGTGAGACGTCCACTGCATAGATCTTGGAGTTGGTGAGCGATTGACCCAGTGCTAAAGGAATGCAACCTGTTCCGGTACATAAATCCACCACAGTCAAGTTTTGATTTGAATGTTTCATTAGCGCGTGTTTGAGAGCCATCGTCCAGCTTTCTGTCTCCCATCTGGGAATCAACACACCGCGACGACATTTGATGTCCAATGCACCGAACGGCTGTGATCCCAGGATATATTGCAGTGGGAAAGATCTCCCTCTTAAAAAGCATGCCCTTACCAAACTTTTATGTGGTGGCAGCTCTTCGCGTAGCCACTTGAGTTCTCGTTGTGCGGCAGGAATGCTCCTCAAACATGGCAAAAGCAGCGACAGATGTTTGTCTATCGATCTTGCCTTTGTAAGAAGCTTTGGCTGGAGACGCATTTCAGTGGAAATTGCTCAAGCTATATGTCCCGAAAAGCCCTGACGCGGTGGATGTCGTTGCTTTCTATCTACCTAATATACCTCTGTGTGTGGATTCCTTTCTTCCGCATGACGGAAAGAAAAGCTGAGTTCCTAACCGCGCAGCGCTTTAAGTAAAATATTACCTGTTTGGGATTATGCAATACCCCTGAAAATGCAGGCTGGGAGACCAAAAGTAGATGATAGTGTAGGTCTTTGAAGCTTGCTACTGAAAAAGAAAAAGCTGGAGTGATCTCGATTACAAACACAATTCATACCACACTTTGTTGATTTTTTTCCTTTCTGTTGAAATCTTTTACCTTGCTTGCCTATTCCGTTTATCGCTTTGACTGCCCAATCTGTATCGTCATTTTGCAAGTGATACACACGCTGTCCGCAGTCACGCACTCTATTTTATATGGTAGACGGCAATCTGGTATCTAACCTCAAAAATTATCTTTCTGAAAAGCTGCCGAAAGCATATTTCCGTTCTTCATTCTATTTCGTCATTTATGCTAAATAAGCTGGTTCCCTATTTTAAGCCGTCATATTTATCCTTCAGTATTGTCTGTTCAAGTCGTCTTTGTCAAGAGGATGACACATTGAGAATGCGCCTGCCACCAAAAATCTGATGTGATATATATGGTCACCCACAAAGTACGACCCATCTGGATATGATAATTGCTACATTATTCAGCCTCCCACAGTAAGGAACAACATAAAAACCCCTTGCTAGCTGGTAAACTCGTAGCTGGTACTGTATTTTTCTGTCACCCATCCTTCATTCAATATAATCCAGCAAATGCCCTATTCACCGTGCAGACTCATCTCGAGACCCTCGCTACAAATCGTAAAAAACTCCAGCAACGCATGCATCTGAGTTGAGTTTATCTACCTAGTATCTATAGGAGCCATCCAGGCTCTATAATAGAATTCATGGCAGAACAATTCATATTTCAACTAATTAGCGTTTTTTTTGTTGCTTATTATGCCCCAGTCGCTCGCAACAACACCCTTAAAAAGCGCAGACGCACGGCTGTTCCAGATATACGCTCGCAACCCTACGTCGCTTCGATCTCGAAGATCGCTCATCACACACACGAACTTGTTTGTCTGACGCCAACGGCGGGAAAACAGAGCCGGTGGTCCAGACCACCTGAACGACTTTAAGGAGTCGCTCTTTCTTTCCACAACTCTGAAATCTCTTTTTTTGCCACCGAACACTATCTAATCTGCTGCTGGCAATGCGTGCCTGAGATTTTGTCCATATATCTCCAATATCATGTATCGGCCGCCATTAGCGTCTTTCCGAGGACCTAGCAAGCTGTCTATCGAGCAGCGCGCTAGTGAAGGAGATGCACAGGATGCACCGGATGAGTATCCGCACCAGGCGGCTGGTAGGCCTATACCGCTATCGCCAGGACAAACGAACGATCAATATGAGACGCATATTCGGATAGGCGCCTCGCCTCCGTCATTTAATGAAAACAACTTGGAAGCTCCTCGACCAGTGAATCCTCTGGCTCGGCCAGGCATGGTACGCTTCTACTCGTCGCCGATTATGGCAACGCTGAGTCCGACTAGGCACCATTTTCGGATCCCAAATTCAACTCCGCGAGAAATCAAAGAGACTCTGAACGCAAATCTTCGTCAGGATGATAAGGGATTCTACATCAATCAGTATAAAGTACAGGAGGTTGTTGGCAAAGGATCATGTGGTCAGGTTCGTCTAGCAGTCGATGAACAGACACAGATCAAGTATGCTGTGAAAGAATATTCAAAACAGCGACTCAAGAAAATGCACAGATCAGAGTTAATGCAGTTGAGGAGAAGGGGATTACGCGGACAGCGGGCTGGGGATGTGGACGTGAACAGCTCTATTGATCTGATGCGCCGCGAAATGGCCATAATGAAAAAACTCGATCATTTGAACATTGTTAACCTGGTCGAAGTATTGGATGATCCTCATGGAGATTGTCTGTACGTCATTCTTGAATGGTGCGAGAAGGGTGTCATTATGCCACCACCCCATAATGCCAGTCATTATTCCGATGAGCAGTGTCGTCTGTATTTTCGGGACATGATACTTGGAGTGGAGTACTTGCACTCGCAAGGCATTATTCACCGTGACATTAAAGCAGAGAACGTGTTAGTGAATGAAGACGACGTGGTAAAGATCGGTGACTTTGGAGTATCGGAAATGTTTGAGCAGGACAACGATGTTGTGAAAAAGACCGCAGGCAGTCCAGCATATATGGCACCAGAACTGGTGACGCTGCTCGTCGACGACAGCAGAGTTCCTACCAACATTTCTACGAGCGGAGCTGCCACTGTATCTGGCAAGGCAGCTGACATTTGGGCCATGGGAGTTACCCTCTATTTCATGAGATTCGGCTATCTACCGTTCCGAGCTGACACTCTGCCGGACCTTTACGATGAAATTCTTAATAGCGAACCTTTTTATCCCGAAGATACCGACGAAGACCTTAGGGATATGTTTACAAGGATCCTGAACAAGTCACCGGGCGAGAGAATTCGCATGGCAGCACTGCGTGATCACCCCTGGGTGACATGCAAAGGTCAAGATGAGCTTCTCAGTGCTGAAGAGAATACTGCAATTGACATCACTCCAGTTACAGAAGAGGATATTCATAGCGCCATTGAACTTATAGAAGGCGTAATGGATGTGAATCAGGCTACTCAGAAGTTGCAGAGGCTCCATGGATGGCGAGGATCACTTCCTGGATCTGGCATCTCGCGAGAATCGTCGAAGTCGCCAGTCCACCCTCTAGAACAGTCCAATGTTAATCAACTCAAATTGACAAGAGCTTTGAATGAAATTTTAATACGGGACCCTAGAGGTTACCAATCTGTGACGGTATCTCCAGAGATGTATACCACATCTATGTCGCCAGTACCAAATAGCCTATCGCAACTCAGTACCACTTCTCCCAGCAAAGACATAAGTGATCCTCTTGGTGACCTATCCATCAATGTACCTACTACTCATATCTCGAGTCCACTGGCGAATCATGAAACTGGTGTCAACAACGAGGCACCTGTGTCGGAACCAGGTACTGGTGCTCATGGCGGTAACGTTGATGAAGATCATGAAGGTGTGATTGTAGATGATGACACTTGTCATATCGATGACCAAGGTAAAGACTACGTGGGCCCTGCTGAGGCGAGCGCCGATACTACAATTCTCCAAAGAAGACGCAGCCGAAGTCGGGTTAGAAAGTTGGCAGGATTAGAGATGACAGCATTGAGGTCTCGTAGTCTTGATACTGAGGATAGACTTTAAGTGTATAATAACATATATATATATATATATATATATATATCAATAACTAATAAGTGAATTCAGAGCTTGGATAACTTCTGATCAATGATGCTGCGTTGTTTCTCATAATAGCCATCCTCAATAGCAGAAAGCTCACTAATTGCAATCATGTCTTCTTCGTAGCGTAGAGTATCTCTGATGACGTCTTTCAGGAGTTCTTTTCTAATACTTCCATAGCTCTGTGCCGATGCCCATTTGACCAGTTTTCCTGCCAATACTATCCCCTCCGATAACCCGCCAGTGGCATCAATTAACTTATTCTCTAGAGCCTCCTGGGCAGCAAATCGATGGGCAGTCAGCGCTATTTTGTGGGCTAGCTGTGCACCAAATTTGACCTTGAAAATTGACATCATTGGAGGGAGCAGAGGAGCGCCAAACTGTAACTCGTTCATGCAGAGGAACCCCTTATCTGGATTCATAATGCGGTAGTCATGGCAGGCGGCAATCATGAAACCGGCAGCAAATGCGTGACCGTTGATGACAGCAATTGTCGGCCATGGGAACTCGAGCATCGCTCGCATAAGCCGATAATACCGATCGGGAAAGAAGTTGGGTGTAACTAGCGCCCGCTCGAAATCAAGACCATTTGAAAAGAACTTAGGCAACGCAGAAGTGGTGATGAGAACCTTTGGCGTAAGGAAGTTTCTCAAGTACGAGATGGTCTCGAGATAAGCATCGATGAATTCAGGATTATACCGGTTATCTGGCGCACTAGTATACTCAATCAAGTAGTAGTCATTGCCCTCGGATAATCGAAGTAGCTTTTCGGTCCCCCCAAGTGGGAAGGTCAGAGGAAGTGATGCCATCTTGACTTTTGTGCTAGTCTGGAGTGTAACCCAGAATTATATATAGTGCTACAGCCGGACCTCGGCTGGAGCTCATCGGTATACGGCTGAACTAAATGGCATATGCTTGTGTATGTCGGGTCGACATGTGTATGCAAGCAGAGATCTACAACACGGACATTATATAAGAGGAGCTCGGAAAAAAATACAATTAAACTGAGGTACCAAAATCCAGGAAATAACAAAGGCAACGGTAAACAGAAAGACGTGATTAGGATAATTTCGTGAATAAATGTTGATATCGTATTCGTTGCTGTTACATCAATATTACATTACTCATATATTACTAGTGCAGGGCGCGCCTGCTGTGGGGTATCATGTGGCTCTCCTGCTTATGTCTATCGAGGCGATATATATACAGGAAATATTAATCAGATATCGACATTTAATCATTACTACTTAATGTATTTATAGACCATCAAGCGCATCGGTAACTCAGACGCTCACATATCGATGTCGATGACAGCGAATGGGTCATCATCTTCAGTTGAGCACCCGATGTTATTAGCAGGCAGAGTGCCATTCACCCAACACTGTCTGACGACTCCAGCAGTGTATGTGCTGTAGCGGGCAAGCGAACAGCAGCTATATCCGCCCTGTTGAATCAATACTCCTTTGGGATAATATTTCGACATCTTTCGAGCACCTGTTGGAGGCATCATAAGATCGTAACTGTTTGCACTCAGAAGCACAAACACTTCCACCTTCTTCAAAGGACAATCCCAAAACATAACCAGCTCCTGATAATAACCCCCCCACCCAGTTACCCACACATCACTCCAGAGAGAAACCTGGTTTGCCAGCTTATTGATATGCTCCTTATAAGCATACACGTCTGCGAATTTTTCAGAATAAACAAATGTTTGAGAAGAGTCACCACGCGAGTTGCAACCCGCCATCGTCAGTCGAATGGTGGAAGTTACTAAAAACCATAGTTCCGTTACCGCTGAGCAGTTGTGCAGTTGCATTGGTAAACTGGATCCACACCGTTAGACTGTATAATGCCAGAAAACAGGAACTTAAAGTCAGAGTATGTGGTGATCCTCGTCGTCTAGGGGAAGGCAGATATTGGAGTGCGATACTCCAGAATGGCTTTCTATCAATTCAAAACGAATTTATCAACCGAATCTTCGTTGCAAGAGTGGTAGTTGTCTAGGTGCAACGACACTGGCATCATCGACGTGAAGAACAGACCAAGCCCCGCAGCCACCATGAGTATCAATGCCAACTGCCAACTTCTTGGCACGCGTGTGAGACTTCGTAGCAGCTTCGAACGAGTCTTCAACAACTCACAACAGTGACCTTCCGCCGGTCGTTGGATACAGGTTGAAACCAAAAGTAAGTATGGATTCCTCTTTATATTGAGCGATGCCGAGTATGCAGTCGTCTGCAGCATTCCTAAAAAGGCATATATATGTATATTTGCCCCCAGTTGTACAAGTCCATTACTTCCTGATATACTCTGGAATAGAATGGATAGCGCGTACCTTGCGACTCAATCACGCTGTAGCAGCTTCATCAAATTGTCGTTAAGTGTCAGACGCTAAAAAAAAAATGAAGACAAGATATTCTCACTTCACATACGCCGGAGGAGAGTCGGCTGAATAGGCAGGCAACTCAAATGCTTCTGCGTCGATGTGAGGCAGTGGTTGAGACAATTGTGAGTCTTCTTGTTGCACCGACTGCTGTATCGCACGCGCCCGCTTACGTTTCATGTACTTGTAAACGCAAATCACTGTCAAAAATGGCACCAAAACTGCTATTATCACATAGCCAGCAACCGAGTAATTATGGCCTTCGAACGCGCTACTTACAGATAAGCTTTCTGGAAGCGCGCCCGGTGGGACCGCAAAAAAGACAGAGCTCGAATTATCGTAGTCAGTCACGATCGCCCCCATCGAAATATTCATAGACGTCATGTCAAAAAGTGTGTATACTAAACTCAGAAATGGATATCCAAGCTCAATAGACGTAGACGACGCCCTGCCGGGAAAGTAGCATGTACCGCTAGTATTAGTCGATATCAAAATATCACCCAAACCGATAGCAAACTCAATACCATTAAATCCGATTGTTAGAGTGCCCTGGGTATTGCAGCCCATAGTGTAATAGCCGAGCACTTCATCGCTGACGGCATCGAACTCGCTCGCAATGTCTTGGATGATTGATTCGGGTAGCAGAAGGTCAGGCCGGGCAACGAATGATGCATTATCAACCTTAACTTCGGGTGCATTGTTCATTTGAATGGTCAGATAATCAACAGAAGACCCAGTAAACATGCTGGGCACTGAGCAAAGTCCTTGGAACCTTGATGTGTCCACACCTCCTAAAATGAGCACTCCACAGGGGATTCCTGTAAAGGGACTGTCCAGCGAGAGAGAATACGATTGCGATTCAATGTACTTCCCTGAATAGAGGCTGGAAAGAAGTGAGCTTCCATTTGCAAGTCCAATTGTAGAGCTGCTGGTATTGGAGACCTTAACCGGAACCTGCAAAGTAACCAGACTGGCGGATATCCACACAGACACCAAGTCACTCTCGATATCATGACCATCCACAACGCTCATATTAAGCGAAGCCGCCACTGCATCGGTCCATGCCAGGACTAACTCGGTTGACTCGAAGTCTATCTGGAAAGTAACGGGAACATTATTGACACTCATAGACACGGTGGACGTATAGTTGAGCACCACAGTTCCCAGCATGCTGGCATTGGCAATAGCGACCCATATAAATAGCCATGCTAGAAGGAGCATTTCAGCGGTGGCACAGTGCAGTCGCCGCCGATGCTGACGTCCTGGCTGGATGTTTTAGTTTTACGTCTAAGTCCGTGATAACGAAACAACTACCTCAATAGTCCGCAACCCATACGTAGTGATCCGCATTGCTTGCAGATACCATGCATGGTTCATTTGCAGGCCCATGCGCCAAGCTAACGGTTTTATGTAACTATAATTAGAGTTTTACCAGTGGAAGTCGGGACCAGCGACCGGCAAACCTACAAAAGCTATTTGTCCAATGCCATATATTAAGCGAATAGGGCAGACAATAATCGGCTTGTAGTGTCTTATTGTCTGACTGACACAAGGCCTGCGATCGAATCGGCAACATTAGAGCGGACAATTACAAGTTCAGGTCAAGCTGAGACCCACGATATAGGCATGAGTGTGATCGAGCTTCGAAAACCCGTATTACCTATCACTTTTTGACTTTGTGCTGCTATCGGTTTCACCAGGTCTATATAATCCGCTAGTTCCGTATCTGGCTTTGCGCAAGTGATAGTTCAGCAGATGGTGGTACCCAGGTAGCCACAGCAATCACAGAACCCGTTTGGAGATAACAGACTAAAGAGATACTTTTGAAAAGTTGAATTCAGTCAATTCTGGTCTCGCTTACTTCTCCAGTAATAATAGTCTAGTTACGACCGCTTAACTGCTACTGACCGGATTGCCCTTCATCCTCATAACGGACTGCTGCCCGCGTCAGCATGCGGCTAACTGACAGTCAGGACCCAACCGCTACTACTGTGGCAGCCACCTCGGATCTCGATATCTACGTCATGGCAAAAATCAAGCTGGACCCGCGAGTGATCGCAGACCTCGCGTTCTTGCTAGGAGCAGGCGCCTCTATATATTACCTGTTCAGCCATCTGCTGAGCCAGGTCGACGGGGCTCGCAGCGCAGAGACCAAGAAGAAGGCAAACGCATCGCTCCAGAAGCTGCAGGCCCGCCATCCAGGGCTAGAGCTGGATCTCGACGAGTACGAACAGGTGATCATATCATCGGTGATCACACCAGCAGATATCTCGGTGTCGTTCAAGGATATCGGCGGCCTAGAGAATATCATAGAGGAGCTTCGGGAGAGTGTGCTTTATCCGCTGACTGTGCCAGACCTCTATTCTCAGCATTCCGCACTGCTGCAGGCTCCTAAAGGAGTTCTGCTGTACGGACCACCAGGGTGTGGAAAGACGATGCTAGCTAAGGCGCTGGCTGCTGAGAGTTCGGCAAACTTCATCAATATCAAGATGTCGAGCATCATGGACAAGTGGTTTGGTGAGAGCAACAAGTTGGTGGCTGCCATTTTCTCGCTTGCTCAGAAACTGCAGCCCTGCATCATTTTCATCGACGAGATCGACTCATTCTTACGGGAACGGTCCTCCTCGGACCATGAGATCACCTCGATGCTCAAGGCAGAGTTTATGACACTATGGGATGGCCTGACCTCGGAGGGTCGCGTAATGGTGCTGGGCGCCACCAACCGCCCCAATGACATTGACAACGCCATTATCCGCCGCCTACCCAAACGGTTTGCCATCTCGCTGCCCCAGGCACCGGAGCGGTTGAAGATTCTTAAGCTCATGCTGCGGGGCACCAAACTGGAGCCCGATTTTGATTATGACTACGTAGTGGAGCAGACTGCTGGCATGAGTGGCAGTGATATCAAGGAAGTGTGCCGCAACGCAGCGCTTGTGTCGATGCGTGAGTATATCCGCAGCAATTTCGTCAATGGCAAGCGCATTAATGATGAAGAACAGGTACGGATCCGGCCATTGAGGACCAGCGATTTTTTCAACCACAGTGCATCGGAGGCCACGCTTCCCCGGAATCACATCAGGGATGTCTTGTAAATAGAGCGAGTAGGAGTGCATAGACTACTGGCAGTTAGGACTGTGTAATGAACTGCAGTAAAGGTTGTCTAGGACAGAGCACGCAGCGAGGATTACCTAGACGAGTAGCTAATTTTCTTTTTGTAACGAGCTAATATCACTTTAACGATGTTGAGATTACGAACAAACAGTAGACAGAATCTCGTAGATAGTGCCTTGTAGATGGTACCCTGTAGACAGTAGCTTGTAGATAATATTGCAAGTAATACAGCACGCCATGTCATTTTAGAGAAATCGAGGATTGGAGGTGTATTTAGCCCACATAAGCTAATAGTAGCCGCTGAACAAATATGACAATTGTGCATGCCAATGCATTGTATGGTAAAGCCGTGTTGAGCATCTGAAGCCACACCAATGTCTACTTAATAATCACAGCATCAAGCCACATAGGCACACTAATCTCAGCCTTCTCGACGCAGTGTCTTTCCGGTGAATTGAAAGCATTGTAGTATTTATTATGGAGTCCAAGAGGACTGTAACCTATATAGACGGGAAAAAAGTCATTCTGGACGAGAATGGCAAGCCGTAAGTTGTGCTTAGGTGACCATACGCTAATGTGAGATGCAGATCTTGCAACAGTCTGTTGGACTTTAAATTCGCCAATGCAAAGATAGGTCCCAATAAGATGAAGGCCGAAGATTCTGCAAAGACTGCGAAGTCTGGAAAACCGTCAGTGGGAGCAGCGACAGCAGCTGCTACAGCTACAGGGCTAGACGGATCTGCTCTTCCAGACGTTGCCGCTGGTAGTCCTGCTGCTGATTACTCGCAATGCCCTCCTGACTCGGTTGAACTGGGCAGATCCACATGGACGCTTCTTCACACCATTGCTGCTAACTATCCTGTCAAGGCATCTTTTGCCGAGCAGGCGGAGATGACATCGTTTTTGCATATATTTTCAAAGCTCTACCCGTGCTGGTATTGCGCAGAAGATTTTCGAGGCTGGCTCAACAAGCCAGAAAATACACCTAAAGTTCAGGGTCGTGAGGAGCTGTCATTATGGTTATGTGGAGCACACAACGTTGTCAACAAGAAGCTTGGAAAACAGACCTTTGATTGTGCGCAGTGGAAAGCTCGCTGGAAGGATGGGTGGCCGGATGGACGATGCGACTGATGTGACAGCAGGATGGTTGGCGCGACTGATGGCGCGACTGATGTAAATAGCATGATATATTAAGTGAACAAAACTCATTTCATTTTTAAACGACCGACCACGTAATACTGGTAGACAGCATGAGGAAAATCATAGAAGAACTCGTCGTTGCAATGAAATGTTGTACATTCGTGAAGATACTTCTGAAAGCCTATATATATAGATGTACAGCAAAACCAGTTCGTGTCGGGTCGTAATTGAAAAGTTTTTAGAAACATTGAATCAGCCCTCTTAGCTGTAGCTCGCCAGATTCAATGGTACAGAACTTCCGCGTCCGCTGGGATATAGTTTGACTTTTCCCTCGAATTTCCTGGGCTTTGGCAGGTCGGCCTTGTTTTTGAATTTGAACCTCGAATCGTCGATCTGCACTACCAGAGATGTACCCTGATCACCGGAGGCTCCATTTGTCGATGCGCCATTAGCTCGTGAGATTGTATAACTGGCAGGATCAATTTTGCGGATATCTGCTGCTGCTCTTGAACCCGAAGACACTGCCCGACGAGAGAACGCATTCCGCGACGCTGCAGCGACGCCTGGGCCTGCTGCCGAGGGAGGAGGCGGAGGAGGAGTACCGGAAGGCGAGTCATCAGCAGGCGGAGGCGGCGGAGGCGGTGGAGCAGATGGAGCAGAGCTCGAAGGAGGTGCTGGTGGAGGAGACGAGAAGTTTATGGGTGGGGGAGGAGAGCTGGGAGCAGCAGTCGACAGCATGGATGCAGATGGGGGAGGAGGCGGTGGGGGAGGAGGTGCTGATGGTGCTGATGAAAGGCTCGATGGCGGTGGTGGAGCGGGCGAAGCCCTCGCAATCGAGCTCGTGATTGAAGTCGGTAAAGGAGGAGCAGGAGGAGGTGGTGGTGATGACATTACCTGATTCCGAGAGCCATTCACGGGAGACGCTACTGGTACTGGGGGAGCAGCAGAAGCTGGGACAGGTGGTGGTGACCCTGGCACGGGAGGTGCCAAGTGCGTTTGTCGTAATCCTGGAACCGGTGGGGCCGCTGCTGGAGAATCGGATGCTCGTGCTGGTGACCGCAGCCCACTTGGAACCGGTGGAGCAGGTGGAGCCGTTGAAACAGGTGGAGCAGGTGGTGGAGCAGGTGGTGGAGCAGATGAGGCAGATGGAGCACTCGCACCAGGATGTGAAGATCCATTGGGGACCGGAGGTGTTGGCAGCCTGAACGCATTTACTGCTGAAGACGGAGGAGCTGGCGCGGCACTTCCAGGAACTGGAGGCGCCGGTGCACTTGGTGGTGGTGGAGGTACCACGCCAGGCACTGGAGGAGCCGCTGCTGATGGTACTCGTCTTTGTGGCCGGCTGCCAGGAACAGAAGGAGCTCCAGACGGAGGGACTGGCGGAGCTGCCGAGTTTGGTAGTGGAGGAAGTCCTGGAGCCGGCAGTTGTGGTGGTCTTGAAGGCGCCTGTCGCGCAATTGACGGCTGCTTTGGAGCAGACGGAGGCCGTGCACTGGGAACATTTGGCGTTGAGCTGGGGCGGCCAGACGGAGGGGCAGGCGCAGGAATTGACGGAGCACTACCGGTTCTCAAAATATTGCCTTCGCCATCAGAAAGGTTCACACCTCCAGCTCTGTGTCGCAATTTGGGCATTCCTCCTGCAAACAGCCCAGCAAGCTGTGGTGGTCCTGATGGTACAGCACTATCTTCTCCATCATCTGCCCCAGCCACAGAAGCTGGAGCAGCTGGTGGACGTGTCCCAGGAATTGAAGGAACAGCCGGTGCACTTCTACTGGGAGCAGACGACCCACCGTCGACCACCCGTCCTCCAACATTAGGTCCACTCCTATCGTTTGTCTGGGCCTTTTTCAGCTTCATGCCTTTACGAATATCGCCCAGAAGTGCATCTCGCCCAGGTACCGGTGCTGAAGGGGCCACTGGAGCTGGAGACGATGACTGGCTTGACAAGTTCCCGAAAATTGGGGGTGGTGGTGGGGGAGGAGCTCCTGCTCCTGGCATCGGCGGCGGAGGAGGTGGTGGAGGTGGAGGTCCTGCCATTCTGGACAACACGAATCAGCAACAAAAACACTCGTATCAAGATCTCAGAACCACCTTCGCTGTAATTAAAGCTCGTCAAATCAGTAAACAATAATGTGTGAACTATATGAGATGTATTTGAGTTGACGGCTGTGCGGTGTAGAACGGATTGACTACCCAACCCACGTAATGTGCACACGACGCTATTCCAAGCTTGGGCCTTCAACTGCATCTGTGCGTCATTATAGAAATGGCATCACAATGGCAAATATTATTAAGATTTATATTCAACGCCATAATCAGAGCTCTTTGGCTTGTATTGAACAATACGATAGTACGATTGACGAGGTATAGTGTCGGTGTCCTTTTGTTTGTTTCTTTTTAATTTTTTTTCTGCCGAATAAACCATAGTACGATCTGACAAGCAAGCGATCCATAAGAATTGGCAGGCAAATAGAACTAGTAAAGTAATCTGAAAACTATCTTCTTTTCTTATGCAGTAATGCGGGCTCCTGTTGACAATATTGGTCCAGTTTCTCAGTATTATTCCACTGGTAGATAGTGTCCTTTCTGGCAAACACTAACCTAGATGACACCAGCTCAGGGGCATATATAGAGGAGACGGATATTTCTGACAGCGCTGAGATATCCAAAAATCGAAAGTCCTCTGAGCTTAACCTAAGAGGGGCCCAATCAGCGTTTGAAGCTTTAGGAAGCTGTGTTGGGTCTGCGAAACAATCTCCCTTAAAAACCAGTCATGTCGAGCTCCACTGCGATCCCTCCAAAGTCCCCGCTTGGAATGCCAATCCACCTATTTCCACTCAAAGAATTGGAGAAATTTTCAACGAGATGGCCATCCTTTTTGGGTTTCAGGCTGATAGCGTCAGGAATATGTTTGATCATCTGCTCACACTGCTTGACTCGAGAGCTTCTAGAATGGGCCCCACTTTGGCAATCGCTACACTTCACGCCGACTACATTGGCGGAGTCAATTCCAATTACAGGAAATGGTACTTTGCATCGCAGATGGATGTGTGCGACCGTCTGGGATTTACTGCTCATACCCAGCTTGACTCCAATAATTGTGTCCATGTAAGCGAGCCTGATGGAGACAAGACTGTGCAGAGAAAATACGATTTTTCGCTGAAACCTGCTACAACTGAATGGATGGCCAGGATGAAAAGGCTATCTGATGAAGACAAACTTTCTCAAATTGGGCTGTACTTGTTGTGCTGGGGCGAGGCAAACCAAGTCAGATTTATGCCTGAATGTCTAGCATTTATATTCAAATGTGCTTATGATCATTACAGCTCATCCAAAGGCTACTCTAAAATGAACCGACATATGAAGCCGGTAGCTGAAGGACATTTCCTCGATACGGTAATAACCCCACTTTACAGATTGCTGAGAGATCAAGTCTATGAAAATGTGGACAGCCAGTATATTCGAAAACCAAACGACCATGGCCAGGTCATTGGATACGATGACATCAATCAGCTGTTCTGGTACCGACAGGGCCTGGAAAGACTAGTACTGAGTGATGGTAACAAATTGGTATCCCATAACACGAGGGACTGGTATTTTCTACTTGGTGACGTCCAGTGGTCGAAAGCAGTTTACAAGACCTACCGGGAAACTAGATCATGGCTTCATATGGCCCTGAATTTCAACCGGATTTGGATAATCCACGTATCTATATTTTGGTTTTATACTGCATTCAACTCGCCTACGTTGTACACCGACGACTACGATTATACAAGAAATAACCAACCTCCCAGCCAGGTGAAATGGAGTATAGTAGCTCTTGGCGGAGCGGTTGGGCCAATAGTGAATATTATCGCTACCCTGTCAGAGCTCTATTTTCTTCCCAGAAGCTGGCCAGGTGCACAGCATCTATTTCCTAGACTGATCGTGCTTTTTCTGTCACTTTCGTTTGTAGTTGGTCCAACCATCTATATCTTAGGTTGGCATAGAAAATCCAAAGGTGATTCTATTGGCATAAGTGTTGCTATATCTCAAATGGCGCTGGCTATACTTATGACAATGCTTTACTCAGTTCTCCCACTTGGGTCCATTTGCAGTCGCAACATCAGTTCCCATAAGGAAAGAAAATATCTAGCTGAACATTATTTTGCTGGCTGTTTTCATGGCCTGCGAGGAAATGATAAATTAATATCATATGGATTGTGGATTTGCATACTGACTGCAAAACTGACAGAATCGTATTTTTTTCTCACTCTGTCTCTAAGGGATCCCATTCGAGAACTGTCAATTCTAAGATTGGACAAGTGCATAGGTGACGTTTATCTAGGGCAGCTTGTATGTCGTCAGCAGACATACTTTGTGCTTGTGGCTATGTTTGTGACAGACCTTGTGTTATTCTTCTTGGATTCCTATCTATGGTATATTATATTCAATACGCTGCTTTCGGTCTCTAGATCTTTCTATCTGGGAGTGTCAATTTGGACACCGTGGAGAAACATATATTCACGTCTGCCCAAACGCATTTATTCCAAAATTCTCTGCACCACCAGTATACGTACAACAACGAAATACAGGACAAAAATGCTGGTATCTTATATCTGGAATGACATAATTGAGACGATGCATGCTCAACATCTTATCCCAGAGGAACAAAAAGAAAAATTGTTGTTCCGATCTCAATTGTCCAGCTCTGGAGAAAATGAGGTGATAGAACCAACATTCTTTGTGTCTCAAGAAGATCAGGCATTTCGCTCGTCGGTTTTCGAAGCTCAGTCTGAAGCCGAGAGGAGAATCTCGTTTTTCGCACAATCATTGGCAACTCCAATACCAGACACCTACCCAATTGAAAGCATGCCTTCTTTCACAGTAATGATCCCGCATTACTCAGAAAAAATCCTATTAACACTTGGAGAAGTCATTCGTGGCGAGTCAAAAATTTCTTTACTAGAGTACCTCAAGCAGCTGCATCCTATAGAATGGAACTGCTTTGTGGATGATATGAAAAAAGCCGACAAAATGGTCAAGGATCAAGTCCAGCTGTCTGAAGGGCTTCCTAATCGTGTGTCGTGTGATATACCCTATAATTCTGTGGGATTTTCAAAGCCATCGAGATCCCAAATAAATCGAACAAGAATTTGGGCATCTCTAAGAGCTCAGACACTTTACAGGACTATATCAGGCTTTATGAACTATACAAAAGCCATTGAATTACTTTATCTGGTTGAAAACAGGCACTATTTCAGTAGAGAATCTGAAGGGGAGGAACGGCAACTATCGTCTCAGGAACGAAAACACCAATCACTGGCCATTGAGAATGTAGTTTCTCGGAAATTCAGAATGCTGGTGAGCATGCAGCAGTTCGACCAGCTTACTGAAGAAGAGCATTCAGATATCGAAAATCTTCTCTTGGTTCACAAGAATTTAAAGATTGCATATCTGAAAAAAGTCACACCAACACAGGGTGGTGGAGATATCACTTATTACTCTTCATTGATCGACTATAGCTGCCCAATTATCGACGGTAAATATAAACCAAAATACTGCGTGAGACTGTCAGGAAATCCAATTCTTGGTGATGGTAAAGGTGATAATCAGAACCACGCTCTCATATTTTACAGAGGAGAATACATTCAGTTGGTCGACGCCAACCAGGATAACTATCTTGAAGAGTGTCTTAAAATACGGAGTGTGTTGGCGGAATTTGAAGAGATAAACGTCCCAGCTCACCCATATAATTCATTTGAGAAGGATAGTGGTGAGGAATATGAAGATCCCGTGGCAATCCTTGGAGCAAGAGAATACGTGTTTTCAGAAAACATCGGTGTCCTAGGAGATGTGGCGGCCGGCAAAGAGCAAACGTTTGGGACATTGTTTTCCAGGACTTTGGCAAAAATTGGAGGGAAACTACATTATGGCCATCCCGACTTTCTGAATGGAATATTTATGACAACCAGAGGCGGCGTTTCAAAAGCTCAGAAAGGACTTCATTTGAATGAGGATATCTATGCGGGGATGAATGCCCTCATGAGAGGTGGTCGCATCAAGCACTGTGAGTACATACAATGCGGGAAAGGAAGAGACCTGGGATTCGGTTCAATATTGAATTTCACTAGTAAAATTGGTGCTGGCATGGGCGAGCAAATGCTTTCCAGAGAGTATTACTACCTAGGAACATACTTACCGCTAGATCGATTTTTATCGTTTTATTACGCCCATCCTGGATTTCATATAAACAACATGTTTATTGTTATCTCTCTGGAGCTATTTTTGATGGTCATTTTGAATCTGGCAGCCTTGTCTGGAGAGGCAGTTCTCTGCAAGCATGATCCGAATATGCCTATCACTGAAGTTCACACTCCCACTGGGTGTCAAAATCTTGTTCCTCTATTCAAGTGGGTAGAAAGATGTGTACTGTCAATTTTCGTCGTCTTTTTCATCTCTTTCCTGCCGCTATTTGTACAGGAGCTTACTGAAAGAGGATTTTGTAGGTCTGTTACCAGACTATCAAAGCATCTACTTTCGCTATCTCCTGTGTTTGAGGTCTTTGTTTGCCAGATTTATGCGCAGTCACTGACTTACGATTTATCCTTAGGTGGCGCAAAATATATTTCCACTGGAAGAGGATTTGCCACAAACAGAGTTCCATTTGCGCAGCTGTATGCTAGATTTGCCCCTGCTTCGATATATTTTGGGGTGAAGTCTATCATTCTTCTACTGTTCATAAGCATTACAGTATGGAAGATTTCACTTCTCTGGTTCTGGGTTACTTCAGCAGCACTGGTTCTGGCACCCGTAATATACAATCCCCATCAATTTGCAGCAGTAGAATTTTTCCTTGATTACAGGGACTATTTGAGGTGGATGTTTCGAGGTAATACCAAGCTGGAATATAACTCATGGATCAGTTATACGAGACATAACCGCGCGCGAGTTACCGGATACAAATGGAAAACTATCTGTGAGGATTCATCTTCTACAAATGATGGATATCTTCCAAAATTCATTAATATTCTTTTGTCTGAGGTTATAGGCTCGGTTATGACGACTATGGCAGTGGTTGTGCCTTATATCTATGTGAGCTCGCAAAATGACATCGATGCTATACGGCCATACGCCAATCCTCTACTCAGACTCGCTATATGTGTTTTTGGCCCAATAGCAGTCAACGCTCTCATAGTTCTACTTGCATTTCTATTCTCTTGTGCTTTCTGCATCTGCCTGAGATCATGTCGTGGACGTATGTCTACGGTGCTATCCAGCTCTTGCCATATTACCGGAGTAGTAATTCACTGCGCCAGCTTCGAGCTCTTGTGGATTTTAGAACGCTGGAATTTCCGATATGCTCTTCTGAGCTTTATTTCAGTCGTATTACTACAGGGATGCATATTCCGATGCATGACTGCCTTGTTGTTGACCAAAGAGCTCAATCACAGCAGGTCCAATAATTCCTGGTGGACTGGCAATTGGGCGTCATCGGAGCTGGGATGGATGATATTGACACAGCCTGTGCGGGAATTTGTATGCAAGGTGATGGAAATGAGCATGTTTGCAATGGATTTTTCTCTTGGTCATTTAATATTTTTTATTCAGACACCAATGCTGCTGCTGCCATATGTCGATAGCTGGCATAGCATGATGCTGTTTTGGATCAAGCCGAGTAGTAGAATCCAGTCAGATGTGTTGGTTCCTACTACAAGCATGATAGCCAAAAGAAAAAAGATGATTGCAAACTACAGTGCAGCTTATATCTCAGTGATGTTTGTGTTCTTGGCACTGCTGGTAGGGCCTGTTGTTCTTCCCGCTAACCTCAAAGACCAAGTAGTCGATATCGTCGACAGCACTTATCCAGGACTTGTAAGGACCAAAATCCAGCTTATAGAAACCAGTAGTTAAAATCGCGACCATATATAAAAGAACCAATTAAATTATTCACATGGTGTTAGTTTCAGCCTTACCCCACAAGAGTTTTTCCGGATGTATGTCATCGTGCAGCCGCCTGCATGACCCGGAAAAACTCTATTCTTATAAAGCAATACCATAGTTGGAGAATAGTCCTTGCACCTTGCAAATAATTTCGACCGACCCTTGTATTACTCGCTGCTATGCCCTTTTCTTTCAAAATCCTCTAAAACGTGGTTATTTTTAATCACAGCCTAGCGACGCTACCTAAAAACTTCCCTTAACCAAGAAGATATAGCAGACAGCTCTGACAATCCCCCGAGAATTGGCCTAATCGAGTGGGAGTAATCTAATTGAATCTGCACCGACAGCGCGTGGCTACATTGAGTCGCCTTCGGAAAATATTCATGTCCGGAAAAGTAGAGCAAGTTAAATATCATAGTCAGCAACTATCTATAGTCGGCTGATCATCTTCAGGATTGGGGTTGGGTAAACGTTGTGCGTGCGTCCCGCAAAAAAACACCTGTTAAAACAGTCATTCGATTTTGGTTAGTTTTAGCTTCCTCCTTAACACTAACATCTGCAGCACGTTACTGTCAATTGACACAAGCCTGGTTCAAGCATTTTCATTTTATCCAGCTTGGTAGCCTTTGCAATTGTGGAATCTACGAGTTGAGACCCATTTGTAACTGGTATTTACCTTTGTTGAGGAATAGTCCTCTCGTTAATAGTGATCTGCGAAATATCGGGTCACAATTTGGATTTCATAAGTTAGCTCATCATGGCTTGTAGCGTTGAAGGGGTCTCGTTTGTTTCACTAGTGACTGGCGATGAGTCGCTATTCAAGGATACCGTGGACTTCTACAAGAAATTGGGGTTCAAAGTATTCCAGGAATACCGTCAGGCTACTCCCACCAGTGTCGGAATCAAGTCGATTGCGTCCCATGCACAATCGTCAATTGCTGAGGAATGGCTTCATTGTGACCCTTCATCTAATGCTACTGCGTTCGGAGCCACTTTGAAGATACGACTTGTATCGAACGGGCCAACTCGGGAGCACTCTGAGAAAGTAATTAAAGATTTGCTCGAATGCCACGCTGAAGGCGACTGGCGCTCTAATTTGATGTCATTTGTTTTGTACACTCCTGATATTGTTGCGCTCTCCAAGGTGCTCGGTGAGTTAACTTCGCATGTTATCCAGCCGTATCCGAGTGAATATGCTCCTGTTGAAGTGTATGGGTTAGATCCGCTGGGCCATGTCGTGGGATTTACTAGCAAGGTCAATCCGTTCACGGAGACTACCAAAGAAGTTCCTCGCGTGACTAAGAACGAGTTCATGTCCAGTCCGTCGTCCGTTGAAGCGTCCGTGCCAGTTTCTCCTTCTCCATCTGGTTCAGCAAATGCAGGGAAGATTGAGAAGAAGAAACGGATTGGTATCATGACTTCTGGTGGTGATGCTCCGGGGATGAATGCTGCAGTTCGTGCTGTAGTCAGGGCTGCCATTGCTAGAGGCTGCGAGGCATATGCGATTATGGAGGGTTATGAAGGTCTCGTCGGTGGAGGAAAGTTGATCAAGGAGATGACCTGGGATGACGTGCGAGGATATCTGTCCATTGGTGGTACCCACATTGGAACTGCGCGATGTGCGCGGTTCCGAGAACGTGATGGTCGACTTGATGCTGCCAAAAACCTCCTTGATGCTGGTATTGACGCACTGGTGGTATGTGGTGGAGATGGTTCACTGACTGGAGCAGATATCTTCCGCAAGGAATGGCCAGATTTAGTTGCCCAGCTACTCAAGGAGGGCCGTATCACCAAAGAACAGGCAGAGAGCAATGCAAACTTATATATCTGCGGTCTTGTCGGATCTATTGATAACGACATGTCGTCGACTGATGCTACAATAGGTGCCTATTCGTCGTTGCACCGCATCTGCCAGATGGTAGATTATATTGACGCAACTGCCCAGTCGCATTCTCGAGCTTTTGTTGTTGAAGTGATGGGTAGACATTGCGGTTGGCTGGCTCTTATGGCCGGTATTGCCACTGGTGCAGACTACGTGTTTATCCCTGAGAAGCCTCCTAATGCTGATGCCTGGTCTGCGCAGATGACCAGCGTAGTCAAGCGACACCGTGAGCAGGGAATGCGGAAGACAATAGTCATTGTTGCAGAAGGAGCCATTGATTCTGAACTACGCCCTATTACATCTGAGATGGTGAAGGACGCTCTAGTCGGACTGGGACTGGATACGCGTATTACAACACTTGGCCATGTGCAGCGTGGTGGAAATGCTGTTGCGTTTGACCGGCTCCTGGCTACGCTCCAGGGAGTTGATGCAGTTGATGCAATTTTGTCGCTAACTCCTGATACACCGTCGCCCATGATTGGTATCTTGGAAAACAAGATTATCCGCAGAAGCCTGGTTGATAGTGTCGAGCTTACCAAGTCTGTGGCAGACGCCATCAAGAACAAGGACTTTGTCAAAGCTATGGGTCTTCGTGATACTGAGTTCTGTGAACATTTAGAGAATTTCATGCTATTGACGAATGCTGACAACAAGAAGCCCAGCAATCCTGCCGACAAGGAGCTCAAAGTGGCTATTATAAATGTCGGTGCACCAGCTGGTGGTATGAATGCAGCCCTTAGAGCAGCAGCGGCCTACTGCTATTCTCGAGGGCACAAGCCCTACGCTATCCACAATGGATTCACTGGTCTGGCTCGACATGAGTCTGTTCGGGAAATCAACTGGCTCGAAGTAGAAGGCTGGACTATTTCTGGTGGAAGTGAAATTGGAACCAACAGAAATCTTCCTGACGTCGATATGGGAATGATTGCTTATTATTTCCAGAAATATGCTTTTGACGGACTTATCATTATTGGGGGTTTTGAAGCGTTCCATTCACTTCACCAGCTGCAGCAGGCTAAGTCGGCATATCCGGCTTTTAGAATCCCAATGATCGTTCTACCTGCTACTATTTCAAATAATGTTCCGGGAACTGAATACTCGCTTGGTACTGATACTTGCTTGAATGCTCTTGTGGAGTATTGCGACATCATCAAGCAGTCTGCTGCGGCCACTCGCCGAAGGGCATTTGTTGTTGAAGTACAGGGAGGTAACAGCGGCTACGTTGCTGCCTACAGTGGGTTAGTGACTGGTGCGCATGTGATATATACTCCAGAGGAGGGCATCAATTTTAATCAGCTGGGGTCTGATATTGAATTCCTGAAGAAGTGCTATCGAGAAGACCAAGGTAGGAACAGAGCTGGCCGTCTGATCATTCGCAATGAAAAGGCTTCCAAGATATTTGGCACCAAGATTCTTGTGGATATCATTCACGAAGAGGCTAAGGGCGCTTTCGAAGCCCGTGAGGCCATTCCGGGGCATGTGCAGCAAGGTGGAATTCCATCTCCCATGGATCGTATACGTGCAACTCGATTGGCAGTCCATTGTGTCCGATTTTTGGAAGACAAGCAGTCCCTGCGATCAAAGCCGGTTGCAGAAACCTCCGAGCTGCAATCAGTGATTGGAATTCGCTCCTCTAAGTTGGTGTTCACTCCAATTGAGAAATTGTGGGACAGTGAAACCGAATTCCAAAACAGGAGGCCCAACAAGGTGTTTTGGGATGGTTTGATCAAGACTGCAGAGATGCTGGTGGGGAGACCGCGTGTGGATCCACCAAAGTGAAGTAGACGAATAAACGAGCATTATTATGAAATAATTATGATTTTTTTTTTTTGGAACTGTATTTACAACAAGATATTACTCTAAGGTTATCTATTTTACTTATAAATTAAACGGGCGTGCGAACTCGAAATCGCCGTTGTCTTTGCGTACAAGAGTTCCATCCCCTAAAAGCTGTTCAAACATATCTCTGGGCACCCATCCTTTAGTTTCTAAAAAGGGGTTGTCAATAACGTGCTTGCTCCACACATCCATATCTTTCACATAGTTGTCAAGCTGCTGCTGGGTGTACTGGATTGGAAAATCACGGTTAACTCCCAGATATTGCCACTCTTGGGCCAGTCTCAGGATATCGTAATCCAAGTCGAGATAAGCTTTACTGTCAACAGAGGCAGACAAGCCTGTGCTCACCAATTCTTGTCGACGCTTGACGCTGGGATTGAACGCAGCAAACAAGTCCGGGATGGCCTGCTTGAATAGAAACTCAAATGCGAACTGATTCTGCGTCTGCACCATAAAATGATCAATGGCGCGCTTATCTGAAGGAGGCAAATTATCGTAATCAGGAATATCTTCCTTTTTAAATATTTTAGGGCCCTTGTGTTTCACAAACGAAGGAGCGCCGTGAAGAAGAAATGGTCTGATGGCAGTATTTTCGAAATCGAGCAAGTAAGATTTGACTGGATCCGTCCGGTGGACAATGTTAATGGGGTTCAGGTCAGGGTGATGAAGTCTTGGCGAGTAAATATCTGTAGGGAGATCATCATATGCCTCATCGAATAAAACCGGGAGCGTCTCAGCAAATCTCAAAAATGCTCCTCGAGCTTTGGCTAGGTCTTCAGAAGAAGTTGTCTGAGACGCAATGAGCTGGTCAACATAAGCCAACTGCACTTTTCCCACGTCGCTCAGATAGTCACCCACAGTCGTCCAGGGTCCTCGAAACGGTGCAGAAATGTCTGAAGTACGGCCTTTCCAGAACCGAGATTCAGTAGTAGGTCCGATTCGATACCTATCGACCAATTCTTTATCGGTCTCACCATCATATGGCAAGTCATTCTGCAGTTCTGACTGGACGTCTTCTGTGAAATACAAGCTTCCAAATTTGTTGAACTTGGTAGACAATATTTGCTGTAAGAAATCAACTGTCGGCTTGATGATGCTGCTTTTCGACTTAATATCGGTGGATCCGGGTTGCCATTGCTTCATGAGCAGATCCCCACTAACAAAGTCAAGAATGGTGTACTCAGACCTCAATCGGTTGTCGCTAGTTGGCGACCACGATATGACCGATGGCATCAGCACATTGTGCTTACGCTTGAGAAAATCCATGGTCGCAACCTCACTCTGCATGCGAGCCTTTCGGTACTCTGGAAGACCAATAGCGTAGGGAATCCGGAGCACATATGACCTTCCGTCTGCTAAATCAACACGGTAGATCTTGTGGTGCTTGCCCTCATGAACAGGTGCAATAGTCTTGATCTCGAGCTGAGCGTTCTGGGGCGCTCTGTTCATATAATCGACTTTTTCAGTTAGCACATCAGCCAGGCCTTTGATGGAAAACTTTGTTTCTCGCACCGCACGCTCCTTCTCATCGTTGATAAGCCACTTTCCCCATGTATATTTGAAAAAGTTCTTGGTATCAATGGCATTAGTGTCGTCACTAAGAGAGATTTTCACCAGCTCGTCATCGGGCCTCGTCGTCGACAACTGCCGCAGAGCACTGACACCAGCCCTGACAACTCGAACCCCTGATCTAGATATCTCCCTGTGTACTCTTCCTATGCGCAACATTTTGGTTCCTAACACGATCTAGAAAGCGTTCGATATATACGCAAGTAGTGATAAGCACAGCTTCGTTCAGTTGCACCCAGGTAGAAAGCCATTTTCCACCACCAGTGGAGTGTCATCACGTGATAACGCCGGTGTATCTCAGGGGTAATGATCGGCATCGCGCATCGTTATTATCATCAACAACATTTATAACTATAAGGAATTAAGTTACGGACAAATTGAAACACGGTCTTTGCTGGCGAAATATATGCAGCCAGTGACCAACGACAGCATCAATGGCAAGCAGAAGAGCGGTCAGCGAGAAGCGGTCGTTGGCTTTGCTAGCGCCCACGAATGTGGCGTTAAGAAGAAACAGATCCTGGTCGTGGAGCAGCAGTAGGCCGCGAGCTGAAGATGGGGGTGCAACCGAACCAATTCAGGAAGAAGATGATCGAAGCATCTTATTCGACGGACATCAGGCAAAGCTGACTCAGTTCAGCGTCCGGCTGCAGGCTGGTCGGAGCGTGGAGGATCCCCCAGATATCCAGGCGCGTGTTTCAGAATCAATAGTGGCAGAAGGCACGCTCAAAATATACAAAATCTTAGGTAAAACTGCCGCATTTTTGCAGTGCGGTCGCTTTGTGCATCCCATACTGCCGAAACTGCGGGTCTGGCGGCTGATGGAAGATGTTCTCATTCTGCCTCAGCCCAATCCTGGCAAGTTCTGGCTTGTTGAGTTGAGGAACATGGATGCCTCAGACTGGACAGAGTTGGGCGTCGTGATGGCTGACGCTTGCTGCTACAGAGATATGACGCCACTGCTTGACGGAGAGCATGTAGAGAGCTTTTCTGCTGAAGAAAAAACATTGGTGGCAGAGGACGTGACTACCCAGATAAGCAACAAACCGTCAGAGAGTTCAGGCGACGAAGCTGACGACGACAGTGACGTGGCAACGTTAAGTTCTCCGCATGTTATTTTGAATATTATAGATGACGGCGAAGTGCAAGGAGAAGATTATGGGATTGAAGGAGCCAACAGTGAAAAGAAGCTTGGCCTCGACGAAAGACGAGACACGCACCCGGAAGACCAACATACCAGCGGACTCACCAGCAATTCATCGCGTAGAGGCAGCGACATTGGCGGAATCAAAGTAGAGCATGCTCTCAAACATAAGGTGCAACATGAAAACGAGCACGAGGTGGTGACGGCCGAAAGCTTCGGCATTACGATCCCCGATCACGCAGAAAGCTTGCACGATACGAGGTCGTCTTCAACGCTCGACGAGATCCTAGACACGTTTGACGAACCTTATATTGCGTCGCACAGTGTTCTGCTCGTAGGAGACGACGACTCCATATATGACATTGGGCGTAGCCAGTACGATGCTGTATCTGACAGCAGCACGATATCGGGTCCTCCACAAGCTCCGGTGCCAGCACCGGCTGTTGAGACACCGCGGTCAGCTGTGTCATCTGCAAGCTTTCTATCGAAAGTGCCTCCCTACCGCAGTGAAACTGGAAGGCTTGTCTCCAACTCGTTGCTGATACATCCACTTCTTCCTCAGAAGTTTGCGTCGAAGACGCTTAACTTTAGAGCAGTCGAAGACGACTGGCTCGACGTGGATCTCCCGAATGCAGCCCGGTACCACGCGTCATTTGGTGCCAGGCCCGGGCTGGGCTATTTCAATTGGATGTCACAGATCACTGGTGACCTGGTCTCTTCGTCGTCTAACTTTGTGAGGGACCAACTCAGTGTTGGGCTGCCACCAGCAGCTAATGCTGGGTCTACAGATGGTGTGCTGCTCACTAGCCATTCTGTAGATAGCCCAGTGAAGGTGGACACGCGCGACATCAAGCCAGACTTCTATCACCAGGCGGTCGCGGTATCCGGATATATGGGATGGATGCTCTTGAACAAAGTGTCTACATGGGTGCGCCGGTAGCAGTACACGAGCAAACGAACGAGCATCTGATAATATTAACGATGGCATGAAACGGTATGATACGTAATTAGGGAGCTATACAAACTGTGCACGGATAATAGAGTCGTAGGAACAAAATATTTTTGTCTTCAGTATTTGCGTCTCCTTCACGCGGTTGCAAGGTACCAAAGTGGAGGCGAGGCAGACGACACTGAGATTACCAGCAATCAGTCTACAACCGCACATTTCTACCCTGTTGTTTGCAACAGAGGCCGGTGGTGAGATCTTGTTGAATACAAGTGAGAACAGCGCAATGTCTACAGTAGAACAGAGAGCTCCTGTGGCGTGACCAAACGACTCAATACTATGAACAATACCATTAACAGCATCAGAACATGTACATCTATTCACATTAATTACATTTACATAGGAGGGTGTGGCTGGTTCTGGACTTCAGCAGTCTGTAATGCCTCCTCTCCGCCAGCCTCGAACTGCAAACCAAGTCCGAGTCGAGCGGTGTTCTTGGAGTGGTCGATCTCGCCTCCGAAGATCACCGACACCACCGGAAGCACCCGGCGCTCCAGCAGGCAGCTCACCTTACCGGTGCTGTCTATCTGGCCCCGGAAAACGCTCTGTCGGAACTCGTACTTGGCGCCCAGCGTGGTGGTGGCCTCGATGGATGGCGGAGCACCCATCATGAGCGCCTGCTGGTTGCCTCCCACCGAAATGGACGTCTCAATGCCCGCCTCGACGCGGTCAGTGACTTTTCGCCAGAACGATGCCAGCACAGCACCCTGTGCTTGCAGCTGGGCGGATGCGATCCAGTCTTTGGCGTTGTAGCGAGCAACGTAGCTAACAGCAGCATCTGGCGGGTACAGCGTCGACTGGCTCGAGTATACAGCCTCCAGACCTACTGCAAGCTTGGAGGTGATGCTCTGCAAGATGGAGCCGACTGTCACGCCGGTGAAACCGCCGTCGAGAATCGACGGGTTGAGCGTCTTGAAGTTGAGTGAAAAGTCCGATCCTTGGAGGTCATGCTCCAGCTGCACCATTGCCGGCTGGCCATTGGCAATCTGCACGTTGGCCTTTGTGGTGTTGGAGGCATTCCAGCCGTAGTGAACCCGTCCAGACAGAGACAGGTCGTTGTCGATGCTGCCTTGCAGGAAAACGTTGTCGGTGGCATAGAACGCAGCAAACCCGTATGGAGGCATCACTGGAGAGCCGAGAGCAAACGAATGCGACACCTGGAATGCCGGATTCATGGAGAACGACTTTGTGAGGTCGGCCCGCAGACCCGTGAAGAAATAGTTGTTGAGAAACACATCCTTAGACACCTCCTTGTTGATGTTCTCCATAGTGCCAGGGTTAGTGAGTCCAAGGGCGGCCCGGCGGTCAGCCACCGATTTGTAGATGTCATTGACGTACGACAGCACCGGGTTGGTATCCCACACTGACGGCGTCTTCGGCACCCTGTATCCTAGTGGCAGATTGGACACGTCTCCGAGCGAAGGAATCGATGCCATGATGAATTTATGAAGATGAAATTTTCAGAGGGTTCGGAATTAGAGCCTCAGCAGCATTATATGCAGCAGGTACCCAACGGTGAGGTCGGGGTGGGGGGGTAGATAGATACACTGCACCACTATGGAGTATATATATGTATATATATGTATATATATAAACCATTCGTTTAACAATTATGGTCACAGGCTGAATATAATTTGGGTACATACATGAATTTGATGACAGTCCAGGTACAAATTTTACATTGTCAATCCACAGGTGTATTTATTATACGGTCACTCGGCTTCACTATGTCAGCTGCATGCTACATACAGCCCGCAATTACGGTATGTTCCCTGCGCGGTCAATCATCGTACATATACTGGCAACCGCATACAGCCAGTCGTCCAATTCAAGGGCAATACAGACTTTGACACTCATTCAATAACATAAAGGTTCACTTAGGCAAGGTTATGGCAGCGAAATAAGAAAATTTAAAAAACCCAACCACTCACATTGATGTTGAGTTTGGCTAGTCGTTGTATTATTATCTATCTCCATTCTGGAACAAGGGCACGGCTGACAGCATCACGTTTCAGGGCAGGGAAAATACACTGCAACAAATAGCCCTCCTTTCTCTCCCTTCAACCACAACAATGGTCAAGCAGGAGGCATTCTTCCGTATGTAAAACGACCAACCATTCTCCAGAATGCTAACTCAGGCTCGGCGGATATGTCGCTCGTGCAGCTGTACATTGCCACCGAAATCGGAAGGGACATTGTGTCTGAGCTTGGCGAGCTGGGCATTGTTCAGTTTAGGGACCTCAATGCGAAGGTCAATTCGTTCCAGCGTAGCTTTGTGAAGGAGATCCGCAAGCTGGACAATGCTGAGCGGCAGCTGCGCCTATTTTCCCGCCAATTGGAAAAGGAGTCCATCGAGGCCAGTCCTGCTGGCGATGTGGTGCCGGTGGTGCCCAATGCTTCAGATATCGACGACTTACTGTCTCGATTCGACTCGTACGAAGAGCGTATCAACCAGCTCAACGAGTCGGAGGAGACTCTGCTCAAGCGCCAGACTCAGCTGACCGAGCTGCGCCACGTCATTCGGGCGACCACCAATTTTCTACGAGAGGGCAAGAGCGAGGAGCATGTGCTGTCTTCAGTTCGAACCGATGAAGACGATGACGAGAACGCCCCTCTGCTCGCCGACAGCGAGGAGGACGAAGTGGGAATGCCTCTTAATGGCGAAGCAGGAAATCTACGACGAAGGGCCAGCTTTATTTCGTCCCGCAATGTGTCGTTTGTCAGTGGAGTCGTCAACAGGACTCATGTGTCGGCACTATCGCGAATCCTGTGGAGAGCGCTACGAGGGAACCTTTTTATCAAGACTGGTGACATCGAAGAGGCCATATATGACTCCAAATCAAAAACGAAAACAGACAAGAGCTACTTCATCGTGTTCACGCATGGCCAGGATCTGATCGGCAAAGTGCGCAAAATTGCCGTCGCTTTGGACGCAGATATCTTTGCAGTGGACGAGGACGAGGAGTTGAGACGCGAGAGCCTGGTAACTGTCAACAAGCAGCTTGAAGACATCAAGTCTGTGGTGCAGAAGACAAAGTCGACTTTGGACGTAGAGTTGTCGCTGATTTCTGACAAAATCTCGTACTGGTCGGTGGTGATTGCAAAGGAGCGGGCGATCTACGAGGCCCTCAATTTGTTTTTGTATGACCAAAACAGAAAATGCCTTATAGCCGAGGGATGGCTGCCAAAGGACGAGATATCTGCAGTCCAGGTGTTGCTGCGCACCATCACAGACAGGGTAGGCGGCAGCTCCAACTTTCCGACTATTCTCAATGTGCTGGAAACCAACAAGACACCTCCAACCTACCACCGTACCAACAAGTTCACCGCTGCATTCCAGGCCATTGTCGACGTGTACGCGGTTGCCACCTACCAGGAGGTGAACCCGGGGTTGCCAACTGTCATTACTTTTCCGTTCATGTTCGCCATCATGTTTGGCGACCTAGGGCACGGCTTTATCCTGTTTCTGGCCGCCCTGGCGCTGGTGGTGAACGAAACTAAGATTGGCAAGATGAAGCAGCGAGACGAGATTTTCGACATGGCATATAGTGGCCGGTATATCCTGCTGCTCATGGGAATATTTTCCATGTATACTGGTCTCCTGTACAACGATATATTCTCGAAGTCAATGACACTGTTTAAGTCGGGCTGGGCATGGCCCGAGTCGTGGACGCCAGGAGACGCGATCGAGGCTCACCAGGTGGGTGTATATGCTCTCGGTCTCGACCCTGCTTGGCACGGAACCGATAACAATCTGCAGTTCACCAACTCGTATAAGATGAAGCTGTCTATCTTGATGGGTTATCTCCACATGTCATACAGCTACGTGTTTTCGCTGGTGAATGCGTTGTACTTTAAAAAGCCCATCGATATCTGGGGGAACTTCGTTCCTGGCTTGCTGTTCATGCAAGGCATTTTTGGATACTTAGCTATTTGCATTGTCTACAAGTGGGTAGTGGACTGGAACAGCATCGGCGTCGCTGCTCCAGGTCTGCTCAACATGCTGATTGGTATGTTCTTGTCGCCGGGTAGAATTGATGAGCCAATGTACCCAGGCCAAGCGTTCGTGCAGAACTTTCTGGTGCTGTTGGCACTTGTTTGTGTGCCGTGGCTGCTGTTCCTCAAACCACTGTATCTGCGACAGCAGCTCAACAACAGCCAGCACGAGTACGAGGCATTGACAGAAACTTCGCATGGGGCCAACGGGCATGCCAACGGCACGAACGGCGTCGCTAATGATGACAACAACAACGACGACGATGAAGAAGGCGGGCATGGAGAAAGCTTTGGCGACATCATGATACACCAGGTGATCCACACCATCGAGTTCTGCCTCAACTGCGTGTCCCACACAGCGTCGTATCTGCGACTGTGGGCCCTGTCTCTGGCCCACTCGCAGCTGTCATCGGTTCTGTGGTCCATGACCATCCAGTCGGCATTCGGCATGTCGGGAGTGTCTGGAGTTATTATGACGGTCATCATGTTTGGCATGTGGTTCATACTCACCGTGTGTGTTTTGGTGGTGATGGAGGGCACGTCGGCCATGCTGCACTCGCTACGACTGCACTGGGTGGAGTCCATGTCCAAGTTCTTTGAGGGAGAGGGCAAAGCATACACGCCATTCTCGTTCAAAGTAATTGTGGAAGAGTAGCAACAGCATCAGATACATTGTTCAATAGCATGCTAGATTACCAACATATTGATGCGCTACATCAACTATAGTATAGCTCTATGTGCTGCTCTACATTGGCGGCCAACTGTGATATGTTAAAAGTTGTTGAAGACTTACCCTTTCGTTCGACTTGGGCGACTGATGAAATTCACTACGTCCCAATTGAATAAAGATTTAGCAGACTCAAATTAGCTGTTGATATATAGATTGCTCCAACCTAATTATATTAAAAAGATCTTAAACTTCGTGCAACTGCGCGACGAGGTCGCAAGATAAGGAATTGCAGTATGTGTCGGTCGGGACTTTGTTGCATCGCTGCACGATGATATTCAGAATACGGGTTTGATCCTGTTGTGTGTCAGCCTCACACTTCTTGACATGGACTCAGCAGCGCTCGCCGGAAGGTCGAAGTCCTCAAGCCCGCCAGTTCCAGCAGCATCAAGTACTGCCACGCCTCAAATTGGCGATGACAGTGAGGTGGACAGTTTGGAGGCGCTAAAACAGCTTGACCCACTAGCGATGGTGCTTGATCTCGTGGAAGGTGTCAGTACTGGAAAGATCGCTCCTAAGGATGTCTACAATGCGGTAAGCAGCCTCGCACTCCAAGGAGCAATTAGAAGATCTAAAGTGATAAATGGAATTTTCTAACGGCAGGCAGGTCCTATAAGGCTACGGCTCTCTAAAGCCAGAGCCAGTCTGGCAAGTCTTCAGGGACTGGATCAAAGCGTCGAGGACCGTCGTAACACTATAGCCAAGCTGGAACTAAAGATCAGGAGTCAACAGTGAGTATCCTGGAGGCAGGCTGTAATGCGCTAACTCAGGGAGCTACTTGATAAGTTCAGTGATATTGTCATGAGTGGTAGCGATTTTGCAGAGCCTGATTCTGAAGCGATGGATGTTAGCCAATCTTAATGTCATCGACTATCTAGCATTGGTCTCATGAGTCAGTTGTAATGACACTGGCTCGGCTACTTTTATTTATGACGGTATATACTGTTTTCATATTTTGCATCTATGCCACCGTTATTTATGATGGTTCATTCTATTTTCATGTTTTGCATTCTATGCTTGTCCTGACAAATTGCATGAATTGAAAGTTGACCGTCTCATGTTACTTAGCGTGCCTTTTGCTGAAGTCTCTTCAACCGCGCTGAAACTCTGTCAGCCCAACATTGGCCATGCTATTGAAATGCATCTTACATATGAACAAAAAATTCTGTTCCTTTAATGGAGTGATAAATCTGTAAAATAACCCACTGTGAGCAGTAGCACCAAACTCTATGGCTCAAAAAATTCAGGTCACTCAGAGTGCACTTCAACTGAACTGGACGGCACTTAGTACGGGGCCACAGAGTCGCAACACACGCTGCTGCAGTTTGTTCTGCTGCGACTTCGTCGCGCTGTAGAAACTGCTGCGCAGTTGGGCTTGGACACTGCGGACGTGGCTCGATCGATGGATTGTACGGTCTGGTGTTGCGCATAGTTACAACAAGGTCCAATGCCAACAGCGCAGCAGTTACTACAAAGTTATTAGGTCGCGGAAATGCAGCCAGTTTTGCCGTGGATGTGTTTGCACGTCTACCACAGAGCCCGTGCCTTCGCTGTCGATTTTAACGTGCATGCAGCACGCTGCTGCGATGATGTCTCATTAAACCTTCACTTACCAGGTGGGGTAATCAATCAGCCAGCTGATGCGCCCCTCATTTGTGGGTACCCTATAAGTAATGCGGTTTGGTCCTGCACGTCTTCACTGTCGGCCATCGATACTAGGTGTTTAGGCGAAACTCCAGTCAATTTCACAACAAAGCAGTCAAGCCGTATTTTTTGTGCAACACACCCCCGCGATTCGTTTCAGCTTGTGTAGTACTCCTGCTGACGGTGGCAAGCACAATATCATTATCGAGGTCTCCATCAGTCCACCAACCTCCAGTCGACTCTTTCCAATAGCAACATCTTGCTTCAGGCGAGTAAGGCACCGAAAAACAGACACTGTTCCAAGCGACAGATGGCTTATCCAAGCGACGGGTTGGCGGTGGTTCCGCCGGTGCCCATCAATCTGACACCAGCGTCCGACAGCTTGAGCAGGTACCTGTCCAGCACCAGGGCGTCGGTGGATTCCGACTCGGACTACCAGATCGTGCAGTCGTCAGGCACTCCGTCTGGGACTGTGGCGGGCACGGCCCATTCGCAGGACTTGCAGAGCCAGGGCTCGCCTTCGCGACCGTTGTCGAGGTCGTCGACGTATTCGGGCCTGTCGACTACTGCTACCAAGGACGGCGTGGAGGGAAAGCGCCTGTCTAGGCTGCGCGACAGTTCCGGGTACGCTTCGTGGCTGTCGCGAATGCAGCACCGCGAGTACGAACGCGCCAGCGACGACGAGGATGGCCAGCTCGTCAGGCGACACAGCCAGCGCGAAATGCGCAACGAAAACCAGGCTGACGGTCAGTCCGACAGCCAGCCCGACACGCAATACGAGAGCCACTACGGAGGCCATTACGGGAGTCAGTATGACAGCCAGTATGGAAGCCACTACGGAAGCCATCACGGAAGCCAGCTCGGCAGTCAGCTCGGTAGCCAGCTGAGCAGCCAGCCTGGGAGCCGCCAAGGGAGCCATCACGGCAGTCGTCACGGTAGCCAACACGAGAGCCAGTACGAAGGCCACAGCAGCACTGATGAAGAGTGCAACGACCGTGGCTCGGTAGGCGGGTCTGTGGGGTCGGGACAACCATCGTACGACGAGTATATGGTGTCGAACTATGGGCGAACCGCTCTGGAGCGTCCTCCCGACGCGTACGTGGACGACGAGGATGCTAGCACAAACGGCGAGCTTCCAAACATCCCGTCGGCTCCGCCGGTAAGTCTCAAGGAGAAGATCCGGCTGCTGCGTACCGGGTCGGTCACTGGCAAGCAGCCGGGGCTTGAGTAGACGTATTTATTAGATGGCTATTGTATCGCAATATCTATAATATTAGTGGTTGTATCATGTCGTTGCAAGGCGAGAGAGTGATGATACTCTTTTTGAGCAGTAGAATATTACGAAGTGTTCCATCGTAGTCTGTTATTCTTGACAGCTATGAACTAACTGCTGTCGGATAACCGCTTAATGCCAACAATCACTGATTAATTAGACGAATGAGTCCCAGACGAACGATATGCAACTGCTAGCGTCTATATATTGCACTATGTGTTTATAAAATAGAGTTACACTACTTATCTTGCGACTCCGTCGCGCTGTGGCGACTGCTGCGCAGTCGGGCGTGGACACTGGTGAAGGTTGGTTCGGTGGTACGACCATGGGCCTCGATCAGATATACATATCCTTGTGATTTACACTATCCACGCCCAACTGCGCAGCAGTTGCCCCAGCGCGACGGAGTCGCACAAACAGAGCGAGCACCATTTGGCCGTTGCTACGTCCAACTGGCTGTTTCTACTTTCAAACATCAACAACTGTAGTGGTCAGAACACTAATAATCGTATGATTTTACAAGCAAGACTTCCAAAAAAGATTTTACTAATCCGGTTTTGATAATTTGCTAATACACAAACTTGCAATCCATAAACTACCTGCAATAAATGACGGTAATAAAAGACGGCAACAATTCGACCTGTAATGTGAGCATGTCGGGCAGGTGCTGTGAATGCTTGTGACTGGTGCAACGCATTATAAATTGTATACCACTCTCGTTTAGACTCGTCCACCTGTCTTTTCTGCCGATCTTTTTTTCTTCCTATAATGTTCAGTGATAAATACTAAGCGGACGACCCATTCACGCCCACTTTCTGCTTTTTAGCTGCCGGCTCCGAGTCGACATCGTCCTCGATGGCACCAAACGCAGGCGTTGATACCTCCTGATGGTAGTCGCGGATGATGGAGTCCACGTCGTCGATGTTGAGCGACCGCACGTCGCCCAGCTTCTTGATCTTGGCCGTCACCTCCTTGCACTGGTCGTCCGTCAGGTGCAGGTTGAGCTGGTCCACCCGCGACTTGATGGCGTTCCATCCCGTCAGCCGGTTAGCAAAATGGATGTACCGCGTGAGACCAAAGTCGGCGGGGTTTAGAATCTCGTAAGTCGACGGGTTCGCCAGGATGGCCTTTGCGTGGATGCCCGCCTTGTGGGTGAACGCACAGAAACCAGTGATGGGGTTGTTGAACGGGATGTTGACCTGCACAGCCTCGGCCACCAGCGTCTCGAGATCGCGCAGCTTGTGCAGCTTGTACTTGGACAGCACGTAGTCGCGGTCGGCGGCAATCATGCGCGCCATAAGCCCGCCCAACGGGGTGATTCCGTTGCGCTCACCAATGCCCAGTACCGATACGTCAATGAGCTTGGCACCGGCCTCCAGCGCCGTGTAGGCGTTGGCAATGGCACAGCCAGTGTCGTTGTGGAAGTGGCACTCAATGTCGCACGACACGATTGACTTGAGCGTGCGCACCAGCTCGTAGACCTGGCGGGGGTTGGCGCACCCGACCGTGTCGGCAATGCCCACGCGGTTGACGCCAATCTTGTCGACGGTGCGGTAGATGTTGAGTAGGTCGACCAGGTCGGACCGGAACGAGTCCTCGGACGAGAACCGGATCTCAATGCCGTGGCTCTTGACAAACTCAATGACCTCGACCGCCGACTTGGCGATGTAGTTCATGTCCTTGCCGTGCGAGTACTGGCGCAGGAACTGCGACGTGCCAATCACCACGTCGACCCCGTCGACTCCAGTAGCCACCGCGAGCCGAGCGTCGTCCATATGGCACCGGATGTGGGTGAGGATCTTGGCCTTGAGCCCGAGCTTGCAGATGGCCTCGCAGTCCTTGCGCGACTGCTCGGACGCTGCTGGCGACGTCAGCTCGATGTAGTCGACGCCAAAATCGTCGAGCGCCCGGGCGATTTCGATTTTCTTTGCAGTGTCAAAGAAGGCGTTGGCGAACTGCTCGCCCTCTCGAAGTGTGCTCTCAATGAGCTGGAATCCGCTCACGTTGGACAGGAAGTCGGACGGGTTGGGCCCGTACGGGTTGGACCTCACTTCCACTGCGCCTGACATTAGTCCTGCTCGCGACAAACTAGTGCAATGGTGAGTTCCACTGGAGCTGCTGTGCTGTGCTATGGTATGCCATGCTGGACCACCGACTGCCCAATGGCTGCAATTCAGCTGCTGGTTTTGTGGTTCGTGTGCACTTCTTTTTCTAGTGGTACTTACCGTTTCTTTCGCTGGGTGTTTCGGTCGACATTTTTTTTTTTTTGTGGTTGTGAAAAATTGGCGATCTGCCTGTTAAATAACAGCTTATGACTAAATCGGTCTGTGCTGTGGCTGAACAAATTTTCGGTGTGTGGCTACAGCAGCCGGGGACGGGTAGGGCCCAGACCGGCAGCGGGGATGAAATGCGTCATAGATTCACGCAGAATTGGAGACGGGACTGGGAATGGACTGGGAAAGAAACCATTGAGGATTAGAAATTAGAAATCGCACGCTGCAGAAATTACAAAATACTTCTAGGAGTCTATTTGCTGAACTAGCAGGGCACATTTATTAGCTCATCAAATGGCGAGCAGCTGGCTGGATGGCACAATTGTAGCCATTCCAGCGAAATTAATAAATTGAGTCACTGCGGGAACTGTAAAGCAGACGTGACGTGTGTATGACAGCAGTTCGCATGTGTATCAGAGTGAGCAGCTACAAGGGATAATATCATTTAGGACAGCCACACTAGGACTGCTGTAAGTAGTAAGCAGATGTATGGCGATCGCAGGGCATATCTGACTGCTACAATCGACAGTACGTTGGCAACTAAGCACCGAGCAGAACTGTTGAGTGCAATGAACAGAACAGCCAAGCAAAAACATGTAGTTACGACGTAGTATTTTATTATGTATTAATAGGCGTCGTTTTCCCGCGACTCCGTCGCGCTGTAGCAACTGCTGCGCAGTTGAATTGGGCTACTCGACTTGACAATAACTGGTAATGTCCATATATATTAGATGCCACCCGTTAAATCCCCTGGCCTAACCACGTCTGCCTGTGACCACGCTCAACTGCGCAGCAGTTGCTACAGCGCGACGGAGTCGCAAGACCCCCTTGGCGAACAACAGCTGACTAGAAATGACAATCACCGGCAATCAGAACGAACACATCCCATGTCTAAACAGCAGGGGCAAAAAAAAAGTTACAAATAATTCAGCAACAATCAGCCACGAGTTTTATTTCCAGCGTACTAACAGTCTAACTGCTATAACAGTTGCTTTCCCAGCTGGTGCTCCCCATACTATATCGCAGTTCCAGCTGCATTACTACTCTCTTCTGCCCATGGCGCACGTCAAAGAGGATTTTTGGCTCCTTATATACCCGGGGCAGGGGTTGCGGCTGAGCGCCTTGTTGCCGCACCCCTACCCTTGACGTACAGCTTGCCAGCAGCGTCCACCAGAAAAAAAAAGATATATAAACAACGGTGGCACCATCGACTATGGCATACTGGCCTCCGCATCCTACCTCTCCGGCGTGCTCCCGACATCCGCACACCCCTCCCTCTTGTTTTCGCCCCGCTGACTCTGCACCCATCGTTGGGTTCCGCGCGCTTCCGACCACCCTTTTTTGACCGTGGCGCTGTGCTGGTGACCAGTCGCGCCTCCCACGCTCGTCGTATTAGTACTCTTGCTAGCGCTTCAGCCGTGCCATGACCAATGTCGAGGTGAGTATAACCGCTTGCGAAGTTTGTTAGGATGGACTAGCTAACTTAGACTTGATCGTTTAGTATTGTATGTTTGATTTGTGGTTTTCATTCTTTTTGATTTGATTGTGTCCTTTTTTTGGGGATTTTTTGGAGTTGTGTAACTAACTCCAGACTTCTCGACACTGGGTCGTCGGCGTTTGTGCGCAACACCGCTGCTGATCAGCTAGCAGACGTCCAAAAGAACCATCCTGAGGACCTGCTTAATCTACTTGGCAGAGTCTTCCCGTATCTTCAGTCGAGGAAATGGGACACGCGCATTTCGGCTGCTCGCGCAATTGGAGGCATCGTGGCCAATACTGCCAGCTGGGACCCAAATGAGGACGACCGTGTCGTCGAGGTCGATGCTGTTGCTGGCAGCAGCAGCGAGCCACCAGTCGAGCAGACTGCCAAAAATGCCGACATCAAAGTCGAAGTCGAAACTGCCGATACTATCAAGGCAGAGGAAGATGCTGACGCCGTTAAGGCGGATCCTCTCGATGGCGACGACCAGGACCTCCTGAGCTTTGCAACTCTCGATATCAGGAGCGTCATTAAGTTTGGCGGCAAGCTCGTGGGCTCTGCTGGTAAAGAGTATGATGACCCGCTCCAGAACCTGGATCCTGTTGAACGTCTCAGACGCCAGAAGCTCAATCTGAAGCAGAAGCTGGGAATGGCTGGCGAGTACATGGACGACGAGCTCCTCAACGACGCCGATATTAAGGTGGATTCGGCAGCGCGATCAATGAGCCCGCTGGCCACGCCGCCGTCGTCGGGTCGCCCGTCAAAGTCGCCAGCACCTTCCCAGACGCCAGCGACCGCATCATCTGCACCCACTCCTGATCCTGCTGCTGCTACCGTAGACGTTGCTGCCGCTGCGCAGAACGCGCGACTGCGCGCCATGGCCAAGCGTCGCGCAAAGCACGATGCCAAAAACTCGGCCAACAAGGTGCGCGTCGTCGACCTGTCGGCGAGCTCAGCGGCCAGGCGTATGGAGTTCGAGGGTGGGCCTGTGCCAGTCGCAGTCGACGTCAAGAGTGAGACATCCGAGTTCGAGATCACTGCGCAGGCACACAACGACAAGGTCGTAATCGAGCACAAGGCGCCCAAAATCTCCCCACTTGTGTCTATGCAGTCGTCGAGCGCTGGGCGCGTGTGGCCATTTGAGGGTCTCTGCGAGCTGCTGATGGTCGACCTGTTCGACGAGGCATGGGAAGTCCGCCACGGTGCGGTGCTCGGCTTGCGAGAGGTCATCCGCGTCCACGGAGCGGGTGCTGGCCGGGTAGTCGGCAAGACTCGCGCTGAGAATGACCGTCGTAATTCGCAGTGGCTCGAGGACCTCGCTTGCCGACTCTGCTGTATATTTGCGCTCGACCGGTTTGGGGACTACGTGTCGGACCAGGTGGTAGCTCCAGTGCGCGAGTCTGCAGCCCAGGCGCTCGGGGCATTGCTGCTGCACCTGCCAGAGCCTGTTATTTATAGCACCTTTGTAGTGCTTCACCAGCTTGTAATCCAGAACAATCTCGACGTCGAGTTCCCCATATGGGAGGCCTGTCATGGCGGCATGCTTGGCCTGCGGTACCTGGTGTCTGTGCGCACAGACCTGTTGGCCACCGATCACAAGTACTTCGACGGCCTCGTCGAGTGCGTGTTGCACGGGCTCAAGGAGTCGGACGACGATGTACAGGCCATGAGCGCTGCCACAATGCTACCCATCGCCGAGGAGTTTGTCACTGAACGGCCTTCTTCGATTGAGACGCTGCTGGACGTAATCTGGGATTCTCTAGGCGAGCTCAAGGACGACTTGAGCGCCAGCATCGGCAACGTCATGGATCTGCTAGCCAAACTGTGCTCCTTCCCGTCCGTGTTACAGGTGATTCGCGACTCGTGTCTAAACGACGAGTCACGGTCTTTTTCCATGCTGGTGCCTCGTCTGTATCCATTTCTGAGGCACTCAATAACCAACGTGCGCAAATCGGTTTTGCGAGCGTTGCAGACGTTTCTGTCTATAGACGGGCCCAAAGAGTGGATTGACGGCAAAACTCTGCGCCTTATCTTCCAAAACCTGCTGGTCGAGCAGAACGAGCAGGTGCTGGAGCAATCGTTGGACCTGTGGAACCAGCTGCTCGACGTCGTGGTCAGCCAGGGCAGCCACAGTTTCTCAAGCTTGTTTGACGACCACTTCACGCCCTTGTTGACGCTACTCATGACGCCTATCGGAAGTGCGCGCCACTTCTACAAGATGGATGCCTCGCTATTTATCAAGCCATCTGGAGTCGCTTACTCGCCGATTTCAATTCCCGGTGATGACGACGATGCCAGATCCAAAAACAAGAGTCGCAAGAAAAAGGTTGTCGCAGACACTCCCAAAAAAGAGCCCTCGCAGATCCCCTTTTCTTTGCAGGTCAACATTGATAACCCTATGTTTCTTGGCGATGTTACTCTTGTTGACTATTCTGTGTTCTTGCGAACAAAGGTTGCTGCTGCTAGAGCTCTGGGGAGGGCATTTTCGCTGTGGGAGCCTGCTCAGCTTCTTCAGATCAAGGAGACGCTTGGAAGCTACTTCCGTTCTCCGTTCTCCACTCAACGCCTTGTCAGTGCTTTGATTATAGAGGAGTACAGCAAGGCAGTGTCACCGTCCCCGGAGAAGCAGTTTGTCGACTTTTTCGCCGGCCAGCTGTTGGATATGATTAATGACACCCCGCAAACTACGATGTATAGAGATCTAACCCCCTACCTGCGTGCGGTTCGGACCCAGTGTCAGTCGCTGTTTGGCGTGTTTGTCGATACAGCCAAGCTGTCTCGAAATAAGCTTCCTCAGGTGGCTGTCGTTGTGCAAGGAGAGCCTGAAGCTGGGCCTGATGCTTTCAGTATCGATACTGCGGAGAAGATCGCCAATGAGACCTACGAAAAGCTCAAGCGGAGTCTGTCGACCAATTATCGTATCACCGCTTCGCAGGCGCTTTCAGACGCCCATCGCAATCTTTGTCACGCTATTGAAGAGGCCAAAGATGTTAAGAATGCTCGCGATGTGAGCATCAATGCCGCGTGTGCTGCTGCCTATGTAAGGCTAGCAGATGCGCTGCCCAAAAAGCTGAACCCGATCATCCAGAGTCTGATGGGCAGCATAAAATCTGAAGAAATAGAGCTTCTCCAGATAAGGACTGCCGAGTCCATTGCTGATCTGATCCAGCTGTTCTTCAGGGTCGGCAAGGCCGGCGCTGCCGAGAAGATCATCAAGAACCTTTGTGCTTTTTTGTGCGTCGATACGTCTGAAGTGCCCGAGTTCCATCACAATGCAAAGTTCACCGATATTATTTTATCGCTTCGCAAGGAGGAGTCGAGGTCAGATGCCGCTGACGCGGCCACCCATCAGCGCGAAGTCAAGGCTGCCAAAATCAAGCGTCATGGCGCAAAAGTCGCTCTCCAGAAGCTATCTGCCCGTTATGGGCCAGATCTGTTCAGCGCTCTTCCCAAGCTCAAGGATTGCATGTTTGGTGCTCTTTCTCTGCTCAATACGATAGATGGGCTTGGTGATAGCATCTTTGATCCCGAAAACACAGTGGGTCAAGAAATCATAGATTCGTTGTCGGTGATTCGGGCTCTTTCGCCCGATGTTCACGAGTCGCTGCATGCCGAGTTTTTGCCTCACTTTGGTCTCATCATCCAGACGCTGGCCTCAAAGTTCAGTGTATTGCGGTACGCTGCAGCAAAGTGCTTTGCAACCATCTGCAGCGTTATACCTGTCAAAGGCATTACTGCTTTGGTCGAGCAGGTTCTTCCAATGGTATCCAATGCTCTTGATCTGAACGCTAGACAAGGTTCAATTGAATGCATATATCACTTGACTTCTACGATGGGAGTCGACATCCTTCCCTATGTTGTGTTCCTCATTGTACCTGTTCTGGGGAGAATGAGTGATGCTGATCAGGGGATCAGACTGATTGCAACTACAACGTTCGCATCCATTATAAAGCTCATCCCCCTTGAATCGGGCATACCGGATCCTCCCGGAATGTCTGAAAAACTGCTGCAAGGCCGTGACAGAGAGCGCGAGTTTATTTCTCAGATGATGGATGCCAGCAAAGTCAAGCCATTTGATCTTCCAGTTGCTATCAAAGCCGACTTGCGGAAGTATCAACAAGAGGGTGTCAATTGGTTGGCTTTCTTAAACAAGTATCATTTGCATGGCATTCTGTGTGATGATATGGGTCTCGGTAAAACGCTCCAGACCATTTGTATGGTTGCCAGTGATCACCATATGCGAGCTGAAGAGCACGAAAAGACGGGCAGTGCAGAGTCCAGGCCGTTGCCGTCGCTTGTGGTGTGTCCTCCTTCGTTGACTGGTCACTGGAAACACGAACTGGCCATCTATGCCCCTTTTCTGAGCGTCCTGGTATATGTAGGGCCGCCTTCGGCAAGGAGTTCCCTGGCATGGACCTTCCCGCAATTCGATGTCGTAGTCACTTCTTACGATATTGCCAGAAATGATGCTCAGACAATTGCAGCGCAGAACTGGAACTATTGCGTGTTGGATGAGGGGCATATTATCAAAAACGCGTCCTCGAAGCTGACCAAGGCCGTCAAGACGTTCAACGCTAATCATCGTCTTATATTATCGGGGACACCTATTCAGAATAACGTGCTGGAATTGTGGTCTCTGTTTGATTTCCTAATGCCTGGGTTCCTGGGTACTGAGAAGGTGTTTAATGAGAGGTTCGCAAAGCCAATTGCTGCCAGTAGAAATAGCAAGAGTTCGTCAAAGGAACAGGAAGCTGGTGCTCTGGCTTTAGAGGCCCTGCATAAGCAAGCGTTGCCGTTTTTGTTGAGACGGCTAAAGGAAGACGTTTTGGCGGATCTACCTCCAAAAATCATTCAAGACTATTATTGCGAATTGAGTGATCTCCAGAAGGAGCTGTATGGTGATTTCGTCAAGGGCCAGAAGGCCACGGTTGCAAATGAAGCGGGTACCAAGAGTAAAGAAAGCAAGCAACATATTTTCCAAGCTCTACAGTACATGCGAAAATTGTGCAACCATCCAGCACTGGTGTTGAATGAAAAGCACCCTCAGTATGCTAAGGTAGCGCAGGAGCTGACTCTTCGGCGACAAAATATCCGAGATCTGACGCACGCGCCAAAATTGTTGGCGCTTCAAGAGCTTCTACATGACTGTGGAATTGGAATTTCACCAGCCTCCAATTCTATAACTGGTGGTGTCACTAGCCAGCATCGTGCGCTGATATTCTGCCAGCTCAAAGATATGTTGAATATGGTGGAAAATGATTTGTTTAAGAAGCACATGCCACTAGTGTCATATATGAGGTTGGATGGAAGTACTGATGCTAGGAAGCGACAAGACATTGTTCAACAATTCAATTCGGATCCTTCCATTGATGTGCTGTTGTTGACTACACATGTGGGTGGACTGGGGCTGAACTTGACCGGAGCCGATACTGTGATTTTTGTAGAACATGATTGGAACCCCATGAATGATCTTCAGGCAATGGACCGAGCACATAGAATCGGGCAGAAAAAGGTCGTCAATGTATACAGACTGATTACCAGAAATACTCTTGAAGAGAAGATCATGGGCCTGCAAAAGTTCAAGATGAATATTGCGTCCACTATTATCAATCAGCAAAATTCAGGGCTCGGCTCAATGGATACTGATCAGATTTTAGATCTTTTCAGTGCCGAAGACAATAATGGCCCCGAAGCAAAGCCGGCAGATGAGCCAGAAGATGGTGTGCTGGATGAGACTGGACAGCTCAAGACAAGGGGCGTTCCTAGTGCAGTTGGCGAGTTGGGAGAACTTTGGGATGAAAATGAATATGAGGAGGAGTACAATCTGGATAATTTCATTCAGAGTCTTCGCTCATCATGACATGTATATTATTTACGAATCTTGTATGTAACAGTTATTAATTTATTCTATATGGGAAGCAGCTTTTGTGCCGTGGTAGTATACAAGTGGCTTCTGAGATCTTATTCGTGATATCTGAAATCGCCAATCAGAAATGGTCTGTCAGGGAGCTTGCCATGAACTGGCATGAGGATTTTGAGCTTGTTTTTATTGTCATCGGCCTCAACAACATGGACAAATCCCAAAACTTCAGCCAGCACCAGCGTTTCAACAGGATCTGCAGGAGATGCATTCAACATCGCCATCACACAGTTCTGAAGGATCGATGACGGCTCCAGTTTCACGTAAAACCCTGCCACACCCGATGATTTTGCGATATTTGATATCGGATCCTCATCGCCGATGGGCAAAACGGAAAGGTTTTGGATTGAGGACTCCTCAGCAACACGATATACTGTAATGGCGGAGAAATCAACCGTCACGGTATATGGTGCTAGGGGCTGTTTTGGCGAGCCATAAAAATAATCATGGATAGACCTGCTTTGAACAGCACGTATAAAAGAGGGGTCTCGTTCAACACAGCCCCCTGATTTCGGTAATTTGACAATGTGGATATTTTTCTTTTCTTTAAATCGCTTGACCATATCAGAATATAGTCTCTCAGCACCTACAACCACAATGACATTCACATGAAAGTCTGATACAATGCTGGATATTATGCTGTAGCCTTTGGCTTTGTCAATTATAGAGCTTGGTGTGTCTATTATAACCCCCGAGCCACCAACAGTAGAGTCTTCAGCCAGACGGGAGGAAACGCCGAGGGCGAGCCGAGAGATTGCATGCTTGAAATAGCCGGTATTCGTGAGCGGTGACTCTAGACCGTAGAAATGAACAAAAGGTTGTTTGGGGTGCAGTGGAGATGGGCCAGTGACAGCACTTGATCCCCAGCCAATTTCGACATCCAAAATATCAGAAATAGGCGCTGCACTGACTGAACCCGGAATGGTAAATGCTCCCTGTTCGGGGTCAAGATTTACAAGCATGGGGAACCTGCGAGATTTATTTGCATAGCTTGCGAGGATCTTGCTTAGAGACGTCTTTCCAGAATCGTGAGGACCGATCACCATCACATTTGGGCCAGCAGTGCCCTTGGATTTGACTGCAACTCCATTCTGACCGTTGACTACTGGTGCTCTTAGTCGTTCAAGAGCAAAATGTAAATTAGCATATGCTGACATAGGCGTTTCTTCTGATATGTATTCGCTGACATCTTTCGCCCGGTACTCGATAGTACAGCCATGCCATGAAAATACAGCAGCTTTCTGCCCACTGAATGAGTATTCAGCACCAAGAGCTAGTTCTGTTCCAAATATCTCTGCTGTCCCTTGTACGAGCTGTGTCAGCGCATCTATAGATTTCACACACTTGATGCTTACCTTCAGGTTCAAGTTAGACTCTGATCCAATTTCAAAGCGCCATTCAGCTCCTGGGGGGATTTCCACCTTGACCACTTCGAATTCAGTCTAAAGTTAGATGTCTACCCATTTATACTGATCTTTTACTCACGTCAAGGTTGAGCTTCAATCCTGGCAGCGAGGACATAGTAAAACTGAAGCGCCAACCTTGAAATTGCGGGTGGGGCTGAAATATTATAGTAGCCTTTGATTTTCCACAGCAGCACGCAGCTGTATGACGTGAAAGAAGCTAAAAAAAAATAATAAGTAGCTTTTTCATTTGGCAGTACAAATATCTTTTCGATCGCGGTTCTATGTCACTGGAAGATCAAGCTGCTAAGCGGAAGGAGCGGTTAGCTCAGCTGCGAGGTTTGAAGCGGAAGAATAACGACGTTCAACCTCATGTGTCTAGTGAGCAAGCAGATATTTCGGTATCGGGGAGAAATTTTGATCAAGTAACCAGATCAGCAAAAGTCGGGTACGAAGGAATAGTTGTGAAGGATGGTGAGGATACAGTGGAGATAGTAGCAGAGAAAGTGCAACAGGATAGTCTGAAATCCCTGCTTTCGAAGACGACTGGCGAGCTAGAACTATCAAGTCTACAGCCAAAGAGCGTTGTTTGGGACTTGAAGCGAGATTTGGAGCCGAAGCTTGAGATCCTTGAGGCCCGTACTGAAAATGCGATTATCCGCAAGATCCATGAGAGATTGCGAGGAGAAAAGGCAGCAGACTGAATGATGGATGCTTCGAAATGCGCGCACCTAATTGTCTTCAGACAGTGGACACAGCACCCACTTTCTAGTTCGTAGTAGTACTGTACTTAGTACTTCAGCCATGAGACCACTCAGGCATATCGGAAGTATTGCAAAAGTCAGAAAAGGGCAGCGCTGAACAGAGGTGCAAGCCTTTTCAGCAGGGATCTCTATTTGCCCATACGAAGGATATGGAGCTACTCTACTCTCACTATAGTAGGATATCTTTGGATCGCAAATTTTCATGCTTATTCGCCTTCTGCCTGTTATTTCATAATGCCTACAGTGTGCTGCGGAATATATGGTCTACGTCTGCGTTACCTCATAATTTTAAAGATTACTAGCTTGCTGCTATTGAGCCCGGAGATGGCTTTTTAGTGCATTTAACACCCTAAATTCTCATTAAAGTTGATGCACGCATTCAAGCTGCTAAAACCAAAAGGATCGGTTAGTTGTTATCTAACTCAGTTGCTCTTACAAATTTGTTAATATAGGTTCTGGTCTATTATAGAGTAGCCGCAGTGTACTCATATCCTTCCTTCCTGTCTAGCGAGCATTTTTAAATCTGTTGGGAAAACTCACAGCATGTTACTATTCTAAACCATCTCACGTTCTTGTGTTCAGCATTTCACAGAATGTCAGCATACATCGTTTCAGGGTTGGGGTCTTTCATTGTTGATAACCGCTGATAAGGAATGCTAAGCGAAAATTTTCCGGAAGCGGACTTAGCTCAGTTGGGAGAGCGCCAGACTGAAGTAAAACTTCGGTCTCTGACATCTGGAGGTCCTGTGTTCGATCCACAGAGTTCGCATTTTTTTTGTATTAATTGCAATTATTTCTTTTTAGAATTAATGACTAGTCGGATGACTGACTGGCCAACAATATAATCACGACCGTATTAGAGTTTATAGGCGACCGTCTCAGATTGAGCCAGTTTCTTTAAGTAAAATCATTAGAATTCTAGCAACGTCAACAAAAGTCAACTATAAAACACAATCAACAGAGCTCCGGCTCTTAGTGTTCGTTCGATGATGAGGTGTTTTATTAGTAAACACACAGCCGTCTCCTTGTTAGGACGGCTCCTGTTAAAGTCAATTGCTGACTATGTACATGATCTACTTAGGTCTGATCTGTATGTATACCTTCTAGACACATCTTACCAGGATAACGAGAGTCCCTCAACAAAGTAAATTATTGCGAACACCAAAAACGAGACAGCACCAGAAAGAGTGACGTGACGCATAGAAATTTTCGTGGCCAGCAGCCTACCTCCCATGACAGCAGCCATCGTGCAGACGCAATGTCCGGCAATCGCCCCCAAAATCACATACCAGTAGTCCGAACCAGCTGCCATGGCAATGGTGGCAACCTGGGACCGGTCGCCCCATTCACCCAGAAAAGTCATTGCAAATACCTGGACCCATATGGGAGACAGTATCAACGACGCCAGATTTCCAAGTCCCTCAATAAACTTGTTTGTAGCATCCTTGAGCGAGGCAGCCTTAGAAACAGCGTTGCCACGTCTACTACGCATCCGATACATCGGGATCTCGCTGGCGCCCTTTTCGAGCCCATCATCAGAGACCTTAGGGCTGCTGACAGACCGTCTCATGTCGGTGGGGTCGCCAGTCTTCTCGTACAAGCCACTCTCGAGACTATCATTGCGCAAAGACATTTCTTTGGCCTCGATCTCGGACTCGACCTCCTCGAGCTCGTCATCGACGCCAGTAGTGGGATCCATGGCAAGACCCTCGCGCAGCAGTCGCACGCCAAAAATGATGAACAAGGCGGCTGCCAACAGGCTTGTCAACTTCTTCGGCAGCAGCGTGGGCAGTGTGTGGCCCAAGAAAGCCGATAGAATCGTCATCACTACCAGAGATGCAAAGCTCGACGTGAACACCGTGATCCGCGGGTGCTTCATTGCCATAAGAGCCGCAATGAGGAACGTCTTGTCACCGATCTCGGAGAACACAATCATGCTCGCAGCCATGGAGAATGAGTTCAGTGGCGAGCTGCCGATGTTTTTTGGCGTCAATGCGATGGGAGTACCAGACTTGGCCAAAGAACCAGCTCTGGCGTCTGAACCAACCAGCGTCGCAGCCGAGCCTGAGCCTGAGTGGCCAGCAACAGCAGCCTGTCCCATCTCGCCTGTCTGCCCAATAGCTTGAGATCCTGCTTGGCCTGCCTCGCTTGATTGACCTGCTTGACCTGCTTGTCCTGCTTGACCTGCCTGGCCTGCTTGACCTGCTTGTCCTGCTTGACCTGCCTGACCTGCTTGTCCTGCCTGGCCTGCTTGACCTGCTTGGCCTGCCTGACTTGCTTGACCTGCCTGTCCTGCCTGTCCTGCCTGTCCTGCCTGTCCTGCCTGTCCTGCCTGTCCTGCCTGTCCTGCCTGTCCTGCCTGTCCTGCCTGTCCTGCCTGTCCTGCCTGTCCTACCTGCCCCGCTAGTCCTGCCTGTCCTGCCTGTCCTACCTGCCCCGCTAGTCCTGCAGCCTGAGAACCAGCCTGGTTCCCCTCACCTATCTGGCCCGTCTGACTTATCTTTCCTATCTGCTCTGTCTGGCCTGCCAGGCCCGCCTGTGCACTTCCTGCCTGACCGTTTGCTTGAGAAACAGAACCTGCCAAGGCAGCAGCTCCAGCAGGAACAACTGGCACCGCAGCACCACTTTTGTCAGAGGAAACACCAATATTGTTCGGGTCGTAGTCGTTCAACACCACTGGTTTGTGGTCATCGGTGGCCACCACTACAGCGTCCGGCTGGTCAGCCATATTAGCATCTGGCACGTCAAGTTTCTGATTCTTAAGCTTGGGCTCAGACTTCTTGAATCCGTCGGCTTCTGCCCCCGAGTCAGCGGCATGCGAGTTGTCCTTAGGTGCCGTCTTGACTGCCTTGTCCTGATGGTGGATTTTGGCGGCCTCTTCTGAGTCGGGGGGAATAATGTCTGTGCCTTTGGACACGTCTACCGACGCACCTGCCGTGCCACTGACTGACAGAGCAGCCAACACCAGCACAATTCCTAGAGGAGCCCGCATAGTTGCCTGTCCAGTCTATCCTTCGACCCTCAAGCAACGTCTGATTTTATGAGAAAAAAAAAAGACAAAAGGGGAAAAACAAGGACGTAAAGCGCGCAACCGCTGGTATGTACAATGTATACAATATATATGAAAAGAGAATGCCAAACCTCAAGTGAGCCTCAGCGAACCCGCTGAAAACCAGTCGCTGCAGTAGCAGCAGTGCTACGGCGGCGTGGGGCCGCGTAGAATGTAATGCACTAGAACGGGAGAAAATGGGTGCTGTTCTTAATTGTTGGCTGGATTTCTTTCATGTAGATTATTGATTTATAAGATGTTGATTCTTCTTTGAGTTGAGGTTGTCGGCTTATAATCTCAGATCCAATTGGTTAAGTTTTTCGCTGTAATGATGGCTTTTATTCGTGGTTGTTTTTTTTTTCCACGGCCTGATCTGACAGTTATATGATCGTTAGAGTTGGTTTTGGCGCTCTTCGTCTCAGTTGCGGTCTCAAACAACGTTGTCAATCTTCGCAGCTTAGTCCGATCCGATCGGCTTTCTCCAACAGGAGGCGTCACGGTCTTACGGGGCTAACCGTCATACTGTTGCCGTACTAGTAGATCAATGAGGCTGGAACCCGGAAAAACCCCCTACTATGCCCACGTGGCCAGTGACACTTTGTACGCCATATCTCAAGAAACAGACGGGGGACAAATTGGGCCAGAGATCTCGCGTCTGTCAGCACTATAGGTGGCCGTTGATCCCTGCGGTATCCTGCGTCTGGCAGGGCAGCGCATGGCTTATAGCGGCGGGATGATTGGCAGTACGGTGGTGCTTAAACGGCACGCGACACGACCCCCGCTAGTGGATCTTGCAGCGATAGGCCCCATGCAGAATTTAGCAGCAACCAGTACAGATGCGCATGGTCGTCAATAGCTGCATTGATATAAAACTAAGATGCTATTAGAGCGCATTACCTTAGACATTTCTTGCTCGAGCTCGGCAGATGATTTTGCTCTTGCCTTTTGCAGATCGTGCTGCTGAAATACGAAATACCATCATAGTACCACAGACTGATTTTATTTCAGAGCAAAGAATACAAGTTAGTATGGTCATTTCTTACTTTGTGTCTCTGGATCGCCTCAGATGCTGTGTCTAAGCGTTGGTCCTTAGTCGTAATATTACCATTTATGGTGCTGCTCTAGTTCTGCCCGTAGTCAGACGCTGGCTTTAATATCAGATCCGTCCAATTGTACATTTCTAGCTGTATAGATATAACTTCGTGGTCAATTCTATACTAAAAATTTTGGCCATATATTTTCGGCTAATCACGACCTTATCCATGGCGTAGTATGTAATAACTCTATGATGTCATTCCAGAAACAATTACTTCTGTCTTATCATGCAGAGTTCCGTTAGTTATTGTATGTCGGCTAGTTTACTTGCGTATTGATGTTACATCTTGCATAGCACGGCTGATATGAGACCGTATACTTGGCGGATGACTTTTCGTTATTCGTAGCTTTACTCACGAGTTTTTAATCTCGTCGATCTCCAACCGGTCTATTCGATGTCATTTGTAATGCTGGATTGCTGACCACCTTCTTTTATACTCGCCAGTTCTTTTTTTTTTTCCCAGACCAGGTTTTCAAACCCTCTCTTTCCAGTTTTGCATCACTCGGCTCATGCTCGATATCAGAACTGTTTCATACGGGGGTCGTGGGTATTTTGCTCAATGCGACATCCCATCCGGTACACAAGTTTTGGCATGTATTCGGCCCTTCACATCGGTGATATTCAAGTCTTTTAAAAAAGAAGTCTGTGCGTATTGTTTTTCCTATGATAATGGCAGAGCTCGAAAAACCAAGCTGACAAGGTCGATTCCAGATGGCCGTGCATACGCAGGCCTGTTTTTCTGTTCAGCATCTTGTCGTGATCACTGGACAGACGAAGATGAGGACGGAATGGTGGCATCGGCCCTAGAAGCCATCGAAGTGGCATTCAATCGCATTTCAAAACAGTCCCAAAGCGAGAATAATCATTACGACTATCAATGGGCACAGCAGATTGAGCAGATCGACAGTGAAAAGGCTCTCGAGGATTACATTGACAAGCAATGGTCATTATATGCTTCGTCATCGTCTTCACTGTTAGCAACAACACCGGCCAAAATGCCGCGAATCGACGATGTCGAGTACGACACTGCTAGGCTAGTGTCGGTCGTAATCGTCAAATATTTCAGAAAAAGTATCGGTCACACTGTGGAAGAGCTGGCGACGTTTGAGCAGCTCCAGTCGAATGAATTGCAACACGTCAAGAAATACCCGCTTCTTTTACAGTCCCACATTAAAGTGTACAACTTCCTTCGTACTGTATTGCCATTTGAACTGCGCACATTCTGCACACCATCAGTGGTTCGACTCACAATGGGAAGAGACGCTGGAAATGCGTTTGGAGTATGGGAGCTTCCAATGACAATGCAAAGCGAATGTCTGGGGACGGCATTGTATCCGAGTGCTTCGTTTTTCAACCATAACTGCACACCTAGCGTATCAAAGCAACCAGCTGGCCGCTCAATGCTGTTCACTACTGTCGCTGATGTATCTAAAGATGACCAACTATTTATTTGCTACGGTATGATAGACAAACTCGTCTATGCTGAGCGTAAGAAAGCCCTCAATGGGCAGTGGTACTTCGACTGCCAGTGTTCTCGATGTGAGCAGGAAGCGTCTGGAACAAGATAAAGTTTTTGACACCTATTTTCTGCAAATACGTGTATCCGTGGGAAAACTCTGTTGGAGGTTCCTCCATGTATACTTGCATTGCATTCTGTTTTCTTTCTGGTTGGATGGGCATGGGCTAGTGCCAGTCTTCGCTAACATGCTAACAAGTAAAGTGAGATATGACAGTCCACAGTCATGCACCGGGCTTCTGTCACAATTGCAGGATTATATGTACAATCAACTGGTACCTCGTACGTGCTACCTTGAATCTTAGTTATATTTTCTGACTTTGGCGATCAAGTCTATTATGGCATGAAATAAAAAAGCACACCAGTCCGGAATATATAAATAGTGTAACTTTATACTATGTATAGCTATTATTATAAATATGTTGTTTTTGTTCAGTTTTTAAGGTTTATCGTTGATCAGATATCCATTGTTATCAACCTCGACACCTCTTGGAGGATAGTTCACATTGTCACGACTGCGGAGCTCGATGATGAATCCAGCAATGCAGTAAAAGATAGAAATGATAAACTCCATTATTACCATCATGCCCAACTTCACTTTCCAATTACCGTTGAATACGCTGAATGTCCTGTACGCGTCAATATTATCAGTCAGTGTGAAGCCTGTTATTATCGAGTAGACGATTCGAGTAATGAAGAAGGGAGCTGCCAACCCCAAAGCATAGATATAGCCGATGAACTGAGGACTGTAGCCGTTGCCATTCATCCTGAAGCACAGCGCTGCCAGTGCCAAAATACCTAGGAATCCAGCCAGGAACAAAATAGATGATGCCTTAATCAGCGACAAGCCAGTAGTTGCATCGCTACCACCATTGGACAGCTCAATATATCCGACCAGCGATAAGACCTGGGCCAGAGTCAGGCAAATCTTGATGATCCGATTCCACCGGTTCGTGAACGGAGAAAGTCCTCTCTCTGATGCCCACACATGGGCACCCCTCAGCAGAAACGACAGTGCAGCATTTTCGAGCGGGCCTAGCGCAATAGAATTAAGGATAAGCCCAACCACAATGACGGCTATAGTAGGCGATGTCGAGTTGCTCAGCTTCTTGTCAACGTCAAGCAACATGGCAGAGCCCACGATCTTGAAAAGGCAGAAGATAATCATCGAGATCCATCCAGCAGCATTTTTGCGCCCTTGTTTTATCAAAATAAACACCGAGTATAAGAAAATCACCGCATATACTATGATTTCAGCCACGTAGATACCATTGTTGGGATCGCTCCAGAAAGGGGCTCCCACTGTAAGTCCTCCAATTTCAAATGACATTCTATTCTGATGATGAATCTAGATAGATAGAATGTCATCGACTACTGTCTCACCCCTTTTATAGTCTCTTGAAGCATCTTTTAGATTTTGCGTGCTCTCGATACGGAGGTGCATATCACTGCATAGGCATGCATGTTAACAAAACCCGCTTAGTCATTACACTGCCTAAATGGGCCACAGTAGGCTCAGCCGTCTTTGAACCAGCCGTTTGCAGTTTAGAAGCCTCAAAAGTACGAGTGCAGCAACCCTCTCAAAAAGCCACTTAGAAAAGAACGCCGTATAAAAATGTGTACGCTGAGACAGCAGTTTTGGAGACACAGCCACAATCAATATGATCAGTCATAGTAGTCATTTTATTTTTTTTTGTTTACTGAATTGCTATTTGCCACAACTATATTTTCTTTTCTTAGGCATTCTGTGTTCTTTTACTAGATTACTAGGGTTGTTGCGATTCCAATACAGCTAGTTCAGTGTCAGATTAGCCAGAGTAATCTGCCTATTTGTAATTTATGTATTCATCTATTTTAACGCTTCTCGTCTAACTTCACCAGTTGTTCATACGGGGATTTCCGATTTCAAATTAATCACATTGTGTGTTATATTTCTGTACTTTAACGCTCACTTAAATCTGAAGTCCCAGTTATTCGGCTGGGATCAGTTTCCCAGCTTATCAACCTAATCATGCATAGGCAATCAGTTAAACCAGCTAGGTTAACTTACCACATCGTATCATAAAATTAAAAAATTTATTGTTCTCGTTGGACTCGTGCTACTCCTTTGGATACATAAAGTATCCATCAGGACGCATCTCTTCTTCTAGGATGTAGCTTGGATGCGCATAGCCGGCGAGCTCGACCGATCGGCCAGCAATACAGTATATAAATACAATCACCATTTCCATAATGACCATCATGCCGAGTCTAATCTCCCAGCTTCCGTCAAATACGCTGAATGTGTGATATTGCTCGAGATCCGTAGTCAGAGTAAACGAGGCAATTAGCGTGTAAACAATGCGAACCAAAAAGAATGGCGTCGCATACATGATGCAATGAAGGTATCCAACAAAACGGCGTGCATAGCCGTAATCCACCTGCTGCTTACAAGAAACTGTCAAGGCAAGAATGAGAAGAAAACCAATGGCGAATAGTATTGCCGACACCTTGACAAGTGCCAGCCCAGTAGATGTGCCACTTGATTCCGAGACCTTGATGTATCCAATAATCGACAACACCTGGGCGCCTAATATCACCAGCTTGATCAGCCGATTCCACTTGGTAACGAATGAACCGTGTCCGCCATTTGTTTCCTGAGCCCACACGTCGGCGCCTCTCACTAAAAATGACAATGCTATGTTTTCCAAAGGGCCAAGTGCTATCGAGTTAAGGACTGTGCCTATTATTATCACCGTAGTGGAAGGAGTATGTCCGTTGATAATTTCCAGCGACACATCTATCAACAATCCCGACCCCACTATTTTCAAAAGCGCAAATATTATCATAGATCCCCATGCTCCACCGTTTCGCCGACGCTGCTGACACAAAAGCAGCATCGAATACAGCAGAATGACTACATACACTGCGATTTCCACCACATATATAACGTTGCTTGCACTGTCCCAGAAGGAAGCGCCGACAGTCAAGTCTCCAATTTTAAAAGCCATGAATATCTAGATTCTAAAACACCGAATGGCCCCGCGCCCATATAAATAGCATCCTGCCCTCCGATTCATCTTGGACACAGCCAACCACCTCATGCTCGTAAACACAGACGGGATTTCCGCTTAATAACCACGCAGTTATATCTGACTAAGGAGCACATCTTTCCCAATAAGGATAACGTTGCATATTGACAGTGACTAAGCGTGTAGAAGCAGGCAGCATAGCCCACTGCCAAGCAGGCAATGCAAAGAAGGCTTAGCAGTGGCAGTGACAATGGCTGCAGCTGACAGCCACGAGTGAGGCTAACAGAAAAAAGAATCATATATTCCGATGAGCATCTGACAGTCTAGTCAGCCGTACAGCACTGGATCCGACTCGGATCGTGTTTTTTGGCCTTCACGGAGGCTTCGCAACAGACGAGCCTGCCGACAGATCGTTGAGAGCCTCCGCCAGCGCTGAACGGGTGATACTGATCTGCGAGAGGTCTGTCAAGCTGGACGAGCTGGAACTGGCCGCTGCCTGCCGCAGAGCTCTTGCTTTGGTGAGCTCAAAGGCAGCAACAGGCAAGAATCCCTCAAAATCGTCGTCGTTGTTTTCGGGACTGTTGCTGTAGAGCTGGCGTCCGAAACTGCTGTTGTCGCTCGACACTTGGCGTTCATCTTGACCAAAATTGTTGCGCGACATGGACATAAGGCGCCTGCTGGCGGCCATGTGGTGGTTTTCGGTCGACGACGACGAACCTGAGTCGGACGATACACTGAGGTTGGTGAGCGACGGTTTGGTCTTTACCTGCTCCCGAGAGAATGAGCCTGACGAGACGTTGGATACATTGCGTGATGCGTTCTGGATATCAGTCTTTGAGCCCTGGCTGTCAGCACTACCTTTTGAGCCGTCAGCATTTCCTCTTGAGCTGTCATTGTTAGTTTTTGAGCTGTCTGCGTTCGACTGTGCGCTCGCTTTCGGGAGTTCGGGACCTGCTGCCTGGGCCCGAGGCTTATTGATCTTTTGCATCTGAGCACGCACTTGCTGGAGCTCCTGTTCGTAGAGCCACGCTGCCTGCTGGAGAATAAATGGCACCGATACTTGGAATAAATCTGCTCTTTTGTCAGAAAATTCTGTACGTGAGCTAGCTACTTACAATTCTTCCCCTAGACGTTAGATGTTGGTTCGTAGTACAGCATACTTACAGTCAATCTCTGATCTGTTTCCCACTCGTGACAAATGGTCCCAGAGCACCTTTTGCTTCGACGAGTCCCATTCTACCTAGAAGTCAGCAAAATTCTGTTACGAGCGAGGCATGAGCACATACAATTGGGGGATCGCGGAATCCATTGCGGGCAAATGGAAATCGTAAATACACAACGACCCTTTGGCCACTCATTTTGTCCAATGCTGTGATTCACTGCCCTAGTCGTGATCTATCGCGCAACGCATGAGTTCACTCAAAGCAGGTACAAGTACTGCGCCGTTATGATGCTGACACAATAATACAGCACACACACTACAACAATATCACTCCCCAGTTGACGCCAAACGAATGATGATTCTGCAACTGCAACTGCAACTCTACCGGCTTTCGTCCAGTGTGTGACGTATAAAATAGTGGGTTAGATACTCATGTCAGTTTAATACAATATGTACATAAGGGGTAGTACGCTTCAGCCGTTTGATCTGCTGATACCCCACTATCTAATTTACAGAACCAGAAAATTCAAAAATATCAGGCTGAGCTACTCATGAGATAGCGGCCAGTAGAGTCCGCTTGGGCAGCTGGAATCTATGACGCAGAACAACGGGGATCAAACGACCAGCTCTGGGCTCTTCAAGACGCGATCCTCCATTGTGTCGACTCAGTCGAAGGCGTTCATGAGTGTGCAGATTAACAACATCGACAGCTATCAGTCGCCACCTGGATTCATCGACAAATCCCACTACGAGGATGTGAGAGACAGAGTCAAGTTCCCTTTGGTACCGGTGGTTCGCGTTTTCGGAGTCACGTATTCTGGCTACAAAGTCACTGTGCATATTCATGGCGTGTTTCCGTATCTATACGTTAAGTACACTGGATCAACTGATCCAGACGATATCGCAGAAACTATCAGCCGGTTGTTTCGTGGGATTAATGCTGCCATGAACCAGGCATACCGGCGCGACCCTTCCAAGCCGAACAACTCGTTTGTAGCTGGGATCGTGCTGTGCAAAGCCGTTCCGTTCTATGGCTACCATGTTGGATGGACGTTGTTTCTTAAGATATACATGCTGAACCCGTCGTATATTAACAAGTGCGCTGATTTGCTTCGTAACGGTGCCGTTCTGGGGACACCTATGCAGCCCTTCGAAGCCCATATTCCTCATGTACTGCAGTTTCTTGCTGACTTTAACTTATTTGGATGCGGTTGGATGAGGATTTTTGACGCATATTTCCGCCGTCCACTACCGCCTGATTATCCTGCTGTGGATGCTCCTCATAAGATGAGTCCATACGACAGGCAGTCATATTCCGAGTTGGAAATCGACATATCTGCCGATATGATCCAGAACAGATGCGAATTACAGGAGCATAACTTGCATATTTCATTTGGAGCGGAACACAGCTTGGAATTGCCGCCTGACTACAAGCATTTGACGAGCATGAGGGAGTTGTGGCTAGAAGATGCCCAGCGCCGCCATGAGTCTGGCCAGAATTCTTACAAACACCCCTCCATGCAGCAAGACCGACAGGTTCATCATGTTCCTTGGGCAAAAGAAACTGAATATTGGGATCACTTAAATAGTAAGCACGGTAAGAATGGAAAGAATGACATGTCTGCTACTACTGGCAGAGATGGATTCGTTTCTGACCCATGTCTCAAAATCCAAGTGCCAACAAGTTTTGAGGCAGTGAGCTATATGTTCTCTCGCCGAAACGATGACGAGATGTTATCCGGTGATTTGAATCGCAGTCCTGTGAAGGATAGTGAAATAGTTCTGAAGGATGAAGATAGGATTATTGGCGATTCCGCCGAATCTGATGATAGTGATGACGATATCAATTCGCAAGAAATCGAGAAGATATACGGCCCAAATCTCAAGAGGGCGGTTTATCATTCTCAAGAGCAGCAATTGAGTTCGCAATCTGCGCCTCAGGAGATCACTAGCAAGGCTCTTTCATACTTCTCTCAGGAATTTCAGCAAGCAACGAAATTATCATCAGTCCACTTGCTGTCGCAGGAATATTCAACAAATAGTTCCCATAACTTGACCGTGTTGGAAAATATAGTTCGAAGTTTTGGCATACCGACCGATAGCATCGTTGGTCTAAGAGTAAAGCCGCCGAGCAAGAGTCTGATAACTCAAACATTTAAAAATCATGGTCTACCCACTGTGTGTTATCAGGAGCCCTACTTCAGTGATTTGGATGATGTACCACGTCTACCATTCTCGTATGCCGGTGTGGAATTTAAATTGAAGTCTGATAATATTTCGACACTATCAGATTTTGCGTTTTCAGATAGCTGCATGTTCAAAATGAACCGTAAGACGCTTCGACAACCTAATTGTCGATGGGTCCAATATGCCCCTGTTCCACCTACAAGGCGTCAAGTCGTGGAATGGATCTACCACCGAAACACAAATAGGAATGTGAAACAAAATACGGAGAAGAAGAAATTGGACTTTTCATCTCAAATTCGTCCAGCTACTCAATGGAAGGAATTCAAGTACCAGCTTAATGACGATAAGTCAAGGGTCAAAGGCACCAAGGGGACTAGGGACAGCAGCAGCGAACGTGAAATGTCGGTGCTAAGTCTTGAAATTCTTGTCAACAGCAGGCACGGAAAGGTCCCAAATCCAACTGTGGATGCTATAAGTGCGGTATTTTGGAGCTATCAATCTGGCAGTCAAGATGATATCGATGCTGATGAGCGCAGTGGCCTTATAGCAGTAGGGGATGTTGTCTTAGAGCGCCGCCTCCTGTCTATTACGAATGTTTTAATACAGGTTGTTGAAGAGGAGATGCAACTTATTGAAGCAGTAGTTAAGATGGTTCGCTTCCATGATCCGGACATTTTAACTGGGTATGAGATCCACAACGCATCTTGGGGTTATATAATTGAGAGATCCAGTACTCATTATGATTTTGACCTTCCGAGTGAGCTCTCTAGAGTCAAAGGAAGTCTGAACAATAGTCTAGGTGATAAGTGGGGATATACTCATGCTTCAGGCATAAGAATCACAGGACGCCATATCCTTAATATATGGAGAACTATAAAGGGTGACCTAAATTTGCTGCAATACACTATTGAAAACGTTGTCTTCCACACGCTTCACAGACGTATCCCACATTATTCTCTGGACGATTTGAACTTGTGGTACCACAGCAATGATACTAAGTGCTTGGAGACTGTCATACGGTATTGCATTGACCGCACGAACCTTAATGTCGAAATCGTTAATACTCAAGAACTGATTACAAGGAACAGTGAACAAGCAAGGCTATTAGGGATAGATTTTTATTCCGTATTATCTCGAGGATCTCAATACAAGGTAGAGGCTTCTATGGTACGGATTGCAAAGAAGGAGAACTACATGCTTATATCACCCAGCAGGAAACAGGTCGGACAGCAGAATGCATTAGAGTACATCCCTCTGGTTATGGAGCCAGAATCTGGCTTTTATACCAGTCCAGTGCTAGTATTGGACTTCCAATCGCTATATCCTTCTGTCGTCATTGCACACAATTATTGTTATTCTACGTGCCTAGGGCGCGTGATGTCTTTCCGAGGCAGGAACAAGTTGGGTTTCATAGACCTCGATATTGACCCTCAGTTTCTAGAGTCGATGAAAGACGATATTACAATTGCACCTAATGGACTGATATACGTTAAGAAATCAACAAGGGAATCTCTTATTGCTAGAATGCTTACAGAGATTCTTGATACTCGTATTATGATTAAAGAGGGAATGAAAAGCAACCGAGATGATGTGTCATTCCAACGAAGGATGAATAACAGGCAATTGGCATTGAAGCTCATAGCCAATGTGACTTATGGCTATACATCAGCAACATATTCAGGACGAATGCCCTGTACTGAAATTGCTGACAGTATAGTTTTAACTGGAAGAGAGATCCTGGAAAGATCAATTACAAAGATCAGAGAGACCAAGGAATGGGGAGCCGAAATCGTATACGGAGATACTGATAGTTTGTTTGTCCACTTACCAGGAAAGTCTAAAGATGAAGCCTTCATGATTGGGCAGCAGATATCGGAAACGATAACAAAAATGAATCCGGATCCGATTAAGCTCAAATTTGAAAAGGTCTACTTGCCGTGTGTTCTGCTAACCAAAAAGCGGTATGTTGGATATTCTTTTGAGCACATTGATCAAAAAGTGCCTGATTTTGATGCTAAGGGAATCGAAACCGTGAGACGTGATGGCACGCCGGCGGAGCAGAAAATAGAAGAAAGAGCTCTCAGATTACTATTCGAAACTGCTGATTTATCCAAAGTAAAGGCCTACTTATACGATCAGTGGACAAAAATTCAGACTGGTGCAGTATCTATACAGGATTTTTGTTTTGCTAAAGAAGTCCGTATGGGGACGTACAAGGAGGGAGGAACACTTCCTCCTGGAGCGGCAGTGAGTGCCCGTCGCATGGAACAAGATGAAAGATCGGAGCCTCAATATCGGGAACGGGTTCCCTACGTTGTGCTAAATGGGCCGCCCGGAATGAAGCTGGCGGATAGGTCGGTTGCTCCGGAAGAACTGTTAGCGAACCCGTACTCGACTCTTGACGCGGAATATTATATTCGAAAGAATATTATTCCAGCTCTTGAGAGAATATTTAACATGGTTGGGGCCAATATCAAGGGCTGGTACGATGATATGCCGAAGGTCATGAGATTTCGGCCCGGTTTACAGCAGGGTCGAGGAGAGTCTTTAAGAAGATACATGACATCTGCAAGCTGTGCTGTTTGTCGGAAGCCGACAACCATTGGAATCTGTTCAGATTGCCGAGCAGCGCCGGAAGATTCAATCTATAAATTGCAGTCGCGAGTGAAGTCATTGGAGAGAGAAGTTGATGAGCTAAATGTCATCTGTAATCATTGTTGTGGTACTCCAATAGGATCAGTGGTTAAATGTATTTCAGGTGACTGCCCTATTTATTATTCTAGAAACCGAGCTACTACGAAGTTCAGAGAAGCCATTGAATTTGAAAACAAGTACCTGGGCGAAGACTTCGAGTGGTAGGTTTGCCATAGCTATGTACAAAGTGAACTTATATTTATAACAAATTCTTGTGATACAACGTGTCATAATTGATGGATTTATATTTGTATAGCCATGACAAATTAGCTGGAAAATAAATAGAAATGCAGTGAACCCTGTGGCAATAAATAACGGCACCAACGACGCACAACAATAGGAGCTATTTATATCTCAGTTAGAGGAACCATAGTTGGGCGGCCATGAGCACATTGAAACGGGAATGAACATTCTTTCAAAGATTGAATAAGCTGGTGACTTTGGTCAAAGTCAAGTTTGTCCCCGATCATAATTGCCCGGTGGCATGCAGATGAGTTGATGATTTCAATTACATCCAGTGGACAAGCCCTTAGGAGCGTTGTCCAATGATCAGTTTTTGACGGGACATTTCGATTTCTCGTACCCTTAATAAGACCCTCCAGGTGACGCAAAACAAGCCGACTCAATAGCTGTTGATCTGGCATCTTCTTTAATAATATGTCTGGGACGTGAGTAATAACCGCTCTCTCACCCTTGATAGTATACTTTATGCCCCATATCAAAAAGTTTTCACGATATAGACTGAGTGATTGTTTCACGCTTTCAGTAATAGGGATATTTATCTCTTCCCTCATAGAATTACATTCGCCGATATGGTATAAGAAATCAGTAAACAGTTCCTCCACTTTTATTCGTTCATCAACTGCATGCTGGTCAAATACAACGAGTACCGGCTTAGCGCTTGTCGATATTGAAGCCAATATGAATCCATTCCCTACTGATCCCACTATTGAGCAAAATTGAAGATCCGTTTTTGAGAACTTTTGGTCGTAAGAGAAATAAGAAGAAGATCCACAATTGGCCCGCTTGAGAAGGATGTCTGGCGTGTAACTTCCGGGTCTCTTTTTTGTCGTGACGGCTCTTATGGTTGTTTGCCTGCTGTTAAAATGCGCTTTGCTAACCATATCCAGAATAACTTTGGTGATATGACGCAGTTTCGCCTCTGGCACAAAATAATCAGCAGCTGACTGGCACATGTCGCTCACGGTCGTGGGATACGAAACACAAAAGATAAAACATGTGTTAGGCATCTTTGGTTTTAGTCGGCTATTAGCAGCGCGAAACAGTGTCGGCAAAGGTATCAGTCGACCGTTAATGATAATGAACGAATCAAGCTTAGAGGCGACAGGTGTTCTGCTTATCAGTCCTGTTATGTCAATGCCATTCGACGAGTCTTTCATCAACTCCCAGTCGGAACATATGTCACAACTGTATATGCACCTCAGAACTTGTATCTCTCTCATCATATTGGCAGAGAATGGAGCAATATGCATGATCTTTGAACCACTTTTCTCCGAAATAGACAGCCTCAGATCAGGATAAGCGATTAGTATAGGAACCAGTTGTTTGCGCAATCCTTGCACGTGCGATATCCATGGTATGGCGGCAATATATTTTCGTCGAACAGGAAAATTGCTGTAGAGGTCATCAATTGACACTATAGATCCTGAATGACCGAATTCAGTCACCGTATCCATGGATATCTTGGTCCGCGTATTTCCATATATAGTCGTTGAATATGCCCGGGAGTCGTAACTGGGGTCTTCGCTAGGGATCTTTGATATGAAAGTGACAATTGAAGAAGCCGCTATCGAAGCCAAGAATTGACCTCTATATCCAAAAGTAGTCAGGTGTTTATCCAGGTCATCTTTGGTATGGATTTTTGACGTGTATCCGTCTGTTGCGATGACCTCGAGATCTTGAGGGGCGATGCCCCTCCCGTCGTCACTGACAGACAGACTGAACGAGACGGGATCAATCGTCACTGATATTTGGGTAGCAGCAGCATCCAGGGCGTTCTGGATCAGATGGATAATGCAGTCTACAAATGACGGAGCGGTCGTCCTACTTTGCAACTGCTTGGCCACTATCGGACTAAGAGGACGAATCGCCATTGAAGAGCAGTACGACACATACAACAGTTCGTTTCAGATCAGGGTTATGAGAGCATGCGAAGTGCGCGCATATGCATATATGCGATGCTTAAATGATCCACACAACGCTTCAAGCGAGAGAAGGAAAAGAAGTGCATCGATAATATATACACAATATATAACAGGCTATCAAAAGCGAGTTAGTTGGTACGACAGTAGCAAACTAGAGCGCAATATAAATATGTCATATCAGTTGTGCCGTCGTGTACTATATACATATGAAGAACCAGCCTTAAGACATGGCTGATACATAAGAACTAGATAATCTACATCGAGGAATAACCAGTTAAGGAATTATCACCCACAACAAGTCTATTCGACCGATAATCAGCGACTTGACCCACTCTGTAGCATTGAGTAAAAGGATCCCGTCATGTTGGAGCTTGCCTGCTATGGCACGGCTGAGTACGAAAGCAGGTCCTTCCCTATCAGGAAATACAGTCACTGATACAAACTGCCTGCGTAGTTTGCAACACGACTCCCAATACAACAAATTTCATACAGATGAATACCATCATCTTGTAGGACCACCGCTTGACAACTGGTAGAACAACATGCCTTGTAAGTAGGACACAACACGACAGGCCGCTAGTCCAATGTGACAGACTATATTGTCTATTCCGGATTGCGATATTTCACATCCCAAAGAATCGATAATTGCTGTCAGGAAGCATTACTAGTTTGGCAACCGAAAAACCCCCCATTCACAGTGTGTGGACCGATAGCTAACAGTAGCCGCCCCTAGAAGATACTCAAAGACCTACTCGGTCCCCAAGCGGGCTTACGACAACGCCCGTCTTGACGCCGAGCTCAAGCTCGCCGGTGAATACGGTCTCAAGAACAAGCGGGAAATCTACCGCATTGCCTTCCAGCTCTCTAAGCTGCGACGAGCAGCCCGAAACCTGCTGACCCGAGATGAGAAGGATCCCAAGCGCCTGTTCGAGGGTAATGCTCTGATCCGCCGACTGGTGCGAGTGGGTGTGCTCAGCGAAGACAGGATGAAGCTTGATTACGTGCTTGCGCTGCGAATCGAGGACTTCTTGGAGCGACGTCTGCAGACCCAGGTGTTCAAGCTGGGCCTCGCCAAGTCGGTGCACCACGCTCGAGTTTTGATCTCGCAGCGACACATCCGAGTCGGCAAGCAGATTGTCAACGTGCCGTCTTTCTTGGTGCGTCTCGACTCGCAGAAGCATATTGATTTCGCGCTCAACTCGCCGTACGGTGGTGGTCGACCTGGCCGAGTCAAGCGACGAAACCAGGCCAAGGCTGCTGGCGGTGACGAAGCTGCTGAGGAGGACGAGGAGTAAGTGCATTGTGCACAACAGTGTAAAAAATGTAGCCTAGCTCTGCTGGGATATATATATGATAATCATGGATGAACCTTCCACTGTTTGACCAGTTGTGTAGAAGTCTAGACCATACGACGAGACCCCAGTTAATATTCGGGCCATCACCTCACAGGATTAAAATATATGTTACTTGTGTAACAAAAATGAATATGCAATAATTTTCTACACATGTCTCACTTGTCAAACGACGGTGTATTCTCGACATTGGTCTCTTTCGCTCCCGTCTTTTTGCTCTATATTCTTCTCTTCCTTCTGCCTTTACTACATCACCCACCACCCTTGCAGTACCTCTCCATGCATATGGTAAGCACGCGCGGCTGACAAATTAGGGCTGTGACCTAAACATTCTTTCCTAATTTGGGAACAGACTCAGCACCCACTCGGGGGTGAATTTGCAATTTCCAACTCTACACTGGTTATCGACAAACATCATCAGCAATGGGTAAAAGGTGGGTATACAGAGTGGGTTTGACACAGCTAACGAAAGTCGTGGATACAGATCGGGTACTCGATACGCCTTCTCTCGGGACTTTAAGAAGCATGGAACCATTCCTTTGTCGGTCTATCTCAAGACCTACAAGGTCGGAGACATTGTCGACATCAAGGCCAACGGATCCATCCAGAAGGGTATGCCCCACAAGTACTACCATGGCAAGACCGGCATTGTCTACAATGTGACCAAGTCATCTGTCGGTGTTATCGTTCACAAGGTGGTTGGCAACCGTTACCTGGAGAAGCGGGTGAACCTGCGAATCGAGCACGTTAAGCACTCCAAGTGCCGACAGGAGTTTCTCAACCGAGTCAAGGAGAACGCCGCCAAGAAGATTGCTGCCCGAGAGCGAGGAGAGCGTGTCGAGCTCAAGCGACAGCCTGCCAAGCCACGGGAGTCGCGGGTTGTCACTCTGTCTGCCGTGCCCGAGACCATCTCACCAGTTCCTTACGAGACCTTCATCTAAAGGGTTGTAATTAAAAATGTATCATGCTTGTACGTTATTTGTTCTAGTAGTGGGAGGAGTTACAGGCCGTCGGTATGCTTTTTGAGCCAGATATAATTTTGGTGATGCCAAAGTGTGGTTCTGAGGTAATTCTAAAATGATTGTGATCATGATTTTTGATAACAATATGATTCTGAGGTCCGCTTTGAAGTTCAGTATGACCCTGTGTTGACGTTGTAGTACCAGTCTTTCCTTGTGGTCTAATGTTAACTTAGTAAGCCATGATGATGTATTTGTGTTTTTATCGCTGTAGAGTGGCTTTTTTTTATAGTATGCTGGTGGTGTTACATTAGGAAATATATTTGTACTATAGATATGTGGCACTTTTCTAGCTGCACATAATATATTGTCATATTTCTCTATGCTACTATTTTGCGTCTTTACTAGTTTTTGTCTCTTCGTAGTTTCGCAGCCCCATCCTTTTTATACTACTTCTTCCTGGCTGACTTGATCTGCCACAGCGGCAGGGGTTATAGCCCCATTTCAATAAATTATTTTTACGTCTCGACATGAGCGAAGTCAGCTCAGGGACATCCATTAAGCTGGCTGCGATGGCTGGCGACTTGAACACAATGCCAAATCAAGCCGTGCCAGCAGAACAAAAGACCAAAAAATCCAATCCATGGCTACATTTTGTTGCTGGAGGCGTGGGTGGCATGGCTGGTGCCATATTCACCAGTCCGCTTGATGTGGTTAAGACTCGACTACAATCAGATTACTACGAATCGCTGCGGACTTCGCACAAAAATGTTGGGCCAGTAAGAGGAGCAGTTCGTCACATTGGCGAGACTTTTGCAATCATTAATTCTGTGTATAAAGTGGAGGGTGCTCGGTCGCTGTTCAAGGGCCTGGGTCCCAATTTGGTTGGGGTGATCCCCGCACGATCAATCAATTTTTTCTCTTATGGACTGGGGAAGGAGGTGATATCTGAAAAGTTAAATGGAGGGAAAGAAGAGACGTGGGTCCATCTTTTGGCAGCAGCCAATGCAGGCATTGTCACGTCGACCTGCACAAATCCTATATGGCTGATCAAGACCCGGCTGCAGCTGGACAAGTCTACCAAAGCATCCAGCGACCGGTTGTATAAGAACTCTTTTGACTGTCTAGTAAAGGTGGTGAAAAAGGAGGGAGTTGTGGGGTTGTACCGGGGACTGACGGCTTCGTACTTGGGAGTGGCTGAGAGTTCGTTGCAATGGGTGTTGTACGAGCAGATGAAGAGCTTTATCAGGAAGCGGGAGCATGAACGGGTCAGGCGGGGCGTCACACCCAGTTCACTGGACACATTTTTGGAATGGAGTGCTACTTCGGGAGCAGCTGGTGCAGCCAAGTTTATGGCATCACTACTAACGTATCCGCACGAGGTGGTACGAACTCGCCTGCGCCAAGCTCCCATGGAAAATGGCGTCCCGAAATATCGGGGCCTTATAAACTGTTTTAGCACCATAATTCGGGAAGAAGGCTTTTTATCGATGTACGGTGGTCTAACTCCTCACCTACTGCGGACGGTTCCTAACAGCATTATAATGTTTGGAACTTGGGAACTCATCGTTCGGTCTTTCAGCTGAAGACCATGTATATTGCATTGGAGCACTCTGTATAAATGTTGCCTTTGTTTCGCTCCTCTTAAGTTATTATTAATTTATCTATCTATACAAGGTATAATACACACACACACACACGCTGACGCAATAAAGTAATACTCTTTTAGACTGCTTGGGGTTTCAAGAGTATTCGATTGATAACGTTATCGACGCCATTGACTAGTTGTGGGTCGCCAATTTGCCGAGCGAGAATCTTTTGCTTCTGGCAAATCTCAATTAGCTTTTGCTTGTTGCTTTCCATCTCATATCTCTTAGCTGCCTCTACCGTATATCTGAATGCTCGCTCCATCATTGGTACTTTCTCACTCTCTTCAACCGTAGACAGTGTCCCGACTGTAGCGTCCGCCATGATTTCATATGCTTCTCCAATCAACGCTACTATGTTAGTTTCCGAAATTCTGGCCATAATCCCATCCAAGATCAGCAGACTGTCCCTATAATGGCCCAAGTGGTTGATGATGAAACAGAGCAGAACGAGAGACTCCAAGGCGATTGGAACTATGGACTTTTGTCGCGCCAGTTGAAAGCACTTGGTTGTGGTAGAAAGTGCTCTGGTCGGTTGGTCCGTTTTCTTATGGGTTAGTTACCACTACATCGACACCAAAGAAAAAAATGGCAGAGATATACTTACACAGAGACCACGAATATAAAGTATCATGTACTGCAATTGGACTACTACGTCCAAATCAAGCTTAATAGCATTTTCCACCCCTTCAAAAGAGGCGCTGATAGCAGATGAAAAATTGTGCTCAAGCATGCACAGTTTTATGTTGAGCATCTTAGTCTCTTCGACTACAGTGACATCTGGACCAGTCAACTGTGTCAGTTTTTTGAGATGCTGTTTCGCGTCTGCCAGCAGGCCCTCATTGAGAGAGCAGTAGCACAACACAAGAAGATAATTTGGATACCATATCTGCTTATAACTAGCAGACTTTTCAGAGAGGTTCCGTAGAGACTCTAGACACTTGACTGCGTCTGACATGTGGCCACTCAACAGCATATTGCGAGCACGACGAATAGTAGTGTTCAAAAGCGTAAATGCATTTGGAGATACGTTATTTCCACTCTCTGAAAACACATGCAGATGCATATCAGCTACTGCGTGGATACCAAATCGTGACCAGGCAGCAGATCTAAGCAGCTGAAGGTCCTGGCATGCAACATCGAGATTTGACGAGATATTCACGTACAGTGCCTTTACAATAGCATCGAATATGGCAGTCGGACTATCACCTGAACTCAACATATCCATAGCATCTGCCTGTATTGAGAATGAAGTAGACCCAGGAGAATCACCGCTGTTAGCACGCAGAAACCCGCAAATCTCTTCTTTGCTTGAAAAAGGGCTCTCTGGGCTGTTGATACACTTTGGATGCTTCTGGATGTAGCCATATAGCCACGACAAAATATGAGTAAGGCACTCATTGTCATTTTTCTCTCGGGCAATTGCAATAGCTTCACGTGCAGCTCGAAGAGCCTCAGAGCTGTTATTGAACTCCGCTTGCATGACCGCCAGTGCAAATAGCGCGTATTGATATCGACTGGCCCCTTGGCTGTCCATGCTATAATCGTAGAACCGATGCAGGTTCTGGACGGCAGTCTCATAGTCACGCATGCGACAGGCCTCCAAATACTGGACAAGATACGCAGTGGCAGGAAGCGGCCGATTGGCCTCTACCATGGCAGTCAGAACCTCCATTATGCCCTCAGGCATGGTTGCTCCATGTTTTTCAAACTGCATAATCTGGAAGTCGAGCATGGCCTCCAGGTTCTCATCGCCAGGAACCATGTCACAGTGGAAACTGTCGCTACCACCATCAATCATGTGCTCCAAGCCAGCAATAAAATTATTGTTGTTGTTGTCATCGTCGTCGTCGTCACCATCACCATCGCTATCAGCATTTGGAGGTCTGGTGCTGTTTTCCATGTACAGGTCACGCGAGGGATGGCGGAATTTCTGGAATGCCATCCACAGCGCCACCGTCTTATCGAATTCCATGCGCTCGAACTCCAGGTAGCACTTTTCCACAAATCCGCCCAGAATGGACTTCTCAGAGAGCTTGACACTCATGTCGGAGACTTCATGCATGTCGACCGGAATCTTTGGGGTTTTCAAGTAATGATTGAGACCCATGAAAAAGCGGTCGAGATCGTCAAGGGTCTTGAGCTTCCACAGGTTCATGATGAGGACGTTGTACAACGGCTTGTCGAATATGGATGGCACTCCTTCAAGAAGAGCAGCGACGGAATGCAGAGATCCGTCGATAATTTGTGCCGCAGCTGGGCCAGACCCGTCGATAAACTCGATAATCGGCTTCATGACAGCTATCTTGTGGCTATCAAGTATGAACTGCTCGCAGTACATGACACATATCGTCAGGATCACCACCTTGTACGGTGTCAAGAACGCGCCCTGCACCGACATTGACACGATCTTGAAGCACTTGAAGGATACAACCGAGACTTTTATTGTTCTTCTCAATAGCTCAAGCTTCTCAAGTGAACCGTCCCCGTCTACACCAATTGGCTTGCACGATTTCGCAGTTGGACCACACACGGCACGCTGAAGGCCATGGATGATGGCTGAAAAGATGGGGTATGTACGGACTTTTATTTAATGGAGCACCGCAGCAGCCCCACCGGACGTGGCCTCCAACATGCAATCACCCCCGCCAGCCAGGAAGTTCACGGCCATGCCGTCCGGCAGTTCCAGCGGTAGCGACTCGAAGCGGTTCGAGGCGCGCCCGCAGTTCAAGCAGCAGACCTTCGATGAGATCTATGGCATTCCAGAGAACTTTTTGGAGATCGAAGTGAGTGCGACTGTGGGAGTAGAATGCTGCACAACAGCTGACCACCCATCACCATGACATGGATCAATAGCAAACTGGAAACTAACGCAGGTGCGGAATCCCCAGACACACGGTGGGTTGAAACAACAACAGCAGCAAAAGAAATAAGAAATAACTAATTCAGGGGTCGCCAGGCATATGTTCACAGACTACGAGATTGTGTGCCGAGTAAGTAGGAGGTTGCAGTGGCTGTATACTGCACTATAGAGATGGTGATGTACTGACTGTGTGTAGACAAACATCCCAGCATTTAAATTGAAGCAGTCGTCAGTACGAAGAAGATACAGCGACTTTGAATACTTTCGAGACATTTTGGAGCGAGAGAGCACAAGGGTCACAATCCCACCGCTGCCGGGCAAGGTGTTTACCAACCGATTCTCGGACGAGGTTATCGAGCAGCGACGCCAGGGGCTGGAGCGGTTTCTTCAGATGTGAGTAGGGGAGAAAATTGTCTGCTTTTTGATATGGGAGAAGACCGACTGACTGAAGAGTGGCAGGCCATCCCTTGCTGCAGACGGGGTCCAAGGTCCTGTGTGCATTCATCCAGGATCCTCAATGGGACCGAGTAAGTAGCTGTGTGAAGAAGATACCGTCCGGTTCATTAGATCGAGCCTGACGACGGAATAGCAGCAGCAGCAGCAACAACTAGCGACTGTGCGGACTGTGGACCTACCATTCACAAGAGTACTAAACATTGTCTTGCGACTCCGTCGCGCTGCTGCAACTGCTGCGCAGTTGAGCCAAGGACGCTGGCAACGATTTCTGCGTCCATTTTGTTGTTGTGCCTGTCATGCTGCTGCTACTGCTACTGTGGAGAGACTTGTGTATATATAGCGATGCTAACTAACCCCAGAATCAATGGATATAAGTACAGTGCCGCAGGATTATTTACTGTTTTCGTAGATGCAACATGACACCCACGGCATCCCGGCGAAACCGCCACAGACCACTCGATTCGTAACGTTCAATGTATGCGGGATCAAGAATGTTCTCAATTTCAAGCCCTGGAACGACCACAAGACGTTCCGGGCCATGTTTGACCTGCTGCAGGCGGACGTGATCTGCTTCCAGGAGACCAAAATCCAGCCCCGCGATGTCACGGCTGCTATGGCCAACGTCGAGGGCTTTGACTCGTACTTCAGCTTCCCGGTGTCCAAGAAGGGTTACAGCGGGGTTGCAATCTATGTGCGGAGCACTATTCCAGTGGTCAAGGCTGAAAACGGCATCACTGGCTATCTGGAAAGCCACGACAAGAAGGGCACCAGGTACCGCGACCTGCCGGCTGGAATGGCTATAGGGGGCTACGCAGACCCCCAGCGGGTGGATGCCAAGACAGGGCTCGAAATCGACTCGGAGGGCAGGGCGGTTGTGCTGGATTTGGGCCAGACGGTGGTGTTTGGCCTCTACTGTCCTGCCGACTCTATGGGCCATAAGTCCGACTACAAGCGGGCGTTTCTGGACACGCTAGACATGCGGATCCGCTCGCTCGTGTCTGAGCACCACCGCAAAGTGGTTGTAATGGGCGACCTCAATATTGCAAGAGACATCGTCGATTCGGCGCCAGGGCGCCAGGACTGGATCCGCGACCGGCGGCTGCCTGCTGCAGCCAGCGCAATTGACGACGCTGTACGGTTCATCACTGAATACAGCGCGCAGTCGACTCAATGGCAGTGCGAGACCCACTCGCGGCAGCTGCTCCACGGCTGGCTGGCTGCCGACGTCGGGCTGCACGACACTACTCGTGAAGCGCATCCGTCCAGCATGGGCCTGCATAGCTGCTGGAACCTCAAGATCGATGCTCGCCCTGGCAATTTTGGCGCCCGCATTGACTATGTGCTGGCGTCGGCGGGAATCGAATGCTTGCAGGCGAACGTCCTGCCTGACTTGTACGGATCAGATCACTGTCCGGTATATGCGGACCTGCTGTCTGAAACAGTTGTGCTGCCAGTGGGGCCGACCCAATGTGGCTACAGGCCTCCTAAAATGTGCTCGGTGTATCAGTTTGCGCAGCAAGCCACTATTGGGGCGCTTTTTTCCGGTACTGCTTCTAGAAGCATCAAACGGCCTTCCCACTCTGCTCTTACCACCATGCAAGCATCACCATCATCATCTCCACCATTATCCTCCCAGTCGACCATTGCATCAGTCGAAAATACGCCACAAGTATTACCGTCTTCCAAGAGACAGAAGCGGCAGAACTCGGTTTTGTCGTATTTCTCGCGGGAGCAGCCTGGGCCACGCGATGGTTCGGATCGGCATAATTCAATTATTGCCCCCGACCACGCTAAAGTCGATCTGCAGCAGTCCCAGAATAGTTCTCCAAGTGGGTCCAGTACACCGGCGGAGGAGGCCCATTTGGGGACTATAGGGAGCGTCGACGGCTCTCTCTCTGAAACAAATCGGGCTGCAGCTACACACTGGAATAAAATATTTGCTCCCGCAAGACCTCCCCTTTGCAGTGGCCACAAAGAGCCTTGCAAGTTGCTTACGTCAAAAAGAAATGGGCCCAACAAGGGCCGTGCGTTTTGGATTTGTGCTCGGTAAGTCGATATTTTTTTCTTCCTTCTCACTACAACACGCTCTACTAACATAATAGACCGACTGGAGAAAGCATACCTGGTGCAATAGATAATCCTTTTCGCTGTGATTTTTTTAAGTGGGCAAGATAGTAATGAAGGGAAATAATCGTGTAATCATGACGACGAAGAAAGGTCGGACTCACCGTCCCCGTGAATCGTCCAAAAACAAGATTACACTAATGGAAGAAGTAGTAGATGCATTGTTTATTAAGGAGGACCAAGGAGCAGAAGTGTTCCATTTTCTCCACACACTCGTCAACGTAAGTGTACTGATCTGTTCGAATGTAACAGCTAGGTATATGATTCGCCTCATAATCTCTCTCCGCAAGAGATGGCGATGCTTAAGGAAGTTTCCATTGCAGTTGAGTTATATTTGCTGCTTCGGTTGCGGGCATATCGCAAGCGCTCAATTCTTATAAGGCGTTATATTCATAATGGCTACCCTATGTATAAATAACTAATTTATGTTTGGGTTTTATACAATTGTTGTCTACACTGTGCACGTAGGAAGGCGTGTATTCCAGGACCCCTGCATGTCGTTTAGGGTGACGAAGAGATGTGGCTTTTTTCAAGCCACATTGCTGTGTCGAAACTGGAACTATAAATACGCAACACATAAACTCCTGGTTTCGTGCAATTGATGACGCGGTGGCCAGATTCAGCGATCAAAAAGAAATATAAATTTATCTCTGTGAATTACCAAGCTGTTCCATTGAAGCAAGATCACCCGACTCTCCGAACTTCCAATTTCAAAGAGATGAGTGGAATAGAAATTGAAAACAACCAGAACGAGATCGTTGAACCATTCCCAGAAATTACACCTGAATTATTCAGACTCCTCAAATGGGCAAATAGAGTGGGGTCTGAAAGAAAAAATTCTACCAAGACAAGATCTCATGGGCCTCGACACCCCAGGATAAACGGCTATATTGCTTTCAAGTCTTACATTAGCAGCCTTATCGAAAGTTCAATCCCTTTGCATATCTCAAGTGTTCTGATTTCACGGATTTGGTCAGAGTACAGATACCAACACGTCTGGAATCACTACGCCGAACAGTATTGTCATTTTGAGAGATCACAAGGATTCGTGGACTGGCTGAATACCGTTAAAAAAAGGAGCCAGACTGCAGAGGTTCCGGGTTTACAGAACTTGGAGTCAGCAGTTACACCAAGCCTAGAAGATATCGACATTAATTCTTGTTTTTCCCAGAAGAAATCACCGAATGACATCAATGAATGCGCTGAATCGGAGCAACTTGACGATTTCGAATATCAGACGAGTGTCTTTTCTGCTGGAAATTTTTTACTCTCTAACGAGTCTGATAACTTTTCATTTGATAATTTCAATTTTATGGCGGATATTGAAGGCATATTCGACCCCATATTCGATGCTGAAGACTGGAATACGCCAATTAATCCAGGTCTAGATGTTAACAGTTATAACTCTGATATGTCTACTGGTTCATATGCGTGTCAGGATGTTCATTTAAATAATAACGTCGAAAGAACTCTAGAAAGTTTTGAACTAAAGTCAAACTTTGATTTTCTAGACGCATTGATGATGGTGGAGCTCAACCAACTATAGATGGACTCTAACAAGAGAATAAATGACTTTTTGAGATAACTGTAGACATGCATTTCTTACTTATGGCCATATATGGGTACTCCAGTAATAGACACTTAAGTCACATTGAATCAGTAGCTATATACTATTCCATCACTTCCCATGGAAAAGTTATTATCGTATCCCGATAACATCAACTCGATTCCTCCCCGCTATACTCGATTTTACGTATCTCAAACAACTTATTTCTAGCAGCCGTCAGCTGCTGCTCGAGTTTTAATACCTCCACCTGCTGCTCCATCGCAGCAGTGCGGAACTCGTGAGGAGTCAGCTTGGAATAATCTACAGTGTCGGCCTCGCCCGTGGAACGCTGGGCCAGTATGTCTTTGACCTTGTTGACCAAGTTTCGGCACGCTCCAGTGACGGATTTACTGGCCAGCTCGAGCTTGTCCTGAGTCTGCGACATAAAGGTCGCCTTGACGCGTGACGCCGCCACCAGCTGAGCAGTGGACGCGGCCACTTCATTCGACGCTACAATGAGCTGTTCAGGCGAGTTTGCGCCCGTCAACGTGCCGTCGGCCGTTTCTATGAGGATATTTGTGGCGGCTGCTACCGCTTTTGCTGCCGAGATAAGCCCCTCGGTCCACCGGTTGTTCTTTTTGTAGTATGCAGTGCGCGACGACGCTCCTCGACCGCGGGCCACGATCTCCTGTTGGCACTCGGTGGCCGCCTTGATGAGCGCGGCAATGGCGGACGTGACAGCAATAGCGGATGCCAGAATCGCCTCGCTCACCTGGACGTCGAATGTCGTGAACTTGGGGTCCTTGGGCTTGGCAAGCAGCGAGGTCAACTTGGCACTCGCCAGCGAGATGGCGTCGGCCACCCGTTTCAGCTCGTTGTCGACAATATCGCCCAAATCGCCATTGGCGGTCGCCACCGTGCCAGCACGCGGAGCAAGGCTCTCTGCAAGCCGTGAAAGGTCCTGCAGATTCTTTTGGACCTCGACGTTGCACGAAATTACCAGGTCAGTGATATCGTCAGAAGTCAGGCTCGCGAGCAGATCAGAATGCAAGCTGCCTAAAAACGCGCTTGCCGAAACAGCCGTCTCACGCGCAGCGTCAAAAATGTCGTCGACCAGCTGGTCGTTCCTGGCGAGCCGGGTGATGCCTTTAGAGTTGATCAGAGTATCACCCACTGAGCTCGACAGCACCATGGCGCCACGAATGATCTCCGAGGGGTCGCCGTGCTCGCCGTCGGCCACAAAGTTGTTGAATGCCGTCGAGAAGTCTGTTGCAGACGCTGATGCTTTCTCGATAATCGACAACAGGTAGCTGGCAGTCGAATTCTGGTTGCCGGCCTGCATAGGCGACTCGAACTCGAACAGCGATTGCTGGATAGCCTCTGCTGCCGACACCAGCACCGCATCGACTATATTGCGCAGCTTGTCGAGGTCTACAGAGCTGTCACCACTCGTCTTGCCGTTTGTGTTGAGCGACATGTCACGCAGTGCTGCTTCCATTGACGACACGGTTTCCTTGAGGATCTCGAGCTCGTCGTCCTTTTCGCGCAGCACGTCGTCGTGGACACCACCGCGAGATGAAAAGTCGTCAATGACGCGCTGCTTGGCCTTGAGGGCCTCCTCGAGCTCCGACAGTTCGCGGTTGTGCTTGGAGATGATGAGCGACAGGTCAGCGCCTTTGGAGCGCTCGGCGTCGTTGAGCTTGTCGGTCATGATGCGCAGGTCGCGCTCCAGCGCCTCGATACGCTCCTTGTGAGTACCGCGCGACTTGTCGAGGTCGTAGCGCGCGCGGTCTCGCTCCCGAATGAGGTCTGCCAGCTCGAGATTCTTGGCCTTGAGGTCACGCTCGAGCCGTTCGCGCTTGTCGATGGCCTCTTGGGCCGACGCGGCCTTGGCCTGCACCGTCTTGAACTTGCTGAGTAGGTCGAGGTGCTCCTGGCGCAGCTGCGAGTACAGCTTGGCCAGCGACTCGTACTTGGACTTCCACATGGCCACCTGCTCCTGGAGGCTCTGGATCAGGTCGTTCTTGGACTGCAGCTGGAGGCTCGTGTTAGTGTTGAGCTGAGCCAGCTCCGTCTCGAGCGCCTTGACCCGGCTGTCGTAGCGCTCCAGCAGCAGCTGGTTCTGCTCATATTGGCCCCGCAGGTTGAGGATGTCGCGCTCCAGCTCCGCCACTCGGCCCTCTGCCTGGCGCTGGAGCTGGTCGCGCACCAACGCTTCCTGGGCCAGCCGCTGCTGCTGCTCGTGCGCCCGCTGCTGCTCCTCGTACTGCTGCTGCTGCTGAAATGCGAGCTGCTGCTGGCGCGCGATCTCGGCCTCGCGCTCTGCCTGCAACTGGCGCTGCTGCTCCTCATAGAGCTGCTGCTGCTGCTGTTGCTGACTGCCGTTGGATCCATTGGCTCCCCACCAGTCTCCGACCGGTTCTGGCTGGTCAGGGACACTGGGGGTTGGTGTGGACGCTACCGAGGGCGTGGACAGCTGGGTGGTAGGTCGTCTAGGCAGCGCGGGGCCTGCTTGGTCGTCGTCGGCGACGGTGAGATCAGGAGGCGTGTCTGAGAGGTGTGGGATGGTGATCAGGCTCGTGAGGTATTTGAGGCTCGAGCAGTCGTAGTAGAAGTCGGCGAGACGGCGGTGCTGCGAGTAAAAACGTCCTCGCAGGGGCTCGAGCGCTTCGGTGTCGCCAGTGGCCGAGTGCATGGCGCGCAGCATGGAGGTGATGAACTTGTAGATGCCGTACGACTCTACCACCATGGGCGTGAGCGACGAGATCTTACACTCGTTGGAGCGGCCGTGCTGGAGGGACGAGAACACAAGCCGCTGGAAGTCGTCGATGGCGTCCTGCAGGTTCATGAGGTCGATGATGGCCTCGTAGCCCTCGTTGGGGTCATTGACGGTGCGAAGCGAGATGTAGTCCTCGTACTCGAACGTGCCATTGAATGCGGGGTGGATGCGGTGGAACGCAAGCTTCTTGAGCAGCAAGCCCACGTACTCGCGGATGAGCCGGCCGTAGCCCCGCGGGCCCTGGCCTGCTCCGACCGCCGCCTGGCCCACACCGTGACCCAGCGAGTTAATCCAGTTGACATGCACCTCAGCCTCCGCCAGCACCGCCGGATGGCCCTCTTGCAGCACCTTGTGGATAGTGATGAGGGCCTTGAACAGCTGCACCTCGTCGTTGTGCAGCGGCAGCACCTTGATGGCATTCCAGAAACCTCGTCCGCTGCGATGGTCCCAGGTGTGCACGATGCACGCGCGGACGTGCTTGCGCTTGGGGGCCGTCTCGTCGGTGCTGGTGGCTTTCTTGACGTTGTTGGCCAAGTCCGTGTCGGCGCGACTCAGCGAGCCCGTGAACGATGACACCAGCGTAGTCACTGCGTTAGCAAAGCACAAAACAACACCCATCCGAGCACCTCGCATTGCCAGCATAGAGTCCTATAGTGTCCTCATCCAACTGCGCAGCAGTTGCCCCAGCGCGACGGAGTCGCAATATAAGAAAGAACAGGACACACTCCATTGTGGGAATGTCTCTTGCGACTCCGTCGCGCTGTGGCAACTGCTGCGCAGTTGGTCGAGGGAGCTCCACATCAATTGTGTTGTCAAATACACCGGCAGGATATCCTTGTCAGCATCCGCATTTCCACAGGTCATATTCAGCATCAGCATCATGATTTCGGCACTGCCAGTTCACCGCAAGCCCCTCAGCCGTAACGAGCTGAGCTGATGGGCTTTTTTTTCTGACTGACCATCCGAGCTGGTATACGCTGGTGAACGAACCGCAATTCTCGCTGCTGGGTCTCCTGTTGCATTGGCTGCTCGGTTTGGCGGCTTCTCTTACTTACTTTCGTCTATCAGTCAAGCGACAAAGCTCACCTTCCCAGCTGGATTCCTGAGGGGGTTAGCAGCAGTGCCGCCCTAACATCGGGCCTTAACGGCTGCACCCTAGCCGTGCAACCCCAGCCCCAGCCAATACCGAGCCAGCCGTGCAGCCTCAGCGGTTGCTGCTGCCCTGTCGGCTGACTCCGTCGCACCCTAATCGTGCACTGCCGCACCCTAACATCGCGCTGCCCTGATGGCACTCACTTTGCGAGCTCGTTGCAGCCTGCAGCGGCGGTTGCTGCTATCTTTACATCTTAGCAAGGCCCGCGGGTTAGGGCCTGGCAGATCCAGGGCAGGGGCCCTACTAGAGCGGGCGCCATCTTTTGCAACTTGGCTTCCTAACGTTTCTACAACCGCCCCCACCCCAGGAACCGTTATTTTTTTAGTGATCGCGTACGAACACACGTATTAGCAGTCCCCCCCATTATACGCGCACAGTTTATGTCTACTTCCATCGAGAACCTCAAGTCGTTTGATCCTTTCGCCGACACTGGTGACGACGATACTCAGGCCACCAACTACATCCATATCAGGTGCCAGCAACGTAATGGCCGCAAGACTATAACCACCGTCCAGGGTCTGCCGGTCGAGTACGACCTCAAGCGCATCCTCAAGACTCTAAAGAAGGATTTCGGCTGCAACGGCCACATCAACAAGGACGAGGAGCTCGGCGATATCCTCCAGTTCCAGGGCGACCAGCGCTCCAAGGTCATGGAGTTTCTGACCACCGCTCTGCAGATCGACAAGAAGACCATCCAGGTGCACGGGTTCTAATATCTGCGGTTGCCAACCGACTATATACTAGCGAGCGATGCTCATGCGAGTGTTTGGGTATTTTCATAGCAATAATAAGTATGACTTTGTTGAAGTTGATTCTGGTTTCAGGCTGTTGTTACTTGGTTTAGTTGTTTGTTTGTGTTTTATGCTTCTTTTTTATGTGCTTGTTCTTTGTTTTTTCTACAACGTGTTTCTGTCTGTTAAACGATGTGGTGACTTCTACATATGCTGATAGATTCTGACGGACCTGCATTTATATGCTGCAGACATCCAATGTTATCGCGTCAAGTTTTCATAGTCTTCGAATCAACTGCGTAGCAGTTGCCCAAGCGCGACCGAGTCGCAAAATTAGTCCAGGAGCCAGCTGATTGTGGGACCGTCTCTTGCGACTCCGTCGCGCTGTAGCAACGGCTACGCAGTTGTCTAATACGCTCCTGGCCTTCACTCTTAGTAGATGTAATTTCGTTGTAATCTTCAATATTTAGTAGATAGCTTCACTGGAGCAGCAGCGACCATCAGTAGTAATGCTGCAAGGAGATGTACTGTTGTTGATTGTAGGCTATAAATACTAGATAATAAATATGCTGCCTCAGGCGCTGCCTACTTGTTTTCGCTTGACGGTGTGCCTGCGAGGGACGTGTGTGGTGCTGATGGCGGTGATGGACGACGTCGCAGTAGTGGGCGGACTTGGCCGGAAGCTGATCGAGTCGGCCTGGCTGTCTTGTTTGATGGACAGCGACGACATTCGCCGGTGCTCTGGCGGGGACTGCTCGTCTAGGACCGATCCCGATTCCAGAACGGCAGATTCTGGCCACCGTGAAGCACCGTCCGAAACAGCCCAACTGATGTCTGAAATTGCAGAACCGGCATCTGAAGCTCCATCTGGAGCCACCTCTCCACCATTCGGCTGCCGCTGTGGTCTGCTAAGTGGAGAGCCTTCATTGCTGTCTCCAGAGCCACCCGTATCAGCTGCCACACCCTTCTGAGCGGTGTTGTCAAGAAACTGTCCTTTAGAGCCGCTACTTTTAGAGCCGCTACTTCCAGTGCTCTGGCCATCCTCATCACCGCCAGTGCTCAAAATCGGAGACGAAGTGCCCGTCGAAACGTCATAATCACGCCCGTCTCCTCCCACATCTTCGGGGCCGTGTGCATCTGCTTCTGTATCGATGTCTGCATCCTCCTTCTCGTCTGTAACCTGCTGTCCATCTGTAACTTGTTGTCCGCCTTCATTTCCAACTTGCTGGAAATCTGTGTCGTAAATCTCAGTGTCATTCGCCTGCTGCTCGTCTTCTTCTTGCTTTGTATACGTCTGACCCCGGCTATCCTGCGGCCCAAGTGAAGAATCCCATTCGCCAGCAACTTGCCCATCACTGTCCCGATCTTGCTCGTCCTCAATTTCGAGACTCCTCACAGAATCATCTTCATTAGAACAACCACTAGTCGCTGTTTTAGCAACGGCTGAACCTCCTTCAGCATCAGATTCGCTTGGCTGCGTTGCCTCGACCATTGCCTCTGTCTCGGCTCGCGTCTCAGTCAAAGTCTCTGTGGAATTTGCCTTGTTGATACTGGGAGAGCTACTGCCTGGAGAGCTGCTGTTCACGGCAGATCCGACTGGCTTGCGCCTCGCAAACGTCGTAGGAGGGGCAGGATACCTCATGGGAAGCTTCATCTCAGGTGCCGGCCCGTACGGGTTTTTCGACACCGGCTCATTCGTATTCAGCAGATTCATCACTTCAGGCGGGAATGTGTGAGGCAATGGTGCCAACTTTCTCTGCACTTCTTCGCTGGCATCAGTCGCCTGGATACTAGGACTCGTCTCCCCATGACCATCGCCATGACCATCGCCACCACCACGAGCACCGGCACGAGCACCACCACCAGTGCCACCAACACCGACTCCAGGGCCACGCTTTTCCTTGAAATACCATGAACCCCACTTCTTCACACTGCCCACCAGATTCTTAGTAGCAGCAGTTGCCGTTTGCGTGCGACTGAGGCTCCCTGAGCCAGTATCCGGGTTGTATCCAAATCCTTTGAGTTCTCCGATGTGGTCTGCCATCGCAGCAGTTGTGCCACTACTAGCATCAGATCCACTACCTCCAGACGATTCAGACCGCCCATAGCTGTTACCATCGGTGGACATTGCTCTAGACCTGAGAGACTTCACATCTGATGATACCGAATTAATGCTAACAGTATCAAGGTCCAAATCGCTAAGGATGTCGCCGTCAATCTCCGTTACAGAAGTACTCGCCCGGTGACGCAGTGCTCCAGCACTCTCATTGATCTCGGCGGCTGTAGACGACGACGATTGCGACTGGGTCGCTAAAGGTACCGTCGCGCTAGAATGCTCGCCTCCGATCACTTCTTCGTCACTTGCTGCAGCACTATCACCTTCTCTGTCAGGGCGGGTGGAAGGGTCCCACAAGCCTCCTCGGTAAAATTCTCCACGGGTGCTGAAGAACGAAAGATCATCCATAAATGGCAAGACGAGCGTTTCTTTGACGGTTTCTCGAATCCTGTTTTCAATAGCCTTCGTGATAACAGAATAGGTAATCTGTTTGGAGCTTACAATGGGCTCCGTAACCAGATTGAGTTTGGGCATTGTTTCAAACCCATACCAAATCCGATTAGAAGGAGGAGGCTTCACTTTGATGATGAGCTTGCCCTCGAGACTCTTGACGGTCACCGCCAGCACAAGCGACACATCACGGGTCTTGAAGTGGGCCCCCAGATTCAGAATCGCCTTGGTGGCAATCTGCACAGAAAAGTTCCCACGATACGACACATTGGTTTCAATCGTCAAGTGTCCTTCCGGGGTAAGATCCTTGAGCTTTGCATCCGAGAAGAATGGAATCGAATCGCCACATGAAATCTTTTTAACTTCGATTTCTCCCAGAAAATTGGGTCGCTTGATGCGGCCAAGCTTCTTCACAATCTTGGACCTAAAGAAGCTTTCGAGTGTGTCAGTTCCCTTCACGGACAAAAAAAGCCTGCCCACCAATGCATTGAACCAGCGAGTCTGGATATCGGACGAGTACAGCGTAACAATCAGATCCATAATTTCGTCTGTCTTATAATGCAGTGGCTGGGCCATCACAGTGGGGTCCAGATAGGAATGTTTCTTCGAAAGAGCTGACCGTTTCGACGCTCTTATGAGAGCAAAGTAGAAGTCCTCTTTAGACGAGCAATCGTCGAAATACAAGAAAAATGCATCCTTGGGCGGCACTTTGGGATCACGCAAAAGCGACTCGAGTCCGTCGAAGCTGTCACGCCTGGCAAGGCATATGGCACTCCGCTTAATGAATAGTTCACCGTCAGGAACATCGAGCGGCCACATTGTAACCACGTGGTTGGCGATGACGATAACATGCTTGACCTTTGTTTCATCTGAATCTGCGTACAGCAAGATGTTGCCGTGTTTCAATACTGCAAAGTATCGGTTGAGCTTTGACAGAGACTTCTTCGGCTTTTTGTTGTTGTTAATGCTGCTGTTGCTACCGTTGGCAACACTGTCGTCGTCCGCGGCCGGCTTGACAGACGCCTTGGAGCTATTGCTCATGAGCTTGTACAGCGACGAATATGCCGACTCTGTCTGACTTATCGAGGCATCGTTAGCGGACTGTTGTGGTGGATTCATGGTATTTTTCGATCCTCCTGTCGGATAGATGAAGTACTCGCGAGACACTGTTATCCATCCCGTCATGTAGGTATCAACTCCAGTGTCCTCTTCTTCCAGAAAAGCGCCCTGCTTGGCACTCGGCGCAGCATCCTCTACGGCTTCATCATCATCATATTCGCCTTCTTGTTGTTCTACTCTGGCGACATCAGGCAGATACCACCTGGAAAAATAGAATAGCCCCAACACCACGCCAGGCACTAAAGTGACTCCGCCAACGATATAAGTCAGCAAGAGTGACCACAGCCACAATCCCATCTCAGAGACACCCCAGTCTGCGTGTAGTGACAATGGGCGTGACGACGGTAGTTATTTTTTACGGTTAGCGACTGGTGTTGGCTGCTGAAGGCAATGTTAGTATAGATGGTGAAGTGTCGATATTGAGATGACCTGGGGATGATGAGGCATGTGGGGCTGGGGCCACAATAGCAACACCAACTATGGTAGCCTCTGCGACTGAACTCTAAACTTGTTTTCATCCCTACTAAAAATGGACGAAAAATATGGATTGTGTGTAATCCGGTTAACAACAACTATTGAAATTCATCAGTGTTCCAATACCATGGAATTGAAAGATTTACTCAATATCATGTAACAAGCAAAAAATGCGAGTAGCGACGTCCCTTCAGAATAGGTGTATATCGAACAGTTTCGTCCCATTTTCTTCGGTTGCTACTGGAAGGTTACCACCGCCTTTACGTTTTAGTACTTCACAAGTCTTCCCCACGCATTTGAGGTTGTACGCGTTGGTTTATCACGCCGAGTGCCTCTGCTTAGCCAACGGTATCATAAGCAGGCGGCGAGCCGTTATTACCAAAAAATAACTACCCGGACCCGCGCACGGTAAATCAATTAAAAACAATAACTACACTCAACTTGTAATTGTTGATCAATTGCTTATCGCCTTGTAGCAGTAATCATACAGATTGTCGTCACTCTCCAAGACTACCCCTGAGGTTCCTGAACCGGTGTTAACAGCCGAGGGTAAGGGCGTTCTCGCATATAAAGCGAGAAAAAACTCCAAACAAGATTTTTCTTCTTCTGACCAACCGTGGGACCGGCGGTTGGTATGGATTGGTGGCTTGACCAGACGACGCAGCGGCAAGAGTAAATAGCTGAATCCGCAACGTGGTTGGGCCAGGCCACCCATCTCTCGAAAAGGTAAGCACTTGTTGCTGTGCAGAGCGATGATTATGAATATACCAATTGTTCCTACTGAGAGAATACAATACTGAAGACAACATATTTACGTTTCAATCCCATCTGAGCACTTGCAACATTGTTTTGCTGAGCATTTCTAACAGTAGGTGAGATATACACTGGTTTTGGCGGAATGAGGATTTGGTCGACCGGGCGGACATATGCACAGTGCCTCAAGGCCCGACCGTACAATCGGGCTGGCATTGTTCGTTTGATGATAGGTCGTTTTTCCTTCGCAAGGGGGAACTGACTTGCCACAATTGGGACATTCTCTAACGATAGAGGTTGTAAGCAGTTTTATTGACGGCATAGACGCGGTGATGTACATATATTCACACTGTAGGAGGGGCAACCCACTGAATTCGAAAAAAATACTGATTTAATGAATCTGAGCGTCTTTTGTTTGATATGACTTGTGAAGCAGCGGATGGTAAATGGGGCTTTCAGTACATAGCAAAATAGAAGAAAAAAAGCAAATTTGTTCTAACTGGGGTGGTTAAATTTTGAGAAGCGTAGTAATGGTGTATTATGGCGCAGGCTTAAATGTTAAATCCTGTGATTGAGATTGGACACCAAAATACTAGGCCAAGGTTACAATGGTCAGAAGTTCGTAATAAGAATCATATCTGAATGTTATAGCTCTTATTGGCTGGCAAACAAATGAATATCCGGATCAATCGATATCGCCAGCGACAGTGAATTCCCATGCCGGTAGCAAAGGAATTTGGACAATTAATTTCTGCACATTAAAATTTAATAAAGCAATAGGATGGTTTGTATGTGAAGGCATGTATCGCAAAGGCAATCGTTAGATACTCGACTTCAAAGGCAGCTGAGGCAGCCGTTGGTAGCTGCATGACCGCTCGATGCATGCTAGATGTTCCAGTGCGTGGTTGTCCGACCAACGCCGGCACACAAATGAGCTCACCAGACTCCACAAACAAGATATCTCCAAACTAGGAAAATAAACAGTTGCATGATCTGTGAAAAAAGCCACCATAAAGGTTGAGCAAGCAGTAGAATCAAGCTCTGGTCCATGACGACTCGATTAGCCCCTTAACGCAGATGGCACCCCAGCCCACAGCAGCTGTCAAACAATCACCTTATTCCTGTAAACAGACGTAGAACGGGTAACCACTAGCCAATAAATACGACATTTCCGACGAAACTGCATAGTGCTGAATCGCTCTTGCGTAGCTCAGTCAGGCGCACCAGAAAGACTGCTGCGGAACTGTGTCTCCAACTTGACTGCTTAGTCTCGCATTGTTCTCATATGTGACCTGCTTCTCCGCCGTCCAATGGAGACTGCCAGAATCAGATGCGTCTGCATAAAAAAAATTTCAGAAAAAGAAACGCCGCTACCAAATGCGGTTCCCTAAAACTTCCGGCATCGAGTCCTCCCTTTAACATCTCATTCTTTTTCTTTTTCGTCGTTGTTTGTTGCAAGCGACTAATTAGTTTTTGCGTTGCTCGGTGGTGAGGTGAAGAATAAGCGACACAAGGCAATATGGCTGTTACTAGACGTTCTGATGCCAATGTCAAGCGCCAGCGCACAGGCGAGGCTGTAGCGGATAGAAAGGCACCTGGCCCTGCCATGACTGCGAATATGGCAATGACTACTCGTTCGGTAGCCCGACGAGCCAGCCCCGAGTTGTACTCACGCGCGGTTGGTACTCCAGCAGTCGCGAAGGAGGTCGATACCGGGTCGACTGTTGGGGCAAATGTTCGCCGCTCCCGGCTGTCGAAATGGCGTCCTGCTCGAGAGGCCCGAGGAGTAGCCGACCCTGAAAATACTGCTATCGAGAATGAAAATACAGAGATGCAGCTTGAAAGTGGTATAGTGGACTTCGAAACTGAAAAGGCTGATACGCATGGCATGTCGGATATGGACCAGCTAATCAGAGAGGAAGCAGATGAGGCAGGTATGGAAGACAACGATAGTGTGCTGCAAGCTGCTATGGATGTATCCCTTGATGATGCGGAAGATATCTCGGACGTTGAAGACGAAGGCCCTCGGTTCGTTTACGAGTCAAAATATAAGGGCACTGAAGGTCCCTTTGACCAGGATGGAGATGACGAAGAGGACAAAGACGACAGTTCCAGCAGGCAGCTGCCTTCGATTCCTCTGGGAGAGTTCACGGAACTCGAGGTGCCCAGCATACATTTTCAGTCTACTCCTCCTGCGGTGGCTACTCGACGGTGGCCCATCGACGAGACGGACGAGTCGTCGACATTTTCCATTCTAGTGAAGCAGCAGTCTGCTCAGCAGGCACAACCCGAACAGCAGCAGCAGCAACAGCAGCAGCCTGGAACTGCAGAACTCGCTATGGATGGCCGCACTATTGTCACTAGTACCGGTTCTGGTGTAAGTGTCGCTACCAGTGAAGAGCCATCTCTGGATGACTTTGTCGACTACGAGTCGGCTGCTGGTCTCACGGACGACGAGGAGAGCGATCTATCTACACCCTCTTCTCCTGGATCGCCTGCTGAATGTCTGTCGACAAAGGCACGCTCGGCACTGCCGCTGCTGTGGACTGAAAAATACACGAATATCCCAATATGCGGGTTCAGAAATCGCCAGCCAGCGCCCTTGCACCCGCTGGTGGTGCCAGCCAACTCCCGGCTGATGGCGGCATTGTCATCGATAGACGCTCCTTTTGCGGCCCACAGCACGTCACCGGCTGTCAAGACCGCTTATTTGCAGCACGCTGTTATCGTGGCCACAGGCCTTAACAAGCAGTGCTTGCTATCCGGCAGGGCTCGCCAGATGGTACCCAGGGTGGTGGACGGAGCTCTATGATGCTCTGTACATACTATTTATTGTTGTTATCTCTTTTTTTTTTTTTGGTGGTGGTGGTTTTAGTTGCATTTTCCCTACTCTAATGATAGTATTGAATTTTATTAGTTTCAGCTTGTGTCAGTGTAGACATTTTGTACATGATTATAGGATGCAGATACCTTATTGTATACTGCAAATCGAAAAAGGAATAATACATACCAATATAAAATGAACTGACCATGGAGTACCTAGGTACTAGAGTACCCAGCGACTCCGTAGCGCCGTGGCAAGTGCTGTGCAGTTGGGGAGACTGAAAAATGTGACTGTGTTCATAGCAGCCTGTATTAGAGAATAATATACATCAAGCATGAGTACTGAATTACTATTCAAAAATCTCAAAGTTTTCCAACTAAAAAAGTAAGTCTTATAATACAATCGACAGAAGTAGAGCTATGTCGAGCATATGGGCGATAAAGAATTCATGACAACCAAAGCAGGTCATAAAAATGGCAGAACACATGGGTACTGGACTGTGTGCTTGGCAGCTGAGGGCCACGGAGATATTACCACGATATGACGGCAAATAATTGGAAGGGCAGATAAACAAGTGCAATCACCCTACGAGGTAAGCCACAACACGGGCTCCCCATGAGCTCGGCTTGTGTTCCACAAAGGTCGACTCGTAGTCGTCGATCTCCTTAAGCCCCGTCACTAAGTCCACCTCATAAGGCGCGATTACCTTTGTCTGCTTGGTAATCTTCCATCCGACAAATATGGCAATGTCAACAGGAATCATGATGTAGCTGAACAAAAAGGTCGTAGTGTTCCAGTTTCCCGGCAAAAACACCGCGTAGCCAGATAGCACCGTCATGATTCCGGCACAAAAAAGCCCAATATATCCGCAATATGGTTGCCACGGGCCCTTGTAAGGCAGACGTTCGCGAGACATACCCTGAGCCTTCATGGCATAGTAGAACTGTAGGTACGTCAGGCTCATTATCGAGAAGTTGATGAGCTGCGACGCGGTGCCAATATTAACGATCCAGTTAAGTACTGTCTGGCCAGTATTATCCAGTTGCAGAAACGCCAGCATGCCAAATAGAAGCACTGCTCCTACTGCGAAAATGGGCACTCCATTGCTAGTGCACACCCGGAAAATCTTGGGCGCATGACCATCCACGGCCATGCCGTATAACGATCTCGATGCACAAAATACGTACGAGTTTCCCGCAGAAAAACTGGCAGTGAGAACCAGTACATTGACTATGTGCGGGAGCACTGGAATATTGAGTCGCTGCATGGCAATAATATAGGGTGATGCAGCAGCCCCTGGGGCACCTTCGTTGAGAGCTACAAGCAGCTCCTTATCGTTGTAGGCACACACAATCCCCATGCACAATGCTCCCATTACGAAGAAACACACCAGTCTCGCAATAACGGACTTGTAAGCCTTAGGCAACACCTTTCTCGGGTTTTCTGCCTCACCAGCTGTCATCGACACATACTCGGGCCCTGCGATGGTGTAGCAAGCCTGCACGAAACAGGCTGCGAACCCCAGGAACCGACCAACTCCTCCAGATGTGTAATACTCGGCAAATGATCCTGGATCTCGCCAGTACCGGAACCCGTATGCGTCGTGCAGCGGGTTTCCGCCAACCATCGTCACGAACGTGAACAATATCAGTCCGACTGCTAGCACGACCTTGCCGAGCGAAAGCCAGAACTCAGACTCGCCGTACCACTTGACGGCAAACACGTTGATCAGCACATACATCACCATCTGGATAGCCAGAGCGATTGCCGGATTGTAGCCATCGATCCAGAAATGCATAATGAGATTGACAGCAGTGATCTCAAATGGGACCAATGTTGCCTGGAGAACAAAAAAGTTCCAGCCCGCCATGACCTCCAAAGCGGGATCCACGCACCTACCTGCTAGCCGGATGAATGGCGAAGGTACCGGCAGGTATGTGACCATCTCAGCGGTGCAGTTGGTGATGCACAGTACGGGGAAGCACCAGATGACGAACGCCAGGAACAATGAGCCTGGACCACCGTGAGTCAGTGCTGATCCCAGTTGCACAAATAGCACCGTGCCTATAGTTCCACCAATGCCAATGAGCTGGATATGCCTGTTTTTGAGCATTCGATGTGTAGATCTGTAGCTTGGCAGCGGGCTTTCACTCGAGATGCTTGCCGCTGAACCATGCTGGTCGTGCTCTACATTGTCAAGGCTGTCAAAGTTTCTGCTCAACTCGCTGCTGTAATGGTCGTACGGAGGAACATCACCTAGGTCTTCAGCCTCTGGCAGTTCGCAAGTCAACACCTGGGGCGATTTCATCCAGGCTAGTCGTCGACTGTAAGTTTGATGTGGGTGCTCTGTCGGTTATATAGATTTACACGCTCGAGTACGATGCAATGCAACGCATGGAAGTAGGTGTGCAGGCGCATGGGGCACATCGATGTGGGGAATGAAAAATCTGATTTCCACTTGTATTTCTGCTGCGATGACACATTGGCACGTACCGGTCAGTCCCACTAACGACTGAAAACCGAGCCGATACGACTGATTCCGATATAAAACTTTATATCCATCTATTTCGGGCCTTGTAGGCACCAATTTACTCTCCAGCACGTCACATCACCATCGGCGCTTCCTTTAAACCGAGGGGCGCGCGAAGGTACCGAGTCCGTATGTCTGACGATGCCGACGCCGCAGTGACAGAGGTTCTGACAGCGGATCCGAGACCAGAAGTTTTTCCGGTGTCCTCAGCATATAATAAATAATATCATATAATTAGAAGATTCTCGGCGGTCAGCTGATGACGGATACCGATTGGTGTGCCGCAAAAATCTGCCCTCTGCCAGTGTACCAGTTTAAGAGGATGATACCTTACGAGGTAATATGCCAACGTGTGTGCGATGAACGGCGTCCTAATGCGAGTTGGACGTGTGCTTGAGCAGAGCCGTCTCGCAGTGCAGTTGAGTAGAAACTACGAACGATATATATATGCTTTGCTGGACAATTCTTGCCTCAGATGCCCAGCAGTTGCCACAGCCGGAGGGAGTCGCAAGATGACCTTCTCCGCTGAGCTCAATTGCATGTTGTGACTCCGTCGCGCTGTAACAACTGTAGCAGCAGTTGGGATATGGAACTTCAGCGGTTTGGTTCAACTGAATGGCTATGGTGTAGCAACTTGCACAGAGGTCAAGTCCAGATACTCGTTGTACGCTGCTTGGGTGTATTTTTTTTCTGGCTTGTGTAGTGGTGTGTGTTTAAGACAGGATCCTTAGAAAATTCTATACACAAAGTAGATGGTTGCAAGGTGCCCCCATCTCTTAGCAGATCATTTTGGATCACGCCTAAGCAACTTGAGAAGTACCAGGATTGCAAAGTGGCTGTTGAAGCAGCCTGAAGCAACTGTCGAGATAACAACTCGGGAAAGGGAACCCGCGTGAAATTCATGCTGTTTAACATAACGGTGCTGAAATAACTAACGCATACATGTCAGGGCAATTTACAATGGTGTGTACGCAGTACTGGACCCATTATGGATACTGCAGTATAGTTATGGAGCAGATGAAAACCGAATAGTGAGCCGAAACTGTGGTGTGACCACTGCTCTGGGGCCCATAGGTAGTGATTCCGACCCCACAATGTTGCATTTTCTGGAAAAGTCATATTTCCCGAAGCGAGCCATGGTCTAGAGGTCTAGCGGTTCTGGAATGGCCATTGACCAATGAAGTCCCTTGCAGGTTCGTCAGGAACACATTGCTTTTTGTCGACTGATCTGCAGCCTCATGTACGCATAACGCAGGAACACGCCTGTTAAGGAATATCAGTTTCGAAGTCACCAGCTAGAGCTGGTTTCTGCCATGAATAGCTCTCCAGTCAAGTTGCGAGTGTTCTTCGTGGTAGTAATGGGCACGCTAGGCCTGCGGTATCTGCTCAAGACATCGACAAAAGCGTGAGTTGCCTTGTTTGGCATGGTCAAGCTAACCACAGCTCGGTGCCGCCTGTCCCAGACAATGAGCTGCTGGCCCACCAGTCGACGCAGCTGCTCAACAAGTGTGTTCAATGGACGACAATTGTCGGAATGTACTTGGCGGGCTTGTCCATTGTAACATCGGCGCTGGTGGCCATTGTGCTCTATCGTGCAGGGCCAGGTGCAGCAACCGGCCGATCGCTACCCGCCATGGGGCCTGCGCAGCTATCGATGGTGATGAGTAGAGAGTGGGAGTCATGCATGGATACGGTGGTGGATACGTTGGATCGGTGGTTCAAGACGTCGTTCGCGGGGACCCACAGCTGGCAGCACAAAGTAATACAGGAAATACGAGCCGTGGCCAAGCAGGTAGACGAGCTGCAGTCGGCTTTGGACCAACTTCACCAAGAGCAGGCGGCCCGATTGGGGCGGGCCGACATGTGGCTGACGGCCCTGTACGGGCCTCTACCAATTCCAGTAAAAACCGAGAGCTGGGATTACACAGGCAAATGCGGACCGCTGGCTGCTAGGCTGCACGGCAGTGGGGGCGGGGCAGTTGCAGCTGCACCGGATCCCCCAGACAAAGGACGGCAGCGCCGCTATGTGCTGACTACCGATTATGGAGTGTTTGATCTGTCGACTAAAACAGGGCGCGACCAGTGGAACGAGGCAATTCGCGGTAAGCTGGGACCAGGATTGAGCTCTGGATTGAGTTCAGAACGGCCCGCTGTCAGCTGCCGGCTGGGATCATCAGGAACGGCGTCCTCATCTGGCATCACGTCCACAGCTGCCAGCTCAGCATCATCAGCGACTTTGAAGCAGACATTGCCGGCCGGTTCGGAGGATGATGGTCCCGGGTCTAGTAGTAGTGACAATGAGCATGCCCGTGACGGGGCTGAGCGGGGTCCGCTGGTGTTCAACGAGATGGTACTGCAGCGCATCGAGGTGGGCGAGAATGCTAAATACAGAAGAGTATATATTCCGCAGACGGGATGGTTTGGACTCAAGTATCTGCAGAAAGAGCGAGACCAGTACTTGGCGCGCACTAATGAAGACAAGGAAAAACATCGACCAGCTCTGCAGGCGCTGACAGACTCGCAGATCAACACAATGTAGCACAGTAAAAAATAAATAAAATCAAGTTGAATAAGGACAGAATGTGTGTCAAGTGACTAACTCACAAAGACGACATTGGACTGATATGGTCAATAACTGGATTTTAAGGTGCTTATTTTTTGCCCTGCAGAATCATCTGAAAGTGGCACTTCAAATATCGTGAATCAAAAAGGAAATGCAGCTGACCAGGATCAAGGAAGGACTGTATGTCGCGACTCACAATATATCTCAACGAGAAATTCAAATTGTAATAGCCGAATAACTTTATCGTTCCTTAGAGCGGATTTTGCAATATATATTGAACACTCACTCACTCACCCCAGAATATCAGAGCTGTCTAATCAAGTGAAGAATTATACATCCACATAGATCTAAGGCCGCAGTGGGAAGATAACTGTAACGCTAAACTGAAAAGGATATGATAAAGTCAGAGACATTAAAATGAAAAATATGAGTTGCTTTTTATGGTGAATCATGCATAAATACTTGAAATATTAACCCTTCGATTTGTGAGAAGCATAAATTGAAAACATGGGCTACAGGTGCTCAAGTAGCACTGCTAGAAAATGCATTAATCAATGCAAACAAAGTTTTCGCGACCCCGTCGTGCTGTGGCAACTGCTGTACAGTTGAGGCATGGACATTGCCAATCAATATTCGAGGGGGTTTTATTTTTGTGAATATAGTTAGTAAACATAGTTCACACTGCGTCCATGTGATAATGTTGGCAGTAGCATCTGGTATTAAAGACTTGAGACCCACGCGCATGTGAAAACTCCAATGGTTATGGAGGAGTAAAACTACAAGTGTCAGGGACATGTTTATACACAGACGACATATGCAACATCGAAACAGCGTACGACCAGCACACAGGTCATCAGCATGCAGAGTAATTATTGAACATTCACATCGCAGCAGATTCGTTCGGTCTACTCCCTAGATCACGATTCTTCACGGCATGATCCTCGCTCCCACCCCACAACAGAGCATCCGGAAAGTCCAATTTTAGCACCTGGTTATACATGCAGCGCCAAGCGCTCGTATAACTTTATCTAATTAAACGCACCTGGCGATCGGCGCAGGGCCGGATGCGGGAGAGATGGGCACGGCGCTAGACACAACCGGGCGCGCGCGCCACTAGCTGAATTAAGGTTTGAGACTCGCCAAACAAGCAAACAGGGTGCCCGGAACCGGAACAACCAAGAATGAGACAACGGGCATCGCCCAAAACAGGCGGCGTTGGCCGGCATGCCAGGGCAGGGGACGGCCTGCAGCGCGCAGCGCGCGGTCGGTCCGGGCAGAAACAGCACCACAGCGCACCAAACACACCGCAGCACTGCCAAAACAGCTCTAACCGCGCACCGCATCAGCACCAGCAAGCAGCAGCGCCCACCGATTAGAAGGAACACAAAGCAACTCCAGCAGGGGGCAGCCGCAAGCGCTAACAGCAAAAAAAAAAAAACAACAACCGCAACATCACAACAAAATGATAAAAACAAATAACTAGTATCTCTACCCGAAAAAATTTGGACATTCCGTTCCATGCATTCTACTACTACAGATCAATAAATAGGTACAGTACAGGCTGCTGCGAGCGCCGCCAGCAGCGATCGAGCACGAGGCGTTCGGCCCTCCCTCGTCAGCGCCAGCCCGCCCGCTAGGGTCCGGTCCTAACCCGCGACGCCGGTGGTGCAGGCAGCATTTACGCAGTGCTAGCAAAGTGGGTCGCTAAGCAGTACGCCAGTGGTGCACTAGAGCAAAGCAGAGGCCATAGTGTATGGTGGTGTGATGGGGTGTTTTTTCCGACAGAAACGAGGCCCTCAAGGAAGTTCAGAAGCACAAATCAGAGCCAGTTGAACAGTGGCATTCGGGAGCGGCCACCGCAATCGGGCTGTCAGTGCAGTCACGAACCTGATGCAGGCGAGGCGGCATACAAAATCACCGCGACGCAGTGCTGCGTTGCTATGCGGGAGCCGACATGCTATTTTGCTAGCTCAATGGCGTTGAGGAGCTGAAAAAAATACACAGCCCAAACAGCTCATAGCACCAGTTCGTAGCAAAATTTGTAGCAAATTTGTAACAATTTCGTAACAATTTCGTAACAATTTCGTAACAATTTTGTAACAATCTTGTTACAATCTTGTAACAGCTCTGCGTGGCCATTTTCATCGCAACAGCATCAGCTAAACACAGCTAGCTGATCTCTGCTACTGCTCTAGCTCTAGCTAGCAGCTCCCAGCTAGCAACCACTAGCAACAGGATCGGATCGATCCATCCATCAGTAACCTCTGCGAGTCTTCACCAGCGCCCAGCACCTGCCTCGGCAAGCGCGTTGCGATGCAGCGCTAGCAGGTGGTGCTGCTGAAGCCAGTCCTCAATGTAGTCATCGGCCAGCTGCTGCTCCTTGTAGTAGGAGCACCAGGTCTTCCAGTTGTTGATGTGCCGCGGAGTGCGGAAGTGGTTATATATCTCTGTGCGCTGAAATGTGGTGTGTGCACGGTGGCTCTCGGACCACTCGCACACGACACAGGTATATGACATTGCTGGGGTCCAGATCAAAGATCAAACTGGGTCGGCGGCCAGCCCGGCGGGGCCGTCCCCCAATATATATATGTTGAACGACCCAAAAACATGCTCAATATGGTTTGTGGGCTGTAGGGGGGGGGGGGGCAATCCTCGTTGCTTTTTGCATGCCCTTCTGTTACAAGCGCCCGTTGCTTTTTGTGCTTTCCCGTTTGGGCGGGGTGCAGTACACCTGCCGACCGCAAGCATGACCTTCAGGGGACTGGCGCGATCCGGGCACTTGTTGCTGTAGCAAGCACGGTTAACCCCGCATCGCCATGGATGGATGTGCTGGCGGGGGGGGGGTCAACGACCTCTGTGAAGCTGGCTGGCGGCTGGCTGGCCGACCACCTGCGCCGATTGCCAGGCACTACTGGACCCCCCTCCCCCTTTTCAAATCGTGCAACGAACAGCCTCCCCCGCAATTGCCCTCCAACATGTGGAATCTTATGAGCCGGGTCGTCTGGCGGTGTAACGTCTGACGCTAGTAAAACTCGCGGAAGCACAACCACGCTGTCAAAAAATGCACCTCCTATGCGCTGCTCTGGACTGCTCTGGACTGCTCTGACCGCGACGCGACGTGGACGGATTCTCTGAGATCGCGATCGTCTGGATTCCCTGTGAGATGGACTTGGTTGCAGCAATTGACGTGCACGTCGCATTGGGACTGATGCAAATCGGTGGCAGTTGACAGCCACCGGCAATCACTGCGAAGCTTGCAGCACATAAACACTGGCTGTTTGGGAAACGCTGTGGTCTTTTTTTGATAACTGCAGCAAATGATATTGCATTGTTGAAGGGTATTGAACTGAACAGCGATAGTGTTGCTATGGGAGTTGCTAGATTAGTAGTTACAGGGCGGTTATTTAGCTGTGATCGTGGAAATATCTCCAGCCATTCAGATGACCTTTTGAATATTAGGCACATGAAGTAGTCGTTGAACGGCATTGGGCAGCCATTGAGTGACCATTGAGTATCCATTGGGTTAGCGACAGCCTAGCATGAGCAGCCCTTGAACAAGGCAGCCTGCGAGTGAGGACCTACTCCACCACTCCACTCTTCTTATCATCAACATCGTTCCCTCTAGTTTGTGCTCGCTTTCGACAAAATCGTAGTCAACGGCTGCTGTAGCTCGCCCTACACTATGCACCTGACTCGCCAACAGCAGCGCGGCCCCGCTGTGTGTAGGTTATGTGTGTCTGCTCTGCTGTTTCTGCGTCACACCAACGCACTTGCTACTACCGCTCTTGCTGCTGCAGTGTGCCGGGTCTTTTATACGGCTGCTATCCAACTGCCACCGCATATTTCTCCTGCCACTCAGTTCCGCCATCCTTGTGCATGCCTGCTACCGGTAAGGTTTCCATATGCCAGTTGCTACAGCAGATTTACGCAGCACTAACTAGTGCAATATTACGTGCCTTGCAGATACTCCACAAAATGACGTAGGACGTGCATCTCATCGTTGAGCGATCAGACCTGTTCTGCGCGCTGCTGATTGTGTCTCTAGCTGTGTATCACCATCCATCACCTCTTCTGAAAAGCTTTCTGCCTCCAGCATTTTGCAGCCTGCTCAGCTATGATGTTTGGCCGACATTGGGCGTCTGCATTGCTGGCTCCTGCGTACCTAGACCTCGGCTGCCGTCACCACGCAGGTCCTCACACTGCACCTCGTTACCAGCGCCGTGTGTGATCGACAGCAGTTGCTGCACTCGGCTGCGCCAAGCTATGTAGGCCATCCGGCCGCGCTTATATTATTTGCATTTCGTTTTTTTGTTTTGGTGTTGTTGTTTTTTTTGCCTTTTTGCTTTTTGTTTTCTTTTATTTTTGTCTTAGGTTAATATTTTTGCCCGTTGCCCGCGCGGTGGCTGCGTTCCTGGCGGCCGCGTTTAACGCGTCCTGGCATATGACACTCTGCATATCCCCCTGAATATCACCACTGCGCGCGGTCCACGGATTCGTAATTGTCCGCAATCGGTGTATTTCGGAATGCAGCTGCAGGACGGTATTGCCTCAACGGGCTACCAGATCAGCGAACCAGTGGTTTCGTAACAACCTCATACTGACAGCTCACACTGGGAGGCGTCAGTCCTGGCTGCATACAGTCGATAGTACTGTTCTGTCATGGCATAACAGGGATCCATCAAAAACAAACTGGAAACAATGTTGGCACACCGGTAAAATCAATAGAGTAATACACGATATTCATAACTCCAATTATGTATCGTTGATGGACTTGTATTGCAGATGTACGTTAAAGACAGGCATAGGGAGTGTACATGCATGCTGAAGGCGCAACTATAATACGTTGTACGATGAATGTACAATGCAACTATGCTACTGATTAGCTAGGTACTGTGAGATACTGTGACAAAACATATACACTCAAGGTGGTGTTGTATAAAAATACACGGATGCAAGATCTGCTGATTTACGTTGTGCCCTTTAGGCCCACGCAATGCAGATATGACTGTTATATTATCGTACAGCATAATGTAGCCTGCATTGCGTGTTCGCTATTAATTTTTTTTTAATCTTGTCCCATGATCTGTTTAACGATACGAACGCAGCTGTTGTCCGTGCATATCATCTGCTATGCCTTCCGGCAGCTACTAATGCTCAACATACAATGCGTGGAACACACAAGAAGCTTGATACTGCTGTTACAATTTTCCTAAATAATCGCATCTATTTGTATCAATACGTCAGCTGAAATTAGAACCCAACTTGTGTCCATTTCTCGGGAGCTGTCTGGACGTGCCCATACCATAAAACTAACTAACTCCCTTCAAGTTCAGAATGCGTACGTGAGGCTTGCTTTATACCATTGATGGCGTCTGATGGTGGTGTATCACATTGCCATTGACACAGACTGGCCAGCGGATTCGACAACTTCCCATTCTTCCGTTCTCTCTGACGATTGGGGAAGACTGCTGAAGCAGTGTTCAAATATCTTTCTTCCTACGACCCAGACTTCTGTTTCTGCTCCTGTTTCTGCTCCTGCTGATCCCCAGTCGTCGAGCTTCACCAGACATAGGTCTAAGTCGGCCGCCACAGACAACTACAAGAAGAAACACACTTCGCCTGATTTGCGCTACGGACAAGTAGAGATATCCGGGCTCGATATGGCCAGCACTTCAGCTCAAGCTGCCTCGGCATCGTCGTCATCTGCTCGACGACCACCTCCAACTACTTCACCACCACCACCTCCTCCTCAATCACTACAGCCCGAACCGACGTTAAAGTCGACATTTATGGGATACGGTATCGTACGCCTGTACAAAGATATAGAAGAGGGTGATGAGCATAGTGTGGCCACCGACGATGGAACTACGCTGGCTATCCTAGCCGTTCCTGGGTACATGTCCACTACTGACTTGCTTGAATTTCTTCAAGACGCTAGCGATGATATGGCTCATATCCGCATGGTGTCCAGCAGTGGGGTACCCAGCAGGTATATGGTTCTAGTCAAGTTCCGCCATCGGGCGAGGGCCACCAAATTTTTCATGGACTATAATGGTAAGCAGTTCAATTCTATGGAGGCCGAGTCGTGTCATGTGGTGTACGTCAAGTCTGTTTTCTTCCGCTCCCACATCAGTTCCGATTCGGACATCCCGTACCTGCTGCAGGATGCTTTTACAGGCCACAACTCAGCCACTGCTGGTGCTGCTACTGGTTCGGGTGGTGCTGCCACTATCCTGGCCTCAGAAGCTTCCAGGCAGCAGCTCACACCACCTCCTCCAATGCCTGTGCGGGAGCTGCCAACATGTCCAGTGTGCCTGGAACGCATGGATGCTGCGACTACAGGTCTTCTGACTATACTCTGCCAGCACACCTATCACTGCCAGTGTTTGCAAAAGTGGGGCGACGCGAGCTGCCCAGTTTGTCGGCATACGACCCACCAGAAAACGAGTGGACCTGCCATCTCGAGCAAGTGCTATGTTTGCGAGGCAGGGTCCAATCTGTGGGCCTGTCTAGTGTGTGGTCATGTCGGCTGTGGTCGCTACGACCAGGCCCACGCTTACGACCACTTTGTAGCCACTGGTCACTGCTACTGCATGGATATCTCAACACACCGCGTGTGGGACTACGCGACTGATAGCTACGTGCACAGGCTCATTCAGGATCAGGTGGGAGGCAAACTGGTGGAGCTGCCGTCGTCTTCTGGAGACGGCAAAAAGAAGACCGACGATGACGACGTGGGAATCCAGTACACCTATCTGCTGACGACGCAGCTCGAATCTCAGCGTGACTACTACGAGGGTCTCATGTCGAGCGCTCTGGAGTCACGGGCTGAGGCTGCTGCTCGAGCCGAGTCAGCCCAGTCGGAGCTTTCGCACTATAAGACCCAGTGTGAGACATTACAGTCCACCGTCGCAGACATGCAGAAACGGCTCGACCAATTCTCAGCAGTGTTGGACAAGATGCGCAGCAACTATGACAGTCTGCAGAAGAACTACAACTCGGAAAAGGCCATGTCGCAAAATATGGTTGCGAAGGTGGAGTTTTTGAAGACCCAGAGCGACTCCAAAGACAAGACCATTGATGACCTCAGCGAGCAGATACGTGATCTGATGTTTTTCCTGGATGCTAAGGAGAAGCTCAAGGAGGCAGGGGACGACGTGCAGCAGGGAACAGTGGTAGTTGGCAAGAACAAGCACAAACAGAAAAAGCGTTGAGCGGTAAGCGCTGATGACTGAGATGTAACGGTGAACTGGTTGTTTTCACTCATGGTCGGTTGCGGGCCCCCGTCTCATGACTCCGCCCAACCGTATTTTCACCTTGCGTCACGATCTGGTGATTATTTATTTTGTTTACTGATTGCTTTAGTTTTTTTTTTTTTGTATCGTATTATTATAGCTGCTGCTGCTGTTTATTATTATAATAGTTGCTGATCCCACGGTGCTGCTCCTCCTCCCTCTTACAAGCTGCATCCAGTTTGCGGCTACGAAGCAGGGCCTCCTAGACCTTGAGCTATGAGCCTCATGGTCGGCGGCTGCAAGTATTGGACATGAAAGAAAAATATCTGGAAGTTGAGCTAAGACTGCTTTGTTTCATAAAGACTTCATTGTGCATTTTATTTATTGGCCAGTTCGCCGCCAATGTCAACAAATTCCATAAAGCTGCTCGCTGGTGATGTCCATCGGGACCTGGCAGAGCTGGTAGGGAAAACGTAAGTGGATTTAAAGCTTTTTGGTAGCTGGTTCTAACTGCTAGCCTGGGAATTCCACTGTGCAAAGTAAATATCTACAGAGACTCCAACCGTGAGACATCCATCACCATAGGAGAGTCTGTGCGTGATGAGGATGTGTATATTCTGACCCAAATCGGGTCTGGCGACGTCAATGACCGGATCTTAGAGCTGCTGATTATGATCAATGCATGCAAAACTGCGTCTGCCAGGAGAATCACCGCAGTGCTGCCCAACTTCCCATATGCTCGACAGGATAGAAAGGACAAGAGTCGGGCACCAATCACCGCGAAGCTCATGGCCAACATGCTGGAGACTGCAGGGTGCAACCACGTCATTACAATGGATCTGCATGCCAGCCAGATCCAGGGCTTTTTTGATGTTCCCGTCGACAACTTGTATGCAGAGCCCAGTGTCGTCAACTACATTAAAACTGAAGTGGACTACCAGAATGCTATTATCGTTTCTCCAGATGCAGGGGGAGCGAAACGGGCAGCTTCGCTTGCGGATCGCCTGGATCTCAATTTTGCCCTCATCCACAAGGAGCGCGCCCGGGCCAACGAGGTATCACGGATGGTTCTGGTCGGCGATGTTTCCGACAAGGTATGCATTCTGGTCGACGATATGGCAGACACCTGTGGCACGCTGGCAAAGGCTGCCGAGACGCTACTGGATAATGGTGCTCGGTCGGTGATTGCAATTGTCACTCACGGCATCCTCAGCGGTCGCGCTACCGACATCATCAATGGGAGCAAGCTTCACAAAGTCGTGTGCACAAACACGGTCCCGCTGGAAGGGAAGGAGCTCGTATGTGAGAAGCTGGATACCCTCGACGTCAGCCCAGTACTTGCGGAAAGTATTCGACGACTCCATAATGGCGAAAGCGTGTCATATCTGTTCCGCCATGCACCTATATAGTAGGATTCATGCAGTCGTGTTACCAACATCACGTCCCATGAGTCATCTTTTACAATTTATACGGCAAAATTGAGCAGTGCTTGAAAATGAAACCCTTTGATCAATTGCTGTAGAGTTTGTTTAGCTGTTCCTAGACTTTATAGTCGAAAAGAATTTGTACTGTAGAAATATAAACTGAACTCCATTTGTGCTGGCTCACGCAATTGTAGCTGGTTCATGATCAATGATCTTGCTATTCTCTGAATAACTCTGTTTATTTGTGTTCTACACAGTTGCAGTGACCTTTTAGGTTATGTGTCCCGTCTTTGATGTTAGAGGCCAATCATCAATCATTTCACTGTAATTCTCGATTCGATTGCACTGCAGGCCATTGCTCGATGGACTCACAAAATGTTATTCAGCTTTGGGCATATTAATATGGTACAGTTGACTTTTGGCTGGCATATAAGTTTCAGCTATGTTTCTCACGATGTATATCGTTAAGTTCACAATGAAAAAAAAAAAAAAAAAAAAAAAAAAAAAAAAAAAAAAAA